>CM053399.1:16713612-16816853 GCA_028644305.1 Xerus rutilus
CAGATAGAGCACTGATCTCCAGGATATATAAAGAAATCAAAAAACTTAACACCAAAAAAACAAACAACCCAATCAATAAATGGGCTAAGGAGCTGAATAGAAACCTTTCAGAAGAAGATATACAATCAATAAATATATATATGAAGAAATGTTCATCATCTCTAGCTATTAGAGAAATGCAAATCAAAACTACACTCAGATTTCATCTCACACCAGTCAGAATGGCAGCTATCCAAAATACCAGCAACAATAAGTGCTGGCGAGGATGTGGTGAAAAAGGTACACTCAAACATTGCTGGTGGGACTGCAAATTGGTGCAACCAATCTGGAAAGCAGTTTGGAGATTTCTTAGAAAACTTGGAATGGAACCACCACTCGATCCAGCTATCCCACTCCTTGGCCTATATCCTAAAGATTTTTAAAAAGCACATTACAATAAAGCAGTCACCTCAATGTTTATAGCAGCACAATTCACAATTGCAAAACTGTGGAAGCAACCCAGATGCCCTTCAATAGATGAATGGATAAAGAAACTGTGGTACATATACACAATGGAATATTATTCAGCAACAAAAGAAAATAAAATTATGGCATTTACAGGCAAATGGATGGAATTGGAGAACATTATGCTTAGTGAAGTAAGCCAATCCCAAAAAACTAAATGCCGAGTGTTCTCTCTGATTAGTGGATGAGGATACATAAGGGGGATGGGAACGGGAAACAGAGCAGAAATGCAGGAGCTCTGGATGCTGCAGGGGGGAGGTGGGAGGAAAGAAAGGGTAATGGGTATAGTAATGATGGTTGATTGAGAGGGTTATTACTGCCCCTGGTGCAAGTATGAAGACACAAATAATGTGACTCTATCTGATTTGCAACCAGAGAAATGGAAAAAATGAGCTCTGTTTATGTATTATGACTTGAAACGCATTTAAATAAAATAATTAAATTAAGAAAAATAAATAAATAAATAAATAAATAAATTGCCCAGGAGCTGGGATTATGGCACAGTGGTAGCGTGCTCGCCTAGCATGCGTGAGGCACTGGGTTCGATCCTCAGCACCATATAAAAATAAAATAAAGATATTCTGTCCACCCACAACTAAAAAAATAAATAAAATTTAAAAAAAAAATAATAAATAAATAAATAAATAAATTGCCCAGCCTTAAAGTCATGATCTTCCTGCCTCAGCCTCCTCTCAAGCCAGTGGAATTATAGGTGTACACCTCCAAGCTCAGCTTGGGAGAGATTTAAAGAATATTGGTCTTTTCTCTCTCTCTCTCTTTGCACTCTCTCATGCACGCGCGCTCTCTCTCTGTCTCTCTCTCGTACCAGGGATTGGATCTAGGGGTGCTTAACCATTGAGGTATATCCCCAGTTATTTATTTATTTATCAGCTATTTATTTATTTATTTATTTTGGTGCCGGGGATGGAATTCATGGGTACTCGACCACTGAGCCACATCCCCAGCCCTATTTTGTATTTTATTTAGAGACAGGGTCTCACTGAGTTGCTTAGCACCTCACTGTTGCTGAGGGTGGCTTTGAACTTGCAATTCTCCTGTCTCAGCCTCCCAAAGTGCTAGGATTATAGGTGTGTGCCACAGTGCCCAGCTGTTTGTTTTGACACAGGGTCTTGCTAAGTTTCTGAGGCTGGCTTTGAACTTGCAATCCTCCTGCCTGAGCCTACTGAATTAATGGATTATAGGCATGTACCATCACACCCTGTGGTCTTTTTCTTTATCCTGAAAAGGCGATAAACTATTCTTTTTGCAGCCGGGCGCGGTGGTACAAGCCTGTAATCCCAGTACTTAGGGAGGCTGAGACAGGAGAATCCCAAGTTCAAAGCCAGCCTCAGCAACAGCGAGGCGCTAAGCAACTCAGTGAGACCCTGTCTCTACATAAAACACAAAATAGGGCTGGGGATGTGGCTCAGTGGTCCAGTGCTTCTGAATTCAATCTCCAGTACCAAAAAAAACCAAAAAAAAACCCCTATTCTTTTTGCTTTTGGTAAGGTGGAAAGTATAACCAAATATCAAACACATTTTTTTTTTAAATATTTTTTTTTTTTAGTTATAGATGGACACAATGTCTTTATTTTATTGCTTTGTATGTGGTGCCGAGGATCGAACCCAGGGCCTCACGCATGCGAGGCAAGTGCTCTACCACTGAGCTACAATCCCAGCCCCTCAAACACATTTTATATATAAAGAAACTCTGGCTGTGGGAAGCAGTTGGCCCCAAACCCAAGGGAGAAGAGAAACCAATTTAAGAATTCAGGATTTCTTACTTTGCTTGGTCTTACCTGGTTGCAACATCCACTGAATCCACATCATTGCCATAGATGAGCGGGTTGAATTCAGTAGAAGGTGTGGACTGCAAGTCATTAGAAGGCCTTCCCAAGAGAAGTGGCATCTCCTGGCCCTCATGAAATTTCTCCAGATTAAGGATGGGCTGGGTATTGAGACTCATGCTGGCTAGGGCCTGAGGAACAGCAAAAAATTCCTCATACAAGATACCTGGGCAGTTAGCCAGTTAATCTCAATGCTAAAGAAAGAGCTTTCTTAAAGTCTTCTACGTCACACTTCCTGAACAAAAAGTTCTCAACAGAGAACTGTGCTCGGTAAATCACAGCCAATCCATTTCAGAGCCTTCACTTTGAAAAAAGAATCAAAATATTTTAACTTTTAGGATACTGCCTCAATTATGTAGCTCTCAATCTTAAGCCTACCTAGTTCAAGACAACTTGATCAAATCTGACAGAACAATAGTTTTGCATTTTTCTTTTTTAATGAAGAGTTTTTCAAATTGAAATCTATATGGAAATGTTACTAAAATTTAAAAACAGCTTCTCTGAAGGATATAAGGCACCAGAGCTTCATGTGCTCAGTTTCCCCAGCTGAAATCAGCCCCTAGGAGGCTCCATGCAGCAATTTGAAAACCACTGGTCTAGACCAACAGCACTTTTTAAATGTCATTGAGCACAGGAATCACCTGGGATGTTGTTAAAATGCAGATTCTGATTCTGTACGTTTGGGATGGTTCTGCGGGGAGGGGTTTTGTTTGCTTATTTTTGTTTTTTCAGTACCAGAGATTGAACCTAGGTGTGCTCTTATCACTGAGCTATATCCCAGCCCCTTTCATTTTTTATTTTGAGACAGGATTTTGCTAAGTTGCCCAGGCTGGCCTTGAACTTGTGATCCTTTTGCCTCAGCCTCCCAAGTAATTTGGTTTATAGGCGTGTGCCTTCATGCCTGGCTAATTCTGTACTTTTTAACAAGCCCAGGTGATGTTAATGCTGTGGTCCATGGACTACACTTTGAGAAGCAGTGGTCAGAATACAGAATCAATAAACTCAAGTATCTTAGTTCCTACAAACATTTAAAGTAATAAATTGACATAATTTCTTATACCAACTTCTCCATCTCATTAGTCATACTTAAGGAATTATCAAGAATGAAAACACAGCAAATGAAGACAGCTAGACGTTTCTGAATTTGCAATCCTACTGGACTCTGCAGCAAGGTATCATACTACATCAGCAACGATGAAGCAAGCGAGAATGACAGGGATACAAGAAGACCTATTTAAATTCAAACACATACCATCTTGAGGGACTACTGAATACTTCAGACAACACAGTAAAAAAGATTTCTAAAGACCCTGCAAATGAGAGTGGGATTACTAAAATCAACACAGGGCTAGCTACTGGTTGTCCTATGTAACACACACAGCAGAGGAAGGGAATGTAGCTTTATTGTATTTTACCTCCAGGTACTGTTTGGTATGCAGGAGGAGGAGAAGAAAATCAACCAATGAAAAACAGATGTAAGGGATTATTCAAAGAAAGAATTTCTTTTTTTTTTTTTGGTGCTGGGGATTGAACCCAGGGGTGCTTTACCACTCAGATACATCCCCAGAACTTTTTATTTATTCATTTATTTTCTATTTTGAGACAAGGAGTTGCTAAGATGCTGAGGCTGGCCTTGACTTACAATCCTTCTGCCTTAGCCTCCTGGGTTGCTAGAATTACAAGTATGCATCACCACACCTTCCTCCCAAAAGGAATTTTGGAGGAAAGTATTCTAAAGGGACTACAGGATCAATTCAAGAAGATAATATAAAAGGAGCCTGATGGTCCAAACCTGATAGTCCAAACTACAAACTCTCATCTTAGAAAACCAAGAGAACGCTCTATAGCCACAAAGAATGGCAGACATGACAAGAAACAGAAAGTAAAAGGTTATTTTATATAGCATCATAAGCATTATGGAGTGACAAGGTGTACAACACATTAGAAGGATCCTTTTGAGATTCATCCCTGCCACCCAAAATTGGAATATACCTTTCCTTAAACCCATCAGAGGAAAAGAAAATCTACTCTAAGTCTAAAAGGAAACAAGCTTAGAACAGCTGCCTTCCTTCAGCAACCCCATGGCATCTATTACTCCCTTTCCTTTCATTCACTCTTCACCTACCTGCTTTAAATGTTTTTTCAGCTCTAACGATTCTGGCTCTGGCAGGATGGGGAGCAGTTCAGCATTGGTGGGGGCGATCACCTGCACCACAGAAAAGGCAAGACCTTAGAATAACTGCTCAGGAGTTTCACTTACATAAGGGTAAATACAGAATAGGAAGATTTTATATGTATAATATTATCACGTTATATTATATAACTGTGTGTATAAGATAGACACACACACACACACACACACCTGAAAAAAAATATACCTAAATGTTATTGGTGACTACCTCTAGATAATAGGGTTACAGTTCTTACTTTTTCTTTTACATGTATTTTTGTTTTCCAATGAACACTTATAAGAGTTTTCTAAAGTTTTAATATATTCATGCTATAAGATGTTAATATATTTTTTAAGTCTGCTCTGAAACGGCCATTTTTTTTTTTTTTTTTTTTTTTTTAAATACTTTTTTAAATTTTTTTTTAGTTATAGATGGACACAATGTCTTTATTTTATTACTTTGTATGTGGTGCTGAGGATCGAACCCAGGGCCTTACGCATGCGAGGCAAGCGCTCTACCGCTGAGCTACAATCCCAGCCCTGAAACGGCCATTTTATATATATATACATATATATATATATAAAATTTTTTTATTTAGTTGTCAATGGACTTTATTTATTTATATGTGGTGCTGAGAATTGAACCCAGTGCCTCACACATGCTAGGCAAGTGCTCTACCACTGAGCCACAACCCCAGCCCTGAAACGGCCATTTCTTACTGGAAACCACACTCCAGGAAAAGCATTAGGAGAGTGATTGACACCATAAATGTAGGAGCTGGGGTTGTGGCTCAGTGGTAGAGCACTTGCCTAGCATATGTGAAGCACTGCGTTTGATTCTTAGCACCATTTATAAATAAGTAAAATAAAGGTCCATTGACAACTCCATAAAAAAAAAAGTAACAATCCTACTGCTCTTGGAGGATGCTGGAAGAGCACTTAAGTATGGCAAAACTAAATCCTTTAATTCTTTGAGTCCTAACCATGGGCCTATCCTGCCAATAAATAAAAGCAGCATGAGCCAAAGTTGTTTCAAAGAGTCTCACAATAGAAAACATCTAGAAAAACAGGTGTCACCGGATTGGGTGTAGAACATAATCTTACTCTAGACACTATGATGTCTTGGCCATAACCTTACCCTATTGCTGTCCAGATCCACTAGCCACACGTCATCAGGCATTTTGAAGTCTAGTTTGTAAAGGAAGAAGCTGGCAGGGACCCCAATGATGTAGGGGGTTGGAGCCAACAGCAGCTGTGGAAAGGGTAAGAGCATAAGAAACGAAACTCAAACCTATTATGAGCACTTATCAAGTCACGATTTTTCTAGATAAGGAAATATAGACTCACAATCCTGTTTTCAAAACCCTTAAGCTAGTTGTATTTAAAATTCAGAACTTTTCAGATTTTAGAAAGGCAACACAATGTATTTTCTGTATATTATGTAAAACCTACAGCAGTATAACAGGTAGTCTACAATCATTAACAGTGATTATGGAATTTTTTCATACTTTTTTTCTTTTCTCCTTCTCCCCGCCCCCTCTCCTTTTTTTTTTTTTGCAGTACTGGGGATCAAACTCAGGGCCTTATGCATGATGCTAGGCAAGTGCTCTACCACTGACCTACATCCCCCACTTTTAACTGTGATTTTAAAAAAAGAAAGAAAGAAAGAAAAAACTATAAATAGCAAATAGCACAGGATTTGTCACTGAGTCAGTTTAAATCCATCAGATTTCATAGACAAATAAGTTATAAAGAATTGAGGACCAGTATTGACTTATAGCTTCTCTGGGAACTGAACCTCCTCCCTTACAAAGATACAGGTGACAAAGACAGAAGACACCTTGAGACTCACCTGCTCTGCTGATGCCATGCAGGTAGGAAGCAGTGGGATGACAGGAAACATATACTCCAGCGGGTAGATCATTGCCACAAACGCCATCACAGACATGGAGAGCGCATTGTAGTCTCGGGACTGTAGCACCACCTGCCACAGCCACACCAGCAGAGTCACTCAACAGCATAAAATCAAGTTGACAAGAAAACAGCTTTCAACACTGTAGTTTAATTCTCTCACCATGTCTATAGCTGCAGCTTAATTTCCACAATCATTTCTGTCCCATGTGCTACCATGTCTGTCACCTCCCTAACTAAGCACTGAAGTAATCTTCACTTGAACCTTTACCTTCTTAGTTCTTTTGCTCCCTCCCTACCCCAGCAGTGGAACAGGACTACTGATATTTCCTGAGAATTAAATCAGTGTAATTAAGGATAATTCAACTGAGTGGCAAGCCCTCTGAAAACACTACATGATACCAGTACCTTAATTCAACCCATATCTAATGAATACCTACCATATACCTGGCATTCTGCTACTCCTGGAAAATAAAAGATGAAAATGACAGTCTCTGTCCTCAAAGAGCTCATGGTCTAGCCTCTGTCACAGTGCAAAGCTTTTTCCCTAGAAGGCTTATACAGCTGGCCCTCTCACCTTGTGCTCCAACAAGATGCATGTTAGCACCTGAAGACAAGCATCTACACCCAGAAGTTCCAAGGGAAGGTGCAGAGGGAAATCCACTAGGGTGAATCGAGAAGGGTCTGGAAGAGCAAAGGTCAGAGCTGGCTGGAGCTCCTGGGGTAGGACCTCAATGTCTACTCGCTTCTGCCCAGATACAGGTACTGGGGAGCGCAGCAATCGATAAATCCAGGCCTCAATCTCTCGAAGGTCATGCAGAAGGGCACTTGACTTCTCTTCCACTAGCAATGATCCAGTAAAGATACGCCACATGGTGTCCCTAAGGAGCAGACAGCAGGTATCAGACATAAGCATTAGGAGCTGATACCCCACAGCAACCCAATATAATCATGGAGGGTATAATGACAACTGGAAAAGGACTATCATTAGGAAATTTCACTCTCTGAGCTCCAATGGGACCAAAAGGTACACACAGGGCAAGAACAAGTGTAAAATGCATAGGTAGTAGGACTTAAAGTCATGCCCGCCAGGAAACATCAAACTCCTCAGTATTATTCCAAACACAATTATGGTAGAAGGTTCAGCTTGGCAGCAGTCTTTTGCTTAGTTAAGGGCTAATGTGTTTAAATAGGTTTAAAGCATCTGCACAGGAAATTTCCCACTCCCCTCACAGACCAATTATAACTAATCTCTAACTGCACCCCCCTCTTCTGAGCATGAGCAGCAAATTGTACCTTTGTACGCCTCGAGGGATGCCCAATTTCTTGCCCAGCAGCCGTTCGCTACAACAGTCCACCAGCCGTTTGAGGGTATACAGACACTCTCGGAAGGTGGAGAAGAAAGGGTAGTGGCTAAGCACGCACAGGGATGTCAGAGTGCTGTTGCGGGAACGGCTGCCTGCCTTGGCCCGGTGTTTGCCCCGAGGAGACTGGTTCACATCGGGGGTGGAGTCAGCACTAGGAGGCTGCAGGGATGAGCCACTCTCCGAGCTTTCTGTGCCAACCTCTTCTGAGGCACAGGTGGCACCAGTCCCTTCCTTCCCACGGGAACCTGCCCCGCCTTCCCCCTTTTCCTTAGGCATTCGCTTTTGGAAGGAGCGATAGAAGTTAACACAGATGCCATAACGTGTTACACCAGTGTCCTTGTCAGTGAGGGTGAAGACAAAGGAGGTATCATCCCGAAGGCTCATGCGCCGCTGCCGCACACTCAGACAGCCCTCTGGCTGGCAGAAGAACACTACATCTGGAGGCAGGGGAAACTCAGGGTGATCCTCTAGCGGGTATCGCCGTAGCAATTCAGGAGTCTGGGCCACACTATCACTGCTCGGGTGCCTGAGGAATATAAAGACAAACTCAGCAGCCTGAAGGGATAGAACACGCTATCAAATTTTAACCACAGTCAACAAATAAAGCTCAGAAGGTCCTTTTGGATAAAGTGACCCAACTGTAGGACCTTGGAAAACATTTAGCTGGCAGGCTGAATGAAGTCTGAGCTATCATGAAGACACACACCTATCCTGAAAGAAAGGTTTCAACAATAAAATGATCACTAACACCTTATGACAACACCTTTTAAAGAGTATTAGCTAATAAATTACCCAAAGAGTATACGCAGGTAGGAGTGCAATGTACTTTTGCTTTTTACAAAATAAGAAAATTCAGATATAAAAAAGTATATTTGCTCAAAATCACAAAGATACTAATTAAGAACAGTGTTTTGGGGGCTGGGGCTATAGCTCAGTGGTAGAGCGCTTGCCTAGCATGTGTGAGGCACTGGGTTCGATCCTCAGCACCACAGATAAACAATAAATGAATAAAATAAAGATCCACCACCAACAACAAAAAATATTAAAAAAAAAAAAGAACAATGTTTTGCTGTTTCTGTCCAGACCAATACTCTGATCTATCTCCAATGTGTTGTTTTCCCTATAGGCATCAATGCTCCCATAGGGTAAAGTAAAAGAAAAAAGTGAGATATGTAAAGCAACATGGAAACAGAGAAGAATAATTGCATATTTTGTGGCTATTCCACATGACCAAACAAAGATATCTTTTCTTGGTTACCTGGCTCCTACGATCACTAGATAGTCAAGTAACCGAGGACAGAACTTCTTCTTTTGCACCATGGTTCCAATTCATCAGTTCATCTCAGAGAAACTTCAGGGCACCAAGCAAGGAGTCACATTCCCAGGAAGAATTCTGTTATTATCTGATAATCCAAGTCTAATAGGAAAAAAGGAATGATAAGATTAATTGCTGTGCCTGAGGGAATCATCCCTCTGGCAACTTCATCCCAGTCAGGGGCACAGGTCAGAAGGCTTTCCACTTTAGTACTAAAGACAGGAGAACCTGACACTTGTCTAGCCTAGGGTCTAGGCTTATGAGCTCATAGAGTCAAATGTCAAGTAGGATAAGGAGCTGGGGATGTAGTTCAGTGGTAGAGAGCTTTCCTAGCAGGGCCAAGGCCCTGGGTTCAATTCTCAGCCCCTCACCTCAGAAAAAAAAAAAAAAAGAGGATGAGAAACAATGGGTCCTGCCCCCATCACTACCAAGTGTGACTCATTTTCAGTCTAGCCCCGGGGGCTCTGTTTCTGCAAAACAGACCTGGGCAGTCTAATACTAACTCAGTCATTATGATAACAAAAATTAAGTCACTTTCAGGACTGCTCCAAGGATGACTGGGATCAAACCAGACTCTTCAATCAGCCCTAATCTGTACTCCTAGGTCTTGATGGAAACCTAATTATTCTGTTTCAACAATCCTCATTCAGCTTAATGAGAAACTACCATATAGACTGTCTAGTTAATTGCACTCAGACAATAACAACAGCTGGCTATTCTAGCTCATGTGATCACAGATGAAGAATGTCCATACCCTAGCTGCCCCATCTCAACCACTTTTCTCCCCCATCAAGCAAGAAAGGGGACTAGTGGCTACTGCTACTGGCTCTGCCCTTGGTGCTGAAGCAGTTGTTCTCTATTCTAGTCTCAAGATCAGAATCAATACATACAGATGAGGCCTTATTCTACTCTATCTTATAGAGATTATGAAATATGTGTGACATACTAAGATTTCTCCAACTGCAAGGAAGGGTGTTCACAGGAATTCCTAAACTATAGTTCTAAAATTAGGAAAAGCTGCCAGGCATGATAGTGCATGCCTGTAATGCCAGTGGCTCGGGAGGTTAAGGCGTGAGGATCACAAAATCAAAGCCAGCCTCAGCAACTTAACAAGGCCCTAAGCAACTTAGTAAGACCTCACTCAAAATAAAAAAAGGGCTGGGGATGTATTTCAGTAGTTAAGCACCCCTGGATTCAATCCCTGTTACAAAGAAGAAAAGAAAAAAAGAAAAGAAAAAGAAAGAGAAAAGAGAATTAGGAAAAGCTTACATGATCTTTTTTTGGGGGGGTACTGTGGATTGAACTCAGGGGTACTCGACCACTGAGCCACATCCCCAGCCCTATTTTATGTAGAGACAGGGTCTCACTGAGTTGCTTAGTGCCTCACTGTTGCTGAGGCTGCCTTTGAACTCATGATTCTCCTGTCTCAGCCTCCCAAAGTGCTGGGATTACAGGCTTGCACCACCGCGCACGGCCTTACATGATCTTAATTATCTATTATTTCCTGTTGAGTCTCCATATATTTCTCTAAAATGTTTCACTCCACTACAAGGTATTTCCAGTGCTCCACAATTTTGCCTGTGTTCTGCACACCGTCACACATAGAATCCCATTCAACTACAAAACACACACACCACTCCTTCATCTGCTGCTGCATGTACTCCCATACATACAGAAACACACACCCTCAGTTTGCTTAATGCCCTATTTGGTTTAGATAACAAGTAGCAGTTCTATCTTTTTCTCCCCTACCTAATAACAAACAAGACCTATTTGCAACACCTCTCATGTCTTCATAATACTGCTTCCCTTTTTCCCTTGCTCCCAATGCAGGACCTGCAGGTAATAGGATTCAGTTTTATCTCCATAGTGACTCTGGCTCTTAGCACTATTTATAGCAGAGCTACAGCCCCTCCCCTGTTTGGTGACCGCACAGTGCTAGCAGCTGCTACTCCAAAGCCAGCCAGGGCCCATAACAATTCATTCTCCCTAAACCTGAGGACACTTCTTCCATGACAGCACCTGCTAAAAATTAGGTTATCTTTTCCCTCATCTGCCATTAGTCTGTACTTTTCAATTCTGGCTTTTGATGGAGATATCCCCTCATTACTGAGCACGTCATACACTCACTCATTTCTGGGAATCACTAGTGCTTAATAACCCCAAACAGTCCTTTGGTTCTCCCAACTGCTAGAGTCCTGAGCATACTCCAGAAGGTGGGGCATCATTATACAACTGAACTCAGCTCCTCCTAAGCAGAATGAAAAAGGGAGAGAAATGGAGAAATGAAATGGAATATGGATAAAAACACAATTCATTCTATAAAGAATTGTGTAGAAATGTAAGCCGGGTGCGGTGGCTCAAGCCTGTAATGCCAGCACTTAGGGAGGCTGAGACAGGAGAAACGCGAGTTCAAAGCCAGCCTCAGCAACAGCGAGGTGCTAAGCAAATCAGTGAGACCCTATCTCTACATAAAACACAAAATAGGACTGGGGATGTGGCTCAGTGGTCAAGTACCCCTGAGTTCAATCCCCAGTACCAAAAAAAAAAAAAAAAAAAAAAAAATTGTGTAGAAATGTTTAGAGTGAAAGCCATAGTATCTTAAAGTAAAACAGAATTAATAGAACTGGAACTCTAGGTTAAGCCTTGAAATATAGGTTTACATAAAAAACCATAAGTTCTTTGTGGCTAAAATCTCAAAGACCAGGCCTGAAACATCTCCTACTACTAATTATGCAGGGGGCCTCTCTATCCTTGATGAAATACCAGGTCCTCTCCACTGAGAACCACTTGAAAAAACTCAAGTCATTATCACTGTCTACCATTCTCATCTCCTTCCAGCCACAAGGACCCTGAGATCTGTGATTATCCATATCAGCAACAACCACTGCCTTCAGTTATTTAGATTGCAAAGATAACCAAGGCTTTCTTCACATTCTCTTCTTACTCTCCTTTCCACAAAGACTTTAAAATTTCTACCACAATCTATAACTCACACAGTCTTCAAAATCAGGCTAGGACTCCATCTCTTGCCTCAACCCTATTTACTAAGGCAGAGCACCTACCTTCTATCTCCATATAATCCAAAGGCATCAAACTCTAAACATGCCTTTCTGCCCTACATCACCACCCAACATCTAGAATCCACAAATCTTTAGGTTATCCATGCCTTTTCAGCCTAAAATGGCCATGATAACCAAACCTTTGGATTCGTCCTTCGTTTTGGGCAGGATCTCATAGTAAAACCACAGGAACCCCGAAGGCGATATGACATCTTTGCTGACGTGAGCACAACGGGAGGCTCTTCTCCCCTCCTCCCCCTCCCCAGGCAGTGACCTTGCAAGCTCATCAGCACAGACTGGTCCAGCATGAGGGAGAACTGGAGCAATGAGGCCGGTATTAGGCAGGGTTGGGGAAGAGAGTAGGGCAGGAAAAGAAGGAAGAACTGAGATGTACGAGCATGGAAAGGGGGAGCAGCTGCAGGAAAGATTCAATGGTGTCTCCACTCTCCCTACTCTCCAGCAAGTCAATTTTGAAGCATCAAGTTTAAAGTATATACACTTACACTTATGTATGTATTTATTTTGAAGAACCAAACGCGGCTCTCCAAATTCTCACCAGAAATAAGGCGCACGCGCTCACACACGCGCACAAGCACACTCACGCCAGGCGCGGGTGCCGGCTGGGACCCGGGGCTGGACACTTCTCCGCCCCCTCACCTGCTGGACAGTTCCCCACCCCCGCCCCACAACCAGCGCCGCCCGCAAGGCAGGAATGGAGGGGAGCTGCTCTCAGCCCGGAGCCCGCACCCCCTCGGCGGCCGGAGCGCCCACATCTCTGGCCGCTGCCCTTCCTCCTAGGACCCCCAGTCCCCCTGGACATCCACGACCTCTAATCCTTCCTCAGACCTTCTTCCCTCTATGAGTCCCCAGATGCCTGTCCAGGACCCCCAGTGGCCCGCACTCTCCTACCTCCCGAGCCTCGGGGGACCTGCCAGGCCGGCCCGACCTCCCCCAGCAGCCGAGCGTCAGTCGCTGCTTCGCGCGACGCCGCTGCGAGCAGGCGCCAGTTCCGCGTCCGCACCGGGGGGCGCGTACCACTCGGAGCCGGTGCGGAAGGGGGAGGCTGAGGGGGGCTGGGGCTGTACCATTCACCCCGGGGGCAGTGCTGCACCAAGCCGAGCGCTGAAAGGTGGAGCCGACTTCGGAAGAAAGGCGGCTACGCACACACCTATCCGTAAGCAAGTGGGAAGGGATGGGAAGCGCTGGGCTAGCCCAGCGCCGCTGCATGCTAAGGGGAGGACCCAAAGGAGTACCTTTTGTTTAGGTTGCTCAAATAGATTTTAATTCGACATGGTCATAGAACCCGTTTCAACGAAATGTTCATTGACCTGAAAGGGACTCCTCAAGATAAACTGCCCCTGAGACTTTCTGACAGTCTCCCCGCACCTCACCTTGCTACCCCCATACGCGGTTTGGAAGTGCCCGGCCGCCAGGGCTGGAAAGCCGACTACCCAGCCGGGGGAACCTACCAATTCCGGGAGGCGGGGGGTGACTTGAGGCTGGAAGGCGCGGCCGCGGTATCACCTACACCGGGCACGCACGGAAGGGGGCATGAACGGTGCCGCGGTGCCCGCTGGGAAATGGAGTCCGGTCCTTTTGAACGCTCAAACACCACCCAGGGCAGACTTCCCAGGCCCCAAGGGACTGTTCTTCCTGTCCCACAGGGCCTTGGGGGCCGAAAGGAGGGGTCACCTGGCCCTGGGTCTTTCAGGTTGCGCCCTCTTTATCAGATGTCAAGGGAAAAACTAAGGCGTTAGACACACGCCCGTGAGAGGTGATTGGCTGAGGCGTTCTGTAAATACAGCTCCTCTTACTCCCACAGAAAGGACCACCCGCTCCCACCTGCATTATTATTGGGGAAGGGGCATCTAAACCTTAGCATTTCATTCATCCATATGGCATAACTGGGGCTAGTAAAAGAAGGCCCCCCTCACTGCCAAAGGTTGTCATTTGTGACATGGGCTCCCTCTGTAAGTCTGGAGGCTGATCCTAAAGGACCCAGGCTTTCTCCTCCACTGCTGTGAGCCCACCCCCAATTCAGAAATAGTTTCCTCTCGCTCTGTATCATCTTAATCTTCCTCCAATAAACAGGGTAGGACCTATCAGCGAGGCAGCCCTGAGGTATTTATGGCCAAGCCACAGAGTGACATTGGATAATTTCTTTTGGGGCCCTGTGGGGAAAAACAGGAAGTGGTAGAGGCAGGATGGGCAGGGCCCTGGAGAACTCTGCAAAGTGGCCCCCAGGTTCATCCATTTTGGTTGGGTCAATAGGTCTTCAGATGGACCACAGCTTTAGCAGGCCCCCCGCTGTCCAGCAGCCACAAAACTCCTAACCCTTTGACTCTCCTTTAATGCTACATGAGGATCTCCTTCTCCCAGTTCCCAGGAATGTTTGCCCTTCTCAGTCTGCTCCACTTCTAGGAGGCAGCCAGGGGGCCTCAGCCATGCTACCCAGAACACAGGAGACACGAGGAAGAACAGTCAGTCATTCATGCACATCCCAGATCTCAGAGAGCAGTGGTGGAAGCTTTTTGTCCTGCAGGCGCAGTGCAAACACTTGCTCTGAGTGTACACTGCTCAGGGTCCGGAGGCTCACCAGTTTCATTAACATCCGTGGGAACATTAGTCGGTCCTGGGGGAAGTAGAAGGACAAGCCAAGCCTTTGTCTCTCCCCAGGAAAATGGATAAAAGCAAGGGAGTTGTGGGAGAGGTAGAGAACTGTCCGTGCTAGATGTAAGCAGAGGGATTCTTGAGGGGAAAATAAATGTGTCAGGGAACAGGCATGAAGCAGAGGAAAAAAGCACCTGGGGAGACTCACATGGGGGTGATGGATGGAGACGTAAGCGTGCAAGGCCTCCACATATGTGTGTTGCAGCCTCTCTACTTGGAGTTGGTCTTGTACATTGGGCCGGTCTATAGGTCACCAACAGAGTTTAGGAGCAGATGTGGCCAGGGCCTTAGTCCCCTACCCCAGATTACCACCCAAAAGTAAGGATGTGTTGCACCCACCTCACCCATCCCCAAATAACAGGGCCTCCACCCACACAATTCCTGCCCTGTAGGTCCTGCAGCCCTCCCGGGTGCAAGTGTCTTGCTGGGTTTCCCTCTTGGCTCTCTCCACACCTGCAGAGAAGATGCTGATGGCAATGAGCAAAGCAAACTCGGCATCATTGAGTTGCAGCTCATTCATGGCTCTGGAGAACTCAAAGATGGGGTTGATGAACTCCACCTGCAGCCCTGGGGAGGCAGAAGGGAGGCTGGCTAAAGGGTGTGGCAGGAGCAGGAGCAACTTCCTTCTTTCTTCCAATGCCTCATCTTGGAACAACTAGGAACCCACTAAAAGTCTCCAGAATTCTACTGTGTAAGGCAAGTTTCTTTTCTCTTTTTTGGGGGGTGGATACTGGGGATTGAACTAAGGGGTACTCAACCACTGAACCACATCCCTAGCCCTATTTTGTGTTTTACTTAGAGACAGGGTCTCACTGAGTTGCTTAGTGCCTTGCCATTGCTGAGGCTGGCTTCGAACTCGCGATTCTCCTGTCTCAGCAACCCAAAGTGCTGGGATTACAGGCGTGCGCCACCGCGCTTGGCTAAATTTCTTTTTCTTATTTTTTTTAATGATGTTACTGTATTTTATATACCTTTATTTTATTTGCTTATATTTATGTAGTGCTGAGGATTGAACCCAGTGCCTCACACATGCTAGGCAAGCACTCTACCACTGAGCTACAGCCCCAGTCCCCTGGCTAAATTTCTTAACCTACGTCTCATCTGTGAAATGGGAGTCATAGCTGAATGTAGAAGGTTGTGATAGTTAAATGAGAAAGCATGCCAAGCACTTAGCACTGGCACATAGGAGGTGTTGAATTAAATAACAATTCTGTTGTTATTGTTTTTCCCCAGTACTTGAAAAGGAACCCAGGAGTGTTCTACCACTGAGCCACATCCCCAGTCCTTAATGATTTTTGAGAAAAGGTATTGCCAAAGTACAGAGGCTGGCCTCAAACTTGTGATCTTCCTGTCTCAGCCTCCCAAATTGCTGGGATTACAGGTGTCTGCTACCACACCTGGCTTAAAAAGGTCTTTTTTTATAAACCAAAGTAAGAGATGCTTCTATTTCTAGACACATGGAGCTCTCAAAAATTCTAATAACAAGCCAGGCGCGGTGGCTTGTTATTAAGCCTGTAATCCCAGCACTTTGGGAGGCTGAGACAGGGGAATCACGAGTTCAAAGCCAGCCTCAGCAATGGCAAGGCACTAAGTAACTCAGTGAGACCTTGTCTCTAAATAAAACACAAAATAGGGCTGGGGATGTGGCTCAGTGGTCAAATACCCCTGAGTTCAATCCCTGGTACCAAAAGAAAAAAGAAAAAATCTAATAACAAGCCAAGTGAGGCGATGCACCCCTGTAATCCCAGTAATTCAGGAGGTTGAGGCAGGATTGCAAAATGGAAGCTAGCCTCAGCAACTTAGTGAGACCTTGTATTAAATTTTTTAAAAAAATGGGTGGGGATGTGTGACTAAGTGTTAGAGTACCCCTGGGTTCAAACCTCAATACTGTGAAAAAAAAGGGAAGAAAGAAGCCGGGCGCGGTGGCTCACGCTTGTAATCCCAGCACTTAGGGAGGCTGAGACAGGAGAATCGCAAGTTCAAAGCCAGCCTCAGCAATGGCGAGGCACTAAGCAACTCAGTGAGACCCTGTCTCTACATAAAACACAAAATAGGGCTGGGGATGTGGCTCAGGGGTTGAGTGCCCCTGAGTTCAATCCTTGGTACCAAAAAAAAAAAAAAAAAAAAGGGGGAAGAAAGAAAAGAAAGTATGATTGTTCTGGGCACAGTGATATGTGCCTGTAATCCTAGCAACTCAATATGCTAAGGCAGGAGGATTTCAAATTTGAGGCCCTCCTCTGCAATTTAGCAAGACCCTGTCTTAAAATAAAATAAAAATAGGGCTATGGGTATAACTCATTGGTAAAATGCCCCTGTGTTCGACCCCTAGTACCCAAGGGGGGGAGACATTTTGCTGACAAATGGTCTTATCTGAATATGAGGGATACATTTCATATAGCACATCCCAAAGGGAATAAGGCACTAAGTAACTCAATGTAGTTGAGGGAGTGAATTTTCATGCCAGACTGCCAGGATTTGAGTCCTAGCTTTATCATTACTAGGTTGTGTGATTTTGGGTAAGTTATTTATTTTTTTATTTTTAAATTTTTCATTGTACATGGACAAAATACCTTTATTTATTTATTTTTATGTGGTGCTGAGGATTGAACCCAGTGCCTCACAGGTGCTAGGCAAGTGCTCAACCACTGAGCCACAACCCCAGCCCCTTAGGTAAGATATTATACTTAGCCGGGCGCGGTGGCTCACGCTTGTAATCCCAGCACTTAGGGAGGCTGAGACAGGAGAATCGCGAGTTCAAAGCCAGCCTCAGCAACGGCGAGGCGCTAAGCAACTCAGTGAGACCCTGTCTCTACATAAAACACAAAATGGTGCTGGGGATGTAGCTCATTGGTTGAGTGCCCCTGAGTTCAATCCCTGGTACCAAAAAAAAAAAAAGATATTATACTTCTCTGGGCTTTGCTTTTCCTATCTGTAACATAGAGATGATATTACCTGCCTCATAAAGTCCTTAGAATATATGTGGCATATGTGGTATCTACCATGTGAGTGGTAGGTAAAAATTTTAAAAATTTTTGCCTTAATGGAACAAGTCTTCTTACAGAGAAGAAAACTAAAATGCAACAAACTGTGACCTACAGCCAGAACACCTAGTGGACACTTCTCCCACACACATTTTCAAAGTCTCTGCACCCACACTGTTCTCTAGGCTTTCTCAGATTTCTTTTAGCAACCATCTGCTACACTTTTCCACTGGAGGCTTCTTGATTAGTCACTTCCTGTACTTTCACCCTGATGTTTATCAAATGCTGTGTGTTGATCCATTTAATGGGCGAACCCATTTTATAAAGCATTTCTTGGTGAGGTTTTAAGCCTCCAAGTGTGCCCAAAAGCCCTTCTGTACTAGATGAGCAGCTCACATAGGATCAGTCCACATCCTTAGTCATCTGCCATGGGCAGTGTATGGTTGTGGATGCAGAGGAGGGACACCTGACATAATAAAGCCCCTGAAGGAATAAAAAAGTAATGAAGAGAAAGAAAGAAAACAAAACAAACCAACAAAAACAATAAAAAAAAGAGCCCCTGGTTCCTTCTCTCTAAAACCTCACTTCTGAAGAAATGAGAAATTAAAGACCAACTTGATGACATCAGAATGGCTTATATAAAGAAATCTATAAATAGGTACAGATTCAGATAGCTCAAGTCACAGGACTGAGGAGACACAGAGATATTAGAACTGGGAAGGGTTCAGGAAGGAGAGTGTTCTGAAGGAGGAGAAGGTTAAGAAGGTCTGGGATAAGAACAATTTGGAGAAAAAGATGGTCTGGTAGAAAAAACAGGCTTTAAAGCTACATAAAGACCTCAAATCACCCCTATGAGGTGCCTGTATATTCCAGTGATACTGTGGGAACTACAGAAGGCAGTAGGGGACAACACAGACCTGTCCTGCCCTACAGTTAAGGGAAGCCTTCCTAGAAAGTTCGCTGGGTGGCCCATGTTGAGATAAGAGACATATGAGCTGGCCTGAGTCACCAGAAACCAGGGAAAGCAGCTGGGCTCAGTGGCGCACGCCTATAATCCCAGCACTTTGGGAGGCTGAGACAGGAGAATCGCGAGTTCAAAGCCAGCCTCAGCAATGGCAAGGTGCTAAGCAACTCAGTGAGACCCTGTCTCTACATAAAACACAAAATAGGGCTGGGGATGTGGCTCAGTAGTTGAGTACCCCTGAGTTCAATCCCTAGTACCAAAAAAGAAAGAAAGAAAGAAAGAAACCAGGGAAGGCTTTATGGATTTTGGCCTAGAAACCAGGATCTACTAGCCCTAAGAATGGAGTCATTGCATTAGCCATATGTTACAGACCTGCCCTTTGTTGTTAAGCTACTTGGTCTCCTATTGAGCACCAATTCCAGTCCCTCCAACACTCCCTCTGTCTTCCATCCTTTTCCAAACCTGCTCCCTCACACAAACATTACCAGTAGCTAAAAAATGAAGAACCCCCCTGCTTAACCCCAAGTCAGCATCAGACAGAAAGCAGCAATGTGAACCAATTACTTTTTCTTTTCTTTTTCCTGCAGTAATGGGGATTGAACCCAGGGACACTCTACCACTGAGCCAAATCCCCAACCCTTTTAATTTTTTAAAATTTTGAGACAAGGTCTTGCTAAGTTGCTGAGACTGGTCTCGAACCTAGCGATCCTCCTGCTCAACCCCCCAAGTCAATGGGATTACAGGTGTGCACCACCAGGCCCAACAATGTAAATCAATTCTTAGAGGAAACACTCCAGATACGGGATGAGAAAAGAAGTGTTTGCCCTTATCCTACAACTGTGCTATCTGGGCATCTTTGTCATGTTTCAGCTCCAGTTCCATGGGTCAGCAGAAAGAGCAATTAGAAAAGAACAGGGGGACAACCCAGTGATAAGAGTATTCAGTGATACAGCGCTTGCCTAGCATTAGTGAAGGCCCTGGATTGATCCCCAGTACCAAAAAACAAAAGAGTAGGGGACAGTCAGCCCACATGATCCTCAAAGAGCACATCCAAATAAATTTGTTCATTTTTGACTACAAAAAGCCTTGGTTCAGCAGGGCGTGGTGGCACATGCCTGTAATCCCAGTGGCTCAGGAGGCTGAGGCAGGAGGATCACAAGTTCAAAGCCAGCCTTAGCAACTTAGGGAAGCCCTAAGCAAGTTAGCAAGACCCTGTCTCAAAATAAAACATAAAAAGGGGGCAAGGATGTGGCTCTGTGGGTAAGTGCCTCTGGATTCAATGCTCAGTACAATAAAATAAAATAAAATAAAATAAAATAAAATAAAATAAAATAAAAGGCTTGGTTCAGTGGTTTTCAAATTTTTTTTCTGGCTATAAAGTCTTTTCTTCAAGGAAAATGTTATGCAGAAATATATACAGTGTAGATTTAAATGTTTGGTAAAGCAAAGGACATCCTTCTGCCTCCCTGTATCTCCTCCAAGGAGACTCCCAGAAACCCCTCAGGCTACTTGAAATACAGTTTGAAAACAACTGACCTAATGCGTTGGAGAACAGGGGTCTATTTGGAGCAGTTGAAAAAGGCCTTTCAACATTGTAACTTCTCTCTTGGAAAAACCAGTAGCCTTCCCTTTACAACCACCCAACTTCAGCCCAGGCTCTGAAATCACAATGGGCACCATGACAAACAACACCTGTCCATCCACCACAGTCCCTTTGTGATCTCAGCTCTCACCTGCTTTGGCAAAATCTTCCCGGTTATAACTGAAATCCTTGAGGAAGGTGATGCTCTCGCTCCCAGGGTTGTACCTCCGAGATGTCTCCAGAAGCATCACCTGCACACAAGTAGCAACCCCCAACAGAGAAAAGGAGGGCTGGTCTTGGGGCACAGCCCTTTGAGGGATGGTTGATTCCCGTTCTCTCTGCTTCCCAGTGGCTTGGGCTCTCCCTGCCAGATATCTGGAGCCCACCCACCCCACCACACACACAATGCCACAATGGTTCCCCCCTCATCTCTTCCCTTTCCAGCCACCTCAATTGCGGAAGTCTTCAGCAGGGCGATCTGGTCCTCTCTGCTGAGCTGTAGAAAGCCTGGGAGTTGTTTAGCAAAGTCGACGATCTCTTGCACGGACACGATGGCCAGTTCAGTGAAGTGGGCAAAGCGCTGCTGACGGGCCTCCCGGCTCTGGGGGTCAGGGGCCATGGGCCAAGGCTACCCAGGAAGGCAAGGAGGGAAAAGGCAAAATCAGACATCCAGAAGCCAGCTGGTGCTCTGGCCATCTCTCCCCAGGCCCATCAAATACCTTACCGTCACACGAAGTTGGTCTGAAAAGGAGCGCCTGTTACACTGCTGCTGAGCAGCAACCAGCTTCTCGATCATGCCCAGTTGCTCTGGGCTGAGCTGGGGGAGCACTTGGGGAGGTGAGGGGGCCCTTGGGGGCACCGATGTGGCCTGAGCCTGTTCTTCTTCTTGCCGTTTCAGTTTCTTCAGGCGGATCTGTTCTTCTGATAGGACACCTAAGGACAGGTCCAGACGTGAGGAGGGGAGAAGTGAGGAAACAGGAAGCAAGGATGGGGCAGAGGGAGTAGTTTGAGGCTCCAGAAAAGCAGACAGCATTGGGTAAAAGCCAGGAAGAGATTTTAATCCACACTCATGGACTGGGTAGGAAGCCCCTGTAGGCATAGGCACCTTCCTGCCCTCACACCAGGGCACCCTCTTTCCATCAGCCTCTCCCCAACCTGTCCCCGCCACCACACTCACACTCCTCCCGCATGCCCGCCTGGCGGCATTTGCGAAGCCGACACTCCTGGCACTTGCGACGCATGTAGGTATCCATGGGGCAGTGGCCACCACTGTGGCAGACATAGCGGGCTCCCTTGATGACACTGCGGCGGAAGAATCCCTTGCAACCCTCGCAGCTCAGCACGTTGTAGTGGAAGCCAGAGGCCTTGTCCCCACACACACTGCACAGCTCGTTCCCCAGCATTTTAGGGGCTGGCCCCTTTTTCCGCTTTTGTGGACGGAGCTCTGGATACAAGGAAGAGCCTTAATGTTCTTCCTGACTTAGTCACTAGGCACTCAGTGACCTTCATTCCGTTCATTATATGAAGTCTAGTCTCTTTTTTTGGAGATAGGACTTCGCTATGTTGCCCAGGCTGCCTCCAACTCCTGGGCTCCAGAAATCCTCCACCTCAGCCTCCGAGTAGCTGGGACCACAGGTGCC
This sequence comes from Xerus rutilus, assembly GCA_028644305.1. NCBI lineage: Eukaryota > Metazoa > Chordata > Mammalia > Rodentia > Sciuridae > Xerus > Xerus rutilus. Next base: position 16,735,626 of record CM053399.1, read on the forward strand.
CCCCAGAAGGAGCAGTTTAGTCTCTTTATCATAAGAACAACACATCTCATTTGCCAAGGGCCATTATGTCCTAGGTACTGTATGAGCCCTTTACAGGTATTGATCCTTTAGACAACCACAATTATTAATTTCATTTTACAAATAAGGAAAATGAGGCTCAGGAAGGCCTAAGGTAGAAACAAAATTCACACTCAGATCACTTGAGTCAGTTGACGCAAAGTCTTTAACCATAGTATCATAAAGTAAAGGGTCCCAAGATGTCCCTCCCATATCCAGGGAGACTGCACCTCCCCCAAACACAGAAGCTCCCCACCTGTGGGCTCTGGAAGGGCCCCCACCCTGGAGAACAGGGCTGTGGACTCTGCTGCATCCAGCCCCATCCCCTCAGCAGATTGGGGCATCCTGGCTTCCTCCCTAAGGACACAGCTGCTGCCTCCCGGAGTCTGGCTGCTTGCATCTTGGACATCTGGCTCCCACAGCTCCACGGCAGAATCTGAACCAAAAAGAGAGGCACTGTGTCCCATCCTGGCTCCACTCCCCCAGCATCCTAGCTGGGAAACTGCAAACCTATCTCCACCCTTTGGAGGGCAGTCACACCCCAGCTCGTGCTCTGTGACTCCAGGACCAGTGGATTGTAATCTATTACACATCAAGACCTTAAACAAAGATGCTAACTCCTGGGACATCCATTTCAGATATCAGACAGAACTCTCCAAAGCCAGAACTGGGGAAGATATAGACATGCCAACTCTCCCCAGCAGCAAGCCCAGATTGAGAAGCACTGGGCAGGTGCCTACAAAGGCCATAGGGCCAGGCACTAGAGGCAGGGCAGAGGTGGTCTGGATAGGAGGCAAGCAATACCAAGAACAGCTCTGGACTGCTCTCTGCAAGGAGCATAGAATGCAGGTAGTGAAGGAGGCTGATTCCTGAGAGAGAAGAGGAGCTAGAGGAGCTCAGGGGAGAGGGCTGGACTGAAGAAGCTTACCAGGAGAAACATCAGGCATAGGGGCCTCCAGCCACAAAGACATCTCTTCCTGGAGTCCTGGACATTACCAAGACACTGTCCTGCAGGAATGACCAGGGTTATATCCTTCATGAACTGAGCTCCCTATAGCCTCAGTTCTCTTCTCCTTGTTTCAGCCTTTTATTTGTTCTCAGGTTACCAGCTGACGTTTACTTAATATATATTAGCCTGCATCAAGACTTTTTTTAAAAAATTTTTTTAGTTGTTGATGGATCTTTATTTTATTCATTTGTTATTTATATGTGGTGCTGAGGATTGAACCCAGGGCCTCACGCATGCTAGGCAAGTGCTCTACCACTGAGCTACAGCCCCAGCCCCTCAAGACTTTTTTTTTTTTTTTTTTTGGAACCGGGGATTGAACTCACGGGGACTCGACCCCTGAGCCACATCCCCAGCCCTATTTTTTTGTGTTTTATGTAGAGACAGGGTCTCACTGAGTTGCTTAGTGCCTCACCATTGCTGAGGCTGGCTTTGAACTCGCGATTCTCCTGTCTCAGCCTCCCTAAGTGCTGGGATTACAAGCGTGAGCCACCGTGCCCGGCTCCTCAAGACTTTTTATATCATGTCTTCATAATATCCCTATGAGGTCAGGATTTTTTTTTTCAGTGCTAGGAATCAAACCCAGGGTCTCTCACCTGTCAAGCAAGTGCTCTGCCACTGAGCTAACCCCCTGCCCTACAGGCCTATTTTAAAACCCATTTTACAGATGAGGAAACTGAGGTCCAAAAAAGATTAAGTGAATTGCCTACAGCCACACACTTAGGTGGTGGTAGAGCTACAACAGCAGTCGGGTCTGACTCCAAAGTCTAAGCTCTTGGCCACCATGCCACCCTTCTCTCCCAAGCTCTCCTTCGAGCCATCAGGGAAGTCTGTCGGAGCCCTTGCCCCCTCACTATGGCCAGGGGAGAGCCAAAGTTAGGCGGCACTGGGAGATGGGATCAAGGCTCACTCCCCCCGGCCCCCAAACAAGCACCTTGTCAGAAAATCTCATTCCCACCACTTTCTGGGTTCTGAAGCAAGACTGCTCCAAGAGTTTCCCTAACTCACACCAGGACTGCCTTCCCCAGCTCCCCTCTTGAGTTCTGCCACCTAAACAGAACCCTGTCCCTGCCCCAAGCCCCCATCACCTCACCCTGTACTTTTACTCGGAGACCCTTTTAAGGTCCTTAGGAAATCCCCCAACCCCACCCTAGACAACACACAGCCCCAGGCCACTGCTGAGAAGACCCACCGAATCCCCAGGCCACCAGACTTCCTGGCTGCAGTCTCTAGAGCCCCCTTGCTGGGAGAGGAGGATGGTGCAGTCCCCTGTCCCGAGGCCGCGGCAGCCAGCCGGCGACTGGAGCTGAGCTGAGGGACCTGGAGCCCCGGGAAAGTAGTAATGTGGGGAAAGGCTGAGGGGTGGGACTGGCAAGGGGTCGGGCCACCTCTCCCTCCCACCGACCGACCGGAGCCTGGCCTCCTCGCCCCCGCCCACGGGGAAGTTTCCCCACCAGGCTGACTCCTCCCCGGCCGGCCACCCGCTCAGCCCGGCGCCACCCGGCCCCTACCCTCAACAGAGACAGTCGCATTTCCCCACAGACCGGCCCAGTTCCATGTCTCCCCACTTCCTCTGTCCACCCTGGAGGCTCCTCTTTGCTCTTACAGAAGGACTGCTTCCCAGGCACCCCCACCCCAATCCCGGCAGCCTCCAGACTCAGCGTTCCCTCCCCTCCATAGACACCTCGCAGAGCAAAGGTCTCGGCTCGGCCCAGAATTGCGACATGAGCCCCAGCCTGCGATCCCAGCCTCCCTCCTCCTCCCCTGCCTCTGGGAAGGGGCCAAGCTCTCCCCACTAGCCCCAGGACAGAGCCAAGCTGGTAGAACTCCAAGGGTGGAGAGAGGCAGGTGCTGGGCCTTCCAGGGAGTCTGTGGGTGCCCTGCAGGGCCAGAGAGAGGAGAAAGCCAGGAGAGAGGCTGGTAGGAAGCAGGCCTAGGACAGGTATGGAGGTAGCAGATAGCAGCAGCACTGGGAGTACAGGTTGGTCCCAGGAAGGTATGCAAGTTGCCTCAACCAGGGAATAGTCCCATCTGAGGTGGCGGCAGTCTCCACACACCATAGCCTTCCTGCCCTGCTGCAGGAATCTGTGGGACACAGATCCACCCCGGAAGAAAGACACCATGTTTCACTCATTTTCTCTCTGCTATAATCCCTGAAACAGGACCTGGCATAGAGGAGGCAACAGAATAGGTAGTGTTCTTGTTTGATTAATGGATAATAAAAAAATATGATCTTCTTTATCTCACACTTGTTAGCTCAATTTCAACTCAGCATTTGGGTTCTGGGATGATTCTGGGTTCAAATCCTGGCCCTGCCTCCTGTTAGCTGTGTGATCCCCCCACCCCCAGGTGCTGGGGATCTGACTCTGTGTATACCCTGTTAGGCAAGATCTCTACCACTGAGCTACACCCCCAGTCCAGATGTGTGATCTTGATCAAGCAAGTTACTTATGTCTATGAACCTCTTTGTGTCTTTAGAATGGGGATAACAACAGTTTTGCCATGTAAGGTAGTTGTGAGAATTAAAATACATCATAGCACAATGTAAGCATTCAAGCAAATACTATCAGAACAAATAATAAGTGTTTAAGAACTGGCAGTGTTTAGCATTATCCCTTCAATCCTTTCAGCTATGGGTCTTCCTATCCACACGTAGCTGTACATCACTCTCCAAGTCCTTGTTTCCATATACGACCTCCTCAACATCTTGTTCAGTCCTTAGGGCAGTGCTAGGAGGGAGGGAGGGTAAATTAACTCCATTTTACAGAGAACTCTGAAGCTCGGATGAGGGCCTTGCAAGACCACACACAGTGGCTGATCTAGGATCAGAATCCAGCTGTTCCCATTCCAGTCCCTGTGCTCTTTTTCTCTTGGCATCTGAGTGTAGGATGCTCCTGTCTTGTTGCCTCTCAGGTTGGATGGGCCAGTGAAGTGCTGAGAGGGAAGAATCCAGGGCTGGTGGGCTGCAGGGAGAGGCCCAGAGCAGATGCTTCAGTTCGGATGTGCGAGGCAAGAGCTGAGGTTACTACTGGTCATTCACCCCCTGACCCATTCCCAGTTTCCTGCTCAGAGGCTCTTCCTGTTTTGCTGTGAACTTCAGTTCCCATGGGTCTACATTAAAGCAGAGGACAGGGGCCAGGGTAAGCAGCCAGAAGGACTGAAACAGACATGAACAGGGCACCAGGGAAGAGGAGAAAAGAGGGAACAGGAAGAGTAGACACAGGGTGTGGGGGTGGGACAGAAGGAACAGGATGAGAGAAGGATAGGAAAGCTGAAGAAGAAAGGGGATTTGGTGAAAGATGGGAGGAAGCACAGGGTGGGGCAAGGGCACAGGCAGGGGCAGGGAGCACATGTGAGAAGATAGCAGGCGAGGTTGGGGCTGTTGCAAAAATCTGTCCATGAATTCATTTTCACATTTCAGAAAAGCCCCTCTGACAGCTCTCATCTCAAACTTCTGCCTCCAGCTTTTGCTCTTGTTCCCTCTCATCACAAGGTTATCCCCTCCCAAGGCCCCCACCCTGCTGTGGGCATTTCTGAGTCATGAGCACAAGGCTCTCTGTTCCTCTCATGTGCTCCTGCTCTGATTTTCACAAAGCCCCTTGCTGTCCTGGGAAAGCAGAAACCAGGGACACCAGCCACTGGGGCACTGGAGCTGTTCTGTCCCAGCACATACATCACCCATCCAGCTCCTTCCCGCCAAGTGCCAGTGTAGCAGCATGGTCAGAGCTGTCCCAGAGATACCTGGTTTCAAGGAACTGGGGATATAACATGGTCTGGAACCTGGTGACACATTTTCCAGGAGTTGAGAAAAGTCTCCTTCATGCATTCCTGATCCTCAACTTCTCCTGACACTCTAGTGTCCCCACAGGTGGCTTCCCAGGACCCAGGACCATATCAAGCCCCAGCCACAGGCCTCTTGCCCAGGGTAGGGCCAGCAGGTCAGAGCACCCTCTCCCCCAAGCCAGGGAGTCAGCTCAGCCTGGTCTCCTTTAGCGGAGAAAGCATTTGCTAGTACTGCACTGCCAGAGCTATCCCTATATGTTATAAGGGGTAAAGGAGTCCCCTACAAAGAGGGGAAGGAAAAGGAAAATGGGGGAAGATCAAAACCTGTTGGCACTCTTTCCATAAGATGCTATCTTTTGGAGACCAGCCCCTGGGACTTCAGCCCCAAGCCAGGGCAAGCAGTCAGGTGATCCTCAGGTAGAATCACATGTTCGGCTTTGCCAGTCCCACCCTCATGGCACAGTCCCTTCAGCCCACAGGATGAGGTCCAAGCACCCCAGGCCTAGAGTCCCTTCCTGTCTCCTTGGCTACTGCAAGAGGCAGCATTCCTAGGAACATACTTGGGAACCTCCTAAGTCATATTTCTGACCCCCAAACCCCCAGAGGCTTCTTCCAGCAGCAAAAGGAACATAGAAGCAGAAATAGGAGCATTTTCCAGTCCTTGGTCACATGTACTACTGGATAACTACCCCAAAGGCACTCATTCCCACAAAGCAGGCCACAAGGTTGGTTTTGAGGAAGAGATTGGGCCAACTGCTTCTTGTTCCTTCCTTCACCTCTCTGGAAGGGTAGAAAGTGTGGGGATATCTTTCAGACCACCAAGTACCTACTCAAGTGACTTCTGCCCAACCCCCAATGACAAGAGCCATCAGGAATTCCCACTTCTAAGACCTATAAATTGATAGGACACAGAGGGCAGAAAATAAAGAAGAAAAATAACATTTTTCTTCTTTAGTCTCATGTACACAACTTACCTTTACATACAACTTTTCATTTATTCTCCCAATAAATATAAAAAGATAGTTACCAGCAGAGTACAGAGCACCAAATTTGAATACCAGTAAAGCTGATCCAAAAGCTCAAGCTCATATTCAAATTAAAACAAAACATAGCTGGGCATAGTGACGCACCCCTGTAGTCCCAGGTACTTGTAATCTAAGAAACTTGGGAGGCTGAGGCAAGAGGATCAAAAGTTCAAGAACAACCTCAGCTACTTAGCCAGACTATCCCAAGATAAAAAAAAAAAATAAAAGGGCTGGGGATGTAGTTCAGTGGTAGAGCATTCCTGGTGAAATCCCCAATACCACAAGATGATGATAATGATGATAAAAACACCCCCCCCCCCCACTTTACACCATTACACAAAGCTGCCTCTCTAGATGGAAAAATAGTGGTTAACTCACTTGGATTTAGGTTTGCTTCTGCCAACACAGAGTAGAGCAGTGATTCCCAAACCTGGTCTTACCTTCAGAGAATGATTGCAGTCTAGGGTATGCCCATGCATCCATCTATCTATTCACATATATGTCTCTCTCTCTCTCTTTTTTATCTGTAGTTAGGAACCAAGGTGTGAAGAACAAAGAATCATCTGGGGAATCAAGAAATCAAGGCTCTGCTCCAGTTTCTACCATCCCCTTCTAATCTTCCCTCTTCCTGGAATCATTTCTCACTATAAAAATTAAAATGACATCTGCTTCATCAATCCCTCCTACATGGGATACTTGTTGACACGAAGGATGTAGACATCCTGAGCAAGTGGGAAGAAAAGCAAAAGATGAATTTGGGGGATTTTTGTTCTACTTGCTGAAATTTGGTGATCTGCAGATTTACAATTTGAAAGCACAGTGGTCTGACTACTTTGCAAGGACAGCAAGGGTCGTATCAAAACAAAACATTCTAGCTGGGTGCAGTGGCACAGAGTTGTAATCCCTGGATCTGGGAGACTGTGGCAAGAGGATTGAAAATTCGAGGCCAGCCTGGGCAACTTTATAAGAACTTGCCTCAAAATTAAAAATAAAAAGGGTTGGGGTGAAACTCAGTGGTAGAGGCCCCTCGGTTCTATTCCAGTACTGAAAAAAATTAAACAAGGGCTTGGGTTATGGCTCAGCGGTTGAGCGCTTGCCTCGCATACGTGAGGCACTGGGTTCGATCCTCAGCACCACATAAAATAAATAAAGATATAAAAAAAAATAGCACATCATTTAAAAAAAATTAAACTAAAGAAAAAAGAAAAAAAAGGGCTGATAGTGTGTGTCCTTGGGTTCAATCTCCAGTACTGCAAAAACAAATAAATCAAAATAATAATCTAAAAAGCCTAATTATGCAGTATTTTTCCAGTTAGTCATGACCCACTTAATTCCACTAAGGTGAAGTTTCTTTTAATAGAAATCTCTTTATTAAAGGTATTCTGGAGCTACCGAATACAGTTAAGCAATACAGTTTGTGTAGCCTGCATGTAGGTTGCAGCCTGCAAGAAACAGCCCATTACAAAGACTGTTTAGCTGGGAACAGAAAATTTGAATTTGAATCCATGCTTCTGAACCATGTAAGCTTGGGCAAGGCACTTCATCTCTCTAGGTTTTTTCTAATCTGTAAAATAGGAGCATTACATTATATCAGGGATTCCGAGATGCTGATTTATAAACCTATGAAGTGTCTTTATGAAACTCTTGAGATTATAAGCAAAATTCTAATGTGTGTGTTTATATATGTGAACATTTTTATGGAAGGCAGAGGGCTAAATTTTCATCCAATTCATAAAGGGGCTTGTGACTAAAAAGGTTAGGAGCTATTTGCCTACCTAACTTTCTTATTCTATTTGCTCCTCAGCCTCCTTCACGACAACTCTGGAAGTAAAGTTTAGATCGTTAAGTGTCTGTGTGTGTATTTTGAATCTGGGGTCCTAGGGCAAGATAATAACAGTTCTTTTTTTTAATATTTATTTTTTGGTTGTAGGTGGACGGAATATCTTTATTTTATTTTTATGTGGTGCTGAGGATCAAACCCAGTGCCTCACGCATGCTAGGCGAGCACGCTACCACTGCACCATAACCCCAGCCCTCTAATCAGTTTTATTTGTCCATGATAAGGTAAAGTTGCTTCTAGTGGGCAGATCTGAATCAAAGCATCCCAAGGGTCTATGATCTATCCCCCAGAACTGTGTGTCACTCCAAGCTCAGAGTCAAAACAAAGTCCTGAGGCCAAAGTAGTGGCACCTAAATCCTAAGAGCCAAAGCCAAGAGGGTCTCTGATTCTGCAGAAACTCCACCTATTCCTACTTTATTATTATGTGCCTGTCCCAAAATCTCTCTCCAAAGATCTAAAATTCTCCCTTAAGGATTCAATGCTTTAGGTTTGGAAAGTATGAACATCCTGTGCAACCCAACTCCTCTGGGAAGAAGCATGACGTTTTGACTCTAAAATGAGACTTGTAAGTGAACAAGAGGGAAGACAGGAAAAACACAGGAAAAAGCAAGTGAGAGGGCTTCTGAAGCTTTGCTCCGGGCAGGCATGAACAGTAGACTACGCTGGGACCAACCTCAAGGGCACAGGGAGTCCAAAGGGCTGTTTACACGCTTTGCCCTGCACCCCAAACAAGTCCTCTCCCGGGAAACAAGGACCGAGCCAAGGCTCAAACTCCACCCGAAGGCCAGGGGCGTGGTAAGAGACGCCCCACACTTCCCACCCTTCGCTTTAATTCTGCGCTCTCGGGCTCTGGAATCAGGGCTAGCAGCACCGTGGCCTGAGGGGGCGCTCGCTCTCCTGGCCACGGCCCCGCCCAGGACAAGCGCCACCTTGGTACGGGAAGAGGCAGCCCTGACCCGGTACGCTCTTTACCAAGACAAGGTCTTCAAGCCCTTTTGCCGCGCAACGTAGCGCTACATTCCTACGCATCTCCGCTACTGCCAGATCGCGAAACTCCTCCACGTATTCCCTTCCAGATTCTACTATCCCTGCTGCTCCCTTAGCAAGATGGCGGCGAGCGCACTTCCGGCGTGTGTCCTTACGGGTGTGTCCGGGCGGCTACAGCAGGTGCCACTCAGCACGTTCCGGCCTCTTTGCGCGCACTCACACTAGAGCGATGATGGCCGGCAGACAGCACGGCTGGAGCCGGGCGGCTCTTCTCCAGCTCCTTCTTGGCATGAACCTGATGGTGATGCCACTCACCCATGCCCGGAGTCTGCGCTTCGTTACCTTGGTAATGGGCGACAGAGTCACCAAAGGCTTTGCCAGAGCTAGAGGGGCAAAGGCCTGCTGGTGGAGGGAGGGGCAGGGCTTGTGATGGGGGTCGAGGACTAGAGGAGAAGATCTGATTTAGGAGACCATTGGCCTGGGGAAGTTCGAGGGGCTGGGTTCAGAACTGATGTGGAGCCCTGGGTCATTCTAGGGGGCAGGGCGTTCGGGTAAGGAGTTCTGTATCAGTGGGTAGGTGGGATGAGTTTTCTTGGGACAAGGATGTGGTTAGAAGATTAAGAGACTCGCCAATAAAGACGACTTTGGTGATTTTTTTTTTCATCAGTTTTGCCCACTGAAGCATTATTCTCACTACTTTTTTTCTTCCCACTTGTGTCTTTGGCTTGCATATGGTCTCCAGTTACATTGCTTAGTCAAGTTAGCACCCTCTGGTACCCTCTTGGTCTTTTGCAATGGGTGGTGGTGAGGCTTCCCAGAGAGAGTGAGGCTCCCTTTCCCCAATATGGGGCAGAGGTGTGCTCTGTGCGCCTGTCAAGGAGGCCCTTCTGACCTGTAGGCAAACCATTTTTTTCTTTCCTCAGCTTTACCGCCATGGAGACCGTTCACCAGTGAAGACATATCCCAAGGATCCCTATCAGGAAGAGGAATGGCCCCAGGGATTTGGTCAACTAACCAAGGTGGGTCAGAAGCCAACTCACCCTCAGAATCAGCTGTAAAATGAATAACCTTTGGCCAGGCGTGGTGGTGACACAATCCTGTAATCCCAGCTACTTTGGAGGTGAAGGCAGGAAGATTGCAAGTTGTGGGCAGTTTAGTGAGACTCTGTCTTAAAATTTAAAAACATAAAAATACAAAAGCTAGGGATGTAGCTCAGTGGTTGAGTGCCCCTGGGTTTAATCCTCAGTACTGGAACCAACAACAAATGAATGACCTTTGGAGCAGGCCACAGAACTTGGGGCCCCCTAAACTGCCAGTTCCCACATGGGTGCTGACTGACCAGATTTTTGTTGTTGTTGTTTGTTTTTATGGTGCTTGGAGATTGAAACCAGGATCTCACACATGCTAAGCACACACTCTACTACTGAGACATATCCCTAGCCCCAATCAAATTTCTTAATGTTATGTTACTCTATGCCTAGGACACTGCCATGCACAGCTGGCCACTTAAAAAAATGTCTCCTGGAGTCAGAATAACCCATTCCTACTTCCAGCTTTGTTAGAAAGCAACAGCACCTAAACTCCATAGGGTTTATAAGCCATTCCTTCCCTCTGAACCTTCTTAACCCTCGGACTTGCTCACAGGAAGGGATGCTACAGCACTGGGAGCTGGGCCAGGCTCTGCGGCAGCGCTACCGTGGCTTTCTAAACACCTCTTATCACCGTCAGGAGGTAAGGCTGGGAGCTTAAGAGGCAAGAGGAACGGGATCTGTTCTCATCCTCTTCAGGAAGTGCTGAGCACTCTGGCCTCCCTCCTGCATTTTTGGTCATGGGATGAGACATTTAAGAACCATCTAGAACATAGCCCTGGAGGCTGTTGACCCTGCTTAAATGGGAAAAGGCAAGACTGATCAAGCATCCAACTCCAACTTAAGGAAGAGACTGGCAAAGTTGTTTTTGACTGTGAAGTAATGGGCTTTCTCGCCAGAACATTTATTGAGTACCTCCTATGCTAGTGCTTGCATACAATGGTGCACCACACAGATACCGTGTCTGTTTCCATGACGCTAAGAGTATAGTGGGGGTGTCAGATGATAAGCCAGGAAGGACAAGGTAAAGGGAGCAGGGAAGATTGGCATGGGTGCTGCTCCTGAGGTTCACTCCTCACCCCAGAGATGGAGGTAGCTATAGCTGTTCCTCTGGTTACCACTCTCAGCACAGCTGTCTCAAGAGTCTATGCACATTATTGTTCCCTGATGCCCAGCTCTATCCTGAGCTTGCCCTTCTGCAGTTTCTTCCCCTTTTTCAAAAACTCTCTCTGTTCCTTATTTTTCCCTCTGGTCTCTGAGCCAGTTTATAAAGAATGAGACTCGGCAGACCAGAGTATCAGAATGAGAGTATTCGGAAAGACCAGGGACAGCCTACTACTGACTAAGCACTTGACTAAGAGGAAGGGGCATTTGCACTAGAGCCATTCCCACAGTCTGAGTTCTTCACACAGTGCTGACAGCTGATGCTTGGGGCCTTGAGGGGTGAGGAAGGCAAAAGAAGGGGATGCATGGTGGGTTTATAATTTCTGGGTGGCCATCAAGAATAGTTTCTCTCCTTGGGGCCCCAGTGAGGGGCCAGAGTGCCCCAACATGTACACACAGGTGAGACTTATGTTGCCATCTCTGCAGGTGTATGTGCGAAGCACGGACTTTGACCGTACTCTCATGAGTGCAGAGGCCAACCTGGCTGGACTCTTCCCTCCCATTGAGATGCAGCGCTTCAACCCTAACATATCATGGCAGCCTATCCCTGTTCACACTGTGCCCATCACTGAGGACAGGGTAAGACTGGCCAACCCTTCCCTGGATATGGCAAGGGGGATAACTGTGGCCATGGGACTGCTGGTCCCAGACTTCTCTGCCTCTTTCCCCGCTTTGGTCTGCAGCTGCTGAAGTTTCCGTTGGGCCCGTGTCCTCGTTACGAGCAGCTGCAGAACGAGACGCGGCAGACGCCAGAGTATCAGAATGAGAGTATTCAGAATGCAGTGAGTGGGGGCTGAGCCAGAGGTCATCACACTACTCTTTCCCCAGGGCAGGACTGATCCCCTGATTCATTTCTCATAGCAATTTCTGGACATGGTGGCCAATGAGACAGGACTTACAGACCTGACTCTGGAGACTGTCTGGAATGTCTATGACACACTCTTCTGTGAGGTGAGCCCACAGAGGTGCCCAGTGGGATTGCTTTTCTCTCCCCCTCAGCAGGCCCAGGTCACCAGGATGGTAGAACACAATGCCTGAATACCGCCATGCCCACTGGGGATGCTGAGGTAGACGCTGCTGCCTGGGAAGCACGGGAACTTCCCCCACGGGTGAAAAGTCTCAGAGTGGGAAATGGTTTACTAGTTGTCAGCAGTTTCTACTCCTCTCCACCCAGGGCTCTTGTGGTATCAGGCGCCTTTCTGCTGAATCTTGCTCTTTTTTTTTTTTTTTTTTTTTAAATGTTTATTTTTTAGTTGTAGGTGACAGAATATCTTTATTTTATTTTTATGTGGTGCTGAGGATCGAACCCAGTGCCTTATGCGCGCTAGGCGAGCACGCTACCGCTGCGCCATAACCCCAGCCCCTGAATCTTGCTCTTTATGCCTGAGCTTCCTTTCTTGTGCCCTGCAGCCCCAACACCTCCTGCCATGCCAGCTCCTCCACCTCACCTCTGCTCTCCTCCCCTTCCCTCACACACAGGCACCTTCCCTCTGGGGAAGAGAGCTGCCCCCAGCGAGGCTCTGGCCTAGACCTGGGGAGTTAACCTGCCTCATACGATACACAGCAAACCCATGGGTTACTCCTGCCACCCTGGGCCTCACCCCAAACCATGCAGCGTCTGAGCCAGCTAAAGGACTTCAGCTTCCGCTTCCTCTTCGGGATCCATGAGCAGGCAGAGAAGGCTCGGCTTCAGGGGGGTGAGTGACAAGGACAGCATGTCACTCGCCTCCACATTGAAAATCTGCTAGGGGGCTTCTCATAGTTCTTTGCCTGAAATATTCTCTGCTCTTTCAAAACCAGATTTCCCCTTTGTCTTCCTCTTTAGTCATCCAGCTCTCTCGACACTTAGCCCTGTGACCAGTCAGGTTTACATGCTTCTTTTCTGCCATTCTTACTAAATTTCACCCATGTCAGAAGACCTTCCCTCCCCTAACTGAATACCTCCCTCCAGAAAACTGCTGGGCCATTTTGAGAGAAGAGTAAGAATAATATATGTGCCAGCTTCCATGTTTGAACACCCAAGAGTGTTCAAGCCAGCTGTTGAGGCTTTCTGATACCTCAGTAGTTTTCAGAACCTACATATGGCAGTTACACTGGCATGGAGCCACCATCTTGTGTGTTATGGAACAGTCTTCAGTTTACATTTTGTTCCACATTGGAGTAATCAAACTGGGAAGGGCCTCATAGCTCACTGATGAAGGGGCAGCTTTCTTCATCTGTGTTTAAATATAGATACCTTGTTTTATCTTACTTCCCTCTGTAAATTTGAAAGTTCTTAGAGAGCAGGGAGTGGTTGAGAGTTCTGACATGGGCCCCATGAACCTAGAGAGTTCTGTGGGTTGGTGATTAGACTCAGGACCAGCAGAGGTTAAGAGGAGCAAATAGGTCTGATCTAATGATAATGATAGTTGTAGCCAGTGACACTGGGAACTTTTCTTCTTCAGGAGTCTTGCTGGCTCAGATACGGAAGAACCTAACCCTAATGGCAACTACCTCCCAACTCCCTAAGCTGCTGGTGTATTCTGCGGTAAGATCCCGAACTGCCCAGTGTGCTGATACCAAGCCAGTGGTTGGATTTCACCTTTATTCAGTGCCTATGGGTGTGGGCAGCAGTGCTGAAGGATAGACCCTCTCCCTTACAGCATGACACCACCCTGGTTGCTCTGCAAATGGCACTGGATGTCTACAATGGTGAACAAGCCCCCTATGCCTCCTGCCACATATTTGAACTGTACCAGGAGGATAATGGGTAAGTTGAGCTACCAGTGTGACCTCTGGCGAGGCACTCAGGTAGGGCTGGGGGCAGCCTAAGGACTCACTACAAGCATGGTGAGCTGTTCCCATCTTGCCTGCTGTCAACCCTCAGGAATTTCTCAGTGGAGATGTACTTTCGGAATGAAAGTAAGAAGGACCCCTGGCCATTGATCCTGCCTGGGTGCCCTCACCGCTGCCCACTGCAGGACTTCCTTCACCTCACAGAGCCTGTCGTGCCCAAGGACTGGCAGCAGGAGTGCCAGCTGGCAAACAGTACTGCAGACACAGGTGAGCTGCTGCCTGCCTCTGTGTTAGTCATGTCCCAGGTCACATCCACAAATCCTGAGGGAGCTGTCACACTTCCAGCTATCTTACTGCATCTCCTTCGACAGTTCCCTCTTCCACCCTGAGAACATTTTACCCCTTCTCCCCACTCCAGCTTCAGAGGATGCACTCACTTCTTATATCATTGAGAAACAAGAGCAGCCAGGAGAGAACACTCTCCCACCGTCAGACCTACCAGCTTACTGTTGGCATGAGCCAGGATGCAGGGGCAACTGCTCCACTGCCTCTGGACCCCTCACTTCTGCTCTTCACAAGGACCTCTGATGCCTCAGTGTTACCTTCTTTCCTGGATAGTCGTATCTCAGAGCCTAACAGAGACCTTTGAGGCCCGTTTCTACAGTTCCCAAATCCTTTGAGGGTAGAGTTCATGGAAAAGTTGCCCAGACTCTGGACTTTGCTTCCTCCCACCATTCTCTCAGATTGACCTTAGTCTTATGTCACCTTCTACTGCATTGAAGCCACCCTTGTCAAGGTGACCAGTACTTAGCTTCTCTTATGTCTCAGCAGTATTACGTACTTGATTACTCCTTCCTTAAACACATCCTTGGGGGCTAGAGTTTTTCATCAGTAGTAGAGCACTTTCCTCGCATGTGAGAAGCCCTGAGATCAATCCCCAGTACTGCCAAACCTCACTACTCCAAGAGAAAGAAAAAAAAATTTTTTTTCTTGGTTTCTCCTGGTTTTTCTCCTACTTACAGGCTTCCCTCCCCACTAAAATGATGGCCCACAGCTTTTCCCAACCCTTTTCTTATCTATGCTGACTCGTGAGGTGATCTCATCCAACCTCGTGGCTTCCGTACACCATCTCCATGCTAAGTTCTGTCTTTGTGTTATGACTTGCAGATGCATGACCTCTTCTCTGGCTAAACTCATGTCCAGCTGACTTGAGGTCTCTACATGGGTGTCCAGTGGGGCATTTAGGTTGTCATGTCTAAAATCAGATGCTCTCCCTCTCAAATCTGCTCTTCCTCCAGGCTTCCCCGTTTTAGTAAATGCCACATTAGTCACCCTGCTGATAGTATAACCCTAGGCAATATCTTTCTCATAACCCATGTCCAGCCTACTAGCAGATCCTCTCAGCTTAGTCTTTCAGGTATGTGTTCTTCACTCCCTAGTCCATGCCATTAGCTCTTTCCTGAACTCCTGGAAAGTTTTTTTGGTACCGGGGATTGAACTCAGGTGTACTCGACCACAGGGCCACATCCCCAGCCCTGTTTTGTGTTTTATGTAGAGACAGGGTCTCACTGAGTTGCTTAGCGCCTTGCCATTGCTGAGGCTGGCTTTGAACTTGCGATTCTCCTGTCTCAGCCTCCCTAAGTGCTGGGACTCCAGGCATGTGCCACTGCACTCAGCTCTGCAAAGTCTTTAGTGTTCTTTCTGGTTCTATTCTTGTCTGTGTTGATCTTAACACACAAGAGTTAATTTCTAAAAAATTAACATATCACATCAGAATCTTCAGATGGCTTCCCATTCCATAGAGAATGAAATCCAAGTTCTCTACATGGCCTCCCAGATCCTACTTAGTCTGGTCTTCTGCCCCATCTCCTCTTTGCCCCATTTACTTTGTTCTAGTGAGACTGTTTTGCTTATCTTAGAACATGCTGTGTTTATTCCCATATTGAGACCTTCTGTAGTTGCTTCCTGACCCTCACTCTGCTTTATCTTTGTCTTACCCATTGTCTGGTCTGACTTCTTTATTGATGCCTTTCCTGACTGACCTCCTTATAGCTCCTACCACTAACCTGTTGTTCCTATCATTTGCTTGGATCTTTCCTCCTAGAATGTGAGTTTGGCCTAGGGATGTAGCTCAGTGGTAAAGCACTTGCCTTGCGTGTGTGAGCCCTGGGTTTGATCTCTAGCACTGGGAAAATATAGAGCCCTTGTGTTAGACATAAACTCCATGAGAGCTGCCTGCGTATCTCGTTATGCCAGAACAGTACCTGGCACATGCTCAACATTTGTTGGAAGAATGCTAACGTTACCTTTCTCTTCCCCTCCCCCTGCCCAGAGGTGATCGTGGCCTTGGCCGTCTGTGGCTCCATACTCTTCCTTCTCATAGTGCTGCTCCTCACCGTCCTCTTCCGGATGCAGGCCCAGCCTCCTGGCTACCGCCACATTGCAGATGGGGAGGACCATGCCTGACAACCACTCAGCCCCCTTCCCTCTGCCTCCTAGGGGAGGTGGGCTGGGCCCTGTTCCTGACTGTTGCTGCTCCTCAGCCTATGGACAGGAGACCCTGGGTTGGGCCTCCTTAATTACACCAGCCCAGACAAGCGAGTGGGGCTCGGCTTGGCCCACAGTACCTGTTCACTCAGCATTCACATGCCTGATGTTCACCAAGTACTGTGTTGGACATTGGCTTTCTCCAAACAGGATTTGCCTCTTCCATATTCCCTAAGGACCTGAGATGTAGACAAGCATTCGGGTTTCACTCAGGACCTGGGATAAAAAAACTGAAGGAGTCGGTGCTTGATCCGCCTTGCTCTTCCACCAAGCCCTGCTCTTTATCTTCCAGCCTGGAGTCTTTGGCAAATGGGTCACCGGACATCATCTTGCCTCTCAGTGCTTATTTAGAGGGAAAAATTGCACAACTCTGGGGGTACACAACATTTGCTACCAAGGACCTGGATCCCCCAACAACCAGCCAACCAAGTTTTCCTTTGTCCAGCTGAAGCTACCATTAGTGTCAATGGTTCAGGCACTTCTGTCACCCCTTGGTGACTTGAGCAGGTCTGGAAGGGGGTTTGTATTGTACTGGGGAGGGAGTTGGGGGAGGTGGGAGGGAGCATATCATACAGAATCGTGAAAATACTCCCTCAGCTGGATTGGGCTCTCCAGGGACTGGAGGTAAATGTAGGTGGTGAGCTGGATAGCTTGACTGTGGCTCAGAATAAGGCCGAGGTAGCTCCCGGAGAATGAAGTTTTGGACTGTGAATGCTGGTGTTGTGCCTTTTCTTCATTTCTGAGACCCCAGTACCCCTTTGACCAGGTTAGTGCCATATCTACTCAGAAGCTCAGTTGGGTATGGTTTTATTGGCCTTGTCAATAGTGAGTACAAACCAAAAAAACACGCCCTGATCACTTAGCCACCACCCATCAAAAAAGAGAAAAGTACTTTAGCTGCAGGGTAAGCTTGGCTCCAGGCTAGATATAACAGGGACTCTCAGGGCAGCTGGATCACCCTAAGTTTCTGGAGCGGTCAAAGCAGTAACATTCCAGTGTCCCAGTTCCAGTCCCACAGTGCCCGTCTTCAATCCTAAGACTTGGATACTTTTGGCCCGTTAACAGATAGCTGCCTCTTCATAGCACTCATTTCCATTTGTGGCCTCATAGCCATTGCTTTGCCCATACATCTTCAGTGTCTCTCATTTTCATTCCATGGCTTGGCCTC
This sequence comes from Xerus rutilus, assembly GCA_028644305.1. Classification (NCBI taxonomy): domain Eukaryota; kingdom Metazoa; phylum Chordata; class Mammalia; order Rodentia; family Sciuridae; genus Xerus; species Xerus rutilus. The sequence goes on from CM053399.1 coordinate 16,753,066, forward strand.
CTCCTGGCTCCAAATGAGAATGTGATAACCTAGAAGGAATAAGAACAGTCTGACTTGTACCTTCTACTATCAGTCTGAGAGCTTGGGGCTGGTCCAGGGAACCTAGGTCTTGGTAAGGAAATGCTAGAAAAGTGGACAGCAACCAGGCATTGCCATGACCAAGACAATGCAACATGAAGAGGACCTGGGCCAGAAAGACTACTGTCTCCCAAGCATCTTCACTGGCTACTGCCCTGAGGTGAATGTGGAAGGGCTAAAATTGAGCTTAGCCTGCACAAACTTGAGGAGTAGTGTCGGGCTTGGCCAGTCCGAGATACACCTGCTTCTACTCACCCATGGCAGAGGCCAGCGTGTCCCCCATGGGGTTGAACTCGTTGAGCTGCAGAGATAAGAGTATCAGCATGAAGAGAGGGTGAAGATACTGGCAGAGACAGAAGGGCACATGGGACTAATTTCTGGTCAGTGAGGTAGGTTGAATCCCTGCTTCCTCCCATCATTTGAGGGCCCAAGCCTCACCGAAATGATCCCAGAAGATTCTGGGTCATAGAGCTGACACATCATCTTCCCAGAGCTTCCATCAAACACATCAATTGTCCTTAATTCATAGGGGGCACAACTTTTGAAATTAGGATCTGGGTATCGGCCCACAATGATGAGGTTGTACCGAGGATGCCAGGTTGCCTAGGAGACAGAGGTTGGCCACAAGAGTAAATACAGAACCCTGTTAGGAGGGACATTAAAAGTATTCTTTGTGGGGCTGGGGTTGTAGCTCAGTGGTAGAGTACTTGCCTAGCACCTGCGAGGCCCTGGGAATTTTACCTAGTACTGAAAAAAAAAAAGTATTCTTTGCCACTAACAAGCCTGTAACTTAACTAATGGGAGGTAAGACTTATATGAAACTATAAGGATGGTTTTCAACTATGTGTGCAGCTAACTTTGTAGATTTTTAATTTCTAGCTGGCCTTCCTTACCCTTAGGACACTTTCATGCCTTCAGTCTCTTTTGCATTTCTTGAGATAATTTCAACTGATAAATGTGGTTTTCCTGTTCTTTGCAGTGCTGGGGATCAAAGCCAGGGCCTCATGAATGCTAGGGAAGTACTGTACCACTAAACAACACCCCCAGTGCTTGATAAGTGTTTATTATCAGCCTGGCCCAGGCATTAACCTAGGAGGTGAGCCTATAACAAAGCAAAAAGCCTCTGGTGACCAAAACCAAATAGGATGTAAGTTCTGACATAATCCCACTACTAAACCTCCTCTAGCCACATGAATAACAGTATAAAATTGCTTACGATGCTAAGTAAACTGGCACCTGCCTGTAATCCCAGCCACTCAGGAGCCTGAGGCAAGAGAATTACAAGTTTGAGGCTAGCCTGGTCAACTTAATGAGACTTGGTTTCAAAATAAATAAAAAGGGCTGGGAATGTAGCTCAGTGGTAAAGCGCCTCTGGGTTCAATTCCCAGCACCAAAGTAGGATGGGATAGGGTAGAGTATGTAGAGTACGGTAGGGTAAAGCAGGGTTCAGTAGGCCAGGATAGAAAAAATCACCAATGGCTAAAAAAGGGGAGGATACCCATTTTCTCCAGCTTGCCTTACCCAAAAATAAATCTGGTATTCATTGGAATGACAGAATTGGATGGGATGATTTTTTTTTTTTTTTTTTTTTTTTTTGGGTACTGGGGATTTAAACCAGGGGCACTTTACCACTGAGTCACATATCCACGCCACTCCCCGCCACATTTTTTTTTAGTTGTAGATGGACACAATACCTTTATTTTGTTTATTTTTATGTGGTGCTGAGGATAGAACCTAGAGCCTCACACATGCTAGGCAAGTGCTCTACCTCTGACCTACAACCTCCCCAGCCCTTTTTATTTTTTATTTTGAGCGAGAGTCCCACTAAGTTGCTAAGGGCCTTGCTAAGTTTCTGAGGCTGGCCTTGAACTTGTGATCCTCCTCCCTAAGCCTCTGGAGTTGCTGGGAATACAGGTGTGTGCCATCACACCTGGCTCAAGGAGGTTTTGAAGGAGGAAAGCTATGTTTAGCAAGGAGGAAATGGACATGCAGTGGCTTGGAATTAAGTCGCTAACAAATCACAGATGGGAAGCTGGCCTGGCAGGATAAGAGATGAGGAAAAATGGATTAGCAAGAATACCAACTGGTGAATGATTCTTGATATTATTTATTACTGGATTTGACATGGGGTACTAAATCATCATTTACTGAGTACTCACCAGGTGCTAGGCATGGTGCCAAGTGCTTTAAGGATATTGATTCATCCTCACAACAACCCTATCAGTTAGATACTATTATTCCCTTTTTACAGATGAGGAAACGGAGATCCAAATTGGGAAAGTAAGGGACTTATTTCTATTATTAGAAGCCACCTAAACCTGCAAGACAAACTAAGAAGGCGAAGGTTAGTTTGTGGATCAGCTGCACACACATGTAACTGAAACAGGACAGAACAGAGGGTCAGGACCATAGGAAATGCCAAGCCAGGTCAGGGTTGGGCTGAAGAAAACTCAGAATAATAGCTTGTCAGAGAGACATTAACAAAATGGAATCACAGGAGTGAGAGAAAAGGAGCAGAGAGAACCAAAGGATTAAGAGTCTGCTTTTATCAGGTCAAGAAGAGATCTGGGGTTGGGCAGACCTTGTCTGTTCCTGTGATCACAGCTACTTTCCTTCCATCACTCACCTTGATGGGCGTCAGGTGCTGGAAGTGACGGTGAGGGTGTGGGATCAGGTCCAGGGGACAGTCCCACTGAGAGGCAGAGTAAACCCGGATCTCACTCTTCTGGTCAGTGGTCAGGAGCCGGGCTCCATCAGGGCTGAAACAAGCTGGCAAAGTAAAAAGCCTTAAGCTGAGAGAACCCAAGCCCCTTGTTATCCTGCCTTCTCTTGCAGGGGCACCCTCTCACTCTCTCTAGACGGGTGGCAGGGAGAGGTGAATTGGCAGTGAACAAAAATACAGAAATTCAGCAGTCAATGGGAAGAGCCAGAGCCAGAAAAGGTTCCCAGATATCAGTTTGGTAGATGCTATCAGGGGTGAAAGTCCGACCTAGCAACTTCCAAATTTTGAGAAAGAACCCCAGCAGTGGTGAGATAGGCAGGGTCTGCAGGAAAGCTGAGGTGTGGGATGTCATACCTGAGTTGACAGGATGCCTATGTGGCAGCGAGTAGAGGAAGCTGGCTTTCCCTTTTATCTGGCGCAGGTCCCAGATTTTCACTGTTTGATCTACGGAAGCTGTGGCCAGTAGCCAATCACAGCAAGGATTTAGAGCCACATGGGTCACTTTCTTTTTGTGCATTCTGAGATTCCAAAGCTGCAGAAGAGAGCCCAGTTCAGGTGGGACACAGAACTGAGTCAGGGGCAAGGGAGGGAGACAGGGAGAACCTTGGCTACAGAGAACGCACCTCCTTGCCATCTGTGTTCAGCAGGATCACATGTCCCACGTTGTCTCCTGTGACCACCATTCGGCTGTTGGCAGACACATCCAGGCTGCAAAACCAGACGCTAAAGGGAAAGACTGTGCCATGAGACTCTTGGGGCCTGAGACAGGTCCATTTTATTCACTGTTACAGCTCCAGTGTCTAACCCTCAGTGGCATTCAATAAATAAATTGTTGAATGAATAATTGTCTTGCCATGGATCCCCAGTGAGGAACACTAAGACTTGTCTACCATCTAGAGTGAATGGGGGTGATAGGGTTCAGAAATGTGCCCTGTTAACTGCTGGGCCCAGCATCTTCAGCTAGAAAGAGTCCCTAACTTCAGATTCACAAGGCAAGTCCCAAGGCTAGCTTGCCTAAGACCGCCCAGGTTCTGAAGAAGCCTCATTTCCTGTTCTCTTCTCCATCACTCAGTAGAGGGAGATGGTAGATTTGGGCCAAAGGAGATGACAAACCAAACAAGAATTCTCCAGCTCTGTTCCTCATAGCCAGCTAGAAATGAACGTCTGCCCCCTTCTGAGCATTTAGGGGAAAAGCATACACAACCCAGAAGCTCTCCTGCAAACTATGTGAGGATGAGGGCTTTGGGAAGGGTGCTTCATTGATCCTGATACCCAGCCAGGAGAGCTCCAATTCACATAGTTCCTTTGAAGCCATCAAATCCAAGCCACATGGCCTTTTGCCACCCTTGCTGACTATCTGTAAGTGGAAGGGCTTCTTGGGGAAGAATAACCTGGAGTTGAGTCTGTCCAGTCACCTGTCCTGATGGCTCATGTACTTCTCACCCTATGGGGTAGCTCAAGATAACACCTAATGTTAGTTAGTCCCTACACACACACTAATTCCTAAAGGAGCAGTCAGAGTCATGCCTCGGGCTGGAAATCAAAATAACTTACATTTTCTAATTTCTCCAGCCACTTGCTCTTAGGAAAGGATCGTATCCATTTAAGCTTCCACCAAGGAGCTAGTCAGGTCATTACACTCTAGTGAATGGAGGGCATTAAGTCTTCAGTTCTTAGTTCTTATTTCATTAAGAGGCTTTCTAGGCCCTGTCAACTTGTCCTAGTGTAATATGGAATGAGTTACAGAAGAGCTGAAGCCCAGGCAGGGGATATGGCTGACTGGTACAGTGCTTGCCTGACACACATGAGGCCCTGGGTTTGATCCCCAGCACCACCAAAAATCAAAAACCAAAAACTGCTAAAGCCCTTCCTTCACTAAGGGCTGAGGTTCTGGAACACCTTCCCACACCAACAACCCACCTGGACCAAGGTCAGAGCACTTAAAGAGTCTGAGGAAGAAAGGGGAAGAAGGAGGGGAAGAAAGTGGCCAACATCTTTCCTTTCTTCCATGTACTTTCCTTACTCTTCCATGATCTGAGTAAAAGAAATGGGACCAAGATGCTCTTGCCAGTATGAGGGTGTCGTGGCTCACACCTATAATCCCAGCTATTTAGGAAACTGAGGCAGGAGATCCCAAGTTCAAGACCAGACTGGAACATGACAGTTAGTGAGACTTTGTCTCAAAATAAAAAAATAAAGGGCCAGGGATATTGCTCAATGGTAAAGTACCCCTGGGTTAAATCCCCAGCACTGCTCTCCAAAATTACGTAAGATGCCTTGGCCAGAATGACACCTGAAGTTTAGAAGCCCTTTTCCTTACTAGTTGAACTACTCACTTGCAGGTATCTGAGCTGGCAAAAACTCGGAGAGTGTTGCCTTTAAAGTCTTGCAGCCTAGTTGTTCCCTCCATTGAGGCGGCAAAAAACTGGTTGGTATTGAGAAGGTTAAACTTCAGTGCAGTGATGCTCCCTCCAGCTCCAATCTAACATGAGGAAGGAAAAAGCCAGTGAGTGATGATGGGCCAGGAAGTGAAGACCCAGTCCTGAGTAAACGTACCGCACTCCAACAGGGCCTGGCCAGCTGAGATGACAGGATACTTTCGCAGTCTTGACACTTTAGTTTTATTTTTATACCTTAAATTAATATATAATAAATATGACTGTTTTTAGTATGGAGTTCTATGAATTTTTTTTTCTGGTACTGAGGATTGAACTCAAGGGTACTTGACCACTGAGCCACATCCCCAGCCCTATTTTGTGTTTTATTTTAGAGATAGGGTCTCACTGAGTTGCTTAGCGCCTCGCCATTGCTGAGGCTGGCTTTGAACTTGCGATTGTCCTGTCTCAGCCTCCCTAAGTGCTGGGATTACAGGCGTGTGCCACCATGCCCAGCTGAGTTCTATGAATTTTAACACAGATTTGAATTACCACCACAAAAATCAGGATTCAGAACACTTCTATCACCCCAGAAAACTCCCTCATGAAGGAAGTGGGGTGTCACATGCCTATAATCCCAGCTATTCTGGAGGCTGAAGACAGGAGGATTACAAGTTTGAGGACAAACTGGGCAACACAGCAAGACTCTGTCTTAAAATAAACTAAAAATGGCTATGGATGTAGCTCAACAGAAGAGCACTTGCCAAGTATGCACGAGGCCCTGGGATCCATCCTCAGAACTGCAGAAATAAATAAATGAATAAATAAAAATTTAAAAATTTAAATGAATTAAAATTTTAAAATAAGTAAAATAGCTAGGCACCATGGCAATCCCAGCACTTTGGGAGGCTGAGACAGGAGAATCCCGAGTTCAAAGCCAGTCTCAGCAACGGCGAGGCGCTAAACAACTCAGTGAAACCCTGTCTCTACATAAAACACAAAATAGGGCTGGGGATGTGGCTCAGTGGTCGAGTACCCCTGAGTTCAACCCCTGGTACCAAAAAAAAGCAAAACAACAGGAAAAAAGGAAAAAATATGACAACATTAATTAAATGGCTTTGGTTAATTAAGTGGTCAATTTATATCAGGCACTGTTTTAAAAACTTTTTAGGGGCTAGGGATATAGCTCAGTTGGTAGAGTGCTTGCCTAGCATGCACAAGGCCCTGGGTTAAAAAAAAAACAAAAACTTTTTAATCACCAAGAGCTCATTCTATCCAGCAGGTTAGGCTGGAACAAGGTCTCCTATACAACAAGCACTGAACTAACTCAACACACTAACTGGCATATTACCGTGCTCCACAGGACATTCTAACCAGTGCCCATAGTCTGCCAAACCCTCACTGCTAGTACCACAATCTTCTGTTTCCACCAGCTCTTAGGCTTCACTGTTCCATGTCCTAGGATACCACAGGGTACCACTGTCACTTGCCCCTGCCTGCATGGATGCTGCTTTCCTTACTCTACTTGGGTGCTGACTCTATTGCTAAGATGCCACTCTGTCACCATGATTTTGAAATGACACCCACCTCTGCTGCATGGGCCCTAGCACCTGATACCAGGCTACCATTCCTCCCCACTATTTAAGTCTCTCTTGGTGGACCCCACTTAACAACTTTTGGTTTTAACTGTTCAGAAAGGTAAGGGAAGAAGAAGATAAGGAAAAGAAAGAAGACTTTTAGTCCTGAATTCTCCATTGACTAGAAAAATAATAGGAAAGAGGAAACAATAGGAAAATAGGAAAGAGGAAATAATTCCCAAGCTTATGAGGTAAGTGTAACCTTGACATTCAAATCTGACAGGGTCGTATCACACACACAAATATCTTGGCCAATTTTACACCCAAACACAGTCGCAAAAATCCTGAACAAAGTATTAGCAAATTCATTCCAGTGATATTTCGAAAGGATAAATATATTATGACCAACATGGATTTATTCCAAGGTTGGATTAAATGATTAAAAATTACTCAAGCATCAAAGAAAACAATCCATAGAGTGGAAAAGCAATTTATGGAAAGGGAGAAAATATTTCCAAGTCATAAATTTGATAAGGAGTTAATATCCAGAATAAATTTTTAAAATTCCCACATAACCACCACCACCACCACTTAAATAACCCAACTAATAGTAGGCAAAGGAGACATTTTTCCAAACATGATATACAAGTAGCCAACAAACATATTAAAAATGCTCAGTATCACTAATCTTTAAGCAATTTAGCGATACCCTGTCCCAAAATAAGTGCTGGGGATGTGGCTCAGTGGTTAAGCACCCCTGGGTTCAATCCCCGGTACCAAATAAATAAATAAAAGTAATTTCTGAGAACTTTTTTTTTTTTTGGGTACCGGGGATTGAACTCAGGGGTACTCGACCACTGAGCCACATCCCCAGCCCTATTTTGTGTTTTATGTAGAGACAGGGTCTTACTGAGTTGCTTAGTGCCTCGCCATTGCTGAGGCTGGCTTTGAAGTCGCGATCCTCCTGTCTCAGCCTCCCTAAGTGCTGGGATTACAGGCTTAAGCCACCGCGCCCGGCTAATTTCTGAAACCTTTCATTTTTCATTTTTCCACTTTTTTCCCTCCTATTACCTTTTGATTTCTCTTTGCTCCTTATAGAAACAGAAAAATTTCAGAGAGCTACCAATCCCTCCACCTCCCTACAGACACAAACACTCCTTGCATTCCACGGGCTTAGAATGCACAAGGCCCTGAGTTCAATCCCCAGCATCACAAAAAAACATCTTTCAAAGATTCCCACCCTACAACCCAGCTGTTCTACTCCTAAGTATTTACTCAAAAGGAAAATGTGTCCATATAAGTACTTGTACGTGGATGTACATAGCAGCTTTATTTGTAGGAGTCAAAAACTGAAAAAAATCCAAATGTTCTTCAGCAGGTGAATGGATAAATTATAGTGTACTGTTATAATGGAACACTATTCAGAAAGAAAAACTATTTTTTTTTTATTTTTTATTTTTTTTTTTATTTTTTATTTTTTTTTTTTTTTAATTTTTTTTAGTTGTAGATGGACACAATGGCTTTATTTTATTGCTTTGTATGTGGTGCTGAGGATCGAACCCAGGGCCTCACGCATGCAAGGCAAGCGCTCTACCGCTGAGCCACAATCCCAGCCCAACTATTTTTTTTTTAAATATTTATTTATGTTTTTACTTGCAGTTGGACAGAATATCTTTATTTTATTTTTATGTGGTGCTGAGGATCGAACCCAGTGCCTCACGCATGCTAGGCAAGCACGCTACCACTGCGCCACAATCCCAGCCCCCAGAAAGAAAAACTATTGATACACATAAAAATGTAGAGGAATCTCAAATTATTATACTGAGTGAAAGAAGCAAGACTAAAAAAACAAAAAGTATATATTCTATGATTGCATATATGTAAAGTTCTAGAAAATACAAATTAATCTACAGGTATAGAAAGCAGATCAGTAGTTTCCAGAGAATAGAACCAAGAGTAGAAAGGGATGGATTTTCAATGGGAATTAAGAAACTTCTGGGAATGATAGATATGTCCAATTATTTTAATTATGGTGATTGTGTGTGTGCCTATATCCAAACTCATCAAACTGTGGACTTTAAATATGTACAGTTCAGTGTATATACCTCAATAAAAATATTAAAATTAAAAAATCCAGGCCCAAGCCGGGCGCGGTGGCTCACGCTTGTAATCCCAGCACTTAGGGAGGCTGAGACAGGAGAATCGCGAGTTCAAAGCCAGCCTAAGGAACGGCGAGGCGCTAAGCAACTCAGTGAGATCCTGTCTCTACATAAAACACAAAATAGGGCTGGGGATGTGGCTCAGTGGTCGAGTGCCCCTGAGTTCAATCCCCAGTACCAAAAAAAAAAAGGAAAAAAAAAAATTCAGGCCCAAATGACGTTGTAGTGAATTATACAAAAAATAAAGAAAGAATCAATACCAATTCTATATACAAATTTTTCTAGAAAATAGCAGAGAGGATACTTTTTACCTCATTTTATGAGGTCAGCATTACCCTGATATCAAAACCAAAGGTATTAAAAAAAAAGAAAATTACAAGATATTTTTAAATGGTCTTCCTCTGATATGGTATGATGAAACTAGAATATCAGATTCTATGATAGAACATACATGTAATAACAGAAACAGAAGAATGGATGTGTGTAACAGTATATACATATACAAAGAGATGCTAAAAATGAGGGTTTGGGATCATATTTACTTTATTCTTTATACCTTACTCTTATTGTTTGAATTTTTATGATAAACATAAATTGAATAAGAATAGCCAGGCACAGTGGCACACACTTACAATCCCAGTGGCTCAGGAGGCTGAGGCAGGAGGATCGCGAGTTTAAATCCAGCCTCAGCAACTTAGTGTAGCCATAAGCAACTCAGCAAGACCCTGTCTAAATAAGATACAAAAAAGGGCTGGAGGGCTGGGGTTGTAAACAGTGGTTAAACACTTGCCTAGCATGTGTGAAGCACTGGGTTTGAGCCTCAGCACCACATAAAAAATTTAATTCATTAAATAAAGGTACATATCCATCTACAACTCAAATAACTTTTTAAAAATTTGTTTAAACTGGGCGTGGTAGCGCATGCCTGTAATCCCAACACTTTGGGAGGCTGAGACAGGAGAATTGTGAGTTCAAAGTCAGCCTCAGCAACAGCGAGGCGCTAAGCAACTCAGTGAGACCTTGTCTCTATTATAAAATACAAAATAGGGCTGCAGCTGTAGCTCAGTGGTAGAGCACTTCCCTAGCATGCATGAGGCACTGGGTTCGATCCTCAGCACCACATATAAATAATAAATGAATAAAATAAAGATCCATCAACAACTAAAAAAATATTTTAAAAGAACACACAAAATAGGGCTGGGGATGTGGCTCAGTGGTTGAGTGCCTTGGTACCAAAAAAAAAAATTTTTGTTTAAAAAAAAGGATTGGGGGCTGGGATTGTAGCTCAGCGGTAGAGCGCTTGCCTCGCATGCGTGAGGCCCTGGGTTCAATCCTCAGCACCACATACAAAGTAATAAAATGGAGACATTGTGTTCATCTACAACTAAAAAAAAAAAAAAAAAAATCTTAAAAAATAAAATAAAATTTAAAAAAGGGCTGGAAGCGAGGCACAGTAACACCTATAATCCCAGCACTTTGGGAGGCTGAGACAGGAGAATCGCAAGTTCAAAGCCAGCCTCAGCAATGACGAGGCGCTAAGCAACTCAGTGAGACCCTGTCTCTAAATAAAACACAAAATTGGGCTGGGGATGTGGCTCAGTGGTCGAGTGCCCCTGAGTTCAATCCCTGGTACCAAAAAAAGGGGGGGAGGGCGGCTAGAGATGCAGTAAGTGTCCCTGGGTTCATCCTTGGTACCAAACAAACAAACAAAAAACCCAAAACAACCCACAAAACAACATAACTTGTATAAGAATAAAATAAAGCTACCTTCATTTTGAAAATATAGTACATGTTCCCTAACCAAGGGGCCTTAAAAAAAGTAAACAGCACAGCTAAGGTCAGATGAATTAAGTGACAAAATGTGGCACAGCTGGGCTGGGATTGTGGCTCAGCGGTAGAGCGCTTGCCTCGCATGTGTGAGGCACTGGGTTCGATCCTCAGCACCACATAAAAGTAAATCAATAAAGATATTGTGTCCACCTACAACTAAAAAATATTTTTAAAAAAAATGTGGCATGGCTGCTCTCCCAGTAACTGGTCTCAAAATCAACTTTCTGCTGTTAGCATCTGGGAGTAAAAATGTGTTCTCTAGATCAGTATACCCTTCCTCTACTCCAAGCTAGCTCCCCACAAGTCACAAAGTTGAAATCCCTAGGTCAATCTCTGTGATGGCATTAGGCAACTTTAGGTACATGCACATAATAGCAAAAGACGATGTCAGGAGCTAGGGATGTGGCTCCACTGGTAGACTGTGCTTAGCATGCACAAGGCACTTGGTTTGATCTCTAGCACCACGAAAGAAAAAAAAATTGTGATGCAAAACAAAAGCAGCCAGCCTCAGTGTGGCACAAGTTCAAAATAGTTTGTCATTTCCCTTTTAGTCAGGAACCACTTCCCCTATACCTTAGACTGCTTCTTACTACCTCCAAGCTTAACCAGATTTCTCTATGCCCATGTTCTAGATTCCTGGAAAAAATAAATCTCTTCTTGCCAAGCTCTGAGTTCTGACTTCCATGTGAAGTTCTCTTCCTAGTGGTCACCTACCTTGTTAGAGGGGCAGGAAACCCAACAAATTCTGTCCTCAGCAATTCTCTGGCAGGCTTTCCTTTGGCTTCTGACTCTTGTTTTCTTTAACAACTACCTCACACCTTGAATCATAACCTCTCACACCTGTCTAATCTGGCCTTTGTGGATGGGCTGTTCCTCAAACCCTTCCATTTACCAGATCTCATACCAGATTTCCCCTCATTTCCTCCAACTCTAGAGTTGAAGCCAGGCTTGGTGGCACACGCCTTTAATCCCAGTGATAGGAGGCTGCAGCAGGAGGATCATGAGTTCAAAGCTAGGCTCAGTAAATTAGCAAGGCCCTAAGTACCTCAATGAGACTCTGTGTCAAAATAAAAAATAAAAAGGGCTGGGGATGTGGCTCACTGGTTAAGCACCCTTGGGTTCAGTTCCCAATACCAAAAAGAAAAAAACAAAAACAGTTGAAAAGTGCTAAGCTGATGTGCAATCCAGCTCAGAAGTGTGCTTTATGTTAGTCCCAACATTCAACTAAAGGAAGACAAGGTCCCTGCCCTTATAGAGTCGACTTTCCAGTGGGTAGAGACACACAAAGAAACACTCTATTTCAGATGCTGATAAATATGTAAGGGGGAATGTGAAGCAGGGCAAGATCTAGGGAATGATTAGGTGGGATGGGGTCTAACTTTCTGAGTAGAAGAGGCAGTGAAAGCCTCTTTGAAAAAGTAGATTGAGCAGAGACCTGAACGATAAAGGGAGCCAATCATAAGAAGCCTTGGGTAAAAGCATTCCAATCAAAGGGAGCAGCATGTGCAGAGCCCCAGTTTCAAGAACAGAAATAGCTGGTGTGGCTAAAACATAGAGCAAAGAACAAAAAAGATGTATCTAAGAGATAAGAAGGGGCTTAGTGATCATTAGTCTATACCTTCAAATATTTCAAGGGCAGGCATTCAATAAATATTTGAGGCTCATTACTATTTATGTGTTTAAAAGTTCCCAGTTACTTTTGATCCCAAACATCTGGCTACTTGATGTCAACATTCCTTTCATTCCTTGATCAAATACTTCTTCAGTACTACCATCTGGCACCTGGAACTGCTTACCCCTTTAATGAAGATGGGTTTTTCCTTTATGCCAAAGTTCCAGAGCATGATATCTCCCCCTTTGGAACCCACAGCCAGGGTGCTGGGATGAGTCGGGTGCCATGCCAAGGATGTAGCCCTTCTGTCAAAGGGGGCAGCCTTTTGGAATATCCGGTAAGAAGCCAGAGAGTGCAAAAAGGACTGCTGAAGACCCTGACAGAGAAAATAGAATTAAGTTGAATTGAAACCTGGGTAAACTGCCAATCTCTTGGCTCCTTCATAGATGAGTCCTAGAGTCAAGTCTTCTCACCAAAGGAAAGCTGCCTGGCCCACTGCATGAAAATATCTGCATTGTATATGAACTAGAGTGTAGTGTATTCCAGCTGAGACTTTTACTATGTAAGACTTTTCTACTATGTAAGACTTTTCTCCCTGGAAGTGCCCGTAAGGCTAGATGGCAGGGTCAGGGTGATCATCTGATCACTCTGACAACCTGCCGAACCAACCCATTATCTAGTTTTGGAGTATCCAACAGTAAAAAAGCATCATGAAAATCCTTGAGCACTTCAGCTAGGAAATGCCTCACCTGCTGTAGTGATGGCCAGGCAGCTTTGCCCAACTTATGCTGGTGGAGGGCCCTGACGATGCTGCTGCATGGTGGCGGGACCTGCAGGCTAGCCAACCCTGCCCAAAGGCAGCCTGAGTCATATCTCCTGCTAGAACCTGCCAAGAAGAACAGACACATATTTTCCTCTCTGATCTCAGGGAAGGTTTTTCAGCTGAAATCCCATAAAGAAAACCTTACTGTTTCATTCAGCATGGGCAATCTGTCTCATTACCTTTCTATATGGTCTGTTTAGTCTCACTCAGCACAAGAAAGAAATGATGAGTAGAAACTCACCCCTTCCCCAAACTCTCCCCCAAACACTAATTTTTAGATGAAACTAAAAATGATTTTGCAGGGTTCCTGAGAGCTGAGCCAAAGAAATACACAAGAATAGCTGGGTGTGGCAGCACACGCCTGTAATCGCAGTTACTGGGGAGGCAGAGGCAGGAAAACAGCAAGTTTGAGGCTAGCCCAGGCAACTCACTCAGTGAGTTCCTGTTCTCAAAATTAAAGCGGGGGGGGGGGGGGGGGGGGGTGCTGGCAGTGTAACTCAGTAGAGTGCTTGCCTAGCATATGAGATCCTGGGTTCAATCTCTAGTGCCATTAATAAAAAAGAGGAGGAAGAAGAAAAAAGAACATTTTCCACTGTGGGGATTAGTGCTAATCTTAAAATCACATAAAATGTACAATAGAAGGACAGCATAGTAGCAGTGACTGTTTAGGAAAAGTTTTTGTTTGTTTGTTTGTTTTCTTTGGAGGGGTGTTGGGGATGGAACCCAGGGCCTCGTGAGTCGACAAGCGCGTTACCACTGAGATACATTCCCATCCAAAAGAAGCCTCTTTAAATCCTGTCTTACAACAATGTAGAGGTGACCAACTATCAGTTTCAAGTTCTATTGGTTCTCCTGGAAACCAGCAGGATCCATACAGTCTGGGATAGCTCTAAATTTTAACTAGGTTACTTGGAGGAGGGTGTCAAATTATAATAAAAGAAAAGCAACTCTGGATCTCCAAGATGTATTGGCCGACCCAACCTCTAGACAACCAATTCTTTATTCTCATGGACAAAACCCACTTGTCCACCCCCAGCTCGTCTTTTGAACCGCCCCTGCTCCTTACACCCCAGGTTGAAGCCTCAGAGAATGAGCTTTCTAAGGAAGGGAGGAGGAATGGATTGCGGGCTCTCACAGATGAAACCAAGGGCACACAGCTAACGGACCTGACTGTTGAAATTCAGCAGCGAGCTAGCCAGAAAGGCTAGGATTATTCCTGGGACCTACAGGAACGTGAAAAGCCCATCGGCTTATTCCTGCCACCGGGGGGCGGAGATTAAGTTTAAACTCTCCGGCGTCGACCGATGCACGGGCAGGGGAAATGCACCACCTATGGCACCTTGACCTGGGACTGCCTCAGAACCTAGGGGCGCCCGACCCCCGCTCGGGCCTCCCGAACTGCGGAAATACTAAAGCAGCAGGCATAGGCAGTACCGGAGCCCTTCACTCTGGGCTTCTTGGCCTCGGGCTCCAGCTCCCGGGGACTTCTCTTGCTCCGGAGGCGCATCATCACGTTGGGGATCTTCTGGGATTCCGGACGTTTCCTGGGAGCCATCTCGTTCTCCAAGCGAAGGGCTATTATTCCCTACGCAGAGACCATGAAGGGAGGACAGAGAAGGTTCGGGGAGAGACTGGGCGTAAACTGGGAACCTGGCGCGGCCACAGGTAGCTCGGCGAAGCCAGCCTCCCGCCAAATACGCCACAGGCCAGTGCGCGTCAAGCTCCAGCCCCGCCCCTCTCAGGGCCACGCCCTTTCCGGGGAGGCGGGGCGCGAGGAGAGCGGGGACGTGCGTGAGAGGAGGGGCCGTCCGCTCCCCGCGAGGCGCCGGGAGGTGGGTTTTTTCCCTGGCACGTCACTGGGCATGGCCTTCGTGATGGTCCTGGCAAAACTCGGTAGCTCGTGTCGGAACACAGGCAAAGATGAACATTGTCCAAACTACGCAACTGACCGACGTCCCGTTTGGGCCAATCACAGCTTTAGCTTTGCTTTCTTCCTCCCACCTTATAGATAGATTTTATTAAGGATACTTCAGAGATTAGATAGGACCGAGAAGTTTCGGTGTACTATTTATTGCACAGTAGGATGACTATAGATAGCGATAATGTGCTTTATATTTAAAACCCTAGCAGGATTTTGGATATTTCCAAATACAGAAATGATAAATGTTAGTCGGGCGCGGTGGCGCACGCCTGTCATCCCAGCGGCTCTGGAGGATGAGATTGGAGGATCGCAAGTTCAAAGCCAGTCTCAGCAAAAGCGAGCTAAGCAACTCAGTGAAACCTTGTCTCTAATTAAAATACAAAAAAGGGCTGAGGATGTGGTTGAGTGCGCCTGAGTTCAATCCCCGGTACCCCCCTCCCCGCCAAAAAAGGATAAATATCTGAGATAGATACGTTTAATCTAATTTTTAAAAAATGTGCAATGTATATACATGGATTGAAACATCAGACAGTGCCCTATAAATATGTATAATTTTATATTCTTTAATTTTGTTTTTACTTATAGATGGACCTTTATTCATTTATTGTTATGTGGTGCTGAGGATCGAACCCAATGCCTCACACATGCCAGGCAAGCGCTCTACCACTGAGCTATAACTTCGGCTGTCTAATTTTATATTCTTAAGTATCAATTTAAAATAAGTTCAACTTAACATTTTTTAAAAAGATACCGTAGGGGAGCAAAAACCTCCTACCCTCCTAGGGTCTATGGTTGGGCCTAAGAATTAAATTGATGTAAAATAGGCTAATGGTAGAAAAACATACAAATTTTTATTTAATGTTTTTGAAGGTACATGGGAAACTTCAAAAGGAAAATGAAGACCCAAAGATGTCATTAGGTCCAAAAGCTTATGCTGTATGCCCTTTTACACAAAGAACAATCAATTGTGAGGATATGACAAGCAGAGGCTGGAACTAAGGGCAGTAAATTGTGAGACAGTGACTAGGAAGTGTATGGGGAAAATAATGGAGGATAAAAGTTATTTTATTAAGGTTGTACGGATCCATTCCAGGATGGACTCTCAGTCTCTGATGTTTTTTTTCTGGTACAGGGAGGGCACTTTTCTCATGGGAAATCTCATGACTTGCTTTTAGCTGGAAAGGGGGAATCCAGAATCTACACTGTTTCTCAAGTGCCTTCAGCTCAAAATAAGTAGTATGTCAAAGTGATAGCTGGGGTGGTATGTTCTGAACCTTTCGATAGACAATCATAAGATGACCCACATGTCCTGAAAGCCTCCAATCCAGAGCAAAACCCCACTTCCTTAAAAGCTTCTTCAAATCGCCCAACACAAGTCAAACCCTATAAACCCTTTGAAACACCCTCTCACAAAGATGTCCCACCTTCCCCCATTGAAAAGAGCAATAAACCCACCTACTTTTCAACAGCAAAGGAGTGTGACCAGTGTGGGAGGAGAGGAAGCACAGGGATGGGGTAAAGAAGAGGCAATGTCAAGAAAGTCTTCTTAAAGATAGTGACACTTAAGCTGAATCTCGGGAGATGGAGTGAGGGGAAGAGGAGGGCACTCCAGGCCAAGGGAGCAAGAGATGCAAAGGCAGAAAGTGACAATGAGCTATAATGGATTCATGAGCAAGGGACATATTCCTGTTTAATGCCAGGTTTTCCCAGAATCCATTTTTGGGATTGGAAAAACTTTCCATAGTGGATAGGAAGAACCATGGATGAGCAGCAGAAACCTGCTTTGTACACACCAGAAAAGCACTGTTTCAGGTTGTGCTTTGAGGCACCCTCAATCCAAATTTTACTTTGTTTCCTCTTGTTTTACAACAGAACAACTGCCTAGGGCTTGATGTCATCATCAGATATAGGATGGACAAACACATTTATTACATACAGTTTTGTTTTTTTGTTTTGTGGTACTATGGATTGAAAGGGGTGCTTTGCCACTCAACTACATCCCCATCCTTTTATTTATTTATTTTTAACATTTTGAGATAAGTCTTGATAAATTGCTAAGGCTGGCCTTGAACTTTCCATCCTCTTTCCTCAGCCTCCCAAGTAGCTGGAATGGAAATACAGGTGTGAGATGCTGCAACCAGTCTATTATTACCACTGAGTCACATTCCAAGCCCTATTTTGTGTTTTATTTAGAGACAGGGTCTCACTGAGTTGCTTAGCGCCTTGCTCTTGCTGAGGCTGGCTTTGAACTTGCAATTCTCCTGTCTTAGCCTCCCAAAGTGCTGGGATTGCAGGCGTGTGCCACTGAGCCTGGCTTAATACATGTATTTTGATACTGCTTATCTAATAAGGGATGAATGGCATAGCATCGCTGCAGTTTCATGTCATGGATACACTGTGCCACGATACTACATTTACAGATGTTTTGGTCCTGTTTGTGATACTACTTTTGACATAAGGCATCACAAGGCAACTCATTCAAAAGCTGCTGGTGACAGCAAATCAAGATCTCGTGTTCACACTGGAAGCTGGGCAGACCATGAGCATGACTCTAAATAATGCCAGTTTCTTTGATCTGCAAAACAATATGTGGCTTTATTGAGGTGTTTTCTGGAACAGATAATATAGCACAACAGAAAGACCGTTGTACTTAGGCTATGTGATCTTGGGCTCATCATTTCACTTTTCCATGCTTTAATTTCCTCATCATAAAATAAAAGGGAAGGGACTGGGTGGGCCCTAGGGTCCCTTTCAGTTTTGAATCTGTAATCTTGTGACTTGCTGTAAAAGTAGCAAAAACCAGCCTTCCATTGTAGTTTCCCTGTGGGAAATTTCCATCTAGTAGGAATCATTTTCCTGGTGCAGGCTGATACATGACTTTGACTCTGTTCAAGCTGTATGGCTCCACTTTGCTGAGTCTGCAAAACCATCCATAATCCACACAGATGATATGTGCAGGCTTCCCACACACAGTTATTGCATCCAGTGGTTTGCAAATGACAGCCTCAGGGATTCTGCAGAACTAGCAGGGAACCAAAGTTTAAATTCCTTCTAAAGGATTGGAAACAGATTGAATAGAACTAAAGCATCCAGAGTTCTTGTTGCTTGGCATCTCCAAAAAAATGCCCAAATATGAGCAAATTCATAGTAATGTTAATTGAAGGCATGACTTGTACCCTCTGGGAATACTGAATATTATACTCAAAAATATAATTTGGGGCTGGGAATGTAGCTCAGTGGTAGAGCAAAGGCTTAGAATGCACAAAGTCCTGGGTTTGATCCCCAGAAACTAAAAAAAAATATGATATATGTATAGAATTTACACATAGAATAATATATATACATACATGTGTGTATGTATATACATATATATGTAAAATTTGGGGTAGCTTTGGAAGTGTCACACAACTATGTAAATACTAAAACAATCAAACGAACCAACACCTTCTGTCCTTACTATGGGGCACGAGGCACCATCCACACACTAAATCAATATCCTATTTGAAAATACCATCTGTACAGGAGGCCAGGCATCTTTTCTAGCAGCCAGATTCATACAGGAATTGTCAAAGTACTGAAATAATCTCTGAAATGCTTTGCAAACTGTAATGTGTTCTACAAATAGGAGTTGTTATATAATCTCCTGACAATATGTTATTTATTGGTAAGTTCTGATAAAGGTAGAGATGCAGCTCTTTGTTGGTCTCAAGAGTCCTCATCAGATAGCCATGTTGGAAAGAGTGGGCAACCAGATAATTAGAAATCAGGGGTTTGAGTTCTGGAAGTGATTTCTACTGTTTTATCCCAAAGGTCTTTTCCAAAGACTACAAAAATCCCAAGTGGCAGAAAGGAAAACGATTCTCTCTGTGTTACAGCCAAGCCTGTTCTCTACACGTGGATGAGTCACATGTTAGTGGGGCCAAAAAAACTACATTTATATTCCTTTACATTCCCCTCTTCCCTCTCCCCTTTCTACTGTCCTGCTTTGGCTCCTGTCCCACTATTACATTGTAACTCCAGGAGCATTATACCAAAAAAAAAAAAAAAAATCTCACCACGGAACCTCAGCTATGGTGTGGAAGGGTAGGGTGAGCTGCCTGAGCAGCTGTGGTTTTTATTTGTGAAGTCAGTAGCCTGGTCTCATGGTGTGTTGGTACAGTTCCACAAACGTCCTGTCCAACACTCCAAGCTCGAGTAGGCATCCTTGCAGACATATTTATTGTGCATTCCCCCTCATGCTCAACTACCCCTGTGTCATAAGGCCCCAGAATCTAAGGGTTTTGTCATAATTATAGGCAATCCAGAAGAGCAAACCACATTTGTGTTGGCAGCATTAGGGCTGCTGATCCGTTCTGCAAAGAGGCATATTTGTGAAACTGGATAAAGAAAAACTATGGAAGGCTGCCTGCTTAAGCTCAAGAAGCATTTTGTGAGATTTCTGACACTAACAGCTATGGTCTCCTCGTTAGCCTGGCACAGTAGGTTGACTTATGATAGCAAGGCAGAGGAAGATGAGATATAGACACAGTGAGAAAAGCACAAGAAAAGACCCTGTGAAGATGGAGGTAGAGATTGGAGTGATGTAGCTGTAGGCCAAAGGGTGCCAAAGGTTTCCAGATGATCAGTCACCACCAGAGGCCAGACAAGGAAACATTCTCTCCCAGAGCCTGGAGAAAGTGTGATTTTGGATTTCTAGCCTCTAGAATCAATTTGTTGTTTTAAGCCACCTATTTGGGCATTTGTGGTAAGTGGTTACTTCAGCCTTAGAAAACTAACTCACCATTTTCTGCCATGGGTGCTCACTGTTACCAAAGGGGAAATTTGCTCACCACTCTACCACTCAGCACTCTACCACTGAGCTGCAATGCCAGCCCATACATTTATCTTATTTATCCTATTTTTGTTTTTTGACTTTTCCTTTTGAAGCAACTTCAGAGTGGCAAAAAAGATGAAAAGAATTTCACCATATCTTTCCCAAATTCTCCAAATGTAGCATCAGCCAGAACCACAAATATCAAGATGCAGAAGTTAAAACAATGCTATTATCAAATCTTATTCAAATTTTGCCAGTGTTCAGTTAGTGCTCTGTTCTGGTCTAGGATCCAATCCAAGATCACAGGTTGGAAGTTTTGTTTTGTTTTGTTGGGTACTGGGCATTGAACTCTGGGGTGCTTTGCCACTGAGATACATCCCTAGTCCTTTTTATTTTTTTATTTTGAGACAAGGTCCCACTAAATTGTCCAGGTTGGCCTTAAACTTGAGATCCTCCTGCCTGAGCCTCCCAAGTTGCTGGGATTATGGGCATGCACCACCACACCTGGCTTGTAAATCATTCTGAAATGTGTCTGCCCCTCACCATCAACCTTCAACTCGTCAGCAAGTTCTAGTGGCTCTTTCCTCAAATTACTTCAATCCCCAGCTTCAATCTTACAATCCACAGCTACTACCTTAGAACCCATCCTCGCATTACCTTCTCACCCTGGACACTACAGCAAACTCCCGTTGGTTTTCCTGTTGTTTCTGTTTCTCTAATCCATGCACCAGCCTAGTTTTTGTGCAAAGGAACAGACAGCAAATATTTGAGGCTTTGTAGGCCACACAATCTCTGTTGCAACTCCTCACCTTCGCTATTGTGGTGACAACAGCTACAGAAAATTCATAAATAGACGAAGTGTGGCTGTGTTCTAATAAAACTTTATTTATGGACACTGAAATGTGAATCTCCTACAAAATCATCTTCTCCTCTTCCTCTTTTTTTTGTACCAGGGATTGTACCCAGGGGTGCTTAACCTCTGACCCATATCCCTAGCCCTTTTTAAAATATTTTATTTAGAGACAGGGTCTTGCTAAATTGCCAAGGCTGGCTTTGAACTCGTGACCTCTTGCCTCCGCCTCATGAGCCACTGGGATTATAGGCCTGCGCCACCATGCCCAGCTTCTTTTTTCCCAATCATTTAAAAATATAACAACCGGGGCTGGGATTGTAGCTCAGTGGTAGAGCGCTTGCCTCGCATGCGTGAGGCCCTGGGTTCGATCCTCAGCACCACATACAAGGCAATAAAATAGAGACGTTGTGTCCATCTACAACTAAAAAAATATTTAAAAAATAAAAATAAAAATAAAAATATATAACAACCATTCTCGGTCTGTGAGCTGTGTGGGCCATCATTTGCTGATTCCTTGCTCTGGCCCAGTCCTCACACAAGATCCATTCAGTTCACTCCTCCGCTTACATCCCTCGAGGGCCTCCTCCTGCACTCCGAAGAAACTCACAAAGCCTGGCAGTGTCTGGGTGCTGCTGGCCCCTCTTACCTCATCTTGGGCCTCTCACTCACCATGCCCTACCCACTTTGCCCTCATTCCAGAAGGTCAGGCTCCCACTTCAGGATCTGTATGCACATTGGTTCTTCTATTAGGCTGCTCTTCTGTAAGTGCTCTCTTTACCTGGCTGCCATTTGCCTTTTGGGTCTTTTGGGGAAAGAAACTTAAACTTCCAGAGAAGTCTTCTCTGATCTTCCCCCACTCTAAATTATGTCCCCCCTGTTTTTCTCTCTCAACACCCTGTGCTTTCATTTTTGTTTTGGGGAGTGCTCACCTTCACACATGCGAAGCACACAAAGTACTGGGGATTGAATCCAGAGCTGAACTACCACTGAGCTACATCACCATCTCTGCACCCTGACTCCCCCTTCCCCACTCCACCATGTAAACGTGGACTATGCCATAGCATCTCCTGGGGCACATTTATTCAATTTTAGTGGAAAATTCCATGAAGTCAGGAATCTTGTCTGCTTTCTTCAAATTGAGGACTGAGCAAGCAGCATGGTACCTGGCACACAAGGGTGTCCCCTGAAAACCTGCTAAATGAAAGGACCCTCACTAAGACTCCTCCTTCACAGGCAAAGGAGGCTCCAGGATGGACCAGGGCTGACTTCCTGAGCAGAAGCCTTCCAGCCTACAAAGCTGAAAGGTGGACTGTGCAATGGCAGTTCCCAAGGCACTTAGTGCCAACTCTGTGGTACTTTCCAAAGAATCTGCCCTGGGCAAATTCCTGACTTGGGAGAAGTTTTCTCTGTAGCTGTACTCAGAAACCTGCTGTTTTCACTCTAGTGCCCTTTCTGTTCTTCCTGCCTTCTAAACTCAGAAACAGCCTCCCCTACTGAGGTTAACCCCTCTTGATAACTCAGACCAGTTTTTCCACCTGGGGTTTCCTGAGATCTTAAAAACAGAGCTGTTAAATCAGGATACTTTACTCAGCTGCCTGCCTGGAATGCTGGGGCAATGTCCAGAGGCTGAAACAAGGTAGCCTCCAGAGGACTCTGGCCCTGCCTGCAGCGATCTGCTTGCTTGAATCCACTCTCCACAAAGCTGACAGAGTTCTTAAAAAGAATAAATCTGTACTGGAGATATAGCTCAATGGCAGAGAGATTGCTTAGCACGCATGAGATACTAGGTTCAATTTCCAGCACACACACACACACACACACACACACACACAAAACACCTACAGATAATAAAATGATCGGGTGCTGTGGTGTACACCGGTAGACCCAGCTACAAGGGAAGCTGAGGTAGGAGGATAGATTCCAGGAATTCATGGCCAGTCTGGGCATAGAGAGACCCCTTCCCATCTAAAAAAAAAAAAAAAATCAATTGTTCAGTCACTCTAGCACTTGGTAACCTCAAGTGACTCATCATTATCATATTGAGCAGCACAGCTATAGAACATTTCAAACATTGCAGAAAATTCTGTTGAACAGCATTGTTTAAACCCAACACCTACTCACCCCTCCCATTCTTCATTTTAATTACATAATTTATATATGGGTACATTCCTATTGTAAATTTTTGTTTTTCAGTGCTGGGGATGGAACCTAGGGATTTGTGCCTTTAAAATTTAAAAAAAATTTTTTTAGTTGTTGATGGATCTTTATTTTATTCATTTA
This sequence comes from Xerus rutilus, assembly GCA_028644305.1. NCBI lineage: Eukaryota > Metazoa > Chordata > Mammalia > Rodentia > Sciuridae > Xerus > Xerus rutilus. Next base: position 16,776,109 of record CM053399.1, read on the forward strand.
TTATTTATATGTGGTGCTGAGGATCGAACCCAGTGTCTCACGCATGCTAGGCAATCGTTCTACCACTGAGCTACAGCCCCAGCCCTGGATTTGTGCATTTTAGGCACAAACTCTATAACTGATCTACATCCCAGGTCCTCACTGTAAATTTTCTAACATTACAAAAATCTCCCTTTCTAATTTGAGATCTCTCCCTAGAGATAACTACCCAAAACAATTTGGCATATCTTCATTTTGCTTCCTTCACTCAACAGTGTCCTGGGTCTTCATTCAAGAATACATCTCTCGGGCTGGGACTGTAGCTCAGCGGTAGAGCGCTTGCCTCGCATGCATGAGGCCCTGGGTTCGATCCTCAGCACCACATACAAAGCAGTAAAATAAAGACATTGTGTCCATCTACAACTAAAAAAATATTAAAAAAAAAAAAAAAAGAATACATCTCTCAGCCGGGCGCGGGGACGCAAGCCTGTAATCCTAGCACTTAGGGAGGCTGAGACAGGAGGATCGCGACTTCAAAGCCAGCCTCAGCAATGGCGAGGTGCTAAGCAACTCAGTGAGACTCTGTGTCTACATAAAACACAAAATAGGGCTGGGGATGTGGCTCAGTGGTTGAGTGCCCCTGAGTTCAATCTCCAGTACCAAACAAAACAAAACAAAACAAAACAAAAAAACAAAAACATCTCTCAGCTGGGAGCAGAGGTGCACTCCTGTAATCCTGGCAGCTCCAGAGGCTGAGGCAGGAGGATCTGAGCTTGAGGCCATCCTGGGCATCCTGGGCAACTTAGGAAGACCCTGTCTTAAAAAAAATAAAAAAAAAATACATATATATAGAGAGACAGACACACACACACAGGGAAGGAGGGAGGAAAAAGGCTAAAAAAGGACTGGGGATATATCTCAGTGGTAGAATGTTCCTTGGTTCAATCTCCAGCACCCCACCCTCCAAAAAAGAGAATATATTTTTATCTTGGGCTGGGGGTGTAGCTTAGTGGTAGAGCGCTTGCCTAGCATGCACTAGGTCCTGAGTTCAATCTCTATTCAATCTCTCTCTACCTTGTTCTTGAGTTGTTGCAGAGTAATCCATAGATAAATTTTAGGTTATATAACTATCTCCTTCATGATGGACATTTGTTCTTGTTTTTGCTTTTTTCATGATGGAAATTTGTTTCCAGTTTTCCCTGGCTGCAAACAATACTATATGTAAACATCCTTGTATTTCTTTCTGCACCTGCACACATGTTTGTCTAGGGTAGATAACAAAAAAATAGAATCGCTAGGACACTAACACCCTGAGGCTTGGCACACCCTGATGCTCCCCGCCTAGAATGCCTTTCCAAATGACTAATTCCTTCTAGTCAAGCCCAATTCAATGTCATGTGCAAGATGGTCTCTCCCGCCTGTTTAGCCATGGTTCTTCACATCTAGGTTGTATCACTATTATACACTTAGAGCTCAGGCTGGTTTATATATTCTAAATACCTTGCATAGGGTTTAGCATAGAGTAGAAAGTCACATGTTTTCTTGGCTGGATGCATGAATAAATAAGTAAATAAACAAATAAAGACACTGGTTAGAACATTCCAGAAACTAAAGGTGAGTCTGCAAGTGCCCTAATATTTGGCTACAGACCAAACTGCCACCTGGTACCCTTTTTTTTTTTTCTTCCTGGTGCTAGGAATTGAATCCAAGGCCTCCCACATGCTAGGCAAGCACTGTGCCACTGCGCTACATCCCTAGCCCCAACCTGGTACCTGGAGCCCACCCACCTCTCTCTAGCTTTCTGTCTTTATTGGGCCATCTGGCCCTGGGCAAATTTCATCTTGAACTTTTTTAGGTTGGGGATGGCACTCGTGGAGCAGTGTGTGTTAAGGTTCCTGGCTATAGTGCACAGAAATCTGAGCTCTGGGGGTGGTACCCACCGTGAGTTGGTTTTCCAAAGCTATGTCTCTCTCTTTTCACCTTTGAAGGAGCCCAGTATACTCTGGGTTTTGGTTTATTTTATTTTTTCCTTCCCCGCACCTTAGGGATAATTAAGATCAGCTGAACATTTCTGCTTTCTGCTTCCAGATTTGAACCCAAGGGAAGCCAGATATTTTCCACTCCACCTTCCCTTCTCCTTGTGGTCTTAAGAATGGCTCTGTTTTCTAAATCTCTGTGGCCTGGCTTCCCCAGATCCCAGAGTCTAGCTGCCAACTTTATTTTTTAATGAGGTTTTAATAGGTGGCTCCTGTAATTAATTTCATTCTTATATTTTCACAATTTCTGTCTAGGTGCCTAAATGCCCCCAGGCACTATGTAGGATGTTAACTGATTAAAAATAATACAAAACACTATAGCTGTCATCAAACATTTCTCCAGTCCCTCTGATTTGCAGTTGTTTTACAGTCATTAATTAGCTGGGGCACATGGCCCAGTGGAAGGTCGGCCAGGTCACCTGTCAGGTTTTTTTTTTTTTTTTTTTTTAATTGTGCTGGTGATTGAACCCAGGGCCTTGGGCAAGCGAGGAAAGCACTCTACCAACTGAACTATATCCCCAGCCCCCACCTGTCAGGTTTTGTAGAAGAACAGAAATAAGGAGAGAAGGAGGGACTTGCCCAAGCCCCAAGAGTGAGTGCTGAAAATGGTTTCAGAAGCCACATCCTCCGATCCACTACTCAGGCGTTATTTGCCAAACACAGCCAGAGTCCTCGGGCCAAAGGTGACTCGTATTAGGTGCCACACAGGCATTTTAAGGCAGTTTCTAGCTCCCATGTCAGCCCTCAACTGCTAATGTCACCTCTGAAATTACCCCCGCTCATTCTCTCCAGGTCCCCTTTCCATCTTGTGAGAGGATTTATCTGGATAAAGAACGCGTCAATGATTCCTCCCGGACTTAGAAACAACTTGATTTTGCTATTTTTAAACCCGCCTTTTAAAAATCCGCGCGCACGTACTCGCTCTCCTCAAGGGAGTGGGGGCTGGGTTGGAAGAGTACGTGGGGGAAAGAGAACAGCGCCGCCCATCCGCTTTCCAGAGCGCGCGCTGTCCCCCTGGGGGCGCACTCCTCGGAGTACAAGCAGGTCTCCAACTCTGAGCGAATCCGCGCCGCTCCGACCCCCTCCACCTCCGCTGAGCCCCGTAGACTTAGCTGGCCCGCGCTGGTCTCCCGTGCGCAAGGCACCGCCGGTGGGTCACCGGGCTCGGGAGGGAGAGGGAGGGGCGGGGAAGCCAAGCAGGTGGCGATTAGGTCAGCCTCGGAACATTCATGGACCGTTCCAGTGGATATAAATAACAGGCGGGCTCTGAAAAGTCCCGAGGGCCTTGGGGAAGGGGTGAGGAAGAAGAGATTTATTTAGGGTGGGGTGGCATACTGGCGATCTGGAAAAAATCACACTGATAAGGGAGTGGAGGGGAGTAAGTATTTAAGAATGAATCGTGGTGCAAAATCTGAGACTAAGAACACGGAGAGGGAGGAGCTCGTGCCTTTTTGTCCCACCCCCACCACGTGTTTATCCCAGGCCTCAGAATGCGCCCCAGATTAGCAGACTGAACTGTGCCTAGATATGGCACGGTTTTGAAATCTGCGCTCTGCCAGATTAGAGATCTCGGGCAAACCTCTGACGGTCTCTGAGCGTTAGTTTCTGCCATCTGTAAAATGGGAATCCTCAAGGTTATAAAAGGAGCCTCCCCCAAATTAACTTCTAAGAAAATCACGCTCCGCGAAGAACGTAAGGCAGTGTTGCTCTCCGCCCCCTCCATGGGCTCTCCTTGCAGAGGGTGCCGGTGCAGGCCCGGTACTCGGTCACCCTTCCAAGCTCTGGGGAGGGACAAAGCCGAAATCTGACTCGCTGAAAGCCTAGCGTCGCCACCCTGGGGAGTCGGTCCTGGTGCTCCGCACCCGACAGCAGACCCCACGGCCCAAGCCCCAGGAGTCGCGGGTTTCTGCGAAGCCTGGAGCCCCGGCGGCCGGGCCGCGGGCCGGTGGGGTTGGGGCTGCAACGCACGGAGAGGGCGGGGCCGGGGGCCGGGCTTCCCGGGGGAGGGCCCGGCGCGCTCCGGGAGGCGGCGGCCCAGCCTGGGAGTGGTAGGACTTGGGCCGGAGCGTGGCCGGACCCCCACCCGCCGAGGGGCCCTGGGAGAACGCGGTGAGTGCCTTGGAGGGGACGCGCGGGCACGCGGCTGCGGGAGCGGTGGCTCCAGCCTGCCCTCTGGTCCTTCGACTCCTTAAGTTTGCAAAGGGACTGACTCCCGCTTCGGGAGACCCCGGCCACCCGGTTCTGCGTGGGGACGTGAAGGGCTGTCGCCGAGCAGAGGGGGCGTCTCGTTCGCGGCGCAGCCAACTCCGTGATTCCTCAGGCCTGTAGGGGATAGGGTAACGTCGGGGCTGGAGGGTCAAACCATCTCCCCGAGGGGCCCTAAAACGCCCTCCCTGCGTTTGCCCTCGAGCCCCTAAAGGGGCCTCGCTCTCCCGCGACCCCTGATCTTCTGCAAAGAGCCCCAATTTCTGGGGCTGCCTCGAAAGGGCAACCATCTGGAGTCCATCGCCAAGCGGGCCTGGATGGGGGGCGCCCCTTCCCCTCCCCGGTGACCGGCTGGCCCCACCCCCGCCGAGACCAAGTTCAACAAGTTTGGCCAAGAAGCCCTAGAACCTTCATGGTTAGGCCTGACCCTGCCGCCTCCGCGTGGGCTTCACGGGCTCCGAGTTGTGCAGTGCTGGGCCGGCGCAGGGGTTGGGGGCTGGGGTCTGTCGAGGGGTGCTGTTCCGTAAAGGTTGAGGCCAGAGACGCGCAGGCCCTGGGCTCCAAGATTTGATGTGGAGGCTCAGGGTTTGGAGTGCGTCATCAAGGAGCAGGCACCTCAGCCGGCAGGTCGGGTTTCCAAAAGTGCCCCTTTGTTATGCCCCTCCCTGCCCCGGCCTCCTCCCCCTTTCCCGACGCCACCCCCTCCCCCAGCCACAGAGCGCTCAGGCTGTTGGTGCCTGCTCCACCGTACTCAGCGCCCCTTTCTGGACTCAGCAACTGCCCCCTCCTGTGCCCTCAAATCCTAGGGCTGCTGCTGACTCTGACCGGGAGGGGCTGCTGAGGAAGAAGCTCTTGGGCGCAGCCTGTGACTCAGGACCTAGCGCTGGGCAGGGCTGTGTGTCTGTGCTCCCTTTCAGACGCATGCCCCCAGCTTCTGGTAGGGTTGAGGGCTAATTTGGGGCCCGGTCACCTTCCGGCCTCAGGTGGGGAGAGTGATTCTTCCCCGAAACCCAGGACTCCCTACCTTGGCCCCAGCAGCTATGAGTAGACTCTGCCAAGCTGCAGAAGACTTCCTGGGCCCAGTAGGTGCGGGGCCCTGGTCTGGGAAGATTTCATTACTTGCTTTCTGAGCTCTTGTCTGTGGCAGAGTGTTTGGCCTGATTTGGGTTTCTGCTGAGGTCAGGAGGCACAAGGTGCCAACCCTTCTCAACAGGGACTAAGGCTCATGGCCCACCCCAGGAGCTAGATGAAGCCAGGCTGTGGGGCCTGGCTGTGCCTGGGGCTTGAGTTGTGTTTGCTCTGCGAGGCCCTAGGGAGCTGTGCCAACCCGGTACACACAGCCTGCTCTGTTCTGGGGCCAGAAAGAGGGAACCAGTGGGGGGCAGCTCTCTGGGGAGCAGGGAGGCTGAAGCAGGCAGCCCCCCCTACCAGCCCTGATGGCTCACTGGGTCAGCTCCAAAGGCCCTGTGATTTATGGCTGCAGATTTCTTTCTCTCTGGATGGTAAGTCCTTTCTGGACAAGTGGGGCCCACTCAAGAGGAAGCAAGGCGAAGAAGAACCTTGGTGGAGGAGCTGCTCTTTGCCCAGATACCTCCACTGCCTGCACCCCTATGGTGTGTCTCCAGAGAGGGGTGAGCTCTACCTCTTGCAAGGGGAGGCAGGAAGCCAACCAGGCCAGGCTTTCTTATACCTGCTGAGGCCAATGGGTTTCCTGGTCTTCAGGTGGGCATCGTTCATTTTTTCTTTTCTTTTTGGTACTGGAGATTGAACCCTGGGTCTTGCACATGCTAAGCACACGTTCTACCACTGAGCTAGCCCCTCGTTTACTTTTTTAGCTAATTATTTCTGATTCCAGTGCCTGGGAAAACACAAATCAGAACTGCAGAAGTCTGTCAATGACTGGGGACAGATCTCCTGTTAGTGACATTCCATGAGATATATGCCCCGATTGAGGTATAACAGGGGTTGTGGGAGTCCAGAGGATAGAGGGATAGAGGGGAGTGGCTGTGGATAAGATGCTACCATTTGAGTTTTGAAGGATGAGTAGAGGTTCAGTAGTTTGAAGGAAGTATTTGATAGAGCCCTGCTTTGGGACAGCAGGCACACACTGTCCTCCTGGGCCTAACTGTCCCTTGGGCCTTGGGCTTGCTCAGAGGAAGCTATTTCCTTCTAGGGGCTGAGTCAGTCAGTGCTCGGGACAGCTGAGACCCTGTCCAGAGGCAGGGATGGGAGTGGCCACATACCACTGTGTCCTCTGGTCCCTGAGGTGGTGGCTGTGGGATCAGAATTCACCTTGCTCTCCTCTGCCATTCTGGACAACACTTCTAACTGGCCGGCGGCCTGCCTGGCTTCCTCATGCTGCGTCAGACTCTGGGCTTTTTGATGGCAAGACTGGGTTGCTTGTTACCCGTGGGGCCCTGAGGGACCTCTGTGAATGCTGGGGAGAGGAAGGAGTATCTCCTTGTGACTGCTGGGTCCCTGGCATTTCTCATTCATTGCCCTGTTTGAGTCTTGCATTAACCTGGCATGGAAGCTTATTGGGGAAGGGAGTTTCCACCTTAGAGAAGCTGATGCTCCTGTAGGACAATAAAATGAACTTGTCCAAGCTTCCTGGCCAAGATGGGACTTAGGCCTCCTGGCTCCCTTTCTGTTCTTGCCAGCACAGGCAGCTACTGGGCTGTGGCTGGCCACCCTCTGACTTGGCCTGGTTTGCTAACGGGGTTGCCTTGTTCAAGGGGAGGCAACAGGGGCCCTGGCTTGGGTAGGAGTCCTCTTCTGTCATCCAGAGTGTGGGAAGTGGTGCCTTCTGCCCACCACCCACACCCGCCTGCCACCTAATCCCTGGCTGGATCGTGTGACCCGCTTGGCATTCTCCTGCCTGGAATCTGGCGCTTCTGACAGCAGTTGCTATATCGGGGAGCTGGGCACCGCCCTAGACAGGCTAAGCCCCCACCCTTACCCCCTGCCATGCTTTTATTCACTTCAAGGCAGATCACAGTGGCAGCTTGGAGTTGGACATCCAGGTCCCTGAAGTGATCTCTAGGTTCCAGGTACATGGGAACAGACTTAGGGCAAGTGGAAGAGCTTTGAAATTGCCATCTTTGTCCCTTTCTTGCCTCTGCATGGGCACTTCCAGTCCCCTGCTTGCTCAGTCCTAGCTCTGATGGTTCCGAGGTTGTGGGGATGAGAGTGGGGCAAGGCCCAGAGATAGCAGAGGGTCTTTCCTAGCCCCCAAAGTATAGGTCCAACTTTCCTATCTGCCCATCTGCCCTCCACAGCCCCAAATCCGCCACCATTCCGTGCTGCGGGGACACCATGGCTCCAGAAGAGGACGCTGGAGGGGAGGCCTTCGGGGGCAGTTTCTGGGAGGTGAGCAGCTGAGGCCTGGGTTTTGGGTGACACTGAAATGTCCCCTGTTCTCTGGGCTCAGCCACTTGTCCAGAAGAAGAGCCTAGCTGGCAGCCTCAACCCGAGAAGGGGCTTCTTCCTGTGAAACTGCCCTTCTTATATGTGTCCCCAGGCTGGCAACTATAGGCGGACAGTGCAGAGGGTGGAGGATGGGCACCGGCTGTGTGGGGACCTGGTCAGCTGCTTCCAGGAGCGCGCTCGCATTGAGAAGGCCTATGCCCAGCAGCTGGCCGACTGGGCTCGCAAGTGGAGAGGCGCCGTGGAGAAAGGTGAGCCATGCGCAGGCCTAGCAGGGAGCAGAGGGCTGTGAGAATGGACCCTCAGGGCAGCTTCTTTTTGCACTTCTTGTGGAAAGTTCAGGGCTTCTACTTCTGCCCTCCCTTTAAATGCCTGGCTATCTACTAGTTGTGCTATTGGAGTTTGCAAAGTATGCCTGTGAGTTATTCTGATATTTCTAACAGGTCTAGGATGGAGATGGTCCTGTTTTATGCATTTTTCTTTCTTCTTCTTGTTTGTAGTACTGGGGGTGGAACCCAGGGCCTTGGGCATGCTAGGCAGGTGCTCTACCATTGGGCTATACTACCAGTCCTCTACGCATTTTCTTTTTTTTTTTGGTACTGGAGATTGAATTGAGGGGCACTCGACCACTGAGCCACATCCCCAGCCCTATTTTGTGTTTGATGTAGAGACAGGGTCTCACTGAGTTGCTTAGCACTGCCTCGCTGTTGCTGAGGCTGGCTTTGAACTTGCGATTCTCCTGTCTCAGCCTCCCTGAGTGCTGGGATTACAAACTTGCACCACTGTGCCCGGCTCTCTATGCATTTTCTTTTCTTTTATTTTTTTTTTTTTTGGTACCGGGGATTGAACTCAGGGGCACTCGACCACTGAGTCACATCCCCAGCCCTATTTTGTGTTTTACGTAGAGACAGGGTCTCACTGAGTTGCTTAGCACCTTGCCATTGCCCAGGCTGGCTTTGAACTCGCGATTCTCCTGTCTCAGCCTCCCTAAGTGCTGGGATTACAGGCTTGAGCCACTATGCCCGGCTCTCTATGCATTTTCTAGAGGAGAAACTGGGAGTTCAGAGAAGCTATGGGACTTGCCTTCAGCTTCACTCCAGTGCTTTGGCCAAGTTAAATTGACTTCTCTGGGCCTCTATTTCTTTGCCTGTTCCATGTTGGTAGTGACACTGTATCACGGTAGTGGTAGAGACAAAGATTCAGTGAGATTTCCCCTCTCAGGGCACTAAGTAGGCATTTTGTAAGCAGCAGCTGACATCACTGCATTCATCTTTGCACCCCACCCCCGCCTTTGTGCCTGGCACCCAGAGCAGCACCAATGAGAGGGGTTACGCTGTTTGGGGTGGCACCCCCAGCCCGGTCCAAGCTTCATCTGTCTGCAGGCCCGCAGTATGGCACATTGGAGAAGGCGTGGCATGCCTTCTTCACTGCAGCTGAGCGGCTGAGCGAGCTGCACCTGGAGGTGCGGGAGAAGCTGCATGGGCCAGACAGTGAGCGAGTTCGCACCTGGCAGCGGGGAGCCTTCCACCGGCCAGTGCTGGGTGGCTTCCGCGAGAGCCGGGCTGCAGAGGATGGCTTCCGCAAGGCTCAGAAGCCCTGGCTAAAGAGGTTGAAGGAGGTGAGGCTGGGTTCGGTGGGGATCGGAGACAGGCCCTTTCAGGTCTGCATAGAGCTCAAGGGGACAAGGCATGGCATTCAGGGTCAAGAGTTGTTCCCACACATGCCAGGTGGAGGCTTCCAAGAAGAGCTACCATGCAGCCCGGAAGGATGAGAAAACAGCCCAGACCCGGGAGAGCCATGCAAAGGCAGATAGCGCCATGTCCCAGGAACAGCTGCGTAAACTACAAGAGCGGGTGGGACGCTGCACCAAGGAGGCAGAGAAGGTACAGGCCTGGGGCAAGGCTTTTAAAGGAAATTTGCTCCCTGAATGCTTTTTCTGGTCTCCAGCATCTTATTGCTGTAGTCCTCATGAGCCTCCCTCTCTCCAGGTGATCTTTTAAAGGAGGAAACTGAGAAAAGATGATACTTTGCTTAGGGAGAGAAATGGTGGGATTTTAGGCACTGGAGTGTCTTTAGCAGTTGAGGAGGATTTCCAGCTCCTTCCCTGCAGCATGCCACCTAGGACTGGCTCTCAGATTGCCCCCTCTGCCTGGAGTGCCCTTCCCTCCAGTGCTACTACATATTCAGATCCTCCCCATTCTCTGAGGTGCTGTTCAGTTTCTACTTCCTCCAGGAAACTTCTGATTTCTCACACCCTTTCTTATAGGTTGACCTCATCTCACTCATCAGACTTACAGATACTATGCCTGGATATCACCTCCCTTGTTAGGATGCTGGGGTCTTTGTGGACAGAAACAGGGTCACAGGCCCGATTGTCCATAGTGGCTGTGCCTGGTAAATGCTGGTGGAGTTCTGAGTGGAAAGTGGTCCCATCCTCACCAGCACCTCCCTTTTCTTTCACCCAGATGAAAATCCAGTATGAGCAGACGCTGGCAGAGCTGCATCGCTACACACCACGCTACATGGAGGACATGGAGCAGGCCTTTGAGAGCTGCCAGGCTGCTGAGCGTCAGCGACTTCTCTTCTTCAAGGATATGCTACTAACCTTGCATCAGCACCTTGACCTCTCTAGCAGTGACAAGTATGGCCTGTGTGGTGGGCTTGAGGTCCCCTGTACCTCTGCCTCCTCACTCTGGCTGGGCTGAATGGCATTGGGAGTACAAGGGCCTGGGACTTCCCCATCTGATGGAGTGTCTTGGGCCATAGGTTCCATGAACTTCACCGAGACCTGCACCAAGGCATTGAGGCAGCCAGTGATGAGGAGGATCTGCGCTGGTGGCGCAGTACCCATGGGCCGGGCATGGCCATGAACTGGCCACAGTTTGAGGCATGTGTTGCAGGCTGGGTGGGGCTTGGAGGTGGGAGGCCAGGCTTGGAATGAAGTATGGTCTTTGAAGGTGGTCTGGATGGCTCTGCTGTCACTACAGCTGCAGTCCAGCCTGACCCTAAGCCCTGTCCCCACAGGAGTGGTCCCTGGACACACAGAGGACAATTAGCCGGAAGGAGAAGGGTGGCCGGAGCCCCGATGAGGTTACTCTGACCAGCATCGTACCTACAAGAGATGGCACTGCACCCCCACCCCAGTCCCCTGGATCCCCAGGGTGAGAACTGGGAACCTGGCTGAGGCAAAGAAACAGCTCTGCCCCATCTGGTCTCTCTCTCCTTTGCTTCCTCCCTTCACATCTGAAGTGGGTTGAAAATTGGTGCCAGGGACCTGAGGGCCAACTCAGGAGAGAGAATGATCCTAGGTTTTGCAGAGGTTCAGATTTTCCAGACAGCTCCCATGTTCCCTCTCGCTCCTGCTGCACCTCAGCTCCATGCACAGGAATCGCACCTGAGCTCACAGTTGTGAACGGCAGAGGTGTGACTAGAGTCTTTGAGCTCCTTCCTACCTGCCTCTGTAGCATCCCTCTGAGGGATGCGCCCTTTGCCCTGAGTCCTGGGTGAGATCTATAGCCCAAGGTATTTCTGAGACCTGAGCTGCTGCTCCTTTCTACCTCCCCTTTCCAGCAGTGGACAGGATGAGGAGTGGTCAGATGAGGAGACTACCCGGAAGGCTGCCACTGGGGTGCGGGTGCGGGCACTCTATGATTACGCTGGCCAGGAAGCTGATGAGCTGAGCTTCCGAGCAGGTATCTTGGGGCCCCTTTCCTGTTCATTTCAGTCTTCAGTCTCAGCCTTACTTGACTTAGCAGGAGTGTGGAAAAGGGAAGCCAGATATTCCATTCCCAAGAGCCAGTTCTTTGGCCTTTCAGGCTGCTCTGGGTCCAGCCAGCTGCGGCCTGATTGTTGCCTCTGGGTCTGGGGTGGGCTAGCTTTCTGCTTTCCATGACCTCCCCCAGCCTGAGCCAGGTCTCCTGTAGCTTGCTGTCAGGCTCTTATATTACCCCATTGCCCTCATTACTTGACCCAGTTGTGGGAATGGCTGGGGGCCGGGGCAATTAGCAGTGACCAATTCCCCTTCCCCCAGGGGAAGAACTCCTGAAGATGAGCGAGGAGGATGAGCAGGGCTGGTGCCAGGGCCAGTTGCAGAGTGGCCGCATTGGCCTGTACCCTGCCAACTATGTGGAATGTGTGGGTGCTTGAGTACCCTGACAGTCCTGCGATGTCTCTCCACACTGGGTCAAGCCCAGCTGCTCTTGGACAGCCGGACCAGAGGGCCCTGAACCGTCTTGCTGCTGCTGTCCCTCTGCCAGAGGAGGGAAGAAGTCCTGGGACCCAGGGGAGAGGCCTGTGTCTAGGAAGGGACTGGTAGGGAAGGGCCAACTGAGTCTAGGCCAAGAGCAGGATGGGAGGTCAGAGGTAAAAGAAGGGTTGAAGGATGCCTGGGCCTTCTCAGGAGCACTTGGGTCTCCCCAAGAGCCTAGGATCCATTTCCTGGAGTGTTTGGGGGTTCCTGGGGGTGGGCTAGGGGTAAGCATAGTTCTGGGCTTGCAGTACCCTCTTTTGTGACTTGTTCTAGTGTGTATTAAACTTGATCAAAAAAAAAAGAAAGAAAGAAAGAAAAAAAAAAAGTACCATCAGGCATTGTGTGCATTTTTTGACACTTCACACTTGCACCTGGAGGGAGGCCCTGGGGGAGATCTGTGGGCACGTTGTGTGTTATGGGGCTAGGGCTGGGCAGAGTTTGCCACCTGGTACCTCCCTGGAACTTCAGGACTCAAACCTGGGCTGGAAGGGACTGGTGATCAAGCTTGGTGTTAGCCAGCCAAGGCTTGAAGCTGGGTGCTGGGTTGTGAGCTGAGCGGAAGCTTTGCCAGTGTGCTCGAGCCTGTGGGACAAAGAACTTGGGAGGATTGTTAATCATTACTCATGGGTCGATAACAGGCCAGACAGCTCGGGCCCCCTGTCCCACCACCACTCGCCTGCAGCAGGTAGCTCGTGGCAGGCGGCTCCGCCCCCTGGCGGCGTTCTCGAAGAAGTTTGGGCCTTCCCGCGAGCCGTCGCCCGCCCCGGCTGCGCATTGGCCTGGCCTGGCGCGGCGTTTACCTTGCGGCTGCTGGTGAGCTTGCGGCTGTGACGTCTGGCTCCTGTTCCGCCCGCTGCTCATTGGTCTAGATCCGGTCCAAATCACCCCACCCCTCGGCTGGTCAGGGCTCTGCCGAGGCCGGCCCGCCTTCCCAGCCGCCGATTGGCCTGCGACAGCACCGGCCGGTCGCGGTTGTTTCTGGGAAGGAGAGAAAATGGCGGCGGAGCCGAGCAAAACCGAAATCCAGACCCTTTTTAAGAGACTTCGCGCAATTCCAACTAACAAGGTGCATGAACGAGAGGGGTGTGGGGTCTGGCACCTGCTGAGAAGGGATCTCGCTTCTTCCCGGGGCCCGAGGGAGGGAGAGGGGCGGAGGTGGGCGGTTTAGTTGGGATGTCAGTGCCCGGCCTCGACTCGGCCCTGACCGTTCGCTTACTTGCTTCACCCTCTCAGGCCTGTTTTGATTGCGGCGCCAAGAGTCCGAGTTGGGCCAGCGTCACGTATGGTGTTTTTTTGTGCATTGACTGCTCCGGGGTGCACCGTTCCCTGGGCGTCCATCTCAGCTTTATCAGGTGGGTTCTCCGCGCGATTGCTATGCTTCCACCGGGGCTGTGTGGTCAGCAGGAGAGAGTGGCTGCCTTGACTTTCTCTCGACTCTGAATTCGATGTTTGGAAACCTCAGGCCCTTCTCGGGCCTGGGTACCACCTGTTTGAACCTCTTGCCAAATAAAGGGTGCTCTCCGTGTTTGGATCACAACTTTCTTCCTCACGGCCAAACTTGAGACTCTCAGCGTTAGCTTTGTGGTTAAAAGCTAGCTTGCGCTGGCCTTGTTGCAGATAGCTGGCTGAGTATGTCTTTCGTGAGACTGACCATTTTTAAGGGGAAAGTCAAATCCAAACTTGTGTACCTGACAGTGGGACTTCTTCCTTATTCGGGGAAATAAACAACACACTTTGAAATAGGTGAATGAAGAGCAAAGCACAGGGCAGAGTGGAGGAAATGGGGCAATGGCTACTTAATGTTTCCTGTGTGCCTGCAGCAGCCAGACGCCAAATAACATGTGTGGGCCTGCCAGGGAAGCAGGTCTTCTGGTATTTACTGGTAAGTGACACACAGCCCTTGTACATAGGTCCACTGAGTTGGATTCCAACTGGAACTGGTTCCAGCTGAGGTGTATGCAAGTCGGCGGGAATGCTAACGCGGTAAAGTTCCTTTTATTTCCCTCCAACCTCCCATAATTTTGCCTGGGAACTAATTTTGCAGTGATTTCCTAGGAGGCCCTGTTCTCTGTTCATAGGGTTCCCTGGTCTATAACACCAGCATACGGTATCTCTCAAAGGGGCTTCAAATTCATACTAAACTGGACAGATGTTCTTGAGAAAAGCCTGAGGAAGTTGGGCTGCCCCCAGTCATTGAGCTCTTGTGGGCCTGCCTGGATGGAAATGGACAGAGTGGATATGGCATACTGTGCTAAGGAGGAGCTGTGTGAGGGCTAGGCTTCATTTAGTCATCTCAGAGGGTGGGATATGGCAAAGTTTTTATTTTTTTTAATTTTTTGGTTGTTGATGGACCTTTATTTAACTAATTTATTAATTAGTTAAATATGTGTTCTGAGAATCAAACCCAGTGCCTCATACATGATAGGCAAGCGCTCTACCACTGAGCTACAACCCCAACCCACAAGGTATTTTTTACAGGAATTTCAGAGGAACTTTACCTGTGTGAAAAACTACTGGTATCAATGGTGCATCAATCTGCGCTGGTTTTTTTTTTTTTTTTTTTTTCTGGTGATGTGGCTCAGGGGTACTTGACCACTGAGCCACATTCCCAGCCCTGTTTTTGTGTGTTTTATTTAGAGACAGGATCTCACTGAGTTGCTTAGCACCTCGCTGTTGCTGAGGCTGGCTTTGAACTTGAGATTCTCCTGTCTCAGCCTCCCTAAGTGCTGGGATTACAGGCGTGCACCACTATGCCCAGCTTGGGCTGGAGTTATAGCTCAGTGGTAGAGCGCTTGCCTAGCATGTGTGATGCACTGGGTTCAACACTCAGCACCACATAAAAATAAAATAAAAGTATTGTGTCCATCTACAACTAAAAATATTTTACAAAAATAATGCATCTGTCTGTATAAATAATAACAGGGATGTTAAAAGGGGATGTTGTCTATTGCCAATAACATTTTTGCTCTGGTGAGAATTACCTGTAGCACACTCCACTTTTTTCTTTGTTCTCTAGACAGCTTTTTTCCGCCAGCATGGATGCACAGCCAATGATGCCAACACCAAATATAATAGCCGAGCAGCCCAGATGTACCGAGAGAAGATCCGGCAGCTGGGGAGTGCAGCCCTAGCTAGGCATGGCACTGACGTAAGTGCCTGTCCCTGGGCTAGGGCAGTGGGGGAAGGGGTGCTCAGAGCCCCGTGTTTTATACCATCTCCCTTTTAGCTTTGGATAGACAATATGGGAAGTGCTCCTAGTCACTCCCCGGAGAAGAAGGACTCTGATTTCTTCACAGAACACACTCAAGTGAGTACCCCCAGGGAATATTTTCCTGATTATCCTTGACATGTGGTTTATTTACCAAGGCCAAAGCCTTCTGTGATCATGGCATAGATTCCCTTTGCCTTGATATGATACTTCAGAGAATATCTGTTCACTGAGTTGGTGACTGCTACCCACTAGTTAGGCCAATGTGTTTCATTCTTACGTAAGTAGAAGTGTGATAGGGTCCTTCTTAGAAATGGACCCTTAGGAACAGGGGAGGTAAGGTGGAAGAGAAGCTTCTTCTAGGCATAAGAAGTCTCAGGCCCCAAACAACTTTTCCTGGCTTCTTCCCTTATAAGAGAGGCATTACACTTGGGGACATTGAAAAGATTCCCTCCTTTGTGGCCTACCTTGTGAGAAAAGCTTCCCCTTTGTTGGCACTGGGTGCTGAAGTTGGACTCAATTTGGATCCCTGCTTCTCCACTTGGCATTTCTGTGATGTGGCCAAGTCACTTAACCTGTCCAAACCTCAGTTTCTGAAATGGAATGTAGCTGCCTGAGAGGGCTGATTGTGATAATTAAGTGGTTTGTATATGAGGAGCCCTTAGCCTTGTGCCTGGTACATGGAAAGTGCCTAGTAGTTGTTTGTGGGTTTTCTGTTAGGGGAATGTGCTCAGGCTTTAAGTAAACAGTGAAAGGAGGGAGGGAGGGGGCTGCTGGTTTCCTGCATCTTTCTGATGAATAGCAACTGTAATTTACTTGCTAACCTCCAGTCTCCATTCCTCATGGGCTAGGAATAGGGTCTTGTACCTCAAGGTGCTTGCAGGTTCTTGGCACTCCTTGCCAGCAATAAGTGGCTCACTAAAGCTTCTGTGATCTGGCCTCCTTTTCAGCCCCCTACCTGGGATGCAGCAGACACTGAGCCTTCAGGCACTGAGCAGCCAGTCCCGTCTTCAGAGAACAGTGGCCTAGCACGTGAGTTCAACCCAGATTCTAACCAAGTTCCCTGGACCTGGGAAAGGATTGGGGGCTTTAAAGGGGACACATGGCCAAGGAAATAGAAATGTGTGTGTGGGCGGGTCTTCCTCTAGCCTTGAGTGGGATGGAATTCCTTTGTCTCTTGGAGGAAGTGGTGGGAATTTTTCTTTTGGTGGCAAGCTGAGGAAAGCCAGGGACTCTTTTTTTTAAATATTTTTTAGTTGTAGATGGACACAAACATCTTTATCTTATCCATTTATTGTTATGTGGTGCTGAGGATCGAACCTAGTGCCTCCCACATGCAAGGCAAGCGCTCTACTACTGAGCTACAATCAGCCAGGGACTCTTGATGTATCACTTCCTTTGTAGGGAGATTATAGGATTCCAGGAACCTTATACCTAACTCCTATCATTGTATCCACAGAGCCAGAGCAAGGCCCAAACACTGACCTGCTTGGCACCTCACCCAAAGCCTCTCTGGGTCAGTATACCAGCTGGCAGGTGTGGGTGGCTGGAAGGTGGGCATCAAGTGTTCTTTTCAGATCTCTGCTGCCTAGTCATGTGAATTGAGGCCATAGGAGACTGAACACCTGGGTTTGGGACTGTAATTGAAGTTGTGCCTGCAACATTGACTTCAGAGCTGGGCCCTTTGTATTGACATACCTGGGTGGGCTGCCTCTGAGTGTGGGAGTAGATCTAGCCAAAGTGTGGGGAGGCCATTGTGAGACTGGACACCTGTCCCTGGGGTCAAACAAGGCTGACCTGTCTGGTCCATTTAATGGGGATGGGGGACAGCTCTGAGCTGCTGATGGCTAGAGGCTACACTGTCCTTTTAAAGCTAGACCCTGGCTTATCCTTAAGCTCTTTTCTACTCTTTTGTGGCCTTCAAACTTGGTTAAATAGTTCCTTTGCTGACCTTGGTTCTGTTGACTCTTAGGGGTTGGGGCAGGAAGCCAGCAGAGTAACTGTATAGCTGATCCCCTGGAAATATTGGTATGACTGGGTTTAAAGCAGGCTCTGTACAGGCTTCTGGGCTTGGAAATCAAATGGAGGCTCTGGGGCAGGCCCCTTGTTAGCCATAAGTCTGTTTCTCCTCCAGAGTCCATGTATCTGTCAGCTAAAGGGGCCCCTCCAGCCAGAGGTAACCAGCAGCTGCTTGGGGAGCCTGCCTTCTGCACACCAGCTCCCTGTTCTAGGAGCTGAAGCTAGTGTTTGGCATCTAACCCCTGCCTAACGGTCCTCACTTGTGGCTCAGGGGCTTTGTCTCTGGTGCTTCAGGGCTAGGCTCCTGTTGCAACCTGCTGGGAGTCAGAAGGCTCTGCTGACCTTGTTTGTCTTTCACTTGGACACCATCAGTTGGAACTGGTGGTGGTGGCCTGGCCTTCCCCTGCCTTAAGCTGTTTTTAGATGCTCTTGCCATGAAGCTGCATGGTGTGGACTGAGCCACTACCTCTGACCTTCCTTTGTCCTAGCTCATGCCCACCCTCTTTCTCACACAGAACTGAAAAGCTCCATCATTGGCAAGAAGAAACCAGCAGCAGCTAAGAAAGGGGTAGGTGGGGAGAGTAGTGTAGAGTGAATAGAAGCAGGAGTGGGACTGCCTGGGTTTACCTTTGACCTTACCATTTACTGGCTATGTGATTTTGGCAAGATACTTAACTTGTCTGATTTAAGGATGTCCATCCTCAGGGACTTGCTGTGGGGAGATAGACTGAGCACATCTAGTGCTTAGCAGAGTACTTGGCACGTAGCTCATCCTAGTCAGCCTTACTGTCCTCATTCTCTGAGGCGTCTGCTGGGATTGAGTGAGCCACCTCACGCCTAGCTCCAGCAGAACTGTTGTTCCCTGTCAGCCATGCTCACTGGGCTTCTATTTCTTTTCTTTTCTTTTCTTTTTTTTTTTTTTTAAATTTTTTTTAGTTGTAGATGGATGTAATATCTTTATTTATTTATTTTTATGTGGTGCTGAGGATTGAACCCAGTGCCTCACGCATGCGAGGCAAGCGCTCTACCACTGAGCTACAACCCCAGCCCCGGGCTTCTATTTCTTTTTTTTTTTTTTTTTTTAATTTTTTTTAGTTGTTGATGGATACAATGTCTTTATTTTATTGCTTTGTATGTGGTGCTGAGGATCGAACCCAGGGCCTCACGCATGCGAGGCAAGCGCTCTACCGCTGAGCTACAATCCCAGCCCGCGGGCTTCTATTTCTGACCCTAAACTTTAAAGAGGTCCCCCTCCTTGTGGGTATAGCTAGAGTATTGATGCCTGGGAGGGAGCAGCAAACCCCACATCACATGGTTCTTTCCTCAGCTGGGTGCCAAAAAAGGACTTGGGGCCCAGAAGGTGAGCAACCAGAGCTTCAGTGAGATTGAGCGGCAGGCCCAGGTGGCAGAGAAGCTCCGTGAGCAACAGGCAGCTGATGCCAAGAAGCAGGCGGAGGAGTCCATGTGAGCATTTGCCACAATGGCATGGTTGGTCAGCGGGAGGTAGCATGGGTGCCAGCTGCCAATGTGTTCACTCCTCCAGGGTTGCCTCCATGCGTCTGGCCTACCAGGAGCTCCAGATTGATCGGAAGAAGGAGGAGAAGAAGTTACAGAATCTGGAAGGGAAGAAGCGTGAGCAGGCTGAGCGGCTGGGCATGGGCTTGGTATCCCGAAGGTGAGGCTCAGCCCTGGGTGTGGCAGAGAAATACCCTTGTTTTTCTGAGAACCAGTGCAGGGTCTCCCAGCAGTTTAGGATTCATGCTTAGTCTTCCTCCAAGGTTGGATAGATGATTTTATTTATTGTCTTAAAGCACCTACCACACTGCTTGGCTTATAGTAGGTATGTGCTCACTAAGTATTTGTTACATAAGTGAATACAGGATCAGGATCAAGAGACTAAGGTGGTATTTATTAGGGAGGTATATTGAGTGGTTGGGACAGTTCTTTATCTTCCAAGACCTTGAGAACTGCCAGGAGTTTCTAGTGTCTACACATAGGTTGGGCAACATCCCTTCTGTTTCAGAACCACTGGGTTTGTGTTGTGTTGTTTTTTTTTTTACAAGCAGAACAGCTCTGTGATGCATTTTGTGCCATACTGTGAGTTAATGTAGAGATTTCAGTAATGGATTTTTGGTCTCTTAAAAATTGGAATATCACACCAGGTTCAGTGGCGCATGCCTTAATCCTGGTGGCCTGGGAAGCTAGGCAGGAGGATTGCTAATTCAAAGCCAGCCTCAGCAACTTAATGAGGCCCTAGAGGCCCTAAGCAACTTACCAAAGGCCCTGTCTTTAAAAATTTAAAAAAAGCTGGGATGTGGTTCAGTAGTTGAGTGCCCCTGGGTTCAATCCCCAGTACCAAAAAAAAAAAAAAGGAATATCTAATAGTACATGGGCGGGGTAAGAAGGTTCTGAGTGGTGCCGGAGGTAGCACCCAGCAGCTGGGTGGCAGCTTTTATGCTGCAGTACCAGTACCACCAGCTTCATGCCTGCTTCATTTTTCTGCATAGCTCTGTCTCCCATTCGGTGCTGTCTGAGATGCAGGTGATCGAGCAAGAAACACCAGTGAGTGCAAAATCTTCTCGCTCGCAGCTGGACTTGTTTGATGATGTTGGAACTTTTGCCTCTGGACCCCCAAAGTAAGACTATTGCTGAGGCATAGACTTGGCTACCATGTTCCTTATCATGCTTGTCTGAGCTGCTCTGCTGTCTCCTAGGTATAAGGACAACCCCTTTTCCTTGGGGGAAACTTTTGGTTCCCGCTGGGATACAGATGCTGCCTGGGGTATGGACAGGGTAGAGGAAAAGGAGCCAGAAGTGACCATCTCAAGCATCCGGCCTATTTCAGAAAGGTAGAATCTTCTAGGGTAGCTCTGTTCAGTAGAACTTTCTTCAGTGATGGAAATGTTCTGTGTCTGTGTTGTCCAGTATGGTGGTAACTACCTATGACTATTGAGCCCTAAAAATGTGACTAGTAAGCAGCGGACTGAATTTTCAATGTAATTTAATATAATTTTAGTAAACATACATAGCCACATATGGCTAGTTCATTAGACAGTATGGGAATCTGGCTTTGGTGTGAGCTGTGCTCTATTACAGAGAGCCTGACAGCTTGTTTAATTTGGGATCTATTTCTCTGGTGGGAGAGGGCTGATTTTATTCTTCAGTTCTGACCTCTCTTCCAAAGGCATGTCCCTGGTTTTACTGATTGATTGTGGTGCTGGGATTGGACCCAGGCCCTTGCATTTGCTAGGCAAGTACCCCACCTAACTCCTTAATTTTTAAAAAACCTTATTCCATCTTAATCTGGGTAATGTTTTATTGGTGAGTTATCTGAAAACACTGGCTTACAAAATGGGGACCTAAATAACTAGTTCACAAGGTCACTGGAAAGATTAAATGTAATGAGACTTGTAAAACCCCTAGTCCAGTGCCTGTGCATAATCAGTGCTGGGACAGGAGTGCCCATGTACCTGTTCATCCACATTAGGATGCTTCTGGGAGTGAAAGGGTGGTACTGTTAATCATGACAGAAGAGTATGTATAAGCTCAGACAGACGGACATGACATGTGGTCACCCCAGCGTTAGGCAAATTATAACTGGGAGTAGAGTAGCAGCAGTGACAGTACGGCTTCCTGGACCTTGATGAAGCCACAGTGGTTTGGGGTGGAACCCTAGGCCCCTCCAAACCATATTTCTATCCTGCGTAATGTGGATAACTCCGGCTCTCAGTAACTCAGTTCCAGTGTGAGAAGAAAAGGGGCCTCCTGGTATCCCTTTGGAGGCTCCTCACCAGGGGAGATGGTCCCTGAGTCCTGGAACCACAGACAGAATAGGGCATGGTAAGCCATGGCCAGAAGGCCATTGGTGCTTTTTTTTGGCCTCTGTACTCTGCTTCTCCCAAGAGAAAGGTCAGAGATGTTCCACATTTACCCCTCAGAGCCACAAACCGAAAGGAGGTAGAGAGCCGGAGCTCAGGCCTCGAGTCCAGCGAAGCACGTCAGAAATTTGCAGGAGCCAAAGCCATTTCATCTGACATGTTCTTTGGGCGGGAGGTGGATGCTGAGGTAAGTGGAGTTGTCTACCCTGAGGCTGGCAGCAGCCCATAGGAGCAGGAGCTTTCCCTGCTTCTACTTTGGGCTTTAGTACCAGAAGGGTTCATCCTATGAGTTCCTGTGTCACTGGCCAAAATATCCCCAGGCCTTGCCTTTTCTTCAACTTAGTATGAAGCCAGGTCTCGGCTACAACAGCTCTCAGGCAGCAACGCAATCAGCTCTTCAGACCTCTTTGGGGACGTGGATGGAGCTCATGGAGCAGGTAGGGCCCCAGTAGGGTGGTGGGCACTAACCGAGGCTTGTGAGTGCAGCTGGGAAGGCCCTATTGGCTGGGTATGGTTTCTTGCAGGGCTCTTAGTCACCCCTTTCTTTGCTTTTACAGGAAGTGTGTCTCTGGGGAATGTGCTTCCTACAGCTGATATTGCCCAGTTTAAGCAGGGTGTCAAGTCTGTGGCTGGCAAGATGGCTGTGTTGGCCAATGGTGTGATGAATTCTTTGCAGGTAAGGCTGGGCTGCTGGACCTGGGGAAGAGGTCTGAAGAGTAGTGCCTGGAGCTTTGCCTTCATTATATTCAGAATTGCTACTGGGTATCCACTGGCAGCCTTAAAGAGAGCATTTTCTTTTGTGAAGAGTTAGCTTCCTTCCTTTCAACTCTGTTCCAGAGCTGGGCCTCTCCCTAAGACAGTGCTGTGTCTTGTGTTGGTTTTCCCTATTGTCTTTTTTTGTACTGGGGACTGAACCCAAGGGCACTTAACAACTGAGCCACATCCCCAGCCCTTTTTGTATTTTACTCAGAGACAAGGTCTCACTAAGTTGCTTAGCCTTGTTAAGTTGCTAAGGCTGGCTTTGAACTTGAGATCCTCCTGCCTCACCCTCCTGAGCCACTGGGATTACAGGTGTATGCCCCCATGCTTGGTGATTTTTCCCATCTTGTCAACTGTATCACTCTCCCAGCTGTGAGATCCAGCAGGGCTTTTCCTTGGATTACTGTCCAGTGCTCCCTTCCCCAGCTCTCACCAAGTACTCCTACCTATGGGGGCCCAGCCCCTTGCTCTAGTCCTTCTGTGGGTGGCTTGGGGGAGGCAGTGTCCATGCTGGGAAGCTGCTGCAGCGTAGACTGACTTTCTTTTTTCTTCCCCCTTTCCCCAGGATCGCTATGGTTCCTACTGATCCAAGCTCCATTGCTTAGGCCTTTGGGGGTGACAGCAGCAAGAACTCCATGATTCCCAGGCCAGGGATGCCTGCCTTGTGGAAGCTGGGAGGATTTGTTACTTTCTGTGTGTGGTGTGTGAGTGGGGTGACTTTGGAGGATCTTGGGCAAGGGGATGGTCAGCACTAGCCCTTGTCCTCTGCCTGTGGATTAAGCCCCTGTTCTGGTTCCCTCACGCCCCTCTTCTGTGCTAGTGTCCTTCCAGTCCTGCCCCAAGCTGCTGCTTGCTTGGCCTGCCACACGGGGAGTGTGGGGAGGAGTTGCCTCTGGGTGGCTTATTCTGGGTTCAGCCCTTCCCCAAGTTGGGAACACAAAAGTGTAAGGCTTCTACGGGCTCTAGGATCCTTTTAGGTGGTCTGGGGCTTGGGCCTCTGTCCAGTGGAACCAGGGGGAGGCCTAGCAAGAGTTCTTCTCTAGACCAGCTCCTGGGGAGAGGCTCTGGACTTGGCACTGTTGCTTTTGCTCTTCTGGAGGCAGGGGAGTGGAAGGACCTTCTTCTGGGCCTTATAAGGACTAGAAACTATCTGGCACCTAAAGGTTTCATTTGGGATCAGCCTGGAGGCCTGAGTGATCTCCTGTCTCACTGCCACCACAGAGGCTGACTGCTGCTAGATGTCCCAGAACCCTTCCCTACCATCACTGGGTCATGGCACCCTCTGTCTGCGTCTGGGACTCTGTCCCTTCTTCCCCTGGTTGGTGCCCACAATGGGTCTCATCTGCCCAGTGTCCTGACTGGATGTGGTGAATATGTAACTGGCTGAGGAAGCTGAGGACATGAGAGACGGAAGCAGGCTCCTTGGGCCCAGCTTTCTTCCTCTGAATCATCCTGGGCTGAGGAGGCCTGGACAGCACTTCCCAGCGGCCTGCAGGCCTCACCTCTGGCAGCTGGGCCATGCACTGTGTCATCCTTGGTGCCATCTTGCCCTGCCATGCTGGCAGTCTGGGCCCAACCTCTACCTGTGGGTCTCAGGTTGGGCTCCCAAGCAACACAGGTCACTCTTCCCTCTTCCCTTCCCCAGAGGACATGACTTTCTTTCAGGACTGTTTGTATTGGAACAAAGTGGTGTCAAAATAAAGCCCCCACGGGGCCCTGTGGGTCAAAGTGAAGGAGTGTCCTCCATCCTGCCTCCCTGCCCAGTGCAGCCCCTTGCTCACTCTCGGGGCTCCCACCGGTACTGGTCAGGCGTCGTTGCTGAAGCTGAGAATACTCTCTCTGGGGCCTCCAGCTTGTCTCTTCTCTGAAAGCCAAAGGCCCCTGGCTCCTGGCCCCTGTGCTGCCGTGCAGTCCGGTGCAGCCTCGACCTCACCACCCTGTTGCACGCGGAGGAAAGAGCTGGTGTTAGTTGGTCCTCTAGCTCCTGCAGAGCCTAGGGCTGAACAACCTCAGCAGCCCTACTCCTCACCATGACAGGGCTTGAAGAGAGATGGGTCTCAGTAGAGTTAAATTTTTTCTTAAATATGTAGGCTTAAATTGGACCATTTTAAGTCCTGGAAGAGTGGATGTGTTTGTGTATGTGCCTGTGGCTTGAGTATCCCTTTCCTTACAGGGGTCATTGAAGCATCTCTGTGACCCTTAGAATCCTTAAGTACAGTAAGAAACCACTGGTCTGGGAATTGGAGGCTTAGGATGGGTAGAGGAGCCATGGGGCTCAAAGCTAGTGACTTCAAGTGTAGCTCTGGGGCTCCAGCTTTGGAATCATCTAGAGTACTCATAAAAAATCCTGATTTCTCGACTGGTTATGGTGGCACATGTGTGTAATCTCAGCAGCTTGGGAGTCTGGGGCAGGGGTTCACAAGGTCAAAGCCAGCCTCAGCAACTTAGCAAGACCTTGTCTCAAAAAAAAAAAAAAAATCTGGGGACATGTTTCCATGGTTAAGCACCCCTAGATTCAATTCCTGGTCAAAAAAAAAAAAAAAAAAAATCCTCATTTTTGGATCTTTGTCCAGAGTCACTCTGAGACTTAGCTACGTTGTGATTGGTGCACACAGATTTGAGAAACCTCAAGGGCTGGACCAGCTTTAGAATAGGCCTCCAAGTCCTGGCCTGGGTACTACAGGGCTTTGGGAGCCGTTTCTTGTAATTATCCATGGCTGGTCTGGGTAGTGAGGTGCCTAGGAAAGTATTTGCTCAGTAGTGAGGACACCTGCTTCAGAAGAGGCAGCCTGCTTTGCTTGGGCCCCTGGGTGGGTTTTGTTTTCTGGAGTCCCCCACCCCCACCCCAAAGGAAGTTAAGAGACCACCTGCCTTACCTTCCTGCAGTCTTAGGAAGCTTGTACACCTCAGGCTTGTTTTGTTCAAGCTGCATCCCCGCCGCCCTAACCCCGAGTAGGTGCAAGTACTCATGAAGGCCTGCCAGGAGGCTGTGCAGTGCTAACCCTGTGTGGCCAAGTCTTGAAGGCTATGAGAACCTGGCCCTGAACCCTCTGAGCTTTTCTGAAAGCCATTCCAGCTGTGTGCACTCCTCCTTTGGCTGCTTACATGCAGACAGACCCTTGGCAGCCTCCGCAGGTCTCCTTGGAGTGGCCCACCAGCTCCACCACCCATTGTGCCAGTAAAGCACCCAAGCCCAAACTTCCCCTTACCCTTCACCCTTCAGCCTAGTGGTTTTAGTCTCATTGCTTATCAGACACAAGGGACTTTATTTAATTTCACAGACTTAACTATTAGATACAGGAGACCCAAGGCAGATTTTGAAAGTGAAATTATCTTCTTGCCCACTCTTCTTCCAGTCATGGCTGATGTCTGATTCCTCCAGCAGAAGCCATAGTGGTTATGTCCTCCTAGTACTTGCTCTCAGGTGTCACCCTGACTGTGCAAGGCCCCACATAGCTATTCACGTCCCTTCCTTAGGGGAACTGCTGTGAGATGACCCTTACTAGGGCACTAGCAGAGGTGGCTGAGAAGAAATTGGTCTTAAGAGGTTAGAAGGACTAGTCAACAAAAGACTAAGGCAAGGTCTCCTTTCCAGTGACGAGTCGCCTCAAGGCAGTCTGTAAGTCTGCGGCCTGACAAAAGCCCAAAGGCTGACAGCTAAGGAGGGTGGGCTATTAAGTTTCTAGGGTCACTGCTCGGTTTGGCTGATCACTGAAATTGGCACGTCTTTGGCTGGGGCTGTTATTCAGCCTTTTCTTCAGGAGAGGGCAGCACAGCAAGGTGTGGAGAGGAGGTCAGTGGAGATGCCATGGGCTGGAGTGGGAGCAAAGTACAGGGCACAGGCAGGGCCCTAGAGATTCCTCAAGTCTCAGACTCGTCTGTCTCTTCAGTGGAGCCATCGCTCTCTGCTTCCACTTTGCGGGAGTGATGGAGGGGTCTCCATGGGGAGCCAACCCGGGGAGGGATCCGGGAAGGCATGCAGCTGGCCTCTGGAGTGGCAGTGACCGAGTTGACCAGACCTGGGACCTGGACCAGCCTGAAGGAGGGAAAAAGTCTGGAGGGCAGCATGGTGCCACATGTCCGGAGCCCAAAACCTCCATGCTCACTTGCACTTGGACGAACCCCCAAGGACTCAGGACAGCTCAGGCCTCTGCTGGCCCCCAAGCCCTTCCCTGACCAGTGTGGCATGTTAATGACAGTGCTGTGTGCCCCAAGATGGGGCACAGCCATGTCTGACTCAGATTTGTGCCCCACAAGGGGGCAGTACCTTCCCACTTGACACTTACAGCCGTTCTAGTTCCTCGTCCATGGCTGGGTCGTGCATCAGGTCCCCTTTGTCAGGCAAAGCTCCTAGGAGATGGTGGAGGGTGAGGACAAGACAAACTGAAGGTCTGTTCTCCGGGCAGCAGATTCCTCCATGCCCTTCACCTTCATGTGTGCCTATTCTGCTGACCCTGGGAGGGCTGACCTGAAAGATCCCAGGACTGCTGTAGGAATCCCAAACTGATGGGGCAGGAAGTCCTGGGGGCCATTTCATGAATTTAATGAACCCCTGTGCCCTCCTTCCCTTACTTGAGGCAGACACATAGCCAGGGAGACATCCCCAAATAAGGTGATCTGCTTCCAAGAGACAGTGGTTTGGGTTAGTTCCTCCCTGAGGACGCAGGTACTGGTCTGGAAAGGATATGACCCAGGCTAACTCTAAAGGTCAGAAATTACCCAATTTTATGTCCCCAAGTTAGGGTGATCCCATTTTGGAGACAGATGGCAAAAAATGCCGACTCTGTCCAAGAGATGAGCTGTCCCATCCTGGGGTCTCATACTCCAGTTTCTATTGGTTTCCTTAGCTACAGACTAAGAGGAGTTAACTTTTTGATATTGGGGAAAGGTGAGAGGAGAGAGTTCTGAATGCTCCCAGGAGTTCTTCACTCAGGAGGGAAGGTGAAGCTGAAGTCTGCAGGTAGGAAGATTCTCACTAGCATATTGTTGAAGGAAAAGACCTCATTGGTAGTTTAGAAGCCACACTTGGCAGTAAACAGTGCTGGTCTCCAGAAAGACGCAATCTGGCACCAATTCAGTTTCTGAATTTTCCAAATCTTTTCCAGATGATGCCTCTTGGCTCCCTTTGCTCTAAGTTAGTGGTTTTCAAAGTATGTCCCATGGAACCCTCTCATTTTGGAGTGGTACCTTTGGCGGGGGGGCTCTCCACTATTGGCTTCAACCAGGGTATTACCTTTCTAGCTCCTACCCTGGAGATGCAAGTGAGAGCAGAGACCATATGCTTCTTTCTGTCTTCCACTCTAGTTAACATTAATGCTCAGTAAAAGTTGTGTGAGTGTCCTTGGGAACAGTGAGGGGTCCTGGGCAGGATCCAGTGTGTGGTGAGCTTTCCCTTTTCCTTCCTAGCAGCTGCCACTGGTGGAAAGGAAGGGCAGATGGGCAGTGACCCAGGAATAGAAAGGACACCTATCGAATCACCACTCTGCTCCCTTCTCTCTCAATTTATGACTGCCTCCTTTCTAGTCCTAGTCCTGCTGGTGGCGTTGGCTACCAACCTCACTCAACTGAAGGGTCCCTTGACTCAAAATAACCATACTGCCAGGTGGCCACAGGGGAGTTAGCATGGAGTTAGCGCCCCTGTGTCTCCCAGAGAGCCCCTGGCAGGGGATGTGCTGTGAACACAGTCCCTGGCACACTGTGGTGGGCATTAGGCGAATGTCAACTGTCACTCCCCTGAGCTCCTTCAACAGGCAAAACTTCCTGTTTTGAGACTCAGGAACCTGGATCCCAGCACATGAGGAGGATTTCTTGAGGAGACACAAACAGGAACCCTTAAAACTCCAACAGGAGGGTGGCTTGCTGGCTGTTCCCCTGGGAAAGCAGTAGCTGAGGGCAGGGTGAGAGTGGGGTGGGTGCAGGAAGCAATGTAGTGACAGGTGGGAAAACTGGGCGGGTGCGGGCTTCCCCCACTTTTTTTGTTTTGGTTCCTTTTCAGATTAATCAGATATTTTCCTCCCTGCTGAGGAACAGGCCTCCCAGTCACACCTCTGCCCCATTTCTAAATGGGATTCAGACCTCTGTGATTTGAAATCTCCAGAGCCACTGGGTAAACAGTTCTGTGTCATCCAACCTGCAGGCCACTCCCCAAGCAGAACTGGGGAGTGCATAGGGAGGGGCTGGGCACGCCTCTACTGAGGAGAGTTTGCTGTGCAGGGGCACGAAGGCTTCCCCTTGCATGGCAATGTGAGGCGCATGAGGACAGTCTTGTGTGGTGCATACTCCGGCTCCCTAGGACCCAGACGCTGGCCCTGCAAAGTCAAAGCAGGATACCTCTTACCCCTGTGGGACCATGCCTGCCAATGGAGGCCTGCTGAACTGTGGAGGAGGGGCTGGCAGTTAGTACTGGCTTACCTAGGGCCTGGTTGATTCCATGATGTTTCGAGAGAGCCACAAGAAATCCATAGAAGGTCAGTCTCTGGACGTTGCTTAGGACCTCTTTGACAAGTGCTGGGGGTGGGCAGCTAGATGGGAGAATACAGAGTGCCATCTTTTCATCCATACCTTTAGGCTTAGGAGCATACTCAAAGCCAAGACCCAGAGACCTGCGGTGGGACCCCTAAGGCCCAGGAGGAATATGGCAAATCTCTAGGAGCATCAGATCTCTAGGAGATCTGGTGTTCACTAACAGGTGTTTTTATAGAGGGGTGTAGGAGGGCAGGGAGGAGGAACTCACTACTGGTGACAGCCAGTTTTTAGAAGAGACCAAAACTGACTGCTCTTTCTATTCTGTCCACACAGGACAGCTTAACCTCCCCTTTCTGTGGGGGAAGTTAGGGACAGTGAATGCTCTTTCCTTCTTAGAAAATCAAGGCCAATCTGTCTCTTGGTAAGCTGGTAATCTATGGCTGGTCTTGCCCATGTGAAAGCAATCCTTTCTACATGACCCAATGGGAAGGCTTTTAGTCATAACCTGGTTTCAGGGCAGATGGCCTGTTGTGATTTATATCATGACCATCAAGGGCCACAGAAGCCCTGGACCAATCAGACATCCCATTGCAGACCTGTTCCCAGTTCAGCAGACTGTGGTCCCTGGGGCTGAGGTGGGGTCTGCATGCCCATTTCCCACCTGTACTTGTGCCGGTCACACAGGTTTTCCAGGCACTGGTAGAACAGCGACGCCTCTACTCCCTCCAGCATGCCAGCCTCGCCCAAAGCAGGTCGCTGGCGGTGCTGCCCACTGAACGATGTTGGCACAATCACGGTATTGGGGTTCTTGCCTGACAGCAGGTCCTGATAGATGGCAGCCACACTGTCCAGGAATTCTGGTGCCATGCGGGTAGGAAGACACAGTTCATTTCAGGGAGGATATATTTGGTCCTTTCACTGTGTTCTCCCTTCCCTGCTTGACCAGCTGCACCCCAGCCTCCATGTGCAGTGCACGGTGCCCGAAGAGCAAAACACTTCAGCATAGGGTTTGATTGCCACCCTCCAGAGCTCGGAGGTCCCACCCTATTGTCAGTTGGTCCCAGACTAGGCAAGATCCCCACTTCATACTTTCATAGCACCCTATACTTCTTTGGAAGCACTTATCCAATGACAAGTTTTCAGTCCAATTACTTCAGTTAATCTGTCTCCTTGCTGGAATGTAAGGTCCTTGTTCCATGGCAGGAGTCAGGTTTTATTTCTTCCCTGCCCCAGCATCTAGCATTGTGCTGGCACATAGTAAATGTTAAAAGAATTATTCTGAAATAATGGTAAGCCCCATCTTGTGAGGTCACCTGCCTCTTACTAAGAAAGTGTGTTGGAATCCCAGTGAAGAGCAGAAAAGCCTGCAAGCTGCTAATTTAGTAATCATTTGAAATTGTTTTCAGGTTTTTACAGTTGAGCCATTATTAGCAACCAGTGATTTATGGCCCATCTCATCATTCACACACACTGCTAAGCAATGTCAGGATGCTAGTGGCCCAAGGGTGTCCTTCTGGGAGTGCTGTGAGAGGAGGGCCCAGAAGCCAGTGTGGGGAAATAGTTTTCCCAAACATGGCTGCTCCTTCTCTGGGGCCCAAGAGCTTTAGAGAAATGAGAAATAGTTGCCTGGTGCTGCTAGGAGCAGGTGGCAAGACCCCAGGCTTCAGCCCCTGCCTGAATAGCCCTTGGGCTGCCATCAAGTAAACAGAATGTGGCGCCTGAGTCCAGGGCTGGCTGGGGCCACCAGCTGGCAGGACGGCCATCTCCAAGCTCCAAGGACAGCCTTCTATTTACTGGAAGAGTCTGTTTTAAACAAGTTTGTTTATGGACACAGTCAGCAATTTCTAAACCCCACATTCCATTTGATGTTGCTTGTGTATGCATTTGTAATTATTCGTCTATTTTTATGCCATCTGATTCCAGAAGGGATTTAAGGGCGTGGCTGGTGTGAATTGGGGAGCGGAGTGTTTTGTGAGATAGAACTGCTGTGTGCTTATTTAAAGCTATGAGAGTGGTGGGATGTGTGTCCACACATGTGCTCAAGGGCCAAGGCAGCAGCTAAGAGCTCAGGCTTTACAGTCCAACTTCTGTTCAAGTCTGGGCTCCACCTCTTATTAGCTGTGTGACTTTGGCTACTTACCTCTGTAAGCTTATCTCTGAAAGGACCTATCAGGGTGTTGAAGATTAAAGTTCTTACAGCTATGTCTGAGACATAATAAGCATTCAGTAAGGAGTGGATGCTATTAATGTTGTTATTGTCATTATCACTTAAACAGATTTGTTGTGCTGCTGGCTGGAAGCAGAGTGGTTTTCAGTGTCTTCAGGAAGTAGGCTCTGCAGACTGAATCTTGTGACCACCAGTGTGGATTAGACATCCTGTTAGTGGCCGCGGTGCAGCACACCCCCAGAGGAAGTGGGGAAGGAAACATGTGCCAGGCACACAGATGGAAAGGACACCAGGGTGGGAAAAGGAGCCATGGCCTAGACAGGAGCCACATGGGGCCCGGAACACTCTCACCTGAGTAGTAAAACTGGATCTGGAAGGCAAAAAGGAAATCTGAAAAAGACATCAAGCAGTCCATGGCATCGTCCATGAGCACGATCCTGAAGAGAGAGAGAGAGAGACTGTGAGACAGCGCGTGTGAGCGTGAGAGAACGCACAGGGGTCTCTAGGGTCTACTTGGGAGAGGGCTCCTAAAAGCAAGCTCCTCCCAGTCACCTCACTTTTTCTTCATCAATTGGACTGGGCCACCAAACTGAGCTGACTGTACTGCACCAAGAGTGGGCTCCCAGTTCAGTCTCAGTGGCACCAGCTAGCGGATGGAGCCTGGGCAGAGGGGTGGGGGCAGGGCTGCGAGGAGAGGGTCAGCTGTAATGCAGCCAGGGTTTCTTTTCATATACTTAGCAGTAAATCCTTTCATTCTGCAGTGAGGACCATTTAGTTCAGAATAAATACAGCTGATCAGAAAAGGCAAAAAGAACAGCCGAGAGGTTTCAAGGGGTCTTGGCAACTGGTGTCAAGATTTAATAAGCTACCAAACGGCCAGAACAGCGACAGGCACCTCCACCCTGAGACACAGATGGCCGCAGAGGGGAGAGGGCAAAGAGCTATTGGGGCCTCTGCAATTGAGAGGGTCAGAGAATGCATCCCATCTTGGGATGCAATGGAGGCTGCTCTCTCCCTCTCCTCATGGACGGTGCCCCTTGCTGTCTGTTCTTGAAAGCTGACCACCTCTTGTTTTTGTCCTGACTCCAGTCCCGCTCACTGGGCACCCACCTCACAGGAAGAAAACCATTTGGCTAATAAAGGGATCAGACCAAGGCCATGTGCATACTCTGCTCAGGGCCACATCTGACAGGGGACAGGAAGAGAAGGAAATTAGCACTTGCTGGGCTCCATCCATGTGCCAGGCAGGGTGCCAAACTCCTCTACTGGAGTGGAGCTGGGCCCCCAATCTGTTTCTGGCTGTGCCCTTCTGGCTTTATCTTTTCTTTTTTAAACTGCTTTACTTTATTTTTCTAAATCTCCACTGCCCTGTCAGAGGGTCCTCAAACTCACAACTGGATAAGCTCCACACAGCCAGCATTGCTCAGGGAAGGGGCTTTTTAGAATACAGTGTGAGTGGTGTCCCTGCTAGAGCTGGGCAAGGCTGCTGGACTGGGCTTCAGATCTCCCTGAAGAGAGAAAAAGACTCCTAGCTAGTCTTTAGCTGTAAGCATGATAATAGAAATGGGCACCATTTACTGAGTGCCCTATTTCAGGCAGGCACTGTGGAAGGTATTTAGCTACATTAATTAAATTGTATCCCACAGCACACTGTCAGGTTGGTCTTGTTATTAACTCAATTTACAGGTGAACAGTTTAGTTGCCAGAGGAGTCAGCTTGCCAAAGTCCCACATGGCTGGTGAGTTTACACGACTCCATCACTGTGTACTGTCAATGAGTCCCACCGCCTCTTAGAAATGTAGAAAAGACAGAATAGAAACACTGACATTTTCTTTCTTAGCTTCTGTGGCTATTTTCTTTTTGGTATTGGAGATTTAATGCAGTATCACTGAGCCACATCCCCAGCCCTGTTTTGTGTTTTATGTAGAGACAGGGTCTCACTGAGTTGCTTAGCGCCTCGCCGTTGCTGAGGCTGGTTTTGAACTCGCGATTCTCCTGTCTCAGCCTCCCTAAGTGCTGGGATTACAGGCTTGTGCCACTGCACCTGGATATTTTATTTTATTTTTTCATCTAGATTTTAGGACTTTAATTGTTTCTTATGTGCTGCTTGAGGAGGAAAAAAGGCCGCCTCCAAAAAAATTCAGGTTGAGGGTAGGAAGAAGCAATGCTGCCGATGGCCACAGGGGGGCACCCTAGTCCCTCCATCAGTGGCTCATGGGATTCAGAGCTGTGTCACAGGCGGAGGAGTTACCGCATCTCTTAAAACCTAAGAACCTGGGCAGGCAAAAGGAAGACAGGGGGACACTGGGTCCAGTTCTGACATCTGGAGGGGGAGAGAGAAGGTAGAGGGCAACAAGGTAGAAGGAGACGGAGTGAAGGCACCCAAACCACAGAGGAAGAGGGAGAACTCCCAGGATGCTCAGGGAGGAAGCAGCCAGCACTTCAGGAGAAGAGAAGCCAGAGGCTTCCTGCCCCACCCCCAGGACAGCCAAGCACCCCAATGGCCTAAAGTTAGTGATTTCAGAGCTGCATCAGGCTGAGAGCAAACCCATCAGGAAACCAGGAGGGAGACTGTGAAATCTTCGAAAACAATACACGCTTCTCTTGTTTATCATCAACCTGGAACCCTGTTGCTCCTGTTTATAGCCATTACCTGAACATATTGTCTTTTTATTTATTCATTTGTGATGCAATTAAAATACCATAAAATTCACCTTTTAAAAATGTAAAATTTTAGAACATTTTAGTACTATTCAAAATTTTAGTATTTCAAAAAATTGTGCAACCATCTGGGCTGTGGCTGTGGCTCAGTGGTGGAGCGCTTGCCTAGCATGTGTGAGGCACTGGGTTCGATTCTCAGCACCACATATAAATAAAATAAAAGCCCACTGACAACTTAAAAATATTTTTTAAAAACTGTGCAACAGTCACTACTAATTCTAAGATGTTACCTCCCTTTGTAATCCCCACTCATCAGCATGCTCCTGAGACAGGTCCGTCTCACTGAGGCTTTGAAGAAGATTGCCATGGGCATCTTCCTTTTTCAGCAATAGGTCAGACTATAATACACTCTGATCAACAGAGGAGCACGCCCTCCCTAGCCCACACGGGGCAAAACTATGTGCACCCTCCCAGCCTCAGAACAGGCGGAACTTTCTGTCAGATGCTGTTCTTGATTTGAACATTAAGATTACCTCCTCTTAAGCCGGGCGCGGTGGCTCAAGCCTGTAATCCCAGCACTTAGGGAGGCTGAGACAGGAGAATCGCAAGTTCAAAGCCAGCCTCAGCAATGGCAAGGCGCTAAGCAACTCAGTGAGACCCTGTCTCTACATAAAACACAAAACAGGGCTGGGGATGTGGCTCAGTGGTCAAGTGCCCCTGAGTTCAATCCCCAGTACCAAAAAAAAAAAAAAAAAAAAGATTACCTCCTCTTGTTTTTGTTTATTTCTTTGTGTTTAGTGTTTATGGTTTTATTTAAGCATGAATAAAATATGCATGAGCCATCTACTCATTTTCTTCCTGGTGCAGCCTGGCATTGAGACTGGTGACTCTGATGGCCAGCTGGGCTGCTTTTTCTAGGATGACTTTGCCCTTCTTGGAGGAAACACTGTGAGCAAGCTCAGCACAGTAAGATTTGTGGCACATCAGCAGCACTTCCAGCTCCCTGACTTTTCTGGAAGGCACTGAGCAGCATGTGCTTGTTTTTCTTGTTGCTCCTGCAACCAATGCTGGGCATCAAGATCTGGCCCTTGAATCTCCTCTGCACTCTGCTGTCCATACCTCTGGGTTCCAGGCAGTTATACTTAATTTTGACATATTGGTCAGACTTGTGCCAAATGAACTTCTTGGTCTTTCTTTTGGGCTTTGCAAAAGGTCTGAGGGTGGCCATTATGGCTGCCACCTCTG
Source organism: Xerus rutilus (assembly GCA_028644305.1). Taxonomy (NCBI): domain Eukaryota; kingdom Metazoa; phylum Chordata; class Mammalia; order Rodentia; family Sciuridae; genus Xerus; species Xerus rutilus. The sequence continues at coordinate 16,810,406 of CM053399.1, forward strand.
TAGGCAGTGGTAAGAAAGAGAGACTAGCCCCTCTTTGAAGATGGGCACTGTGATAGAGTGAGTCTCAGTGGGGGCAGGGTAGCCCTGGTGTGCTCTGCTCCCACCCCTGCTGCTTGCTTGGCTGAAACTTCTCTGGGTTGACAGGGATAGTGGGCAGGTCAAGGGAAGTAGACAGAAGCAGGAACCTTCTTTCTAAGGATCATGTGGCTCAGATTCGTGTGAAAAAGTCTAAGGAGTTTTCTCCACTGCAAACAGTGACACTGGGTGCCACAAAGCCAGTTGCTGGATCTTGGTTTTCCTACAGTAACAACCTGCTGTTCTGCTCAGCCAAAAGCCTGGGAGGTACCCTAGACATCCTGGAAACTCTCTCTCTTGCCTACCCCCAGTCAGTCAATCAATCAGTCGCTAAATCCTGTCAATCCTGTGGCTGAAAGTTCTCTTCAGTCACCTCTCCACTTCCATAGCGACCACCTCACAGCAGCCTCCACCTCTTTCTTCCGGCTGATGGCACGGCTTCCTCCCCAGTTTCCCTGCAACTACTCTTGCCTTCTTCTAATTGGATATCCATACTGTGGTTGGTACTCCATGCAAATTTGGCCATTTTACCATGCTGCCCAAAATCCTTCACAGGCTTCCTACTGTCTTCGGAACAGCGTCCCCCATTCTTGCCCTGGTTTGTAAGTTTATCCGATCCACCCGGTCTCCCCTCAGTTCTCAAGACTTGGAGGCCACTGGGAGCATTCCTCATTATGCATCAGTCATTCTAGCCACGCTGATCCTTCAGTCCTTCCCATGGCCTCCTTCCTCAGGTCCTGGACCCACTGGTTCCTCTCCTATAATGCTCTGCCCCCAGCCCTTCCTTACTTCCTGCTGCCTGAATAGGCTTCAGGCACAGCCTGAAAGAAGAAAGCGCCTGCCAGACTGCAGCAGGCCTCCCTGCTACAGGCTTCTCTCTGCAGTTCTCTGTGACCTCCCTGCACTGTTCACATCTGTCTTTGCCCCGGACTGTAAGTTCCACCAAGTGACAACTCTGTGTCCCTGCTCATTGACTGACTCTGGGGTCCAGCATGTTGCCTGGCACAGAACAAGCATTTGGCAAATATCTATTGAATTCATGAACAAGTAAGAAAGACTACCCTTTTCTTTTCCCCTGGCTAGATGACACCTAGACTACATTCACCTAGACTACATTCAGTTCTGGACAGTCCATTTAGGAAGAATAAACTAGAGTTGTGGAGAAGGGGGTCAGAGTGGTGCAGAGTCTAAAACTATGACATCAGACAAATGACTGTGTTTAGATCCTTTGGCTTGGTAGAGAAGATTCAGAGGAAGAGAGGGCTGAGACCCAAGTCTTTCTTTTTGGTACTGGGGATTAAACCCAGGAGGGTTCTACCACTGCCCTATATCCCCAATACTTTTTTCCTTTTAGACAGGTTCTTAAGGGCCGAGGGTCTCACGAAGTTGTGGAGGCTGGTCTTGAACTTGCTATCATCCTGCCTCAGCTTCCTGAGTCACTGGGATTACAGGCATGCACCTCTGTGCCCACTGTGACCCAACTCTTGGAGGGCCCCTCTGAGGAAGGTGTCATAGGGATAATGAGTTTGGCTCTAGAAGACTTTCTGAAGCCGCCCAGGTTCAGGATTGTGACTGCTTTTTGAAGAGTGAGCTGCTTGTTGCTGAAGAAGTTCATGCAGAAGCTGAGAGGCTCATATATCTCTGACTGCTTCCTCCAGCCCCGGCAGAGGAGACCAGGACCGCCAGTGCTGGCTCAGGTGAGGAAAGTTGGCTGTTCAGAGGCTGTGACCACAGAAGATGCTGAAAGACTTACATAAAGGTGCTTTTAAAACACCATATGCTGCACTTTCCATCTCCAAACAAATGCTCTGACCCATGGAGGTTCTGGGCATCTGCATCTTGCTTGGAAATCCCAGCCAGATTGTGAGAAAATGCAGGCAGGAAACTACTGGTCCATCTTTGTCTTCTGTAATAGGGACAACTGCAGGTCAAAGGCTGTATGTCTCCACAGACAGCTCTTTCAGGCTGAACTCAAAACTCCTCATCGCCCCCATCAGCACCCTCGGGGGCTCAGGAAGGAATCTTCTCAGAGACGAGGGCATCCACATGTGCCGATTTCCAGTGGATGGCAGTTGGCTCAATAACCCTTCCTGCCAGAAGTCTTTTGCTAACGTGCCAGCTGCCTCTGACACCTGGAGGAGCCTGATGCCCCTGCTTTGAAGTGGCGCCAGCAGGGAGCTACTGCCAACAAGAGTCTGTACAAATCTATTGGATCATGGAGGGCTCCTTGCAGGCCATGCCCCAGGGCTCAAGAGAGGGCCTCTGGGGGAGAAATAAAGGCATTTGGATTCAGGCTGGCTCTAAGCAGAACCATGTGTAGGGTGGAGCCCAGGGCAGGCAACTGGAATGAAGAAAGAGCACTTGGCAGGGTCCGAGCTAGTCCCAGGGGGACTGGCCGCTCTCTCCCTCCCTTGCTGACTTCCAACAGCTGGGATGGGCTGGCTGGCTGGGAGGTAAGTGGGTGCCAAGGAAGCAATAGCTTCCAGCCCAAACCTAATGACTTGCCAACTTCCTCTTCACCCCAAGGGTCAGCCTCCCTGGTCTAGTGGCATAAGCTGCACTCTTTTTTTCTGAAGTTCTAGGTTAGATGACCCTGAGATCAAGTCCTAGTTCTACCACTCACCTGTGAAGTTACCTTTTCTCTTTGTGCCTTAGTTTCCTCATCTGTAAAGAGGAGATAATTCTAGTTCCTATTTCATGGGACTCCTGAGAATTATTAATGCAACGATGTACTTTGCCTAGTGTACAACAGGCAGTCAAGGTTAAGTGTTAGTTGCCATCAGGAAGTGCATTCTACCTGGATTAACATGTGGAAAGAGCCCAAAATAGCAAATAAAAATGGCTCAGAGGAGGTCAGTGCTGCCAGCTCCTACCCAGGCAGGGGTCTCAGGCGGAAGCTAGCTATTTAGTTTCAAGTCCACTTTTGGGGGAAGCCAGTCAGCAGCCAGGCCAGAAAGAAGAGCCACCTTGCATGACTGGACTTCTCTTGAGAGAAGACTAGTGTCCTTCATGGAGGCAGCTGAAGCACACCCCCATTTTGTAGCTGGTGGTGCACTTCTGTAATTTTGTTTTAATGTCAGGACCATGAGAGAGGGACAGTGATGAGACCACCCAGGGTTGCCTTTCCCAGGTGGGAGGAATAGGACACTTGCTAAGGACCACCCCTCTTCCCCACTGCATCAGAAGCATGCAAGTGCTGCACAAACTGTCTCCCTCCAGTTCAGGCTTCAAATGACACAGGATGTACAGGTCATTGCTCTCCTCTGACTCTAGCCTGTACCTCCTGTGCACCCCAAACTTCAGCTGCCCTGTAGGGCCTCAGAAACCTGACCCACAGGCATGGGCACTGTCAATGATGACAACAATGGTTCATATTCCTTAAGGATTTATTCTGTCAGCATTATGTATTCCCAAGTTCATTTTCATCTCATTGATCCTGTGAGATAAGCTCAGTGACTATCTTTACTAGAATAGTAGCTCAGCGGGGCAAAGAAATTTTTTTTTTTTGGTACTGGAGCCACATCCCCAGCCCTATTTTGTGTTTTATGTAGAGACAGGGTCTCACTGAGTTGCTTAGCACCTTGCCGTTGCTGAGGCTGGTTTGAACTCGCGATTCTCCTGTCTCAGCCTCCCTAAGTGGCAAAGAAATCTGACTAACGTTAGAAGCTAGAAGCAAGAGAGCTGTAATTCAAATTCAGTCCTTTGTGACTCTGACCACAGGTCCTAGACTACCTGTAGCGGTACCTAGTAAGAAAAAGTGGGCTCTGAGATTCTAGGTGGTGATAAACCTTCCTGCTGGGGTCTCCGCCCCTGCTGTTGCCCTTGGTTTTGACCAGAAGGGCTCAAGCCCCAGATGCTGCAGCTTCCCTGCAGACAGCCTAAAGGCCTCATAATTCTAGAGCCTCCTAAGAAGCCAGACAGTTGGGCAACTACTTAGCAGGATAAAGACCTAAACCAAGGTGTGGCCTGGAAGGCCCTCCCTTCCTCCTCCTGCTCCTGAAGTCCTCCAACTCCAGGCCTACTGGCCGCTCCCAGTTCCCCAGAGTTATCATTGGTGACAGTCCGAGTGCTTTTCCACCACAATGCTCACTCACTTTCTCTAGAATGCTGTTCCTTTTTTTTTTTTGGTACTGGGGATTGAATTCAGGGGCACTTGACCACTGAGCCACATCCTCAGCCCTATTTTGTGTTTTATGTAGAGACGGGGTCTCATTGAGTTGCTTAATGCCTCGCCATTGCTGAGGCTGGCTTTGAACTCGTGATTCTCCTGTCTCAGCCTCCCAAAGTGCTGGGATTACAGGCTTGAGCCACCGCACCTGGCCCAGGTTGTCTCAAAGTGATTGTATTAAGTTACACTCCCATTCATAGTTTTGAGAGTTCCCACAGTTCTGTATCCTCACTGATACTTGTATCATCAGATGTCAGAGTGCTTGCCTAGCAAGCATGAGGACCTGGCATTAATCCCCAACCCTGCACAAAAACAAAAACAAAAACAAAAATCCTGGAAACATACAGGATAAATATCCTCCTATAGTCTTTCAACTCTCTTTATGGTATCTTATATGGAACAGAACATTTAAATTCTTTATTCCCTGTTCATCCAGTGGTTAGGGTTTGACATCTTCACTCCTGTGGCCAGGTTTTGACTTGCCATTTCGGAATCCCTGCCTCCTAGCTGGTGTTCCTCCTCTCTCTAGCATATCCACAGCTCCCTCCTCAGCACCTGCAAGAGCGCTGGGCAAGTGTCAGCCATCCTCATTCACTGATGACTGAGTGAATGAATGTAATTTTGTTGGCAGTCAATTGTGTCATGTTTTGGGTAGGGGCTCTTTGTATCTTTTATTGGTGGGGGCAATGGAAATGGAACCTAGCAGTACTTTACTACTGAGCTACATCTCCAGTCCATTTTTTTCCTTTCTAATTTTTACTTTGAGACAGGGTCTTGCTAAGTTGCTTAGGGCCTTGCTATGTTGCCAAAGGTGCCCTTGAACTCGCAATCCTCCTGCCTTAGACTCCTGAGTCACTGGTATTACAGGCATGTGCCATCATGCCCAGCTCAAATAGCAAAAGAATTCTTAAACCAGATAAGCTACAAAAAGCCACAGAGCACAGTGATGCATGCCTGTAATTCCAGCAAGGAAGGAGGACGGAAAGTTCAAGGCCAGCCTCAGCAGTTTCCTGTCTCAAAATAAATAAAAAGGGCTGGGAGTGTGCCTCCGTGGTGGAGTGTTCCTGGGTTCAGTGCCCCTGTACTGCAAAAATCCAATTCTTTTGCTATCTGATATCCATCAAAATATTTTCTTTTATTCCCTTTATGAGGATTATATTTTTGCATTTCACATTTCATAGATCTGTGACCTATATGAAGTTGACTTCTGAATGTGGTACAAAGTAGGGATCTAATTTTATTTTTTCTTATGTGGATAACCATTTGCTCCCTCATCACTTCTTGAATCATCTGTTTTTCCAACTGTTCTTCAATACTACCATTTTATGTATAAAGGCTGTTGTTGTTGTTATTATTATTATTATTATTATTATAGTCAGGATTAAACTCAAGGGCCCTTTATCATTGAGCTAAATCCCTAGTCCTTTTTATTTTTTAAATTTTGAAATAGAGTCTCACTACATTGCCCAGGCAGGCCCTGAACTTGCAACCATCCTGCCTCAGCTTCCTAAGTAGCGGGGATAACAGTCATATGCCACTCCACCTGGCTTCTACATCAAATTTTTATAAATGAGTGATCTATACTGGCCTATCTAATATACCCATTTGTCTATTGTTACTCTAGTACTATACTGTTTTTAATTATTATGGTCTCATAGTAAGTCTTGATATCTCATAGTAAGTCTTGATGAGCAAGTAAGCTCATCTCTTATTAATCCTCAGGTCCCATATTCAACATCTCTTCTTCATGGAAGAGCCCTCCATGATTCTCCAGGTTAAGCTGGTTCTCCTGGTCTATGTTTGTACAGCACTGAGCATTGCATTTATTTAATGTCAGCTGCTCTATTAGGGTGGAGACAACACCTGTTTTGGTCATTGCCATAGCCCCTCCACAAAGCACAATGATGGCAAGTAACAGGCACTCAGTAACCACTTGGTAAGAACGGGGAAGGAAAAGATTGTCTGTACCCAGAAAGACCCTATGGTGCAACGGTGATGGGCACAGACGGCTGGGGAAGGATACTGTGGGGAGAGGCAGAAAGAGACCACGAAAGCTAACCCCTGTCCCCTGGGGCATGGCACGAGGAGTCCACACAGGAATGAAACATCATTCCCCATTCGCCACATTATAATTTAAAAAACAGGTAATGGGGAGGCTATGTGGCAGGTATTTTATTTTATTTTATTTTATTTTATTTTATTTTA
>CM053399.1:16816953-16837216 GCA_028644305.1 Xerus rutilus
TTGGTACTGGGGATTGAACTCAGGGCACTCGACCACTGAGCCACATCCCCAGCCCTATTTTGTGTTTTATGTAGAGACAGGGTCTCACTGAGTTGCTTAGCGCCTCGCCATTGCTGAGGCTGGCTTTGAACTCGCGATTCTCCTGTCTCAGCCTCCCTAAGTGCTGGGATTACAAGCGTGCGCCACCACGCCCGGCTTGTGGCAGGTATTTTAATGGATTATGTCACTTAATCCTTAAAACAACCGCATCAGTAGGTGCTACAATTACTTCCATTTTACAGATGAAGAAATTGAGGGTTAGAGAAGTAAAGCTAGTAAGTAAAAAAACTGGGATTTGAATTCAGGGCTGTTTGGTTCCAACATGTGAGTCCTTTACCATTAGACTATACTGTGGCTTTGAGACACAGGGACCAGCTGAAAAGTGACTGCAATGGAGGCGAGTGGCTATGGATAAAACTAGATTCTCTAGATGGTTATGAGACTTGCCACACTACATGTATTCATAACATAATCATGATTAACAGAGCTTTTCCTACTAAATATGTAGTACTCACCATGAGTGCTGGCCTTTGGTGAGGGAGAAGTTAAATCATGTTTCAGATGACAAAAGAGAAGGGAATGTAACTCATTTTAATCCAGCCAATTCTAAAATGCTTGAGTGAGACTGGCAGGCAATGCTTTAAATCAGTGGTTCTCAGAGTGTGGTTTCCAGACCATCAGCATCATCTGGGATTTTTTTAAAAATATTTTTTAGTTGTCAATGGACCTTTATTTTTTAAATTTATTTATATGCAGTGCTGAGAATCGAACCCAGTACATCACACATGCTAGGCAAATGCTCTACCACTAAGCCATGACCCGAGCTCATCATGTGGGAATTTTTTAGAAGTATGAGTTCTTGAGCCCCACCCCAGGCCTCCTCAGCTCCAGGGATGGGCCGCCATGTGTGGTTTAACAAGCTCTGCAGGTGATTCTAATGCTGCTCCAGTTTGAGAACCACTGCTTTAAATCTCCATCCTTGGAGATGTCCCAACCCTGTGACACTTGGACCTCAAATACTTTACAGGTATGATGATCCTTTTGGCCCATCTGGGGAGAAGCCAGAACCTGCAGGCCAATCATAGCCAGTTTTGTTTTTACTCAATGTTTTTGTTACATATTATTTTCTGTGTTGTGAATGAAAAAATCCAGAAGACACTGCCTTTGGGAACTCAGGATTATTACTTTAAAAAATCCGGTAATAACATTATTATGATAGCAAACAGTTATTATTTATTGTCTGCAATGTACTAAACAATTAACATATTTCTATTGTTGAAATCTCACCAACACCCTACAGTTAGTTATTTTTATTACTATTATACCCATTTTACAGATATGGAAACAGTACTCAGAGAAGTTAAGAGATATCCTCAAGGTCATCTAATAATGGGGCAGGTGGAATGTACAACTAGGTCTGTCTAATGTCATGGTTAATACTAGTACTTCTAACATTTATGGCAAGTTTATTCTAAGCCAGTCACCCCTTTTAAGCATATTACATAATTTTCCTTCAATTATTACAACTACTATTATTCCCCATTTACAAATGAAGACACTGAGGCCCAACTAAATTACTTTTTCTTAACCATCAGGAAGGCTCCCCAGCTTGGCAAGGTGGAGAGCTGAAGACGCAGTGGTGATCATTTGGGGAGACAATTACTTAACTGCTCCCACTGTTGCAGGAATATGTGAGGTGAAGGGGATCCCTGGCTGAGGCTGCTGTTGTGGAGTCTGTTTGTTCCTTCCTGTATTTCCAGCTCACACCTGCTGCGCTGGGCCTGAGCATGATGCTTATAGCCAGCCCATAAGGCAGGCGCATATGGAGACGCCATGCCCGGCACAGATTCTGGTGTACAGCTGCCTGTGGATTACATTCTTTTACGCACACATCATCAGACTGGAGCCTCCTTCTGCAGTCTGTCCCCAGACCTCAGGCCTCTGATTAAGCAAGCCTGGCAGTGGGATGGGTGAGAGCACTTCCTCTTCTCGCAACAGTAACTGCCTTGCAGGATTAACCACCCCCATTTGTGATTCTGGTCAGATGCCTGGGCATGTGTGTGTGGAAGTCTGGACCTTGACTTTCAGGACAAAATGTGGATAGCTTAAATAATCAGAGGCCACTTTCTGGGATATGATTTTCTCTACACCTATGTCAGCTGGAGTGGCGTAGGGAAAGAGTGACACTGGGGAGGTGGCGTGGACACAGAACCCTGATATCCCCACACAGGGAGAGAGCAAAGGTCCCTGATTCCGAATCATCTTTAAGTTACAACCAGTCCCCTGCAGATTTTCCAAGGCCCTTCTGCCATTTGTACTTGCATTCCTCACACCATTACCGACAGAGCTGGCTATGCTGCTTCCTCTTCTTCAAACCAAAAGGTGTTTGTTGTTGTTGTTGTTTTGTTTTTAATAAGCTTCTCACCACAAATAAAGGAACACCATACTAGAAGCCCCTTTGTATCAATGAGTATACCAAGTACACTCACACTAGATTAAGAATTTGTGGGTTTTTACAAGATTCTATCATTTATACTCTAGTCTTGCACTGCTTACATACATCAAATTGTTTGCAAATGCCTGGAGAGATGTGTGGGGCAAATGCAGCCCAGGCTGGTGGGGGTTAAGAATCAGATAGAAGACTCACTCTCGCAAGCTCACCTTTACCTTTCCAATAAGGGAAAGGAAGACAGTGGATATCCTGGAGTGGCAGAAACCAAGGTGATATATCAATAGTGGTGGTAGCTAGTGACTGGTACCCAAGTGATCCCCTTTTAAATTAAATGCTGCTCCATGAAGGGCAGGAACTATGTCTTACTCATGACTGCACCCCCAGTGTGCACAGTAGCTCCGTGCACAAAATTGGCACTCCAGAAATATTTGATGAAATGAAGTACTGACACATGCTACAATATGGATAAGTTTTGAAAACTTCATGCTAAATGAAAGAAGCCACTAGCAAAGGACTACATACTATGTGATTCATTTATTTCAAATGCCCAGAATAGGCGAATATATAGAGACAGAAAGTAGATTAGCAGTTGCCTATGGCTGGGGAGGAGAGCAGGATAGAGAAAAATGGCTAAGGGTTACAGGATTGTTTTCCTTTCTTCTCTCTTCCCTCCCTCCCTCCCTCTCTTCCTCCCTTTGCAGGACTGAGGAGTGAACACAGGGCCTCACAGCCTGAACTACACCCCCAGCTCTTTTTATTTTGAGACAGGGTCTTAAAGTTGTTCAGGCTTGCCATCCTTTTGCCGCAGTCTCCTGAGTAGCTGGAATTTTCTAGTTGTGCACCATTGCACCTCACTAGGATTTCTTTTTACAGTAATAAAAAATTCTAAAATTGATTGTGGTAATGGATGTACAACTCTGAAAATAAACTTGAAGTCACTGAATTTTATACTTTAAGTGAGTGAAATGTGTGGTATGTAAATAGTATCCCCCCAAAAAGAGGTTGTTAAAAAAAAAAGAAATATTTGATGAATAAGCAAATGAACAACTGGCTTGCCCCCCCCCGCCCCCCGCCCCATGCTGGGGGTTGAATCCTGTTCTTAAAGTTACTTAGAACCATGTAAAATTTTAGACAAGGGTAGGGGGGTGTAAGCAGTAGACCACTTGCCTAGCATGTGTGTGAAGCTGTGGGTTTAATCCTTAGCACTGGAGGTTTAAAAACAAAGAAAATAGACATAGAATATTCGTTCATACATTTTCATGCATTTACTCATTCAGTAAACACCTCAAAGTGTCTAGCATGCATTGAGCGACCCAGGTGCAAGTGATAGGGACCCAGGAGCAAGTGGGACTGGTTTAGAGCCTGCCTGCTCTCCTGGAGCATACACACGCACATGTATGGTTCCTTTTCTTTATTTAGAGATTCTCTACTTAGTGTTGTGCTTTTTATTGTTTTATTTTATTTATAAAATAAATAAAATAAACTCAGGATTGAACTCAGGGGCACTCAATCACTGAGCCACATCCCCAGCCCTATTATGTGTTTTATGTAGAGACAGGGTCTCACTGAGTTGCTTAGCGCCTCGCTATTGCTGAGGCTGGCTTTGAATTCTCAATTCTCCTGTCTCAGCCTCCCAACATGCTGGGATTACAGGTGTGCGCCACCGTGCCTGGCTTATTGTTTTATTTTTTATTAAATGATTGATTGATTGAGACAGGGTTGCCCACGCTGGCCTTGAATTCACAATCCTCCAGCTTCAGCCTCTCTGAGTTGCTGCGACTATAGAAATGTGGCACCACACCTTGCTTGTGCTTTTACCCATCAGTCCAGTCTTTAAGAATCCTGAACTTGAGCTGGGGTTGTAGCTCAGTGGTAGAGCACTTGCCTTGCATGTGTGAGGCACTGGGTTCAATTCTCAGCACCACATAAAAGTAAATAAAATATAAGTATTGTGTCCATCTACAACTAAAAAAAAATGCTGAATTCACCCCCACCCCCATTCTGAATCTTTCTTTACATGCTGAACCCAAAGGGAACATCATGGAAACCTGAAGCTAACTCCACTTGGCTGCTTTTAAATTAGAAGAGATAAGCCCTCCCTCCTTGCTTCTCTCTCTCTCTCTCTCTCTCTCTCTCCCTCCCTCCCTCCCTCTCGCTCTTTCTTTCTTCTCTTCAGCTAAGAAAAAAACATCCAAATATCCCCTCCTTTGGATTGCAGGTAAATTCAAATGATAAAACATGATCTAGAACTTTAACCTGTGGCTAGTTGCCACTGGGATAAGTATGCACTGAATAATAAAGAGGGAAAGAACCTACAAAATTTTGGATGTGTGATTACTAAACAGATTTTGCACATGACCAGCAAAATTAGTTCATGAGCTGCGAACTGCAAACATCCTGCCCCAGTGTGAGGCTGGTGTCTCCTGCTGGTAGCAATGGACTTGTCATCATCCAAGTCAGCAGAGGGATTGGCTGGCTCAATTTGGAAGGAGTGAGGTGATTCTTGGTGCAGTATAACTCATGCACCTTTCTTTGGTCTTAAGAGGCCCAAACAAAGCAGAAATGATGCCATGACACAGAAGCAGGAGCGTGGGGACTGAGCAAAGCCTCTGGATTAAAGCAGACTTGGGTCCAAGTCATGCCTCTGCTACTTGCAGGCTATTAATAAACTTGAGCAATGTTATTTACCTGTTTGAGCCTTAGTTTCCTCTTCAGTAAAGTACGAAGTAACAGTTTTTATAAGGATTAAGTGATGAGATAGTTAGGTAAACAAATTTATATGGAACAATGAAGGTAAATGCCTTTAATATGATTTAGGGAAGCTGGGTATTTTTCAGAAAAAGAGATCTTTTTTTTTTTTTTAACTATACTTCCATTTGCAACCCTAGTTAATGTTAAATATGTAAACATTAACTGAGGCATGGTCCAACTACTTCATTTGGTTAAAACATGTGCATGATAATAAAACTGAACATAGAAATGAGGGCTCTTAACTATTTCTGCCAAGTCTTGCTTTCGGACCAATCTTGAAAGCCTTCTTCTAGCAGACCGAATACCCTTCCCTCAATTTGTCCTTCCCTCAATTGGAGTTTTATCACCTTCATGCCTTTCCAGTCCCCAACCTTCTTCATCATGAGTCACTGCCAACTCTCACCCCCTCTTTTCTCAGAATATCCTTTCGGGTGTGTGTGTGTGTGTGTGTGTGTGCGCGCACATGTGTTTTGTTTTTGGATTTTTTTCTTCTTCATTTCGCCACCCTTTAACTCTATCTTCAGACCCTGAGGCTCCCCACAGAAACCACAAAGGATCATTTGGCTTCCCTTAGGAAGCACATAAAGTATTATGTTTTGGGGCAAACCCCAAATAGACCACTCTCCAAATGCCAGTTTCTCCCTTAGTAACTTTTTTCACTCATACATGATCCAAGTTTCTCCAAGCCCTGGTCTGGAGGGCTAAGTGGGCTGTAGGAGCCTAGGAGACAGACATACCTGGCTGCTTTCTGAGTGAGCTCCAGTGGGAAATCCGGGCACAGTAACTGTAGGAGACAGTGGTATTCTTTCATGGTCAGCAAATCTGGAGTGGAAATGAAGAGAAGTACATTAGGTCTCTGCATTTCAAGTCACCGTTTTCTCTTTGGTCATTTCCTGGGTTTCAGATCCGGTCTTGGTAAAACTGTTCTTTTTTTTTTTTTAGTTGTAGTTTAATGGACACAATGCCTTTATTTTATTTATTTTTATGTGGTGCTGAGGATCAAACTCAGTGCCTCACACATGCTAGGCGAGCCCCCCCCCCCCCAGCTGTTCTTTTAAGGTGAGTCGGTGTTAATGTGTAGCCATTAACCTCTGTGGTGAGACTTGAAGATTAGTATCTCTACAAAGCTTGTCCTGGGTGGAGGTACCCAGTTACAAACACTTTGACCAAAGGAGCTTCACTGCTTTGAGGAATGGTCAGGTGAAGAGAGGAAATGAGAGGGAACTTCTTCAGCCTTCCTAGTTTGGTTTTCCTCATGTATAAAGATTTGGATGAATGAGTCATTTGTCATTGGTTAAATCTGTTGAAATTCTCTGGCATGGTAACATTCACCACTGCATGCCCAAAGATCATCCGCAGAATATCTGGAGGCATGACCGAGGCAAACAGTCTTGCATGTATGGAGAAGAATATCACACAGAAACCCACAGACCTATTACTCTGTCATCTGGGATCACACACAGCAGGCTGGCTTCTTTTGGATTCCTGCACACAAATCTGGTCATCCTATTATAGGAAGCCAAGACAAAGGTCCAAGAAATACAATCAAGGCAACCAAATGATTACTGATACACAGAAGCAGTGCTAGGGAGAGAAAAGCCAGGAGGATCTGTGGTCCAGATTTGCCAAAGAGGCAAATCTCAGAGAGGTTTATAGGATCTCAAGGGAGAGAAAATATGATGGTGCTTAAAAGTTGTTCTGGTATTGTATGTACTAAAGCCAAAAGATTTTGGGTCAGCCAGGCAATAGCAATTTGCAAGTATTCTCATGTACCAAAGCCTTTCACATATGGAAGGACATACTAATGGTCAAGGAAGAGCAATCCACTCTGAAGCCATCCTAGCTGGGGGAGGATGAGTGAGAAGGGAATCCAGAGGGCATGGCTACATTTGGGGAATGGAGATGATCATAGGCACTTGGTTTCTTTGGACCTAAGTTAGCCCAAGCCACAGGAATCCAGATATCCTGCCCCTGCTAGTTTGGTTGATGCTTTTCCAAGACAAAAACCCCAAATCTCCAGGGAGAGGCCTGGGTTCCTACTACTTTTTCATCAAAGCTCAATTCAAGGTGGGGGCAGAGAGTTAAACTAACCACACTGCTAAAGTCAGGGACACCAAAGGAACAGACTCAGCGTCAATATAGGTCAAAGGATCAAGATGGCTTTTGTGGCCTTCGGCTGGGGCCACAGTGAAGGGGGCACTTTCCTCTCCTTGCTTGCCTGACCTCGGGCACAGCCTAGCAGGAGGTCTTGTTCTTCAAGGGAGGGAATAATAGCCACAGACTCATGGATTTGGGGTGAAGAACAGGAGAGGTGAAGGGAAGGGAGAAAAGTCACTGAACCTAACGAGCTCCTCTTTATTCTCACTTCAGGACTCTGTATGGAGAGGGAAGTGCTTTCTGGCAGAAAGTAAATAAAAGAAAGTTCTATCTTCGACTCATCAGTGATTTTCTAGGCTAAACTTTGGTGGATATATCTGAGACCATTCTTGAGAGTAGGGTCAAAGTATTTCACAGGAATTCACATTTATCCCCCAAATTACTTGGAAAATAATCTTGGGGTGATAAACAGGGTGAAAGAAAATGAGAAGATGTATGAGCAAGTGAGAGAAGGAGAAAGGTAATCCCCTTACCTAATAAAGTGCTAGGAATCGGTCTTAGCCTCCTGGTTTTAAGAGTCTAGACCCTATTTAGGTTTTTTTTTGGGAGGGGTACTGGGGATTGAACTCTGGGGCACCCGACAACTGAGCCACATTCCCAACCCTATTGAGTTGCTTGAGGCATTGCTTTTGCTGAGGCTGGCTTTAACTCCCGATCCTCCTGCCTCAGCCTCTCAAGCCGCTGGGATTATAGGCGTGTGCCACCACACTCAGTCCTCTTCAGGTTCTTCATATTTTTCCTTTCTTCTGGTTATTTTATTAAAAAAAAATTTGTTTTGGTACAGGAGATGGTACCCAGGGGTGCTTTACTACTGAGTTACACCTCCAGCCCTTTTTATTTTTTATTCTGTGACAGGATCTTGCTAAAATAATGAGACTGCCCTCAAACTTTTTATCCTCTTGCTTCAGCCTCCCAAGTTGCTGGAATTACAGGTGTGCCCCACTGTGTGTGGCTAGTCTTGATGTTTCCTAACTAATGTACTTCAAATATTCACCTCCAAAGGGCAAAATAATTTACAAAAATCACTTCATACCTACTCGTGCTTGTCAGCTTTTTGTCACGGAGACAAATACCTGAGAAAATCAATTTAGAGGGGAAAAGATTTACTTTGGTTCTTGGTTTCAGTCCATGGTCAGCTGATTCTAAGGCGGAAACATCACAGCCGGAGGGATAAGATCCTGTCCCATGGGCATGACCCCAAGGACCCACTTCCTCCACTAGGCTCTGCCTCCTACAGTTTCCTCCATCTTCCAAAAGTCAATTCAGATTATAATTTCATCAATTTAATCCATTGATGAGGTCAGAGACCCCATGACCCAATCACTTCCCAAAAGCCCCACCTCTAAACACTGCTGCACTGGGGACCACGCCTTCAACACGTGAGCTTTTGGGGGACCCTCCAGAGTCAAACCACAACATTGATGCAACAAAAGGCTCTTAAAAATCTGAAAACAGAGGATATCCTGCCGACACTCCTGGAACTTAACTCAATTATTAAGCGAGGATGGTGGTCATATAAAGAGATGCATGACAATGCAAGTAAATTCACAACTTTTAAGTCGGCGGGGAGGGAGTGCACATGAGCAAGCGCAGTGGCCAGATATCAAGACCAGGGGACTCCAAGGAAGAGCCACTCTGGTGGTCCATGGGTGCCCCTCCTGCCCCTGTGGGTACTATCATAAGAATAATTCTAAAATCGAAACACTAGTGAGCATATAGGAGCAGTCCCCTTTCTGGCCCCCAGGCGAGGCTCCAAATTTTGGCTTTACAATTTACCAGCTATGTAACCTTGGGCAAACTGCTTAATCTCCCTCCATCTCAGCTTCTCATCTGTAAAATGGGAATAACACTTGCTCTTCCGGATTGAAGTCAGGTGAAGTAAACTGTCTACAAAGTACTTAGCAGAATGTCTAGAATTTAGCAACACCACACAATGGGAATTATGTTGTTTTTGTTTTTAAATCCTGAGTGTAAAGACAGTAGAGGAGAGGAGAGCAAGGGGGTATTTCTTGCTGAGTGCGAATGCTCAGACACCTACCTGTGTTCTGCCTTGCAAATTCTCTGCCAGGCTGCCTGAACAAACACATGTCTGAATGCTCTTCCGCTCTATCCATTCAACTAGCATCCCCATGCATCTCCTGCGTTCCAGGCACAGCTTTTCAGCCAGGAGCAAGCCCAGCAGTATCCCAGCTCCGAGGCTCCCACTCAGGCATGTGTTCACTCCAAATGCTACTGTGTACGTTGAGCTCCTTGGCTCTTAGTGCTCTAAGATTTCAAAGGCCTTTCCTGGCAGCCTTTTGTACTACAGGAATAACAGTAATGAGAGTGAACAGTCTTTGAGTTCGGTGCTTAGCACTTGAATGAGTGCACTTAACCTTTGTGGCAACCTTATGAAGTAGACCTCATTACCCCCAGTCCCATTTCACAGATAAGGACATGGAAGCTTAGAGGATGAAATAACCTGCTTAGAGGAGGGCCTAGAGTGTGGGGGACAAGAAAAGGACCTATCTACCCAGATAGAGCAAGATCCCAAGCTGGTAAGAAAGGAAGGGGGGCTGACAGCTTGGGGGGCTTAAAATGAAAATATTACCCGCTAATTTTGTTACTGGGGATGAACCCAGGGGCTTGGGCATGCACACACTGAGGTACAACTCCAGCCCTTTTTATTTTTTTGAGACAGGGCTTTGCTAAATTGCTGAGGCTGGCCTCAATTTTGTGATCCTCCTTCTTCAGCCTCTTAAGGAGATGAGATTACAGGTGTGCCACAGGGCCCTGGCTGCTTTTTCTTTTTTTGGTACTGGGGATTGAACTCAGGAGCACCTGACCACTGAGTCACATCCCTAGCCCTATTCTGTATTTTATTTAGAGACAGGGTCTCGCTGAGTTGCTTAGGGTCTCACTAAATTGCTGAGGCTGACTTTGAACTCGCGATCCTCCTGCCTCAGTCTCCTGAGCTGCTGGGATTTCAGGCATGTGCCACTGTGCCTGGCTGTCTGCTAACTTTTTGAGCATCAACTATGAGTCAGGCTATGTTCTCCTTGAGCTTATGTGTGTTACCTCATTGAATCTTCATTATTTTTACTTCCACTTCACAGACACACAACATCAGATTGCGCATGCTTGTGAGGTGTAACTGGAATTCAAACCCAGGCAGTCTGGCTGCAGAGCTTACTTACTCGCTAGCACTTTGAGCACCTTGATCTTATCAACCCTAATGTGTGAGGGCTTAGGAGCTTGTTTTCCTCTCCAAATAAGCTGCAGAAACTAAATAGCTCCAGGTGAACTGGATCAAGGAGACAATCCAAGTGAATTGGGATTTTTCATGTAAGAAATTGAGGCTGAAAGGTTCTAATTACCATCAACAGGAAAGACTGAAGCACCAGCAGCAGCGGGAGCTGGGCTGGAGGCCACAGGCGGAGGAGGATGTGTTCACCTGTGCTGCATGCTTTGCAGGCCTCCCATCCCCGCCCACCTGCAGCCCTTGGAGTCCTGGCAGGTGCAAGGAAGGTATGTGGTGTGCACCGACAGACGCCTTCTCTAAAGGAATCCCCCCACAATTAGGAAAGCTCAGCCAGCAGGTCCTCAAAGTTCAAAGGCAAAGACATAAGAAGGCTTTGGTTTAAGATCAAAATCATAACACTCTCCACAAATTGGTGCTTCTCTTTGTGTGGGTGGCCAGAACTATTAAACTCTCTTCTCTTAAAACTTGGAATAATCTCACCAACTGGGTGCCTGGCTCCAGACCAGAGTTTTTACACTTTGATCCTATTATCTCCAGAGGCGGCACCGTGTGGCACCACGGCATGAATTTTAGAGTGCCTGAGTTCAAATCCCAGCTTTGCCACTGCCTTCAAAATTACTTGAATTAATTCCATTGCCTCACTTTCCCCATATATAAAATGACCATACAAAAACATCACAGAACTGTTGATTAAGGTGAAGTAATTAAAATAGTTTCTGAGCCATTGTATGTGCTTGTATTTCCTATTACCATTTCAGAAAGAAACTAGGGCTCAGAGAGATTAATTACTTTCTCAAGAAAACAGGTGGTTAGAGGGCTGAGTGAGCTTCAGACCCAAGCCTATCTGGCTCCAAAGGTCCTGTGAGTTCCACCCTGGAGGTGGGGTCCAGCTGGTCTGTGGAGGACTTAACTTCTGATGATAGGATTATTCACACCAAGTGACTGACAGAGTGTATCTAAGTTAAATATACAGATACCTTTCAGGCAGGTCACATTAAACAGGGCCGGGTAGACGGGCAGGGCAGCTGTATTAGTGCAGAGCACAGATGACCTGGTTTCAAAAATTGCCATCAGCACCACTTGGACAAGTTCTACCACTTCTTTGAATCTTGGTTTCCTCGTCTAAAAAGTATGAATGAGGGCTGGGATTGTGGCTCAGTGGTAGAGCGTTTGCCTCGCATGTGTGAGGCACTGGGTTCGATCCTTAGCACCACATAAAATAAATAAATAAAATAAAGATATTGTGTCCATCTACAACTAAAAAAAATTTTTAAAAAGTATGAATGACCACAGTACCTACCCAGTGGGATCACTGTAAAATGTCAAGTGGTAATGTACATGTGAGGTTCTTTTCTAAGAAAAATTAGCAAAGTGCTCAACAAATGGCAGTATTATTTTAGTCATTAGTAACTGATTAAAAATTGACATCCTGGGCTGGGATTATGGCACAGTGGTAGCGTGCTAGCCTAGCACGCATAAGACACTGGGTTCGATCCTCAGCACCACATAAAAATAAAATAAAGATATTCTGTCACCTACAACTAAAAAATAAACATTTAAAAAAAAACTGACATCCTGAAATTAAGGAATCTATGGAATGAGCTAGAGCACTTAGCACATGCCTCACACTTCACAGTAAATACCAGTTGAAGGAATGAATGAATAAAAACATGTATCACATAGAGACCAAGCCAGAATTCATAGGGACAAAGTTCTGATCACTGTGTGAACAAAGAGATGGGGGATCTCTGGGCACAGGAGACTCCCCCCCTGCAGATTTAGAGTGTGTGTGTGTGTGAGGAGAAGCCAGGAGTTATAAAGAACTGAAAAAGGCAAACGTCTTACCTGGCCACACTGAACTCTCAGCAAACACAATAAACCATGGAAGGTGTACTCCAGCTCAGGGGCCTACTGACTCTTAGAACATTCAACCAGTGCTCAATTCAATCAGCTTGAATATTTATTTTCATAGGAAAGTAACACCAATTTTACTATAAAACCACAGGAAGCCTAGGGTTCACTTCCCAGAAATGCACTCTACCCCTGCTACAACTCTAGTGCAAATACTACTGCTTTCAAGAGAAACAGTGCCCTGACTCAGAATATTCTTTGGGTAGCTATTCTTTGGGTAGCCATTCTGATCTTAGAGAATGACAGATGAAGTTATTTATCCAAGAGAATTAATCTAGGCAGAAGTTCTAATGCCCAATGTAGTAAGGTCCAACTCGTTCTTGTTTGTAGGGAAAGGAGGATGTCTTTTCTGCATCTGGTCTGCCTTCTTGCTGTGCAAATTCCTGCCTCTGAAGCTCTGTGGGGGCAGCTAGTCATTTCTACATCCTTGTTGCAGACCACCATGAGTGTCCACAACATTTACTCACAAGAACTGTGGCAGTATGTGGTTGTATACTCAGATGCCTCTGTTCTTCCCAGGAAATGGTGCCTTTGCTAGTATCAGAGTGGTGGCACTAAAGACCAGTGGAGGAGTGCTGGATGGAAGGACTTGGTGCCATATCTTTGTCCCTTCCTTGGAGAAAGCGCTCCCCAAGGTCAGAATCAAGGATTTTTCCAAATGTGGGAGATGCAATGGGTTTAGTCTGAACTCATCTGTGAGTGCCTGGAGATAATGAAATGCTTCTAAGCCATGGGAAACCCAGAGGACCCGACAACCTCTAGTTGGTTGGCTGTAAGAGTTCAATAGAAACTACCACAGAGGCCAGAGAAAACCACAGTCCATGAGTGGACTTTCCAATTTTCAGTTGCAATTGTTTTTATGTTCCTTTATGCAAGGGTTGTGAAGGCTCACTCTAAATGACACTCACCCTCAGTCAGGCTGCTCTGCCAAGAGATGCTCGGAAGGACATGGATAGTTCAGGGCACGACCACACCACCCCTTCCCATTCCCAGGGCATGGAGGCTTTGTTATAAGGCCACAGCTGAGTAAATACTCCTCAGTGCTACTCTGCAGAGAAGGGGGAAGGAAGTGAGGGAGAATGGGGAAAAGGGGGAGGAAGGAGGCAGGACATATGACAGCTTCACTCCCCATGGAGCACTTGGTACCACAAGTCACAGGAAGACTGCTAATGTTCTAAGGGCCATGATCCTGTCAAGCAAAGTCCCAGGAGAAAAGCAGTTTGTGTTCTTGTATTTTTATCTTTTTTGGCAGTACTATTGTTTTATATTACAAATAGAGGAAAATAATAATTAATTTACTGAAAGGGAAATGATCCCACAAAAGGAATGAGAAGCAAAGGCTTCCAATGACACCTGCGGGTAACGTACTGGGGCCATTATTAAAGTTATCCTTTGCCAACTCGTATCTCCCCAGAGCATCTTTAGTGAGTTAAAAAAGGGGCAGAAAGCCAGACACTTTAGTTTTGTATTTTAGTATGACTAAGCCCAACACCAAGTGAGAAATGCATTTAGCCTATTTCTGTTTGACTAGTATACATGTTCTAGGCAAGGTATTAGATAAGACATAGTAACAATTTCATGGCAATGTTTAGAATGAACAAAACCAACTCCCCAGGAACTGTTAATGTCAGAAAAAGATTTAAAGATATGTGAGCATTTCTAATAAGGATCTGAAAATAACTCTTTAGGGATCAAATATGATACATCATGGCAATCTGGTCAGGTCTGTAGGCTGGTCTGCTATGACAGGAAAACTATATTGCATTAGACTCATGGGGTGTTGCCATCTTCTGATCTGCTGAGGACCAATGCAAGGTGTTCTGGGAAGCCACTATCTTTTTTAAAATTTTTTTTTTCAGTTGTAGATGGACACAATAACTTCATTTTGTTTATTCATTTTTATGCAGTGGTAAGGATCAAATCCAGTGCCTCGCATGTGCTAGGCAAGTGTTCTACCACTGCGCTGCACCTCCAGCCCCCAAGAAATCTTTGATGACATGAAACACAACAGGCCACACATGCAGGGTGGGCAGCATACGGCACTATGGGAAGGAGGCACCCGTGCCAGGAGGAGAAAGCCTCTCTCTAGTAGTAATGGGGTTGGCTACTCTGGCAGGGCACAGTCTCCTATCCATTTATTGAGGAAATGGGAGAGAGTTTTGGACACTAAGATGTGGAGCAGGATCTTGGCACCATAAGTTCACAAAGGGTCCAGCAGCCCATCAAGGAAATAAAACAAGCCTAGCCATTTGCACTATGACTCAAAGGCTGTGTAGTTGCATAAGGAGTTGGTAGTTGGTGTTTTTATTTGGAAATAGGATGGCAGGGTGTGCCCTTTCAAATGGACCTTCAGGGCCAAGGTACAACTGCCCTCCAGGCAGAGGCCAGTGCTGTGGAGTGTCCGTGACTCACTCTTGCTCTTATGTGAACAGCAGTGGTTCCACAGCAAAGAGATAAAGAGAAGGAACTCTGGTCCCTCCTCACAGTGACTAACGGTGAGAGGAAACACCCACCCTTCCCAAGGTAATGTGTCAGATAGACCTCACTTACCCTTTGAAAAAGAGGCAGTATTTGAAATTTCCTTACATGTGGTTTTTTATGACCAGAACGAAAGTTTTCACGTGGTTTCTAAAAACAAGAAGTCTATTCTATCTCAGACACATGATAAAAAGAAAAGAACCCGGTCTGAATTCTGCCAAGCACTGATTACATTCCTCTGGGCACAACTTTTCTAGGGCTGTTGTCTAACCTATAAAACAAGAAATTTATAGCATAGGAGGATAAATGAATTAAGAGATTTACTTTTTAAAAAATGCATATACCGGGGCTGGGATTATGGCACAGTGGTAGCGTGTTCACCTAGCACACATAAGGCACTGGGTTAGATCCTCAGCACCACATAAAAATAAAATAAAGATATTCTGTCACCTACAACTAAAAAATAAACATTTAAAAAAAATGCATATACCATAGATTAAAACAAAGCCTTTTTACTCAACTTTCTCTTCAACAGCCCTCACCCAGGCTTGAATTCTGTTAAGGGGAGTCTAAAACCCACCTTCCCTTACCAGTGGTGGGGCTCACCTAGCGCACTGCTGAGAGTGTGGCCCCTGAATCAACCAACTCTGGTTTAAGTCCTGGTTCTTCAGCTAACTAGCTAAGCAACACCATGCAAGCCAATGAGAAATGAGAGTAAATAATAACAGTGCTATAAATGCTATTAATCGTATGAATAATGATATTCCTAATACCAATCATAAAGAGTTTTTGAGAAAATTAAGAGTTGATTACAAAAAAGAGAGATGATAAATGAAAGTACTCAATTACAGTACAGGGAAGCAGTCAATAGTACCTGCTCTGTTACTCTTTTCCTTCATTCATGGCAAACAAGTGAGATGGCACCTGCTCACAAAAGGCACAGTTCATGGAAATTCCCGACAGCCTATGCCAGTGGGTGGCTGAACCAACCTTACTCCTTATCTCATGATTATTTTATCATGCCTTTGTTCTTTATTGATGAGTAACAGACTTCCTGCCTGAGGCAGGTGCACACCACTTTCCTTGATCACCAAAGTACTAACAACCCTCTGTCACCCTACTTTTAATACTGCTAATGGCTTCTATTTGTAGAGAGACTGTGTAATTGTGCAAACCATGTTTGCATGAATTATCACTTTTAATTCCCATAAGCACCTTGTGGGGCAAGGACAGGATAATGGCATCAAACCCTCACCTCTTTTTTCAGAGCTAGGGGATTGAACCCAGGGCCTTGCCCGTGCTGGCAAACCACATCCCCAGATCCCCTCCACCTCCTATTTTTATAGACAAGGGAAATGAGCCTCGACAAGGAAAATGAGCCTTAGCAAGGGACAGAATCACCAAGCAGTAGTGACAGAATCAAATCAAGCCTTTTCAGCACAGGGCAAGGCCTCTTCCTACAACAGAGGCCGGTACTCTATGATGTCCTTTCCTCTTTGGTCCTATGTCCATGGGAACTCAGCCTGCTTTTCTTTCTTTTATGGATGAAAAAAGTATGTAGTCATAATAAACTCCCACAATGAGAATTCAGAAATGTTAGCTTCAGCTATTATTTTTGTTAACATTTAAATCTGCTACCAGAGATTCCATCTCTTTCTATTATCTTTCTTGGAGGGTGGCTCCAGGGTCAAATGAAATTTATTTCCCAGCTTCCTTGTTGCCCCTCAAACAAACTCACAGACTTTTTCTATTTTTTTTTTTTTTGGTACTGGGAATTGAACTCAGGGGTACTCAACCACTGAGCCACATCCCCAGCCTTATTTTGTGTTTTATGTAGAGACAGGGTCTCACTGAGTTGCTTAATGCCTCGCCATTGCTGAGGCTGGCTTTGAACTTGCGATTCTCCTGTCTCAGCCTCCCAAAATGCTGGGATTACAAGCGTGAGCCACCACGCCTGGCGACTTTTTCTATTTTAAGTGACCTGCTGCTAATGCCTATAAGAAAACAGAATAACAAAATTATAAACATTTTAAACCATGATAAGCCTATATCTGCCATTTTATAGGATTACACATAGATCAGCAAGAGAAAGTATATTTAATGTACATACACGCCCCTACACACTGCCAACTACCTTTTCCTTTCCAATTTAAAACCAGATTGACAGGAGGGAATTTTAAAAGCTATCATCAAAATTGTCTGATGGGGACTTAAAAGAGCAAGCCACAGAAAACAAAAACTAATAAAAGTTATTATTTCTCTAAGTTTTCCAATGTTTAAAACAGCCACAGAGCAAACAAGAAGTGGGCCAGATTATGCATCTGATTTGCTTAAAATGCAGTTTCCTTCTTTTCCAAATAAACATAAACACCAGCAGTGGCTAGTAGGGTTACTCACTAAGGGCGAGCTGAACCAAGACAGACTAAAAATAAAAAGACAACCACCTAAGTTCTCTGGTTCCCAATGGGTGTGCGAGTAGGGGAGGGCTGCTGCCAGCATGTAGGCGGATTTATAAAGAGTGTAGCCTGTTCTCTCGTCAGAATCCACTAACTTCCACCAATGATGATGGATTTATGGCTATCCATCCACTAAAAAACAGACTTCAGAACCAGAACCAGCAGGAAGTAGGAAGAGGGCTGGATACAGACAAATACAAACATCTCTTTAGATGAATCCACCTTTGTCTTTCCTGCTCTTTCCTGACTTTTGTGGGCACAGGCAATGTACCATGTCTATAATTATGTGTATGTGTGGGTAAGAGGAGAGGCAGTAGAGAGGGGAGAGTCTGATGCTTTGGGGACCGGATGGGAAAGGAAACTGATGTTAGCAGTTATTGCTCCTGAAAATCATCAGCTTTGTTTTTCAAAATATGGTTTTCCTG
Organism: Xerus rutilus; assembly: GCA_028644305.1. Classification (NCBI taxonomy): domain Eukaryota; kingdom Metazoa; phylum Chordata; class Mammalia; order Rodentia; family Sciuridae; genus Xerus; species Xerus rutilus. The sequence continues at coordinate 16,834,864 of CM053399.1, forward strand.
GTAAAGGATCCTTTGCCTGGAATGTGAGTGTATCACTCATTTTATTTTAATAAAGATGTGAACCATATGGTAGTGTTGTTCATCCTGGGATATGACACAAAAGCTACTGAGACCCTGATCCTTATCTTTCACTGGGACTGGCAGACATACAAAAAAGTAAAGGAAAAAAATGAAAAATAAAAAAGGCCTCAGTGGCATCAAAGGATGAACCCACCCAATTTCTTTTATATACAAATATTCTAAAAGACAAAGTCTGGTCTCTTCATTGGGGTCTGGGTTTAGCGCCTGGTTTCACCACTGATGGACAAGCTTCCACTGGATAATAACTCTTTGTGCCTCAGTTTCTTTCTCTGTCATGCGTCACATACAATGATCAGGACTGATTAGGCTAAGTAAAATATATTTTAAAACATGCAAGATTGTGTGCCCTTTGACCTTTTTATTTTGTCAAATTCAAGTATAACCTATTTAAAAACTTAAGAAAATATGCAAAAGTATGAGCAGAAAGAAGACATCGAAGTGTCTTTAAAGAGCAAGACCAGGACTACCTGGGTAGCTCAGTGAAGGCCCTTGCATGTTTGAGGCCCTGGCAGGTGGGAGGGAGAAGGAGAAGGGGAGGGAAAGAGAGAGAGAGAAGGACAACCATTAAAATTTATTTTTTAAATGACCGAACCTTTTATCTCAATAATCCTCCAGGTTCTTTGGGTCTAACATTCTAGGATTCTGCCACTGTGCTTCTTTGTGGTTGAGGCAGCAGCGTGAAGACCAGGAAGGACATAATTTGAATCCACATAGCACATAATTTTCTAGAAGACTGGAAATGCTGTGAAGCCCACTAATGCTTCCAGCATAGCATCACAGGGAAACCAAGAACATGGGATCTGAAATTAAGACAAGCCTGCATTCAAAATGTTTTACTGCACACCACCAGGGATTCAGGAGGTAGAGGCAGGAAGATCGTGTTCAAAGCCAGTCTGGGCAACTTAAAGAGGCTCTGGCTCAAAATAAAATTGGAAGGGCAGGTGATGTAGCTCAATGGTAGAGTGTCCCTGGGTTCAATCCCCAGTGTCAGGGAGGTAGACAGGGGAAGTCTTTACTGTTTCCCAGCTATGTGAACTTGGGCAAACTTCTTTGAATTCATTTTTTCCATCTGTAAAATGTCATAAATCACTTTCTTCCAGACTCTACTCAGTGGGGGCCCCTGCCATTGCCTTGGCTGCATCTCCTTTTATTCACTCCTTGCCCAGAATTTTCCATCTTTGCTATTCCTTGAACATGCTCTTGCCTCAGGTTTGTCTGTTTTGTGGGCTACGGATGGAACTCAGGACCTTGTGTATACTAGCCAAGTGTTCTACCCCTGAGCTGCACCTAGCCCTTGCCTCAGTCTTTTGTATCTGCTGTCCCCTTTGACTCTAGGTAAGTGCATATCTCTTACCTCCTTCAGGTCTCTGCTCAATTGCTATCTTATAAGGAAAGATTCCCTGACCATAGTGTTTATAATGACTCTCTTCCTTCTTGTTTTCTTGGATATCACTCATGGTATAATCCACTGTATATTTTTAACTGTGTTAGTTTTCCATTACTATAACAAATAGCATGAGATAATAAATTTAATTTAAAAAGAGGTTTATTTTGGCTCACAGTTTCAGAGGTATCAGTCCATGGTCATGGGACCCTACTGCTTTGGGCCTGTGATGGCACAGTCATCATGGTGGGAGCACATGATGGAGGAGGACCGGTCACCTCACAGTAGCCAGGAAGCAAAGGAAGAGGGGAAGAAACTAGAGTACTAATATCCTCTTTAAAGGCATGCCTCAATGAGTTAACTTCTTTCAACTAGACTCCACCTCCTAAAGATTTCATTACTTCTCAACAGCACTAGAGTCTGGGGACCAAGTCTTCAACACATGGGCCTTTGGAGAATATTCAAGATACAAACAATATTACCTGTTTTACCTGTCTTCCCACTAGAACGCAAGCTCTAAGAGGGCAAAGATTTTGACTTTTTTATTGATAGCTAGTTCTTAATAATTGTTTTAAGAATGCAGCTGCTCTGAAGAATGAGATAATGCTTATTAAGCTCTTAGTACTTGCTGTCTGTGACAGAGAATATGGCTGGTAAATAGATTCTGTTCAGTCTGAACTTTAGTCTTGTTTGCTTTTTAAAAATCAGGGCCAAAACAGTAAATAATCAGGATATTCCCACACTACAATTTACATTTCAGGGGTCTCTTTTTATAAAAACCAGAAGACATGACAGTACTGGACCAGCATTCCTGCATAGCCACAAACAACTGGGGCTGAGGAGGAAGATGCCTTTGCCATTGAATGACACCTGTGCTTCTTATTTTTT
>CM053399.1:16837316-16907316 GCA_028644305.1 Xerus rutilus
TTTTGGCACTGGGGATTGAACTCAGGGGCACTTGACCACTGAGCCACATCCCCAGCCCTATTTTGTGTTTTATGTAGAGACAGGGTCTCACTGAGTTGCTTAGTGCCTCGCCATTGCTGAGGCTGGCTTTGAACTCGAAATTCTCTGTCTCAGCTTCCCTAAGTGCTGGGATTACAAGCGTGAGCCACCACGCCCAGCTACACCTGTGCTTCTTATGTACCCACTTAGCCACTGTAGTCCTCTGAATTTTCAACCTGAGGTGAAGAATTTCTCTTTGGAAGCTTTCACAATAAAAATTTAATGAATCTGACTAGACTAGTTTAAGACAAAAATAAAACAGATGGGGCTGGGATTGTAGCTCAGCGGTAGAGCGCTTGCCTCGTATGCGTGAGGCCCTGGGTTCGATCCTCAGCACCACATATAAGCAATAAAATAAAGACATTGTGTCCATCAACAACTAAAAAAAAAAATTTAAAAAAAAAAAATAAATAAAAAAAAAAAAATAAAACAGATGACTTTATGATATTAACAGAAAATTGTTATACACAGTATGATCCGATCTTTGCTGATAGACAGAGACAGAGAATATAAATTTGCATAGGAAAAAGAATGGAATATACATAAATTTTAACAATGGTGCTTAACTCTGGGTTTGGGGGCTACAAGAAATGTGTACTTCCTTGAAATCAGAATAAGATTATTTCATAAAAGTCATTCAAATTTATAGTATCTAAATAATAATTCAATGAAGCTGTCTTCAAAGGAAGGAAGGAAAGGGTGGGGGAGGGGAGTAAGGAAGGGAGGGAAAAGGGGAAGAGAGAGAAAACACTACCTAGAGAGATTAAGTCTGCAGTTTCCTTCAGAATCCTATTTCCATGTCCTTCATTCTCAATGGCTCTATCTTCCTCTAAGTGACCTGAATGACATTTAGATTTTTTTCCTGTACCTGTTTTATCCATAATGAAAAGAGGGTACAAAGTTGATGATCATCTTTTATAATGCTTTATATGCTTTTGAATCTTATTTAGATGTCCTTTGGTCCTCCCTTAGAGTACCAGTCAGGCTCAGGTGGTACAGTCAGGCAGCATACCATTTAAATGAAGAAAGAAGTGAGAGGAAAAAATGGACTGTTACAATATTCCCCATAGATTCCATTTTTCTAATCTTTAGCCATATTTATGGATGGTTTCCCTTCTTTTCCACAGCCTAACACAATTGTTTCTACTTGGGAACAGTGTGACTGAGCAGAAGGGAAGGCATAGGAGACTTGAAATCCTGCCTCGATCCCTGCCAGCCCCCCTCACTTAAGCAAGCTACTTACTCTTCAAGATTTAGTTATTTCATCTATGCAATGGAGATAATAATCAATTATTTACTGAGAGCAAAGGCCTGTGATTTTCAAGTCTCTTTTAAGTGGTAAAGTCACAAAAACGAACTAACTTCCAATGAAGTTGAGAATAAGAAAATAGTTTTTTCCTCCTGGGTTTCTGCACTATAGACAGTAATGTCTAGTCCATTTAAAACTAATACAGGCAATCTTAAATACTTAAATTCCAGTAAGTCTCTAGGCAAAAGAATGTCAAAAGCTCACACACAAAAGCTGATATGGCTAACTTACAAGCTTCTAAGACATATTCTGATGACACTCATAGTTTTAACAGGCTTGGCCATCTTGTTTCCCAATACTCTATACAGAGCAGACAAAGTGAACTGGGGGAGAAAAAGGAACTGTAAAAGACAGGTGCAAGGATAGCAGTGAGAAGTCAGGTATTAATAGAAGTACAGAACAGAGATGCAGTGTTTGCTTTGGCAGCACATATATTAAAATTGGAACGATACAGAGATTAGCGTGGCCCCTGTGCAAGAATGATAGGCAAATTTTTGAAGTGTTTCATATTAAAAAGAAAAAGAAAACAGCATAGAGTCAATGGGGAAATATTGAAAATATAATCTGGATGCATTTAGGGTACACTTCAGTGGGTAACAATGTCTTCCAGCATAGTAAAATAATTTATGACTATAAAGATGATGTTTAGATGACAAGATAAATTATATAAGCAAGCAAGAAATGCTTGTATATTTAAAAGATTTCAAATTTACAAATTATATTAATTTGCCAATTTGTAAATTATATTAAAACAGCATAAAAATTTAGTAACCAAATTAATTTTACAAAGGCTATAAAATTCTCCAGTCTCTGTAATATTTACTGGCTCTAAATCATGTATTTATCACTGCTTATGTACTGCCTTATGGGTGTGTTATCTGTTTAGTTTTGTTTTTTTTTAAAATATTTTTTTAGTTGTAGATGGACACAATACCTTTATTTTATTTATTTATTTTTATGTGGTGCTGAGGATTGAACCCAGTGCCTCCCACGTGCTAGGCAAGCGCTCTACCACTGAGCTACAGCCACAGCCCCGTGTTATCTGTTTTTAAGCAACCTTACTAAGAGCTGTGCATCAGGGCTGGGGATGTAACTCAGTGGTAGAGCACTTGCCTAGCATGTGCAGGCTCTGGGTTTACACATGGGATTTCCTGCAGAAAGAGAGAAAGAACAAACAAAGTGCTGTGCATAATGACTCTTATCTGGTCCCTCAAAGCAGTTTTATAAGATAAGCATTCTTGTTTTACTTGCAGACACAGGGAGATGAAGTAATTTGCTGCTTACATAACTAGTAAGCAGCACATTCAGATTTTGGCTCATGAGTCTGCTTGAATCCAAAGCATGTAATTTTAAGCATTCTACTACTTACTGATGGTTCAATTACTGACTGATTTGTCATCTGTTTGCCCCATCACCACCCCATCATAGTTCTCAGCATTGGAAGTTAGTTTATTTTGTGACTTCACAACTTAAAGAGGCCTGGGAATCACAGCATCATAGATTGGGCCTTTCAAGGTCTCAAGCAATTGGTTGATTATTATCTCCATTTTAGATGATGAAATTAAGGCCTAAAAAGTATAGAGCTTGTCAAATGAGATAGTCTGGCAGAGTCAAGGAAGGGTTCCAAAGTTCTACTGGACCAAGTTCTGAGGTAGGAACCCCCAATCATTTTCCTTTATATACCATGGGGACTGGTACAAAGTAGTCTAAAATGTCCAGTGAATTTCATCTGTGCCTTACTATGTAGATGCCACACCCTTAAAGGCAATGTAGTATATCCCAATGCATCTCAAAGTATGCTTCATGGATTATCTGTATTCCAAAACTATAGAAGCAGAAGCAGAATACTTGGGGTCATGATGTGAGAATCTGCATTTAAATGGACAGTTTATGTGTCTCAAGATTGGCCTTGTAGTTCAAAATGTACTTTTTGGAGTTATCCAATTCTGGATTCATGTTCCAGCTCCACTACTTACAAAATGAACAATCTGGGGCAAGTTAGTTTCTTAAATCTTTGAGCTTCAATTTCCTCATCTTTAAAATGGGATAATAGAAGTAATAACCTTGCAGCTTTATTTTTACTTTTTTGTAGTACTGGGAACTGAACCCCAGTCCTCACACATGCTAGACAAATGCTCTACTAATGAGCTACAACATCAGCTCTATTATCATTAAATAGCCCAGGTTGGCCTTGAACTTGCAATCTTCCCGCGGTAACCTCCTGAGTAGCTGGGATTATAGTCATACATCACTGCGTCCAGCTCTCACATGATTTAAAAAGGGATAAAATTCATTAATTCAATAGATATTATGAAATATCTACTATGTGCCAGATCTTGATTTTTAGGCTTAGGATATATTTGAGAGCAAATAGGCAAGCTCCTTGCCCTGATAGAGCATATCTTACAGTGGGGAAGACAGATAATAAATAAACAAGTAAACCACATAGTAAGTTAGTGTTAAATATAATGGAAAAAAGTAGAACAGAGCAAGCTGGCTAGGGTGTATGAGGTGGTAATGGTGGCAATTTTATATAGAGTGATCTAGGTAGGTTTCATAGAGAAGGTTAATACCTAAGCAACAATTTGAAGGAGGTTAAGGAGTAACCAATACAGACATGTGAGGAAGAGCAGCCAGGAGGAGGGAACAGACACTACAAACATCTTAAGGAGGGAGTTAACCTAATAGACAGGAGGAACAGACTGGAAGCTTGTGTGACTGAAGCCAAGAAAATAAGGGGGAAAGGAATGAGAGGTCAGAGAAATGACTGGGGCCAGTTCTTTTAGTCCTACGAGTGAAGATTAAATGAGACTCATTCACAGTATATGGTACACGGTAAACATTTAACAAATAGTACCCACATCTGTATTTATTGAATATCTGCTGGTCTCTAAGCAAAGCTAGCCTAGAAGGCCAGGCTGCAGGGACTATAGCACCTTTTGTGTACTTTGGTGGGGTTAGAAAGTCCTTCAGCATTTCCCAAAGTACAGAAATCAAATAGATCAAAGGCCTGGGTGATCCCCAGCAGCAAGGGGAGATGGTTAATTCTCTGCAGGTGCTCAGAAAACTGAACTAACAGAGGCATGCAAAGTCAACACAGCATCAATAAAAGACAGGGCGAGAGATGGGTGTGGAGTGGAGTGGGCTTGGCTAAAGGCTGAAACCAATAGAAGAGTTGTTGGCCATGTACAAGAAAAAGCAGTGGAGCGTGGACGCATCCCCTACAGCTGTTGAAACCCATCCTAATATCAACGAGACCACAAAGTCATGATAATAATGACTACAAACTGCCGGGGAGTAAGCCAGGGAACCCACAACATGAATGCACTTGTAGGGGGAAAAAACAAATTAAGAGATTCAGGCAAAACTATCCCCTTCCTCGTGGATACTCTTTAATCTTTAATCTCTCTCTCGACACTAGGCACTGATCTTGCCCTAACAAGACAAAGGTAACTTCTGAGAAGCTAATACTTCTCCTTTGGGTGAAGAGTTTCAGAGGAGGGGTGGGGTGGTGGCTCAGTGGTAGAGCGCTTGCCTACCATGCGTGGGGCACTGGGTTTGATCCTCAGCACCACATATAAATAATAAAATAAAGATCCATCAACAACTAAAAAAAATTAAAAAAAAAAAAAAAAGAGTTTCAGAGGAGATGAGTGCCCTCCGTCTGCCAGGCTAAGAGGAAGTTTTCCCTTGGCCATACTGTCTCACACTGGGCAGGAGGGGCCAAGGCACCCTCTACCCATCCTCTGTGCCTTTCCCAAAGGAAGGTGCTGTGGCTCCCCACCTGCATACAGGAATGTGGTTTCTTTGGTAGCTAGAGGCAGGCAAAGACGTAATAAAGGCTGGGTGGAGATAACCAGGCCAGGCTTTAAACTGCTCTAAGTTGTGCCAGTTTCTTCTGGCTCCTGCTCTACGGAAAGCGAAGCCAGGCACTGTCCAGTGGAAATTTGGATGCAGGCAACCTTTGTGGCCTTAAGTATGCCAGCTTGGCAAGAATGTTTGTGGCACTTGGTCTCCTTGACCCTGACTTAACCTACTCAAGAGGGAGCAGTTTAGTGTGAGTTAGAAGAAATGCAGAGCAATTGAATGCATGTGACCATGCACGCAACACATTTAATTTGTAATTAAAACCATTATTAAAATCAGTATATGAAAATTTGTATTTCATCCATTCCTCAAACAATATCTTCCTCTGCCTTTACCATTTCCTGATAGTAACCATGTATATTTGCTGTAGAGTTTTTCATTGCTTATTTTTTGGTACTGGGGATTGAACTCAGGGGCACTGGACCACTGAGCCACATCCCCAGCCCTATATTTGTGTTTTATGTAGAGACAGGTCTCACTGAGTTGCTTAGCACATTGCCGCTGCTAAGGCTGGCTTTGAACTTGCGATTCTCCTGTCTTAGCTTCCCAAAGTGCTGGGATTACAGGCGTGTGCCATTGCGCCCAGCTTCTTCATTGTTTTCCCCTTTTTTCTGCGGTACTGGAGATTGAACCCCTGGGTGCTCTACCACTGAGCTACATCTCCAGTCCTTTATTTTTTATTTTAAGATGGTCTCACTAAATTGTTGAGGCTGGCTTTAAACTTGCAATTCTGCCTCGGTCTCTCAAGTCACTGAATTTCCAGGCGTGTGCCACTGTGCTGGCAGCCATTGCTGAGTTCTTACCTATGTATTCAGTGTCAGCTGTGTGCCAGAGACTGTGCTAGATTCTGGGGAAAGAGCCAAAGATAAGACAGACAACAATCCCCATTTTCATGATACTTACATCTTAGTGTGTATGTGTGTGTGTGTGGAGCCAGGGGAGATAGACAATAAGTAAGTAGGCAAATAAAATATTTTTAGCAAGTATTAAGGGTGATGAGTTAAGTAAAAGAGAGTGGAGTGACAGAGTGATCATGGGTAGGACAACATTTGATGGGACAGTGGAGGGCAACCTCTTTGAGAAGGTATCACTACAGCTGAGAACTGACCAGATGAGAAGAGCCAACCCCACAATCCAGCAAGAGAGGGACAGCGGGGGCAAAGACCCTGAGATGGGAACCAGCACCAAGTGTTTTCTTCCCTATTCTGCACGCAAATACTATTTCTCTGTCTCTGGTAAGTTGCAATCTGTTAAAGAAATTGCCTTATGAGGCCTGGGAAAGGAGAGGCATTGAATGAAACAAAATTCAGAGACTTACCTATTTCTGGAGAGACATACTGCCAGGGGGAGGGTGGGGACATGGGTGGGTACACTGTTCCCTGAGTAAAGATAAGGCAAGGGCTGCAGAAACTACCCTTCCCCCTGCTGCCATCTTTCACTGCTATGGTTAACTGGCAAAGCAATCTGTGTGAATGGCGCGCGGGACGTTCAAATCACAGCACTGTTTCACACATCATCATTTCAAGTCACCGACTGACAGGATTTAGCACTCTGTGTCTGGCAGTGGCCAGCACTGAAGCAGAGAGAATTCCACCGGATTATCCAAAGCATCTGACCCGCAAATGAGGAGTGAGGAGAACATTTTTAAAAAACAACTCCTGAATGGTTCAATGAGCCAATTCCACATGGAACAGACACACACAAACATCCAGCCACCTCTGAGGCAAAAGGTCAATTTCTTGTGCTTGTCCCTGATCTTCAGAATCCAAGTTCTTGATCTGAGCTCAGTCCCTCATCCTCCTAGTCAAAGGGGAGGATGTGAAGCAGAGACAGCCTGGATGGGGTGCTCTGGTGTAGCACTTCATTGTCTGAATTGAGGGCCATTCATTATAACTGGAGTGGCTGAGAGCAGGATCAGTAGGAGAGGAAAAGGGTGCAGGACATGTTCCCCTCTGAAGAGAAAAGCTTTAATATTTTTTCTTTTTGACACATAATAATTGTTCATATTTGTGGAGTACAGTGTGATGATTCAATACATGTATACAGTGTGTTATTACAGATTGGCTTCCACTAAATCAAGGTAATGAGCATTTCCATTTCCTATTGTTTCTTTGTGTTTGGAGCCAAGTTTGGGCAAGTGGACTTTCCAGCTAGAGAAGCTGATGTCTGCGGTCAGATCTTTATCTTTGGTGAGCCTATCACAGATCCTAGGTTTGGGATGAGGGGTTAGAATGAGGGACAGAAGCAAATTTCAATCCTATGAGAAGTGGATAGAAGTGAAGTGCCATTGTCTTGTGGATTACTGAGCTTTCTAATTCTCCTAATGAAATCCCAAGTCCCTCTCATGCCCCATCCTTCTCTCCTCCAACCCCTCCTCACACAGCTGTGAGGGTAAGATTTACTAGATGGAATGTGTTTGCAAAATCTGTTTTGTTCATTGGAACATGTTTATCAAGAAAGAAAGAAAAAAACCTCTGTCCCTTCTCACTATTTACTTTTTGGTGACCGCCTTGTGGGATTTGGAACTGGATAAACAGATGGACTTCACGGAAGGAATCGGGCATGACGCCAGGCTGTGTGTATATATCTTAGTCTCAGTGTATATATGGCAAATAGTCTTCATCCAAACAGCTGTGCTGCTTTTGGAGGGAAGTGAGGGACAGCATCTTTTGGACTCCCAGTGCTCCATTGTGCACCTCCCTGGTGGAACCTTGGACTACAGGATGCCAGATAGTTTCTAGTGTTCTCATCCCAGATATATGACCTGATTTCATTTTCTGGCCTCTGGCTGTGGCAATTAAGGGTTGTGCCAGATTCAAAACTATAGCTTATCACTTGTTTGGTATGTATGCACATCTATAATGTGCTGAGTGCCTGCACTGTCTACAGTGAGGAGTGACCTCTGAACACCTTTGCAATACTGAGAGGTATGTTATATGTGTGTGAGTGCATGCATGTGAGAAGTTTTAGAAGACCTGAAAGACCATATATATATATATGAATAATTTTGGTACCAGGGATTGAACTCAGGGGCACTTGACCACTGAGCCACATCCCCAGCCCTATTTTGTGTTTTATGTAGAGACAGGGTCTCACTGAGTTGCTTATCGCCTTGCCGTTGCTGAGACTGGCTCTGAACTCGCGATTCTCCAGTCTCAGCCTCCCAAAGTGCAGGGATTACAGGCGTGCGCCACCGCACCCAGCCTGAAAGACAATATTTTGTAGGCCATGGGAAAAGTATAAATGCCAGAGGGAGCGGGAACACTGACCACTCATTTGCCAGCATGCTGCTGCTTAGGCATTGGGAGGGACTGTGGACAAGCCATTGCTCTCTTAATTTTTTTGACCACCTTCTCTGATATAAATCTCTACTACAGGGGGTAGCGTGGAAGAAGTAATTAGTAATTCAACATTTTCTCATGATTCAACATACTTCACTTGCAAGGTCTGAAGAAACTTCATTATATTTTAGGAAAACCTTTCAATAAGAAAATACATATGTTTGTTTGCTTCACAAAATAGGGTTCAAGGGGGGCTGGGATTGTGGCTCAGTGGTAGAACGCTTGCCTCACATGCGTGAGGCACCGGGTTCGATCCTCAGCACCACATAAAAATAAATAAAATAAAGATACTGTGTCCATCTACAACTAAAAAAATATTTAAAAAAAAAAAAAAAAAAAATAGGGTTCAAGGGGATGGTTCCTCCCCTCCTGGAAAAATTCATTTTAAACAACCATTTAAAAATGAACAATACTGCCTAAAGAGGGAACTGGTGCCAAATAGAGCCAACATACAAAAAATAAAAATAAAAAATAAAGCAACTCCCTGCGACAGAGTGGACTGCATTCATTAGTTTCAGGTAGCTCAAAGATAAGAACATTAAATAATTAGAGTGCAACGGACCAAGGTGCTGTAGGTAATGGGACCTCATAAAGACAGAACAAAAGACTCTGTTTCTAACAAAGGTTCTGCAGACCTTTATACTAGAGTGAGCAATGAGCGAGAGGGATGCTGCCCAGGAAATGAAAGGCCTCAATGGTTCCTCTTCAGTGAGCAGAGCCCAGGAGGAGTGTTCCAGGGCGCTCTCACAAACACTCTTTAATAATACCATCCAGAGCCTTTGATTCAAGGAACATGCTGAAGAATAAACAGCCTATTAATCTGAGTTTTCTGGTGTGCCTGAGTATACAAAGCAGCAATGAACTAACCCCTTGGCTCTTGCAAACATCCCGACTGCACACCATCCGCTGTTCCCCTGCTCAGCTCAGCTCCTCCTTTCACCACTGCATGCAATTTGTCCCTGGAAAAGCTTCAAGGTTTGGGGGTCCTGATGGTTTCATCCCAGGATGCCCAGGCCAAATCCAGGGTGCAAAGAATGGAAACAGCCTATCCTTGTTTGGCCATAAGAAGGCACAGCCATGTGACCAGGCTCAAATGAGAACTGTGTGGTAGTGTGACTGGGTAAGGAGACAAAGTCATCAGTCTGCTTCTTTCTGAGCCAAGTTGACAGCCACAGGCCTGGGAAAGGAAGGCCCAGTTTCAATTGCTTCCCAGTTTTGGTTACCTTGGTGTCAGGAAGGGCTCCTGCATGGGTGGGCTTGGGGTGTCATTCTGTGGAAACATTGCTGGGCATTTTGCCGAAATAAAAATTAACAAATAAGGTCCCTGGGTTTTCAAGGAGGAAAGCAGATGACAGAGAAGTGGTTGTGTCACCCTCAGATCCCTTCACTATGAGTTCGTCTTTAAAAACATCAGGTGTACCTTTTGTGATAACAATCAGTTGATGAAGCAGCAGGTTCTCCTTCCCACCTCCAAGGAAATCATAGATGAGGAGGTGGAGAGTACAAACTTTTAGTAACAGACCAGGAGTTCAATTGCTGAAACAGTGTAATTGGGGCTAATATCATAGACTGAGGTTAGCCATGGGAGCCAGGTGGCTTCTCTGTGTTCCATGGTCACTGCCCTCATACAAGGTGTCTGCTTCTAAAAGGAACTAGTGTGACTAGATGCATAAATCAGCATTGTGGCTACCCAACACACACACACACATGCACATATATATTCTTTACTCTTTTTTTTATTGTTTTAGTTGTTGATGGATCTTTATTTTTATTTATTTATTTATTTATCTATCTATCTATCTATTTATTTATTTTGGCAGAGGAGGAACTCAGATCTAGATCTGTTGGACCATAGAGCCCATGCTCACAAGAGAGGTGCACAAGCACAGATCTGATATCAGACAGCCTTTCTCTCCAGCATTGAACTCAGGGGCACTCGACCACTGAGCCACATCCTCAGCCTTATTTTGTGTTTTATGTAGAGACAGGGTCTCACCGAGTTGCTTAGCGCCTCGCCATTGCTGAGGCTGGTTTTGAACTCGTGATTCTCCTGTCTCAGCCTCCCAAAGTGCTGGGATTACAGGCGTGAGCTACTATGCCTGGCTTGGATCTTTATTTTATTCATTCATTATTTATATGTGGTGCTGAGAATCGAACCCAGTGCCTCACACAGGCTAGGCAAGCGCACTACCATTGAGCTATAGCCCCAGCCCCCACATGTATACTTTTAAAGCACATTCTCTTGAGGCTGGGGTGGTGGCTCAGTGGTAGAGTGCTTGCCTAGCATGCGTGAGGCACTGGGTTCGATCCTCAGCACCACATATAAATAAATAAGAAATAAAGGTCCATCAACAACTAAAAAAAATATTTAAAAAAAAACACATTCTCTCTGACCCTAAATTTATATACCTAGAAAAACAAATTTAATGTAAGTTTCCTTTCTAAAAATAATTTCCAAAAAGTGCTTTGATTTTAATTCTAATCTTCTGATTCTACTTTCAAGGAGCTACTTTGTGTTTAGTCTCTTCAACTGGAGAAGGATGTGCAGGAAGGAACAGCATAAAAGCTTGCATACTTTGTCACTGACTGAGACATCATGAGGATAGTGATTATAAGCACGGGCTCTATGGTCCAACAGATCTAGATCTGAGTTCCTCCTCTGCCACTTGTTAAATGTGTATCTTATACACTGTACAGAAAAATCTCTGCATTTCCTCATCTATAAAGAGGGAAAACCCCATGAGGTTACTGTGAGGGGCATGTAACATATTAAAACTGTTTAGTTCAGTTCCTGGGACACAAGTGCTGAGTAAATGATGACTGTACTTATACTCTTTGATTCCTCTAAATACAGACATGGGAATCAAACATGGTTCTGTGGAGGAATCTAATTGGTGGTTAGAACCTAGGCTACATGAAATGGAAGTTTCTTTATTAAGTTGAGCTTAGAAGGTCTCCAGATTTTCCCTCAGTGCTTTGGAAACAAAAATTTGGGTTCCATAGGTTTACTGATCAAAGGCAGTAAGAAACTGAATTTTGGAACTCAGGGGACCTCATTTTTGAATTGGGAACTGTACTGACTTGGAATATTCCCACCCAAGTTTCTGGCTTAGTGGACATAGCCTTGCTCCTCTAGGCTTCCACCTGTTGAGACAAACAGATGTAATCTGAATAAAAGAGGGGCTCACAAGCACAGATCTGATATCAGACAGCCTTTCTCTGCAGCATTCGTAGGGTCATGAAATGACAAACATTCCAATAGGCTGAATCTGACCCTTCCTGTCCTGTAATTGGGGCCTCATGAAACTACTTCTTGTGATTAGAGCCACTGGTACCTCACTTCAAGGCTGAGAGGTGGACTTCATTAATATTGATGAGCTGTAGCTCGTTAACCTCATTTGATGTTTATTTACAACCATTCTTCTCATATGCTAATAAGTGACACTGGGCTCTTCAGATAGAAAAGAGGGAACTGGACTCTCTCTGCCAGCATCTCCTTGGCAAACTCCTGTCCTTTGAAACAGAAGTTTGCACAGAGGGAATGAAGCCAAATGGAGGGAATGCAGCAGAGAGGACAAAATGATGTGAAAAGAATGTCTGCAATGCACTGGGGAGAGAGAGAAGTCCAGCTGCTGGGGCCACAGTGTGACAGAAGCTGGTTATACCCGCCCAGTGGGTAACAAAAAAAAAGCTGAAGGGAGGGAATCTGAGAAACCATGAAAAGGACAATGTGTTAGATTTTAGAAATGGGGAGAGAGGTAGAGATGAGTGGGTCCCACTGGTGACAGGGAGCTTGAAGGCCTCTCTAGCATTCATTCCATTTTCTTACCTGATCTAAGGAATTCCCTAGGCAGGGGACTGGGGTAGGTTTCCATAAGGCAGTTCAATGCCCATAGCAATGTTTAGCAAATAGATGGGGATGGAAGGAAAACTACTTTGATATATAAATGTTTAATAATACTGGCAGCAACAACAAACTCAAAATTTAGGTATATGTTTTTGTTTTATTTTTGCAGTCCAGGGGAATGGAACCCAGGATCCTGTGCATGCTAGGCAAGAACTAGTTCTACCACTGAGCTACATCTCCAGCCCTCAATATTTCTTTAAATTCTTAAATGTCAATTCCCATCAATTCTCACTGAAGCTTCATACTTAACACTACTACTTAGACAATTATTCCTGTCCTGCCTTTGGGGACCACACCTTCTTTGTTCTCCCAATCTGGCTTCTTCTGTGAAGCTCTTTGAAGATCATTCCTACTCTTGATGTGCCTTTCTGTAAGGCTAAAGAGGCAGGAGAAAAAAGAAACCTCTTACCTTAAAGATTTAACCGCATTTTACTTAAGTACAAAGTTTTGGTTCTAACAGGCAGATTTTATGTTTAAGTTGTTTGTCTGAAATCATTACCCCTTAGGGTACAAATTTCATCTTCTTTCAAGTTTTCTATGAACTCAGTTCCTCTCATAATGAAGGAATAATCAATAGCAATCTGTATAAGACCTGACAGTCTGCAGCTTGCCTATGCTTAGGGACAAACATGTCTGAAAAAGGAATTGATGACTACATTCTTATTATAGACTATGGCAATGTTTCTCAACCTTTTTTTTCCCCCACTATCTCCACCCCCCAATCTTTTTAGACATTTTTTCCTAGCTGCCTCCCTGCACCGTGAAATTTTAATATCCTAGGCATATTATGTAACTTTCATTTTTTTGTACTGGGAGCCACAATTTATATACATAATACACACACACACACACACACACACACACACACATTCTTTTGCCTCCCAAAGGAATAATTTGGAGGCAATATTGCCTCCATTGAGAATGCATATTCTGGAGGGTTTTTTTTTTGTACTGGGGCTTGAATCCAGGGGAACTTACCACTGAGCTACATCCCCAGTCCTTTTTGCTTTTTTATTTTGAGACAGGGTCTCACTACGTTGCTGAGGCTGGCCTTGAACTTGTGATCCTCCTGTCTCAGCCTCCCGAGTTGCTAGGATTATAGGTGTATGACATCACACAAGGATCTAGAGGCTTTTAAAAAATAGCATATCATTTTATTCAAGGTGTTCCAGGACTGAATCTAATATTCTCCCAAAGTGAACCATCAAACACAATTACACTTCTGTTCTGATTTTTTTTTTTTTTTAAGAAAGAGAAAAAAAGATACCTTTGTGTCTATCTAGTCAGTGACAGTTCCTCCAAGGAAGATATCAAAATCCTTTTTCCACACGTGACCTGATCTATCCACAGAACAAATGGCTTACTTTTTGGCAGTGGGTTAGCTTTTTACAATAGTCCTATTTTAGTGCTGGAAGAGGTAATAGATTTTCAGGCCCCTTGGGGACCCCCAAATAGTTCATTCTCCTAAAAGTCAACAATATGTTCCCTTGTAAGAGTAGAATTAAGAAGAACTGAGGTCATTATTTCATTAAATTTCTCCCAAACTTCAGAGGAAGATAGTGATTGGTATTGCTGTCACCCTCCTACGAGCAGATAAATGATGGCATTAGAGATTAGGTAGCTTATTGTATGTCTCAGGGACCGATGTTTCTTCATATAAACATCTTATCTGTCACACAAGGTCACTCTGAGGATTTCTAGACCTCATGTCTTCTGTTTCCTACTTTACTCTAGGATGACGATACTCTGCTAGAAAAGAGTTTATAAAGGTCTCTCTACCTCTGCAATATCTTCTCTCTCCATCTGACAGGAGAAAGGTAAAGAAGGTGCTAAGCGAGATCTCTAAGCATTGGACAAATGGGGAGAGACAAAGAGAACTCAGGCTATTTTCCCCAAAGTTTACTGTTTCACAATAAATGGCTTAAATACTATCGCAGAATCTTGAATAGGAAGGAATGTAAGTTTTTTTTTCTTTTCTAAGATAAATATTACCATTATTGCATACTCAGATGAGCAACATTAAATTAGAACATGCTCCTCAGAAAATGCAAAGACTGGAGTCAAGACCCACAGATAGTCTTCAAGGAACATGAGAAATTCATATTTTATTTAGCAGTCATGGAAACTGACCACATCTTAGAACTCTCCATTAGTAAGTGGGAATTAGAGGTTGGCAAGCCAAATAAAAAATCTATCTAAAAGGGCTTTTTCTGTAAACTGCCCCAGGCTCCTTTAATTCCTCCAATGAAATCAGTGTTAAACTTCCCTCAGAATAAAATACAATTTACTTGTTCTAAAGAATAACTTCAAGAGAGAACTTGTCATCTCATACCTTCAAGTAGATCTGTACCTAATCCATTCCTCATAATGAGTATGTATTCTACTAAAAATGAAAACAACTTCAGGGAAAGGTATTCTGAAATATTGCTTAGGAACCCAGCATTAAATAATTTCATCTGTAATAAATTTGCTCTCATGTGGGACTTAAATCCTTCACAATAGTTCATTTTCTCTTTGTTTGAAGAGACGCAGATGAACTGGCGATGAGTTAAAAGCATTAACATTAATTCAGAATGCCCAAAGTCAAAATATACCGCCTATATCAATCTAAAGATATAAGGAATATCAAAGTAATGCATTTAACTCAATTAGCTTCTGATATAGAAATGCTATGCCAGTGATTTCTTTTGCTGTAAACAGTGAATAAATTTGAGGTAGGGCCAAAAAAAAAATCTTCATAACCTGTCTTAAGGAAAATGAAATTACAACCATTTTGTACTAAAAATAGAAACTAGGAGATATAAGGTAGGGGAATCTTAAAGGTGACTCATGTTATAGAAGAGGTATTTTAAATGAAAAAAATCCTACTAGATGCTATAAAATAAAAATGAATGGGGAAAAGGCAAATTCTTTAAAGTCTTGGATATAGATGAGCATGATAACACAAACCTATAATCCCAATGACTTGGAAGGCTGAGACAGGAGGGTCACAAGTTCAAAGCCAGTCTGGGCAACTGAGCAAGACTATCTCAAAATAAAACTAAAAGAGCTAGGGATGTAGTTCAGTGATACAACACTTGCCTAGCATATGCAAGGTCCTGGGTTCAACCTCTACTACCACCAAAAAGAAAAAAGAAAAAGTCTAAGCTGGGTGTAGTGACACAGGCCTGTAATCCCAGTGGCTCAGGGAAGGCTAAGGCAGGGGGATAGAGAGTTCAAAGCCAGCCTCAGCAACTAAGTGAGGCCTTAAGCAACTTAGTGAGATGCTGTCTCAAAAAACAAATTAAAAAGGGGCTGGGGATGTGGCTCAGTGGTGAAGGGCCCTGTGGTTCAATCTCCAGTACTAAAACAAACAAAACAAAAAATAAAAGTCTTGGGCATCAGAGCAAGGGAACTAAACTGAAAATATAAGTTGAAATAGATAAGAAGAGAAAGGGAGCCTTACCCAAAACCCATTTGTAGTATTTGCAGCAACTACCAATGATCTGGACAGGGCAGTGAGGAGAAATGTGTTACCATACTCCAATACTGATTTGTCAGTTTTGGTAGCATTTGACTATCTTGTTCTACCAATGTAACTAGTATAAAAGGCAAATCTTTTTCACTGGCAGATGGCCAATGAAAACACTTTCTCCAATGAGCAGTATAATAAGGCAAATGAAAACAAGACTGTAGTTAGCAAACATTTTTATCTGCAGTGCTCAGAATATTTGTAGTATTAATACCCAGCTCCCATTTTCCCTTCCCCATCTTCCTCACAGGTTTGGGAGGAAAAATAACCTTGTTAAAGGAAGAATGTCTCTTCTGCATATTGGCGTATACCTGAATACAACATTAGGAAAAGGACTTTCTGAGGATGGTGTGAGTGGGGACCCCTTGGAGTTTCCAAGGTGCTGATCCTCCAAACACACTGGTAAATGCTTTGTTCTACTCCTTCAAAGGCAGTATGGCAGCATTTCTTTTGGTCGTCATGGATGCTGTACTTCATTTGGGCAAGGGACCAAGGGGAAAATTCAGAAGGAAGCATAGGAAGGCATTTTCCCTTCAAGATATAAGTAGGGAAACAGACCCACTAAGTCACTAATCCTTTTTGGTACACGTACATTATTATCTGAAGTTTATGCTCAATGAACAATTGTATAGAAGGCTACATATGTAATACAAATATTGCTCAAAGTTACAAAGTAGATGCGTGCCAGACAGAGTAAGAGGGTTCAGGGGTCCAGTTGAAACAGAGATAGACCTAGGTTATTAGAACGGCCTTTAGAGATTTGAGAGTTAGAAACCTGAATACATTTTTGTTTAACAGAGAAAAGGAATGGGTACGCAGATCTACCATCCAATAGTTTATCACAATACTGTGCTCCAACCAATATCTTTGTGCTCAGGGACAAAAATATAGAAAATGATTCACAATAAAGGTTTAAGTGAGTAACAGCCAATGCTTTTTATTCCATAGTTTTATACAAATAATAGGTGTTGCCAAACTTCAGGCAGGGAAGGTGATGAGCATGTCAGATAGATGGCTTTGAAACTTTAAGGAATGTTATTTAAAATAATGTTATTTAAAATAAACTTATGGGGCTGGGGTTATGGCGCAGTGGTAGCGTGCTCGCCTAGCACGCGGGAGGCACTGGGTTCAATCCTCAGCACCACATAAAGATAAAATAAAGCTATTGTGTCCACCTACAACTAAAAAATAAATATTTAAAGAAAAATAAAATAAATAAAATAAAATAAACTTACTTCCTTTGCTCTACATGCCAAGTGGCAGGTGCCTGTGGCCTGCTCTAGATAGGATAGAGACTTTCTCCCCAGAGCAGTACATGAGGCCCTAAAGAAGCTTCCTGCTACATTAGGACATATGAAATAAGAGGGATATAGTCGAGTACTAAATCTTGTAACAGATGAATTCATACTTCAAATTTGTTGTGGCTTGAAGTAGATGCTGTGTGTGTGTGTGTGTGTGTGTGTTGCTGGGAATTGAACCCAGGGACGCATGCACACTGAACAAGTGCTCTACCACGGAGCTATATCCCAGCCTCTGTTTTTATTTTATTTTGAGACTGGGTTGGTCTTATACTTGTGATCCTCTTGCCTGAGCCTCCTAAGTCACTGCAATTACAGATGTATGCCACTGTACCCAGTTTAGAAGTAGATACTTTCTATAAAAAGAAACTAAAAATTGGTAATTCCTCTGCTTTTAAACTTTTAACCACTTCAAGTTTTTTTTTTTTTTAGGGTGGTTACCGGGGGATTGAACTCAAGGGTTCTCAACCACTGAGCCACATCCCCAACCCTATTTTGTGTTTTACGTAGAGACAGGGTTTCACTGAGTTACTTAGTGTCTCGCCACTGCTGAGGCTGGCTTTGAACTTGCGCTTCTCCTGTCTCAGCCTCCCAAAGTGCTGAGATTACAGGTGTGCATCACCATGAACTTTTAGCCATTTTGATAGTAATTCTTTTTCTGCTAGGCCTTATTATTGCAGAAACAGCTTAGAATGATAAAGTTGAGAAGGAGTTTTCAAAAACATGCTTTAAATTTTATGAGAAAAAAGACTGAATATCTACTAAATGTCAGTAACCATCTTGAATGAATAAATTCTATAAATGAACAAACAGATAAAGATAAAAATAATTAGAATAAAGGAGTCTGTATGATTCCATGAAACCAAAGTTTATAAATAAAATTTTCTGTTGCTTAAGATAAATCCAGTAAATGGGAACATGACCTTGACTTGTCCTGTTAAGGCACTCAATTAATGCTTGCTTCCCTTCACCCAGACGCATGCCTCCAGGCAAGAAAATAATTAAACTTTTGTTAAAAATCAATTATGTATTCATTTATAATAGGTACCTAGAACAGGTAAATTCACAGAGCCAAAAAATAGGATAGAAGTTACCACAGCCTGGGAAGGGAGAGGAGTTACTATTAATGGGTACAGAGTTTCAGTTTGGGATGATGAAAAGGTTCTGGAAATGGGAGCTAACAGTTGTACACTATTGTAAATGTATTTGATACCACTTAAAAATGGCAAATTTTATATTACATATATTTTACAATAAAAAACATGTTTTCAAAAAATCCTTTACAAGCCGGGCGCGGCGGCTCAAGCCTGTAATCCCAGCACTTAGGGAGGCTGAGACAGGAGAATCGCGAGTTCAAAGCCAGCATCAGCAACAGCGAGGCGCTAAGCAACTCAGTGAGACCCTGTCTCTACATAAAACACAAAATAGGGCTGGGGATGTGGCTCAGTGGTCGAGTGCCCCTGAGTTCAATCTCGAGTACCAAAAAAAAAAAAAAAAAAATCCTTTACAAAATAACATAGCCTAGGCAGTTCCCCAAATTTGATTTGCCTGATCATCAGAATCACTTCTGGTGCTTATTAAAGGTATGGATTCTCTGGCCACCCACCAGACTGCCTAGTTGTTTTCTTGTTAGTTGGTTCATTTTATGTATCTCTCTGTAAGTTAACAGGAAACACGGTATCTTTAGTTGTTATGTAGTTTTTGCTTAACCAAGCAAATATTGAAAACAGCTTGGCTTCTGCCAATCTACAGTTATTCTAAACCTAAGCCACAGAGATGCAAAAAGCTCTGGTCTGCAATGTTACTATCATCCATAAAAGCACTGCTCTTCTGTATTATTTCTGGTTCCCCAGGACACTACTCTACAATACAGAAAATAAGCATAATAACAACACATCTGAAAAGGGCTAGGAACTTGTACATTTTAGTGGAGATGCCAGGCTTCAAGGAAGATATGGGAATTTTGTAAATGACAGGTGGTAACAAGGTGCTGTAATACCCAAGAACATTAAAATTAGAAGAGAAAAAATTCTGTGTGATTCAAAGACTAGTTTGGAAGAGATTTTCTTTCAATTGGAAGTCAAAACATATATTACATCATCTAAGCCGGACTGCTTTTAATGATCATTAAGCTTCAATGAAGCAAGTGTCATTTAAGGCTTTGAAGAGAAAGAAAAAAGGGTGTTTCAAGTCCCTCAAACAATTTACCGCTCTAGTATTTCTAATAATCACATTTGTATTCTTCTTTTAGACTGCAGAGCAAAGCAAAAAAGAAAATCCATAGAAATTGGAGTTGAACAAGAAAACAAAGTTCACAGATGAAATCCTCTCTAACACCAGCAACTGAAACAAGACTCAACCCTCAACCTTTAAACCACTGCCCAGCTCAGCCTCTTTTCTCCTCCTTAGTGATTTTTAAGTGTCACAAGAGCTCTTCAGGCTGAACTAAACAAATCATAAGAAAGTTTGGGAAAAATATGCAACAACTAATGTACTTTGTCTTAGCCATGTCACTGCTTGGCCATTTCTCCTTAGATATTTCTCTAATTAGAATGATGAGTTGACAAGGAACAATTCTTTCTTAGTGTGTGGTACTGGGACTGAACCCAGAGATGCTCTACCACTGAGTTACATCCCCAGTCCTTTTTACTTTTTATTTTGAGATGGGGTCTTGCTAAGTTGCCCAGGGTGGCCTCAAACTTGTGATCATCCTGCCTCTGCTTCCTAAGTAGCTGGTATTACAGGCGTGAGCCACCAATCTCAACCAAGAAGCAATTTGGGGGTGGGCAGAATAGTGGGCATTTAACCCAGGGTTAATTCACCACTGAGCTACATCCACAGCCCTTTCTTAAAAAAAAAATCTTTTTAGTTGTACATGGACACAATACCTTTATTTTATTCATATATTTTTATGTGGTGCTGAGGCTTGAACCCAGTGCCTCACACTGCAAGTGCTCTACCACTGAGCCACAACCTTAACCCCACAGCCCTTTTTATTTATTTATTTTATTTTGAGACAGGGTCTCACTAAATTGCTTAGGGCCTTGCTAAGTTGCTAGGGCTGGCCTAGAACTTGTGATCCTTCTGTTTCAGACTCTTGAGCCACTGGGATTACAGACATGCACCAGCCTGGCAATAAGCAATTTTT
Organism: Xerus rutilus; assembly: GCA_028644305.1. Taxonomy (NCBI): domain Eukaryota; kingdom Metazoa; phylum Chordata; class Mammalia; order Rodentia; family Sciuridae; genus Xerus; species Xerus rutilus. Next base: position 16,857,776 of record CM053399.1, read on the forward strand.
AAGTCAAAGCAATAAAATAAAAACACCTCCAAATAATACAAGTTTTGTTTCTGTGAGAATTATCCTTCCTTTATTCCAAAATGAAGCAGTGACTATCTCTCTACTACACACAAAGTTAAAAAAAAGATCTTCAAGAATCTATAAAGCTCAAGCTTAGAATGGACTTTAGAAGTCACCTAATTAATCTAACTCTTCTTTCTCATCTTGTGTCTGAATTTTCTCCTCAGTGCCTGTGTTCAGTGATTGTATAGAAAAAGTACTGTCCAATAGAACTTTCTTTGATGCTGGAAATATTTGTTACTTTGCTTTGTCCAATATGGTAGAAGCCACTAATCATACAGTTTGTAGCACTTGAAATTTGCCTAATATAACTATGAAATTCTGATTGTATTTAATTTAAAAAATTAGACTTATGGAAGTATAGCTCACATACAAAAATCCGTGCATATTTAATATATGCAATCCAATGAACTTGGACACGTGCATATCTCTCTGAAAACATCATGATGACCAAAATAACAGACATATCCATTACCCCACAAAATTTCCTTGTATCCTTTGTGTACGTATGTGGTAAGACCACTCAACGTGAGAATCTATTCTCTTAAAAATATATAAAGTGCATAATACAGGTTTGTTGACTATAGGTGCTATGCTGTAGAGCAGATCTCTAGAACGAATTCACCTTGCCTAATTAACTTTATACCAGTTGGATAGTAACTCTCTATTTCCACTTCTTCCACCCCTTATTAACTATCATTCTATTGTATGCTTTTACAACTGTATTTAATTAAATTTAAATAGCCACAGGAGAATACAAGACACCATATTGAATAGTGCATGACTATTATCTGCTCTATTACTTCTAATGACAGAAAATCCATTGTCTCCCAAGCAGCTCTTTCAATTTGTGGACAATTCTACAAAATTTTCTACATTGTGAGATCTTTCTTCCTGGTAATTTCTACTCATTGGACCTAATTCTGTTTTCTGGAGCCACATAGAATAAGCAAGCCCCAATCACATGTTATGTCATCAAATATTTTAAACCAGTAGTCATGTTTTTCTTTTTCTTTTCACCTTTGGGTTTAACACTCCTGGTTTCTTTAAATATTCTTCACCATTTGGTTCATTCTTCAGTTAGTCCTTTTTGTTTGTTTGTTTGTACCAGGGATTGAACTCAGGGGCATTCAGCTACTGAGCCACATCCCCAGCCCTATTATTTAGAGACAGGGTCTCACTGAGTTGCTTAGTGCTTCGCCATTGCTGAGGCTGGCTTTGAACTCACGATCCTCCTACCTCAGCCTCCCTGGCCGCTGGGATTACAGGCATGCGCCACTGTGCCCGGCTTCAGTTTTAGTCAATGTTAATAATGATGAAAATAACAATTAACATTTATTAAGTATCTAGTGAGTGCCAGGTGCCATGTTAGGTGGTGATTATCACACATTATCATTTGAGTTCCTTTCCTGGCTAGGAAGCTAGTACTATTATTTGCCCTGACTTTGCTCAGGAGAAAACTCAGGCTCTGAGAGGTTAAAAAATTCATCCAACACCACTCAGACAAAAAAGTATACAGCTGGGCCAGGTGAAATGCTGCATGCCAGTAATCTCAGCTACTGAGGAGGCTGAGGCAGAAGGATCACTAAATTTGAGGCCAGCCTAGGCATCTTAGAGAGACCCTGTCTCAAAAAACATAACCAAACAAAGGCTGGGGTTGTAGCTCAGTGATAGAGCACTTGCCAAACAAATATGAAGCTCTGGCTTCAATCCCCAGTACTGCAAAAGTATACAGCTGGGACTTAAACCTATATATAAGTCTCAGAAAACACTGCTCATTACCATAACACTATGTTGCCTCCCTGTGAAAGCAGAGTCCTCAACTAAACTCCTGTTGTGGGTGTTGTTTGATCATCATTGTGTGTTAGGTTCTGTGCAGTCAGGGACTTTGTTTAGTTTAATTCTATGTACCTAGCACCACAAACTGGCATAAGGCAGGTGCTCAATAAGTATTTGTTGAATAAAAGAATGAATAAATAGAGAAATCACCTTCCTTCATTATGGCCTCTATTCTTGTATCCCATAAAGTTAATTTCACTTCTTGCTGGTCATATCACCTGTTGCCCAATACTCAGTTTATGTCTCTTGTGGTTGTGCTGTTCTGCTTCATGCTCTCATGCTTCTTTATCTTGACCAAATTTTTTAGTTAGATATTCTTCAATTCACTCCCTCCCTCCTTTCTTTCCTTCCCTCTCTCCCTAGGGATGGATCCCAGGGCCTCACACATGCTAGCTCTGCCACTGAGCTACATCACTAACCCCCAACTCAATTTTTATTTACATTATTACATTTAGATTTTCCCATTTGTTTTTTAAAATGAGCCTTTAGGTCAAGCCTGGAATGCACATGACTGTAAAACAGAGGTCAGAGTTAAACACAAAGAACAGATTAGATTCTCAGCAACTTTGACATCTTCTAAATCACCTTTCATGGCATGTATTATACATGTATTAGTCATTCACTCATCTATTTTTTCAACAAATATTTACTAAGTCCTACTAAATGACGGGCTCCATTCTTAATGCTAAAACTGAACAAAAAGGATCCAAATCCCTTCCCCTATGAAGTTTACACATCAGTGCAGGAAGGTCAGGTAAAATGTATGTTTGGCTTCTTATGAAACCAGTGTCACAAAAAACAAAATTAGTAGGGGGTCTATTCCAGATTAAAAGAAAATAGACATCACCAAATACAATATGTAAACCCTGATTAGATCCTGGGTCAGAAAACAAACAGCTATTAAAATTATTTGGGAATAGTAATGTGCTAAGCAACTCAATGAGACCCTGTCTCTACATAAGACACAAAATAGGGCTGGGGATGTGGCTCAGTGGTCACGTCCCCTGAGCCCTATTTTCTGTTTTATCTAAAGACAGGATCTCACTGAGTTGCTTAGCACCTTGCTATTGCTGGGGCTTGTTTTGAACTCATGATCCTTCTGTCTCAGCCTCTCAAAGTGCTGGGATTACAGGTGTGAGCCACCACACCCGGCTTATAGAGATTACAAACTTGCCCCATGCCATTTTACTAAGAAGTGAAAAGAACTGGGATTGAAATGAAGTCTTCTTTACCCACCAACCCTGGGCTCTTTTCCTTTCCCCTCTCCTTTCTTCCTCTTTCTCCTCCTCTTCCTCTATAAATTCTGACAGACTCAGTTATCACAACTTCTTTTTCTGAATATATAAAATTTATTCCCGCTAATAAACAGTTGAAGACTACCACTATGATAAATGTCAACATCACCAGCCTTGAGTCTGTGGGAGTGACTTTCTGAATGTTAGCTCCTTGACTCCAATCTTCTGAAATTTCTCTCTACCCCAACCCGCCCCCCATTTCCCCTCCCTATGCTCACTTTCTTGATGCCTGCCAGCAATGGCTCAGCAACTCATCCACTAGTCCTCAATACCTTGGAATGTAAACCAAGTCAGGGAACGTGAGCTTATTCAAAACGGATAGGTGATCTCTTACAATCTCAGCTATGTTTGATTTCATTCCCTGGAACCAGTGTTTATTTTATCTTTTCCAATCCAAAGAGCATTCTCTTTGACAGAGAAGACTAAACCAAAACAGAGGTGAATGCTCTATTTTCTTTCATTCATTAATATTATACCACCCACCTGGGGCCTCATTGTTCTTTCTGCTCCCAATGTAATTCTTAAAAGGGAAGACTTTTTATATTGTCTTTAGTATTTTGTCACAATTCTCAGTTTTCCTAGTCTCTTATTTTCTCTTTAATTTATACAATTCAGTAAATATTTATTTATATATACCTGAACTAGGCACTTGACTAGAATGCTGGGACACAGGGTAACAAAGACAGATAAATGTTCTCACAGCCTAATGAGAGACAGAATGTAAGCAAATAATTATATGTGTGATAATTGTAAGGAAAAGAGCCAGAAAAATATATTAAACCTAATTTAAAACTCCAGAAAAGTCTGTAAAAAAAGAGAGATGTATAAAAAAGAAACATTACCAATCTCACATATACTCTTTTGGAAAAGGAGAAAACGTTTCTAAATTGATTTTATAAGGCCAGCATAATCCTGATACTCAAACAAGATGATCATATTACAAGAAAAGAAAACTATAGCCTAACATATATCCTGCAAGATAAATGCAAAAATCACTAACAAAATGTTAGTAAAACAAATCCAGCAATATATAAAAAGGATAATATATCACCACTAAGCATAAAGGAGAAAAACCATATGACCACCTTAAAAGATGCAAAAAAAAATAGACATTTACAAGTTCATTCTACATATCATAAATGATAGGAATCTTGAACAACCAAAATAATCTTGGAAAAGTTGAAGGGTGCACATTATCTTAGATCAGTGAACAGAATCCACGACCAGAAACAGAGCTGCACATATGTGATAAATTGAGTTTTTTAAACAAAGGACCCAAAACAAATGAGTGGGGAAAAGAAAGTATTTTAAAAAAGAAAGAAAGTGTCTTTTCAATAAATGGTGCTATAACAACTAGCTATCCACATGGGAGAGGGGAAAGTAGGGAAGAGGAAAAGAACCTTGACCCCAGCTTCAAACCACCTACAGAAAACAATTCAACATTAGAGACCTAAATATACAAGCTAAGACCCTAATGCTTTTAGAATAAAATACAGAGTAATTTAGTCGCAAACATAGGGAAAGTGAATACTTTTTTAGATTAAATCCAAAAGACCCTAAACTCTAAAAGAAAAAAAAAGTTCTGAAATGGGCTTTAAAAACTTCTGCTACATAAAAGACATCATTAAGAAAATAAAGAAACCACAGATGGAATATTTGTGATATACATATTTGAAGATATCAGAACATATAAGAATCCCTATTATAGACAAAAGACCAAAAAATCCCACTAAAAATTGGGCAAAAGATTTCAAGAGGCACTTCACAAAGGAGAATATGCAAATGACCAATAAACAATTTAAAAAGTGTTCAATATCACTTGTCATTAGGGAATTGCAAACAAAAACTACAATATCATTTCATACCCATTAGAATGGCTAAAATAAAAAAGACTGATAACACCAAGTATTAACCAAGATGTGTAATAAATGGAATTCTCATACACTGCTGGCAGGAAGGTAAAACATTACAACTTCTTTGGAAAGCAGTTAGGCAGGCAGCTGTTTCACCATGGGTATTTTACCAAAGAAAAATAAAAACATACGCCCACAAAAAGACAAATATTCCTAGAAGCTTTATTCATATTAGCCAAAAACTGTACATAACCTACTGTTCATTCACAGATGAACAAAGACCCGACTGCTATACTCATAAAAAGAACAAAGTACTGACACATACCACAATGTGGATGAATATTTCTCCAAAGAAGATGTACAAATTGCCAATGTGCACATAAAAAAGATGTTCAATATCATACGTTATCAGGGAAATACAATCAATAGCAGAGTGGAATGCCATCTCACACTAAGATGGCTATAATTAAAAAGACAGATAATATCAAGTGTTGGTAGGAACATACATTGCTGATGGGAATATAAAATGGAGTAGCTACCTCAGAAAACATAGAACTAATGCATGAACCAACATTCCATTCATAAGCATATACGCAAGAGAAATGCAAACATATGTTCACACAAAAACTTGTGCAACAAATGTTCATAGCAACATTTTTTATAATAGCCAAAAAGTGAAAACAAGCCAATGTCTATCAATGGATAAATGGCTAAAATATGGTAATATTATACAAATAACATGAAATATTTGGCCACAAAAAGGAATAAAGTACTGATCCATATGATAACATGGATAAAACCTTGAAAACAAGCAAAGGAAATCACACACAGAAGCCCACACATTATATGGTTCTGTCTATATGAACCTTCCAGAATAGGCATTACCCATAGAAACAAAAGGCAGATTAGTGGTTATTGAGAGCTGGACATAGGTGAGTGGGGGAAAAGTTACTGACAATGAGCATGGAGGTTTTTCCTCTGAACCCAGAGTTTAAAAACCACTGAACTGTACCTTTAAATAAGTAAATTATGTGGCTGAGCATGTAGTTCAGAGGTAGAGCACATGCTTAGCATCCATGAGGCCCTGGGTACAATCCACAGTATCAAAAAAAGTAAATTGTATGGTATGTGAATTATATCTTAATTAACTCATTAAAATAATTTCAAAGGAATCATTTACTATGAATTCTAATTTTTTTTTGGTACCAGAGATTGAACTCAGGGGCACTCAACCACTGAGCCACATCCCCAGCCCTATTTTGTGTTTTATGTAGAGACAGGGTCTCACTGAGTTGCTTAGTGTCTCACGGTTGTTGAGGCTGGCTTTGCAACTCGTGATTTTCCTGTCTCAGCCTCCCAAAGTGCTGGGATTACAGGTGTGCACCACCACGTCTGGCTTGAATTTTAATTTTCTACTGAGTTTTTACTATTTACTATTTTACTATTTTTATTATGGATTTTGGGGACTTCTATATGTAAAGCAATTAGCCCTTCATCGGTGATGAGTTATAAATATTTCCTCCTGTTTATTGTTAATCTTTTTTTCTTATTTATAGGATTTTTTGTCAAGCAGATATTTTTTCCTTTTTATGTAATGAAATATACCAATCTTTTCTTTTATGGCTTCTATGGTTTTTGTCATACTTAGGAACACTTTCCCTTCTATGAGATTTATTTTCATGTTAGGTGTGAATAAGGACTCCAACTTAATTTTTCAAAGATGGTTACCATAGGTGTGTTCATTGATTTAAATGCCTTCCCTAATCTATATTAATTTTTAAAAATATTTTTTAGTTGTTAATGGATCTTTTTATTTATTTATTTGTTTATTTATTTATATGCTGTGATGATTGAACCCAGGGTCTCACACATGCCAGGCAAGTGCTCTACCACTAAGCCACAACCCCAGCCCCTATTAATTTCATTTTATTTTCTTTCTGTCACTCTTTTTTTTGGGGGGGGGGTGTGCCAGCAATTGAACAAGGGGCACTTAACCACTGAGCCACATCCACAGCCCTTTGTGTTTTTATTTTGAGACAGTCTTGCTAAGTTGCTTAGGGCCTTGCTAAGTTGCTGAGGCTGGCTTTGAACTCTCAATCCTCCTGCCTCAGCCTCCTAAGACACTGGGATTATAGGTGTGCACCATGGTGCAGCTAATTTCATTTTCACCCTTGAGTCAATTCTAGGCTTCTGATTCTAGTCCACTAATTTTTTGCCCATCTGTTCATGTGCTGGTGATGCAAAGTGTAGTGATGGGTGGGGCGATAGCTCAGTGGTAAGTATTTCCCTAGCAAGTCTGAGGTCCCTGGGTTTAGTTCTCAGCACCAACAAAATATAAAAAAAAAAAAGTGTGGTGATGAAGAGCACATGCTCTGAAACTAGCCCCTGAGATCAAATCTATATTCTCCCATTTATTGTCAATGTGAGTTGGAGCAAGTTAATCAGAAGGGGCTGTTGTGAAGTTTAAACAAATTACTATACTATATCTAAAGTGCTTCAAACAGTACTTATTACATCCTGCTTTGTGTTAGCAATTACTAGTAGAATCATTATAATAGATTCTAATATCTGGTAGGGCTAGTACTCTCATTATATTTCTTTTCTTTCTCAGGATATTTCTGGTTATTTTTGGTTTTCCTGCATGACCTTTATAATCAGCTTGTCTCAACAAAATAAGCAAACAAACCAAATAATATTTTTTTAATATTTTTTACTGAGATTATATTAAATTATAAATTAAATTAAGGATCACTGACAGCTTTATGCTTTTAAGTCTTTCTAAGAACATAGTGTGCCTTTCCATATGCCCAAATCTTATTTTGAGTATATCTATAGTATTTTAAAGCACTCTCTCTTTCTTTTTTTAATGTTTGTTAAGTTGTAGATGAACATAATAGCTTTATTTATTTTTATGTGGTGCTGAGGATCGAACCCAGTGCCTCACATGTGCTATGCAAGTGCTCTACCACTGAGTCACAACTCCAGCCCCTTAAAGCTCTCTTAAGATAGTTCTTGCATACTCTTGTTAGGCTTATGGTTAGGTATATTGTCTTGCTATTAAAAACAAGATCTTTTTCTCTTGTCTGAATATATGAAGTCTATTATTTTTTAAACAAATTACTGATTTTAGTATATTTTGGCAACATATTTTGCTAAATTTTAATGCTTATAATAGATTTAAATTTGATTATCTTGGCCATTCCAGGTAAGTAATCATGTCACTTGCAATACTGTAATTTTCCCCTTGCTTCAAAATTTTATGTCTCTTATTTCTTTTTCCTGCCTAATCATTGATTGGTACTGTCAGAAAAATGTGAATATTAGTAGCAAATAGCAAATGTGAAATTGTTTTATAATTATATCTAGATATTCCAGCTCAAATATGAACATAACATGAAGGCAAATCAAAGGTTTAAAATTTAAAAATAATTCTAAATATGTATATGATACATAAGAAAATGCTTCTATGTTTAAAAGCAGGTTATGCAAGTATATATTTAGCATAATTTCTACTATGCAAAAACTTCAATGGATAGAAAACACTAGAAATAAGTAGCAAGTATTTTAATGGTGAATGCTGTGGGTGGTTGGTTTATGGTGATTATTCTGCTTCATTACACTTTTCTGCACTACTACATTTCTACAATAAGCAAAAGTTTCTTTGATGATCAGAAAAACATAAACAAACAAAGGAAAAAGGAATTAATCAAGTATACCGTTTTTTGGCTGAGTGCAACTTTTAGCTTATGTCTTGATGTTTCAAATCCCTATCACAGTGCTCTCCTGACTCAAGCCAGTTTTGTGATCTGCATCAGGGATGCTTTATCTGTTTCTTCCATCTGGCTAGGCAGCCCACAGTGTGATCCCACAATGATGTCATTTCTCTTTTGTTCTTCTTTTATCTGAATCCAGATGTTCTCCAACATGCTCCCACCCTCAGATTTGTGTCTAGATATCCATGCAGCTATAGATCTTTTTGATACCAAACTGCTTTACTTCTCTTAATACCCTTAAATATATTTCTTTTTCCTTGTCCATGATTCTTCCCACAAGACCTCTGAATGTCCCACATTGAAGGAGCCCACAAGGAAACCTGTTTTCTGGTATTCCTCAGTAGCAAACATTTTCTAACATTTTTTGAACCCTCAGATGTCTCTTAAGGAACTCCAAGGAAATGCTGTCCTAGCCAAGACAATGATTGATAGAACTTTTGGAGATACAGCCTTCTCAAAGGAAGTCCAAAAATCATATTGATTGGCTTTATTATAGATTTGTACTATCTAACCTCAGCTAGATGCTCACGGCTACTGGTAATTGTTAGTCATCTCCTTTTGCCTTTGTTATCACATTCCTTACAGCAGCTGCTCCAGACACTATCCATTCTCAAATTCCCAAACCAACCCCATGCTCCAACCACCAACTCTCAGCAAATAACCTCTTATTTTGTTAGAAAGATTGAAGCCATCTGATTTCTTAACTTCTTTTGATTTCCTTCCTCTATGTATCTTTTTTTTTTGGTACCAGGGATTGAACTCAGGCGTATTCAACCACTGAGCCACATCTCTAGCCCTATTTTGTGTTTTATGTAGAGACAGGGTCTCACTGAGTTGCTTAGTGCCTCACCCTTGCTGAGGCTGGCTTTGAACTTGCGACTCTCCTGTCTCCGCCACCCAAAGTGCTGGTATTACAGGTGTGTGCCACTGTGCCTGGCCTCTATATATCTTTAAAAAAAAATTTTTTTTTTAGTTGTAGATGGACACAATACCTTTATTTTATTTATTTATTTATGGTGCTGAGGATCGAGCCCAGTGCCTCGCACATGCTAAGCAAGTGCTCTACCACTGAGCCACAACCCCAGCCTTCCTTTATGTATCTTTTTTTTTTAAATTTTTTTTAGTTGCAGATGGACACAATATCTTTATTTATTTTTTTATGTAGTGCCGAGGATCGAACCCAGTGTCTCATGCATGCAAGGCAAGCGCTCTACCACTGAGACACAATCCCAGCCCCTCCTCTATGTATCTTAATATTTCTCTGCATCATCACTTTTCCTCAACTTTTTCCTTCATTCAAAAAAATCTTTCCCTTCTCCATCTAAGATTAATCTCTCCATGTATGTTATCAAGTCCACATCTCAGTTTCCCTGGGACCTTGCTCCATCAATTATCCCCATTACATTTGCATTTTGATCTTCCATGTCCATGAACTCCTTGCCATCTACCCATACATGTCTAAATGATCCCTTAATCTAAAAAACTTTCACAGACCATTCACTAAAGTTACTTTCTTCTTCTTCCTCTCCTTCTCCTTCTCCTCCTCCTTCTTTTCTTCTTCTTCTTCTTTTTTCCAGTGTTGGTGGGAATCAAACCCAGGGCTTCATGCATGCCAGGTGAGCACTTCACCACTGAGTTATATCCCCAGCCCTCCTTTTGTTTTTGAAGCCAAATTTCTCAGAAGAGTATGCTATACTTCCCCTTTTTACCATCCAAATGTTCATTATCTAACTCCTTCAATGCTACTTCCATTCCCCAACTAAAACATTCTTTTGGAAGTTATGGGTGATCTCCCAATGAATATATAGGGATCCTTCCTTTTCTTAGTTTCACACCTGCAGTGACTGACGCTGTTGCCCATCCTTTCCTTGAAATCCTTGTCTGTTGGCTTCTGCAATGTCACATTATGCTAGTTCTCCACATTCTGATAACTTCTTCCCTGATTTTTCTTCCTTCTCTCACCCTCTAAATAAAGGATAGAGATCAGATAAGTTACCAAACTATAGTTAGGCCGAGTTTACAGTTAGAGAAGTAAGTTTTAGTGTTCTACACCATAGAAGGATGACTAGGGTTTATAACAGTTTATTAAGAACTAGAAGAGAGTAGTTCAAAGTTTCCTAACACAGAGAAATGATATTTCAAGAGATGGAAAAGCCCATTATCCTGATCTGATCAATACACATTGTATACGTGTACCAAATTATCACACTGTACACCAGAAATATGTATAATTATTGTTAATTAAAAATACAAAAAAGCATTCCCCAAAGTTTACCCTTATTCCTCTTGTGTGTGTACTTTTTCTTTCTTTCTTTCTTTTTTTTTTTGGTATTAGAGATTGAACCCAGGGGTCCTTAACCACTGAGCCACATCCTCAGCTGTTTTTATTTTTTATTTTGAGATAAGGCCTTGCTTAGTTGCTGAGGCTGGCCTTGAACTTACAATCCTCCTGTCAGCCTCCTGAGATACTGGGTCACTATATTCCTCTCATCCATTCATGTGATTTAACTATCACCTGAATTTCTACTTCCAGTATCTTATCAGTCTTGAATTTCTGCTATAGAAATTCATTGGAAAGATGCTCTGTCTTCTCAAACTCACTTCATCCTAAACTAAACTACTGTAGAAAGTCTTAACTAATCCTCCTCAACAAACTGAGTCTTCCGCTTTTCATTCTGCATTTGTCTCTTGATTTTTAAATTTTGGACATTATCTTTGGACTCTTAGTTCAAGAGAATAAATTATCTTTGTCTCCACCCACAAACACTTTCCATCTCCCATGCTTTCAATATAGATATTGTACTGATTTGAGATTACAAATATTCAGTATTAACTTATTCATAACTATATAAACATTATTCACAGCCACAAGCCACAATATTTATTTTTATTATTATTACTTTTTCTTTTTTTTTTTTGGTACCAGGGATTCAACTCAGGGGCACTCGACCACTGACCCACATCCCCAGCCCCATTTTGTGTTTTATGTAGAGACAGGGTCTCACTGAGTTGCTTAGCGCCTCGCTGTTGCTGATGCTGGCTTTGAACTCACGATTCTCCTGTCTCAGCCTCCCAAAGTGCAGGGATACTTTTTCTTTCTTCTACAACTTTTGTTTTTCTTGAAATCATCTCTTTCTTGGATTGCTTAGAGTTTCTAAGTATTGATCACTTCTTCAACTCAAGGATCAATCTCTAATTCTCTACTTGAAGTGGCCCACTGTAAGAGACGATCTATCAATTTTAACCTTCCTTCACACATTCCTCCTGAAGTCTTTGGTCCTGCCACTTCTGTCTGAACTGGTTCCTTTCTAGCTCTCCTGCACAAACAATTGTTCTGGGACTATCCTATATTATCATTCTAATAATTCTACCTCTCTCCTGGGTTGGATCTCTTGTTTCTGGATCCTATAATTTCATCTTCCTAGATTTATTCTCATTTTTTTGATGAAGCACATCCTCCAGTAATTTCACAAGAAAGGGTGTAAGAGAGTTAAAATTTTATAAAATTTTACTTACTTAAAAAACCTCTATCCTCACAGTGATTCATTTGGTGTAGACTTCTACGTTGGAAATAATTTTCCCTTAGAATTCTGACAGCATCGCTCTCATCTTTTAGCTACAAGTGCTGCTGTTGACAGGCCTGATGGTATACAAATTCCTCTATTTTATTCATTCTTTCTAGGTATATTCCTGTACTGGTTCTCTAATTTTCTCCTATTTTCTTTTTCTTTGCCTTTTCTGGACAATTTCCCTAACGTTGTCTATCAGCCTGTTGGTTGAATGCTTTCTTTCTGCTCCTGAAATTTCTAAATTCCAAGAATTATTTCTTGGAGGCCTGGCACAGTGGCACTTGCCTGTAATTCCAGCGGCTCAGGAGGCTGAGGCAGGAAGATCTTGAGGTCAAAGCCAGCCTTAGTAACTTAGTGAGATTCTAAGTAACTTAGAGAGATCCTGTCTCAAAACAAAAAAGTAAAAAAGGGCTGGGGTTACATGCCCCTAGGTTTAATTCCATACCCCCCTTAAAAAAAAAATCTTTCTTGGAAAATTCTTTTTGTTTGCTTTCTCTTTCTTTCTTTCTTTCGTACCCAGATGTGCTTTACCACTGAGCCACATCCCTAGCCCTTTTTTTTAAATTTTGAGACAAGTTTTCACTAAGTTGCTTGGGGTCTCACTAATTGCTGAGGCTGGCTTTGAACTTGTAGTCCTCCTGTCTCAGTCTCCTCAGCTGCTGGGATAATAGGCATGTGCCACTGTACCTGGCTCCCCCCGCCCCTGCTGTTTTTTGGGGTAGGGTCCCACTATGTTGTTTTTATGAGGTGGGATCCTACTAAACTCCTGGACCGGAGACTATAGATCCTCCTGCCTCAGGCTCTGGAGTAGCTGGGACTATAAGCATGTGCCACTGTGCCAAGATGGTAAATTCTTTTCTTTCCTCTTTCCCTCCCAGATGTCGATGGACCTTTATTCATTTATTTATATGCAGTGCTGGGAATTGAACCCAGTGCTTCACATATGCCAGGTAAGTGCTCTACCACTGAGCCACAACCCCAGCCCCAGAAATTCTTATTTAATGGTTTCAATGTCTTCTCTTTTTCCCTGAGGATATTGATGATTGTTTTCTTCTGCTCCTTTTATTGTCACTGCTTGGTTCTGAATTCTCCCCTCCCCTTCCACCTCTGCTTGTTTTGGCTCCTAGCTATCACGTTAGAGACTTTCCCCAAATTTCTGGTGATCCTTGAATGAGCTTGTTCATATCTGGAGAGTGGTTACATAAATGGATGGAGTGCCTTTGCACTAAATTTTTTTAAAATTTTTTTTTTAGTTGTAGATGGACACAATGTCTTTATTTTATTGCTTTGTATGTGGTGCTGAGGATCGAACCCAGGGCCTCACGCATGCGAGGCAAGCGCTCTACCACTGAGCTACAATCCAAGCCCCTACACTGAATTTTATTGTAGAATAAATGGGTGGTAATTATATGGTGCAACTCCTTGATGTCAGATTTGTAGAGACTTTCTCTGCAGCTACTTCAGTTTTTCCAGAAAATATTTTAGACTTCTTCTTGGGATTTGGGGGGCATCTGCCAGGAAATCAGCATTCTGAGAGCAAAGCAAGTGAAGGGAGCAGGAATGGAAAGGTGGCATCTCACTTCTGTTCTGTTCCTGGTATTCCTGAGTGGAGAGCTCCTCTAGTTTAATTGCTCTAGTCTTTTCCTGGGATGAAGAAGAAAGTGACCATAATGCTTGAAGTAAGGAATAGAACTGTTCCTTATAAAGATTTTCAACATGCCGGGTGCAGTGGTACATGCCAATAATCCCAGCAACTCAGGAGGCTGAGGCAGATAGATCACAAGTTTGAGGACAGCCTCAGTGAGGCCCTAGCAATTTAGTGAGACCCTGCTTCAAAATAAAAAACAAAAATAGCTGGGGATGTGGCTTAGTTGTAAAAGTGCCTCTGGGTTCAATCCCCAGAATTAAAAAAAAAAAAGTTTTCAATAAACTCTACTGTTTTTAGTTTCCTGCATATCCCCAAATTCACAGCACTCAACACCTCCAATTCTTAAAACTCTTTTAGACTTCAATGGCACAAATGGATACCTTTCCTTTTTTGCAAGTAGTAATCAGCTGTCTCTCCTAAATCAGTTCCTCCTTATCCATGCACTGTCCACCTTCTAAAATTTGACTGACATCCATAATTTGCTAGAATTTCCTCTTTTGTTTTCTTTGTCCTTTTCCCTTAATCCTTTTTCCTCTGTTATAATTTTTGGGGGAATTCTACAGGAAGAACAAAAAATATGTATTTGCCTAACACTTTCTACCACTGGGGTGAAATTATTTACATTTTCTTTCAAACTGGACTGTGAACTCCTTAAAAATAGAACCATATCATCCTGAAAATAGAACTATATGATGTGGCATAGAGGACACATCAACAACTATTGTTGAATCAATGAATAGATGAATGAATGAGTTCTTTGAATACTTTTCATTTAGCACAGTGCTCTGAACATTAAAGCATTTAATAAATAAATTCAAAACAAGAAAGCTTTATGATTGACATTTTGTACTTAAAATTTCAAGTATGTGGTTCTCAGAAAGACTAGTATGTATAAGTATAAATTACATGGCTGCAGTATAAGGAGTATACTACAATTTAATGTGTCATTTTGTGTGTGTGTGTGTGTGTGTGTGTGTGTGTGTAGTACTGGGGACTGAACACAGGGGTGCTCTACCACTGAGCTACATCCCAGTCTTTATAGTTTTTATTTTGATATAAAGTCTTGCTAAATTGCTGAGGCTGGCCTTGAACTTGTGACTCTCCTACTCTCCTGAGTTGCTGAGATTATAGGTGTGTGCCACCACACCTAACAACCAGGTAATTTTTGAAAGTGAATTCTGAATCCTTTGTTTGAAAAGTTTTAATGTCTTTTTAAAAAATAAACCTTTTTGGGGCTAGGGTTGTGGCTCAGTGGAAGAGCACTCGCCTAGTATGTGTGAGGCACTGGGTTCGATTCTCAGCACCACATATAAATAAAATAAAGGTCTATCAACAACTATAAAAAATAGTAAAAAAAAATTTTTTTTTTGTTTTGCCCTCTTCCCTGCCCTGCTTTTTGATTGTTTTTTTTTTTTTTTTTTTTTAAATTTTTTTTTTAGTTGTAGATGGACACAGTATCTTTATTTATTTATTTTTATGTGGTGCTGAGGATCGAACCCAGTGCCTCACGCATGCAAGGCAAGCGCTCTACCACTGAGCCACAATCCCAGCCCCTTGATTGTTTTTAATAGAAAAAAACTGTAGGAACATACTAAACACAAAGTAAGAGACTCTACAAAAAGCTACTGTCTGACAAGAACAAGCTATAGACAGATGGCAGAATTACAAGGCAAATGTACTGAAGTCTTCCATTCCAATACACTAAAATAATGAAATGTTAATAGCAGCTTCTAGGATCTACTTTTAAAAGTGTTCTCAAGTATACTAAAATACAGTTCACAATATATTACAATAAAAATATCCCATGAAATAAATAACAAAGCAAATTTCTTGGCCAAAAATCATATTTGCTTATTATTCTAGAAAAGTCGGTTTCCTCCTATATCTTTCTCTCATTCATACTGGGGATTGAACTCAGGAATATTCATTCTCTGAGGTACATCCCCATTCCTGTTAGTTTTTATTTTGAGACAGGGTCTAGCTAAGTTGCTGGCTTCACACTTGGCAATCCTCCTGCCTCCGCCTCCTGAACTACTTGGATCACAGGTGTGTGCCACCAAGCCCAGCACCTCTTTATCTTTTCAAACATCATTATTGTCGTTATCACTTCAGTGCTCAAGTTGCCTCAAATGACTTCTTTCCCCTCCTAAGCAACTTCTGCCCATTTTTCAGGGTCCAACTGGAGACTCCTCTCTTCAGTGAAAGTCTGCAACATGACCTCTCTTCTTCCTGATTCCTGCAGCACTTCTCTTCACCACACAGTCTGACTCCTAATGACACTCTACATTGTGCCATCTCCTGACTATCTTCCCAAGACTGTAGGCATCTTGGAGGCTAGGCCACAGCCTTCTTTTCTATACCTTATAACTCCTAGTACCACTTCAGAGGCACAGCAAGTGCTCAATGTTTTCTTTTTCTCAGAGTAAAAATAGTTTTATTTTATAGTAATGATTAAAAAAACAAACCGTCAAGTAAGGGACTGGAGGTGTAGCTCCACGGTAAAGAAAGTGCTTAGCATTTGCAAGGCTCTGGCCCAAGCCCCAGCACTGTAAAGCAACAACAAACTCAAACACTATAAAAACGTGAAGAAAAAATTAGTCTCAGCACATAGAGAAAATCATTAATAACATTTTGGTATACCTCTTTCCAAACATATACAGACATAAACATATATAATATTGTATAAATATATAATATATACAATATATAATGTTGTATAAATGGTATTTATTATCATGTTGCTCTGTAACTTGCAATGATACATATAGGTGTTCAGTAAATATAGATGTATTTGTCCATCAATGCAAATTTTCTGAATTTAACATTTATTTTAAAAGTAAAAATGTGCTTCCAAGGAATTATGAACCAATTAGCCCATCAAACAAAGTTCGGAAAACTGGAATTACATATTTTTCAGACAACTAATTTTGTGGTCATCAAACCCATTATAATTATAACATGGTTAAATTCATTTATTCATCCACTGATTTTAAGATACTGGTCACCTGGTAAACACTATACTACCCATTAATCCTTATATATTCTGTCACACATCTTTCCTGAGATTTCAACCAGCTATTACATCCTAACATTCCTCCTGCAAGTGACAAAGGTGGTGACTGCTCTCCTGGGTCAGTTACACTTCACTTGTACAGTCACTTGTTTAAATGAGTGTTGTGATGGCAAAGCTTACATTATATAATTTCTCCACATAAAATCCATCCTATTGGTGGTTTTTTTTTTTTTTTTTTTTTTTTTGGTACCAGGGATTGAACTCAGGGGCTTTTGGTAACAGGGATTGAACTCAACCACTGAGCAACATCCCCAGCCCTATTTTGTGTTTTATGTAGAGACAGGGTCTCACTGAGTCACTTAGTGCCTCGCCATTGCTGAGGCTGGCTTTGAACTCGCGATTCTCCTGTCTCAGCCTCCCTAAGTGCTGGGATTACAGACTTTTTTTTTTTTTTAGTGGGTTTTTTTTGTTGTTTGTTTTGGGTACTGGGGATGGAACCTGAGAGCTTTGCAACCGAACTACACCCTTAGTCCTTTTAATTGTTTAGTTTGAGACAGGGTCTCAGTTGCTTAGGGCCTTGCTAAATTGCTGACACTGTCCTCCTGCCTCAGCCTCCCAAGTCACTGGGATTACAGGTGCACACCACCCACCTCACCAGGCCATACTGAGTATTTGAGAAATGGTGATTTAAGCTCTAAAGGTCCTTTTGGGTCCTATGTATCTACAAAAATGGTTTGCAACCCATTAAATTCCTTCTCATCGATCTCCATGCCAGATGAGAATTTGAAGAACTGTTTTTTAAATCAGAGCAAGGGGAAAAGAACAGGGCAGGGAATCCTTGGCTGCAACAGCCGGCTTCAAAGAATTCAGTGTGCTGGGAACAGCAGCCAACTGGGTGCGACTGACTGCACCCTTGCACCAAAGCCAGAGAACAAAGATGAAGGGCGAGGAAATTAAGGAGATTCTTGAAGTGACTTCCCAGGAGGAATCTCAGACCAGCCACACCCAGTCCCTTCATCTTAGTAAATAACTCAGCAAAACTACAAATAGGCTTAGCTGAGTCCATGCAGGAACCTCTCCCAGGGAGTGGGGGATTTCTGCCTCACTGCTGCTACATGCAACTTCCCAAACTGAGCTTGCCTGCAGGGGAAGTGTGTGCTCTCCCCAAGTCACGGCATGTTTATCATAAGATGAACAAACAAACAGCAAATAGCTGGGGAGGGTTTTCCCCATTTCCTGGCAGCAGAAGGAGAACAGCTGTCTTCTGATTTGGACTTTTTAATACAGTTTTAAAAGTCTCTAGTAGGGATCCTACTTTGTCTGTATTTGATGGTTAAATTGAAATCCAAACTGCTCTTTCCAAGACAGGCTGAACTGATTGGAAATGGTATATAAATAAGCACAGCCCAGCAGGCATTAGTTAATTTATTCACTCAGCATTTATTGAGCACATACAATAGTCAAGGCACAGAATGGGGATTCAAAAATAAAATATGTAGTCTCCATGCTCAAGAAAGCTCACAATGACAATCATCACAATGACAAAAGCAACAGAATAAAGGAGCAGTATTATGTGCTCAGATTACTAAATGCTTTAGGTTTTCCAGTTTCATTTTCCCAACACTGAAGTAGTCTCTATTTTTACAGATACAAAAATGAAGGCGTGGGGGCTGGGATTGTAGCTCAGCAGTACAGCGCTTGCCTCCCATGCGTGAGGCCCTGGGTTCGATCCTCAGCACCACATACAAAGCAATAAAATAAAGACATTGTGTCCATCTACAACTAAAAAAATATTTAAAAAAAAATGAAGGCTTGGAAAATTAACCTGAGCATGGTCACACTGCTATATCCAATAAAAAGGATACTTAAACTTAAGGCCACTTGACTCTGAAGTGTTTCTCTTTGATGCCTCACATAGAGACAGATGCTTGATTTACAAACTTACAGTCTAGATAGGAAGGTAGGAAAGACAAAAACCTATTTTAGGAAAGAGATTATGTGTTTGCCAGTAACTAACTCTAATGTATGATAGAACAAGTGCCATGAGGGGTCACTTTCGAATGGAGGTCAGGGAGGACAAGAAGGGAGGAAACAGGAATCAAAAGGGCTTTGAGAAGACACAGTACTCTGGCTGGGGCTATTTGAAGATGAGCAGGAAAGTGACAGAAATGGGAGAAAGTTCTACACAGAGGGAAAAGCAAAGACAAAGGTATGCAAGGGGGCAAGCATAAGGAGTGTTTGGAGAAAGTGGGTGTTACTGTGTGGCCAGAGTGGCTGGAAAGACCTAAAACATACTCATGGGATTCATATTTCATTAGTAGCCAACACAGCACCATCGATGTTCTAAGCAGGGGTGACAAGCCAGCACTGTGCTATAGAGAACTACATTTATAAAAAGTTCTTAAGCGTTGATGCATATCAGAATCACCTGCAGAGCATTTAAAATGCCTGGGCCCCAACCCAAGATTCTAATTAAATTGGCCTGGGTGGGGCTTGGGCATCAGGAGTTTTTAAAATCTCTTTAAGTGATCTTAATACGTAACCAGGGTTGAAATCACTTATGTAGTGCAAGGACTTAGAGCAATGAAAAAAAGTTAAGAAGTTACTTAATGTTTCTCAAACTTAAGGGATCATAAGCATCACCTGAAATGCTTG
The DNA here is from genome assembly GCA_028644305.1 of Xerus rutilus. Taxonomy (NCBI): domain Eukaryota; kingdom Metazoa; phylum Chordata; class Mammalia; order Rodentia; family Sciuridae; genus Xerus; species Xerus rutilus. Next base: position 16,877,481 of record CM053399.1, read on the forward strand.
TTAAATAATAAATTCCCAGCCCCACTGCCTGCTGGCTGTGATAGAGTAGTTTTGAGATGGGATCAAGGACTGTCTTTTTAACAACCTCTCCAAGATGTTTAATTAGGGTCAGGTGGTGGCAGTGGGAATACAGAACAAGTTATGCCAAGCAAAATAAAACTGGAAAGGATTACATTTTCAACACTATTTACACTTACTTTTATATACTTCCAGCTTAAAACCCACCAAAACAATCAAATTTGAGTATGGTTTATTAAATTGACAACTTTAACCTAACATGATTTTACTGTGATTCATAGTGTATAAACTCTAATTAGGTCATTTACTTTTGTTTCTAACAGAACCATGAGAGCAAGAGATTTCAGACATCTAACAGGCATCATTTAATTTCTGGTAGATACACTTTAAAAAATGGGTTTAAGTAATATTGTATTTAAAAATCTCACTTCAGCCTATCTTTTTTTTTTCTTGGTTCTATTTTCAACCTCTAGAATTTAGTTAAAATGTCCTCCAAAGCACAAAACATTCAATAAAGCAAGTTCTATACTTTTCCTTCTATAGTAAAAATAAAGATTTTTATTTATTTATTTATTTATTTATTTTGGTACTGGAGATTGAACACAGGGGAGCTTTACTACTATATCACCTCACTAGTCCTTTTAGTTTTTATTTATTTTTGGTACTAGGGATTGAACTCAGGGGCACATAACCACTGAGTCACACCCCCAGCCCTTTTTATATTTTATTTTGAGACAGGGACTTGCTAAGTTGCTTAGGGCCTTGCTAAATTGCTGAGGCTGGCTTTGAATTCACGATCCTCCTGCTTCAGCCTCCCAAGCTGCTGGGATTACAGGCATGCACCACCACACCTAGTTAGTTTTATTTTATGACAAGGTCTCTCTAAATTGCTGAGGCTGGCCTTGCAATCTCTTACTTCAGCCTCTTGAGTCACTGAGATTTTAGCATTGTGCCACTGTGCTAGCTAAGATTTTTTATTTTAAATTAAGTGGAATAACTTTTTCTCTTGAAGATAGGTAAAATGGGACTTAAAATTAAAGCTACCTTTCTTTCATCTGTGCAACAGTGACAAGATAGAACATCACAATCGCAATGCATTCTTATGCCTCAACTTAATCATATTAAATTAGATTTGGGGCTAGAAATCATATATTCACCTCAGAGACTAAATGGTACAAAATGTATTTATTTTTACTTAGCAGCAGAACATGATAAGGTAAGAGAACTGGACTGAGAGTTAGAATAACTGAATTTAGTCTTGGTTCTACAACCAACTGGCTGGACGACCTTGGCCTCAATCTTTATATACCTATCCAATAGGGAAGGGTTAAGGTAGATTAGCAGTTTTCAAATCATGTTCTTCCACAGAAGCTTAGACTTTTTCAGAGGCACTTAGAAAGTCTTATAAAGGTTTAATTTTTTTTTTTTTTTGGTATGGGGGATTAAACCCAGGGGCATTTGACCACTGAGCCATACCCCCATCCCTTTTTTGTATTTTATTTAGAGACAGGGTCTTCCTGAGTGGCTTAGGGCCTTGCTAAGTTTCTGAGGCTGGCTTTGAACTCAGGATCCTCCTGTCACAGTCTCCTGAGCCACTGGGATTACAGGTGTGCGCCACTGTGCCTGGCTTAATTTCTTTCTTTCTTTTTTTTTTTTGTGGTGCTGGGGATTAAACCCAGGTCCTTGCGCATGTGAGGCAAGCACTCTACCAACTGAGCTATACCCCCAGCCCTTAATTTCAATTCTTACTAAAAAGATACCTTTATTTAAAATCTATACAACTAGGGAATGTAGCTCAGTGGTAGAGTACTTGCATTATTCACAACAGCCAAAATATGGAAGCAACCCAAGTATCTATTAACAGACAAACAAAATGTGGTAGAGGCACATAATGAAATATTATTCATCCATAAAAATGGTTAAATTTTGATATATGGTACAACATTAAAGGATTTTGAAAACATCACACTAAATGAATAAACCAGCCACAAAAGAACAATTATTGTATAATTCCAAAATACAAAGTACCTAGAATAGTCAAATACATTAGGGCAGAAGTGCAATGATGCTTTACAGGGACTGCGAAGAGGGGGAAATGGGGAGTCACTTTTTAATGAGTACAGAATTTCAGTTTTGTAAGAATGAGAAAAGTTCTGAAGTTGGATGGTGGTGATGCTTGCACAACAGTGTTAATGTCACAGAACTATATGCTTAAAATGCTCAAAATGGTAAATGGTAAATTTTATGTTATTTACCACAATAAAAAGAAAAGAAGTATGTTTTGAAAAAAAAGACCTAGGTTCAAGATGAAATGCTTTCTTTCCCTTTCCCTTTTTTTCTCTCTCTTTCTTGTTGTTGAGGTACTAGAGATTAAACCCAGGGATACTTTACCACTGAGCTAACAGCCTCAGCCCTTTCTATTTTTTATTTTGAAATCGGGTCTCACAAAATGATGAGGCTAGCTTCAAACTTGCAATCCTTCAGTGTCAGCTTTCCTGAGTTACTGGATTATAGGTGTGTGCTTCCATTCCTAGCTAAGATGAAACGATAGAAGATCCCTTTTAATTCTAAAATTTTATGAGGCACTGTGAAAACAAGGAGAAAAGAGAGAATCTAGTTGATGAATAAACTAATGACTTTCCATGTTCTGAATTATGAGTGTAACTCTACCTTTTAGTGATTACACATAGACCCAAGAGGCTCTAGTAACAGTAGTAGCAAACTCAGAGGCCAGGCAGAAAGCATCAGCAGGTGAAGCTGGGCAGCTGGGGATGGTGGTAAATCTGAAGCCACATGCCCTAATAGGAGCAGCTGCATCTCCACCCTGGTGAACTGTCTTTTTGCAGGAATGTGGGCATGGCTTTGGGAGGATTTTCCATTACTCAAGTGAAAATGGAATTGAGATTTTTACTTGAAATGTTGGCATCTAATTTTTAAAAAGTATTTTTAACATTACAAACCAAAGGAACAGATCTGCAGGCCAAGGCACAGATAGCTAGCCAGCCACTGTCTTTCATAGAGTAAAGGCTGGATTTAGAATACAAAGAAGGAATGGAAGTACTACTTGTCAGTGTTTAAAGTCTGCATTCCGATCAGGATCTAAATCTTTCAAATCCTACTTTTGAAAGTATCAGTGGTTAGTGAATATTATTCAAATTAGATGTTATCAAGTAGCTGGGACTATGGGCACCCACCACCATGTCCAGCTTTTTATTACTTTAAAGGCCCCTATAAATCATAGAAAAATTACTGTACAGCAGATTTTCAAAACCAACCCTCCCTCAAATAAAACAAATGGTAATATCATTCATCCAATTATCTACTCTCTGCATGGTAACTTGGAAATGGTGAACTTTCATATTAATTAATAAAAAAAAATCTACCATTATTAGGTATTAGGGATATAGTTACTGGCAAAACAAACAAGGTTCTTGCCCTCATAAAGCTTACCATCTAATAAGGAAGATGGATATTAAATAGTCATTCAAATAAATACCTAGTGAAGAACTGTAATAAATGATATAACTAAACATTACAGGATGATTATAAAAGGAATAATGGAGGGACCTAATTCAGATGAGGGAGTCACACAGAAGGCCCTTTTAAGGAGCTGACCTTTAAACTAAGACCTAAAAGGATAAAGGGAGGTTAGCAACCTAAGGGTATTTTGTATGGAGGGTGAGGAGGTTAGAGTGGGAGAGTAGCATGTGACAAAAGCATTCCAGGAATGCTTATGTGACAGCCCCAAATAATTGAAATGGGGGGGTGTTAAATAGAGGGAAAGATTAAAGTTATTGGAGGAAGGGAAGTGAAAGATTTGAGGGGACATAAATTGTCAACTTTTTCCTTGGAGAAAATAATTTGAAGAAAAAAGGGAAACTGGTAACTAACAAACTAAAATGGGAAACAGCAAAGGGGAACTCAAGAAGTTGTTTATTGTCTCCGTCAGGTTTCTGAGAAAACAAAGCCTGGGTGAAGCTGGTGAACATTATTGGCTGAAAGAGTCCACAGCAGCAAAGAGACAACATGGTAGGGTTTTTGTTTGTGTAAAAAATTACAAAAGAAACATTTACTCTTCAATCATTCAAACAAGACAGCCACCTACTCCTGAAGAAGGCCTGTTGATCCTCAGAATGGTTTTTAATGAGAAGGATGAGGATTAGTGACGAGCAAAATCGAGGGGAAGTTTGAGGCAATTATGAAGAAAAGTCAGGCAAAATGCTTTATTTGAGCCTAAACTGTCTGCATCTCCCCTTGAGATCATTTCATCTACCATGACATTAGCTATTTTAGGGGAAATTTTTTTTTAAATCACATAAACAGATCACTGATTCCTAGAATGTAAGGTACATAAAAGCAGAGATTTTTTTTTTTTTAAATCAGTTCTCTGATTATCAGACCACAAATCCCATGAGGATAAGAATCCTGTCTGTCCCAATCATGTTCTTGCTGTCACCAGCCTAAATATTTGCTGAATGAATGAGTCCACACAGACTACGAGGACAAGACCACAGTGAATTCAGAATGAAACATTAAGAAAAGCTGAAGGGAGGGCTGGGGTTGTGGCTTGGTGGTAGAGCACTTGCCTAGCATGTGTGAGGCACTGGGTTCAATCTTCAGCACCACATAAAATAAGTCAATAAAAGAAAGGCATTGTGTCTACCTACAACTAAAAATATATTTTTTTAAAAAGGTGAAAGATCAATTGTATTTCTTCTGTGAAGTGTCTATTCAGTTCCTTAGCCCATTCATTGATTGGATTATTTGGTTTTTTGGTGTTTTTTGAGTTGTTTTTTATTTTTGTTGTTGTTTGTTTGGGTTTTTTTGGTACTGAGGATTGAATTCAGGGTTACTCTACCACTGAGCCACATCCCCAGCCCTATTTTGTGTTTTATGTAGAGACAGGGTCTCATTGAGTTGCTTAACACCTCGCCATTGCTCAGGCTGGCTTTGAACTCATGATTCTCCTGTCTCAGCCTCCCAAAGTGCTGGGACTACAGGCGTGCGCCACCACACCCAGCTTGAGTTCTTCACATATCCCAGAGAGTAATGCACAGAAGTGCATGTGGTAAAGATTTTCTCCCATTCTGTAGGCTCTCTTCACGTTATTATTTTCTTTGCTGAGAAGCTTTTTAGTTTGAATCCATCCTATTTATTGATTCTTGATTTTACTTCTTATGCTTTAGGAGCCTTATTAAGGAAGTCAGATCCTAAGCCAAATGGTGAAGATTTGGGTCTACTTTTTCTTCTATTAGGTGCAGGGTCTCTGGTCTAGTGCCTAAGTCTTTGATCCACTTTGAGTTGAGTTTCATGCAGGGTAAGATAGGGTTTAATTTCATTTTGTTATATGTGGATTTCTAATTTTTCCAGCACCATTTGTTTAATAGGCTATATTTTCTCCAGCACATGTTTTTGGCACCTTTGTCTAGTATGAGATAATTGTATTTATGTAGGTTTGTCTCTGTGTCTTCTATTTTGTACCTTTGGTCTACATGTCTGTTTTGGTGTCAATACCATGCCATTTTTGTTACTATGGCTCTGTAGTATAAATATATGAAAAAATTGTTCAACATCTTTAGCAATTAGAGAAATGCAAATCAAAACTACTCTAAGGTTTCATTTCACCCCAGTCAGAATGGCAACTATCAAGAATACAAACCATAATAAATGTTGGCGAAGATGTGGGTAAAAAGGTACACTCATATGTTGCTGGTGAGAATGCAAACTGGTACAACCATAATGGAAAACAGTATGGAGATTCCTCAAGAAAACTTGGAATGGAACCACCATTTGACCCAGCCATCCCACCTCTCAGTTTATACCCCAAAGACTTAAAATCAGCATATTACAGTGATGCAGCCACATCAATGTTTATAGCAGCTCCATTCACAATAGCTAAACTATAGAACCAACCGAGGTGTCCTTCAGCATATGAATGGATAAAACATTCATATGCTATAAACATTGAAGTGGCTGCATCACTGTAGTATGCTGTTTTTAAATCTTTAGGGTATAGGCCAAGGAGTGGAATAGCTGGATCCAAGTTTTTTAAGGAACCTCCATACTGCTTTCCAGATTCGTTGCACCAATTTGGAGTCCCATCAGTTTGAGTGTGCGTGCCTTTTTCACCACATCCTCGCCAGCACTTATTGTTGCTGGTATTTTGGATAGCTGCCATTCTGACTGGGGTGAGATGGAATCTGAGAGTAGTTTTGATTTTCATTTCTCTAATGGCTAGAGATGTTGAACATTTCTTCATATATTTGTTTATTGATTGTTTATCTTCTTTGGAGAGGTTTCTATTCAGCTCCTTAGCTCATTTATTGATTGGGTTGTTTGTTCTTTTGGCGTTAAGTTTTTTGAGTTCTTTATATATGCTGGAGATCAGTGCTCTATCTGATGTGCGTGTGGCAAAAATTTGCTCCCAGAATGTAGGCTCTCTGTTCACCTCATTGATAGTTTCTTTTACTGAGAAGAAGCCTTTTAGTTTAAGTCCATCCCATTTATTGATTCTTGCTTTTATTTCTTGTGCTTTTGGATTCTTGTTAAGGAATTCGGGGCCTAATCCAATGTGACGAAGATTTGGATCTACTTTCTCCTCAATTAGACGCAGGGTCTCTGGCCTAATTCCTAGGTCTTTGATCCACTTTGAGTTGAGTTTTGGGCATGGTGAGAGATAGGGGTTTCATTTCATTTTGCTGCATATGGTTTTCCAGTTTTCCCAGCACCATTTGTTGGAAAGGCCATCTTTTCTCCAATGTATGTTTTTGGCACCTTTGTCTAGTATGAGATAGCTGTATTTATGTGGGTTAGTATCTGTGTCTTCTATTCTGTACCATTGGTCTACATGTCTATTTTGGTGCCAGTACCATGCCGTTTTTGTTACTATAGCTTTGTAGTAAAGTTTAAGGTGTGGTATTGGGATGCCTCCTGCTTCACTCTTCTTGCTTTGGCTATTCTGGGTCCAATTTTTCATTTCTCTAGTGGTACACAAGGTAGAGTCACACCATTTGTGTCTTCATACTAGAGTTACTTTAGATACAGGGGAGTAAAGGGAGAAGAAGGGGTATGGGTAGAAAGAATAGTAGAATGAATCAGACATTATTACCCTATGTACATATATAACTATATCATCGATGTGATTCTACATCATGGACAACCAGAAGAATGAAAAATTATACTCCATTATATGATTTATCAAAGTGCATTCTACAGTCATGTAATTAAAACAAATTTAAAAAAATTCTTTAAAAGGTGAAAGAAAAAAAGGGGGGTGAAATTAATATTTTAGATCCTGGTGTTCATTCTTGAGTCTTTCTTCTCTACACTCCACACTCACCAGCAAATCCTGTCAAAGTAACCCCTTAAACAGCTCTTCATCTCCATGGTCACTTCCTGTTCTATTGGAATAGTCCTGTCTTTAGCCTTACCTGACTGTATTCTGTATTTTGGATTGTTTTCTGTATTTTTGGTCAGTGTCATATGTGAAAACAGTACACAAATTGATAAGGTTCCATTAACTTCAGGAGAAAACACAAAGCCCTTCATTACCTGAAGGAGCATGTATTCTTGTAGCCCAGCACAGCTGGTACAAACATGGACTTTGTGAACACTTTGGTACAAATATGAGCCATGCTACTGATATAACTTTGTGGCATTGTGCAAGTTATTTCTCTTTCTGCTTCTTAACATATAGTACAATAATAATCATATCAACTCATATATTTGTTGGGAGAATTAAATGAATACATGTAATGCACTTTGCTCAGTAGCTGGTGCACAATAAGAATTCAGCATTATTTTCTTTTAATCCATAATGAAGTTTCTTTATGTATTAAGCACAGCCATTGTGAACTTCTTACCTTTTTCCAAGGGAGTCATGTTGTTTCATGTCATACTTTAAAAAAAATCTTGTTTCCTTGTTTTAGAATATACTCCCTAATTTGCTTCAGTTTCCTACTACTCCAGGATCCATACCTATTATCTTTGCTCCTTTATAGCCTTTCCTTATTTTGGCAGGAAAAATTATTTCCTCCCTTGTACTATTACTGAATCTTATACTGGCTCTAATGATCACTTAAACTCTTTGAAAACTGTTTGTGGACTACTGTTTCTTCTCACAGAATGTGAGCTTCTTAAGGATAAGTATTGCCACTTCATCATCTGTATTTCCATCATTTCATATAGTGTTGGAGAACACATTGAAATGATCATACACTCTGGAGTCGGGCTTTCTGGCTTCTTTGTCACTTACCAGAGCAATAACTTACAGCGAGTTATTTAACTTTCTAAATTTTAATTTAATTTTCTATGCCATGGAACTAATAACATTATTTACCTGAGACAGAGTTGTTGTGAAGAAAACAAGACAATCTATATAGAAGCATTTAATAAATGTTCATTCCCGTTATTTTCCTTATTTTCACTACAGATATTGTACTTTTCATCTCTAGAAATTCTATTTGGATTTTTTAATATCTTTCATTTCACTGCTAATCATATTCATGTTTTCCTTTACAATTTTGAGCATATACTATGTAAAATAACTGTTTAAACCAGTCACAGTGGCGCAAGCCTGTAATGCCAGCACTTAGGGAGGCTGAGACAGGAGAATCGCGAGTTCAAAGCCAGCCTCAGCAATGGCGAGGCGCTAAGCAACTCAGTGAGACCCTGTCTCTACATAAAACACAAAATAGGGCTGAGGATGTGGCTCAGTGGTCAAGTGCCCCTGAGTTCAATCCCTGGTACCAAAAAAAAAAACTGTTTAAAGGTTCTTGTTATTTAATTCTATCATCTCTGTCATTTCTGGGTCTGTGTTTCTCTTAATTTTTCTCCTGGTTATGGGTCTTGTTCCTTTTAATGTCTAATAATTTTTAATAGGGTGCCAGACTTCGTGAATTTTGTATTGTTGAGTGCTGGATTTTTCTGAATTCCTATAAAGAATATCCAATTTTGTTCCAAAATCCAATGAAGCTCAACTTAAGATGGGATTTTTGGGGCTGGGGTTGTGGCTCAGTGGTAGAGCACTTGCCTAGTATGTGTGAGGCACTGGGTTCAATTCTCAGCACCACATAAAAACAAATAAATAAAATAAAGATATAAAAAATAGATCGTAGTGAGATTATTTTTTAAAAAATGGGGTTTTGTCCCAATAAACCCAACATCAGTTGAAAGTGTTGTTAAGTAGGGGCTGGAATTGTGGCGCAGTGGTAGCGTGCTTGCCTAGCATGCGTGAGGCACTGGGTTCGATCCTCAGCACCACATAAAAATAAAATAAAGATATTCTGTCCACCTACAACTAAAAAAATAAATAAATTTAAAAAAAAGAAAGTGTTGTTAAGTAAAAACATGCATTGAATACACTTAGCAACACAGTAAAACATAACACACCATAGGTGTGCTGGTTGTTTACCCTAGTGATTGTGTGGCTGATGGAAGCTGTGGCTCTTTGTCACTGCCCAGCATCACAAGGGAGTATACTGCCACACCTTACTTTCTCATGAAAAGATCAAAGTTCAAAATTGAAGTAGTTTCTACTGAATGTGTATCACTTCTACACCATGGCAAAGCTGAAAAATCATTAAATCAAACTTACAAATCAGGGATCATCTGTCTAGTTAAGTTCTTATAGACCAGCCTAATAATTTTTGCTTTTAAGTTGCTGAGAGGATGCTGTCCAATGCCTGGAGGGTTTTAAAGTCTCTCTCCTCTGTCTGGTAGGAGGGTGTGCTATCCGTAGCCCTGTGTATGCGCCAGGAATTGTCTGGGCTACTGTTTTTAGGTGGTGCTTTTTCAACCCACACATGTGCAAAGTTTGTAGCCTGAGATTCATGGCTCTGGAGTTTGCTGAGCAAGCCCTCTTCTCTGGTATTTGGCCTATAAATTCTGGTCACCTCTGTCTCCCTACCCTAATCTCTTCCTCCTTAACTCAAAAAAACAAAAACAAAACAACAACAACAACAAAACCAAAACTGTCAGGTCCTTTGAATCTCCCTCCCTGTACTGTTGATTGGAAACCGCCTCCCAGGTCTTCCAGTCACCTTTGCCTGGCTAATGTCTGAAAACAGTTATTTGAGATAATGTCTGATTTTCTTGTTGTCTGTGGCAAAAGGACGATTCCCTTAGTAGATACCTCTTCATGTGTAGAAGAGGAAGTACCTATCACTATTTTATTAATTGAAAAAATATATACACACATATTATATATGTAAATGTATGTCAGATAAATATATTTCTATTGGTAAAAGCACAAAGCCCAAAATTAAATTCTAACTGAAAATACACAGTGGACAAAGAGCTCTTTTGAGTTACCATCCCTAACCAGGAGTGAAGATTTACTTCAAAGGAATTTCAGTCTTTGTCAGACTTGGAAAATTCAGATTAATCTTTCAACACTGAAAGAAATACCAAAGTGAGAAGTTGAATTTTACAGGCTTTTTACATTTGAATAGATCTTTTGCTTCCAAGAGCCTAAAGTTGCCTCGATAGCAAAAGGTTCACTATAGTGTTCATGAGATTATCTGAAACTCAGACATAGGAAAATTAGCATCATTCAGTACCCAGCCATGCAGAAATGACATTGCATCCCTGTGCTTGCTAAAAACTGGAAGAAAATGTTTCTTGCTAAAAGGGAGTAGGTCATTAGTTTTCTACAGGTGGCTTCATTTTTAGATGTTTTGCTATAATGCTTCTTCTTCTTTTTTTTTTTTTTGTAGCCTCCTAGAAGTATTAGTTTCCTCTTGATGTTAAAATATATACATGATATTCTATGTAAATTATCTGTATAAGAACAACATACTAGCAGCTTCACTGAGTAGTTACTTGGCATTCTCATTGAAAAAGTGGGACTTAATAAATCTTCCTTTCAAACCTTGCCTCCAAAAGCTTTTGCTCATTCTGGATTAAAACTGGGACTTGACACATTCTGGGACTGAAAAGCATTCCAAGTTTCCTGGAAAAAACTGAGAATATATTAAAACTATTTAACCAAAGATTTTAAGATCACTTAGACACAAATGTTGCATTTAGTCTTTAAGAAATCAGCCAGTTGTGGTGGGGCATGAACATAATCCTGAGCACTTGGGAGGTTGAGGCAGGAGGATCACAAATTGAGGCTAGTCTGGGCAACTTGGTGACACTGTCCAAAATTTAAAAAAAAATAAAAAGACCTGGGGAGGTAGCCGAGTGGCAGGGCATTCCTGGGTTCAACCTCTAGTACATAGTATGAAAGAAAATTATCAGAGGCTGTATGATTAAGAAGCCTAACAACAGCCAGGTGCAGTGGCGCAAGCCTGTAATCCCAGCACTTAGGGAGGCTGAGACAGGAGAATTGTAAGTTCAAAGCCAGCCTCAGCAATGGCAAGGCGCTGAGCAACTCACTGAGACCCTGTCTCTAAATAAAACATAAAAAATAGGGCTGAAGCCAGGCGCGGTGGCTCAAGCCTGTAATCCCAGCACTTAGAGAGGCTGAGACAGGAGAATTGCGAGTTCAAAGCCAGCCTCAGCAACGGCGTGGCGCTAAGCACCTCAGTGAGACCCTGTCTCTACATAAAAAACACAAAATAGGGCTGGGGATGTGCCTCAGTGGTCGAGTGCCCTTGAGTTCAATCCTCAGTACCAAAAAAAAAAAAAAAATAGGGCTGAGGCTGTGGCTCAGTGGTCGAGTATCCTGAGTTCAATCCCCAGTACCAAAAACAAACAAACAAACAAACAAATACATAAGAAGCCGGGGCTGGGATTGTGGCTCAGCGGTAGAGCGCTTGCCTGGCATGCATGAGGCACTGGGTTCGATCCTCAGCACCACATAAACATAAATAAAATAAAGATATTGTGTCCATCTACAAGTAAAAAAATATTTAAAAAATAGAAAATGAATAAATAAATAAATAAATAAGAAGCCCAACAATAAATATCCAGTAAAAAGCCTAAGTTTTGTTTATGGCACAAGAGAATCAGGGGGAACTTGGAGCTGTTTCCCCTCAGCAGCTGGATGGATCACTGGCAAATGCTATTAGAAAGATAAAGAAACCCACATCTGTATGGAGTCCAAATGTAATATGAATCCCTTGTGATAGTAAATAAATTCTTGAAGAGGCCCCACTTCTAAATCAGGAAAAAAATTATGGCTATCTGAAGACTGTTTTACATAGTTATCTCCATATGCTATACCACAAAGACAGCTCTAGCTGTATACACCATTCTTCAATAATATAATAGATATCAGTAAATTTTTTTTTTTGATATTTTTTTTGAGATTGAACTCAGGGGCACTCGACCACTGAGCCATACATCTCCAGCCCTATTTTGTGTTTTATGTAGACAGGGTCTCACTGAGTTGCTTAGCGCCTTGCCTCAGTAAATATTTTCTGACTGATTAAGAGACCAGGAAAAGCCAGGCTTACTGGTACACGCCTATATTCCAGTGGCTCAGGAGGCCAAGCCAAGAGGATTGCAAGCTCAAAGCTCGCCTCTGCAATTTAGCAAGGCCCTAAGCAACTCAGTGAGACCCTGTCTCAAAATAAAAAATAAAAAGGGCTGGGGATGTGGCTCAGTGATTCAGCACCCCTGAGTTCAATCCCCAGTACTCCCCCACCCTCCCAAAAAAATAGACAGACAGATACTAGGGGAGGACTGAGAAAGACAGATTCTAATGAATAGTACAAACTTCACTTGTATACTCACAGTGTATAGGTATTTATGTAGATACAAATTTTGTTTACATAGAGACCAATGGAATAGATTTTCCAAGCTAGTTCACTTAGAATAGAGTTCATACTGGGCTGGGGTTGTGGCTCAGTGGTAGAGTGCTTGCGTGGCATGTGTGAGGCAGTGGGTTTGATAATCAGCACCACATAAAAATAAATAAATAAAAGTCCATAGACAACTAATGTGTGTGTGTGTAAAATTTTAAAAAATTGAGTTCATACTGGTTTTCACCTATTAGTGCATACGTTCCGTTAAGGAAATGACAGTATTTTCGGTACATAAATACTTCTTGCACAAGAAATAAAGAGCCGGGCGCGGTGGCTCAAGCCTGTAATCCCAGCACTTAGGGAGGCTGAAACAGGAGAATTGCGAGTTCAAAGCCAGCCTCAGCAACGGCAAGGCACTAAGCAAGCAACTCAGTGAGACCCTGTCTCTACATAAAACACAAAATAGGGCTGAGGATGTGGCTCAGTGGTCGAGTACCTGAGTTCAATCCCCAGTACCAAAAAAAAAAAAGAATGAAATAAAGATGAAAATTTTATTTTTTAAAAAATATTTTTGATACCAGGGATTGAACTCAGGGGTACTTAACCACTAAGCCACATCTCCAGCCCTATTTTGTGTTTTATTTAGAGACAGGGTTTCACTGAGTTGCTTAGCGCCTCACTGTTGCTGAGGCTGGCTTTGAACTTGTGTCAGCCTCCCAAAGTGCCAGGATTACAGGCATGCACCACTGCGCCCAGCAAGATGAATAATTTCTAGAGTCATATGTCAAAGAAACCGTGATGGAAGTAGAAATAATACATTAGCAATTCTGGGTTTTATTTGCAGCCTTGCAATTAACCCATTGTGTAATCCTTCTGCAAGTTATACAATTTCATTACTTTTACAATAGGCACATTATCTATTTGTTAGGATAGTTGAAATAATCTAGTAAAATACTGAGTAGACGTTTCTGAAAAATTTTTCATAGCTATATATAAAGTAAAAGAGTTATCAATTAGAGCAGAGTAGGGGCTCTTGTAAATGCAGCAAAGGCAGGCAGAGCATTGTACCTGTCCACTTATTCTAACCTCAGTGCCAAGCACATGGTAAGTCTTCCAGAAATATCTGTTTTGAATGGATGAAGAAATGCTTTAGGTCTTCCCTTTCTTTCAGCTAGACTCACTATAGAAATTATGTTTGACATATTAAATACTTATTTGGAGAACCACATAATATGAAAATGAGAATAAGAACAGATCCTTGAGAACAGATGTTAAAGAAGATTTTATGCAGAGATTCTAAATCTGAAAAACTTGGAGCAATTTAAACTACTTTAATTTTCTGAATGTAAGAATCTACTGACATTTTTTAAAAGCTCCCAATGGGAGTGTTTTCACCCTTCATTTCACCAATATACATCTTAATAAGGATTTTTTTTAAATACGTTTTTAGTTGTAGATGGACACAACACCTTTATTTATTTTTATGCGGTGCTGAGGATCGAACCCAGTGCCTCACACTTGCTAGGCAAGCCCTCCACTACAGAGCTATAACCCCAACCCAATATGGATGTTTTCAATCATTGTCTTTCTTATGTTTGCCTTGAAATATGATCGTGAGATGCCAAACAAGTTTTTCAAGTATAAAAATGACTTGCATTTTCTAGTTCACATTACTCTTCTCTCAAGGACTTAAAGATGCTTTGAAAGACTATTAAGCTTTACTATACTTCCCTAACCCTTTATTTCTAGAATCTGACCTGTACTTCTTGCTTTTTAGCTGAATACCAAAGAAATATCAACTTTTCCCAAACAACATATAATATTATTCACAACAGCCAAAAGGGAGAAGCAACCCTAGTATTCTTTCACAGAAGAATGGATAAGCAAAATGTGGCATACACATAAAATGGAATATTATTCAGCATTAAAAAGGAAGGAAATTTTGACACATGCTACAACATGGATGAATTATGAACATATTCATGCTAAGTGAAATATGCAGTTCACTAAAGGACAAATATTATGTGATTCCACTTATACAAGGCAGCTAGAGTAGTCAAATTCATGGAGACAGAAAGTGGGATGGTGGTTGTCAGGAGCTAGAGGTAAGAAGGAATGGGGAGTTCATATTTATTGTGTACTGAGTTTTCATTTTGCAAGATGAAAAAGTTCTGGAGGTGAAGGGTGATGATGGTTGTGGAGTGATAGGAATGTATGTAATGTCACAAAATCACACACATAAAATTTATGTTTATATTTTATCACTATTCTAAATAATAAACAACATATTTTCTCCAATTAATCTATTTCCCCTCCAATATAAATTTCAGTGGTCATCGAACTCACTTCACATGCCAAATCCAATCACAAAATTCTGTAGAGTCTTACTCTGAAAGTATTCTTTCCATTTCCAAGGATACCACCTAAGTTTGATTCTTACCTCTTACCTCCACTACTATTTTCCTAAGCCATCCTCCACATTGCCTTTAGAATGGTCTTTATAATACAGATACCATCACACCACTCTCCCTTCTAAGAGCCTTAAAATAATATCTATAATAGTAATATTCATAGAACAAAATCAAACTTCTTTTTATAGAAAGGACAAAAAAATAGGTCTTCGGAATAAGACTTATTCCTTTACAGGCTCATCTTTTTATTATTTATTTATTTATTTATTTATTTTTTGATACCGGGGATTGAACTCAGGGCCACTAGACCACTGAGCCACATCCCAGCCCTATTTTGTGTTTTATGTAGAGACAGGGTCTCACTGAGTTGCTTAGTGCCTTGTCATTGCTGAGGCTGGCTTTGAACTGATTCTCCTGTCTCAGCCTCCCAAAGTACTAGGATTACAGGCATGCGCCACCACGCCCGGCTCAGGATCATCTTTCCTAACCTGTTTCACAAGTGCTAGTCATTCTGATCTTCTCAGTTCCTTGAACACTCCATGTTCTTTTGTGCTTCAGCACGTACCTCACATAGAATGCCCTTCTCTCCTTTACTGATATGGATAGTTCCTACTGTTCCTTTCCAACTTAGATCCAACAGCCAGTTCTCAGAATCTACTCTAATCCACTACTCTCTTCCTTCTCCAACAACAGGATCCTCATTCTATCTCCACCCCTTCCATTCAGCAGTTTCCCTCTTTGTACAGGCATATCTCAGAGATAATGCACATTCAGTTCCGGACCACCTTAGTATTGTTTCTTCCAATAAAGTGAGACACACAAATTTTTTTGGTTCCCCAGTGCATATAAAATTATGTTTAAACTGGGCACAGTGCACATGCCTATAATCCCAGCTACTTGGGAGGTTGAGGCAGGAGAATCTCAAGTTCAGGGTCAGCCTGGGCAACCGTCTCCAAAATAAAAAGGGGTAGGGGAGAATGGGGATATAGTTCAGTGACCCTGGGTTCAATATCTAGTATTGAAAAAAATAGTTACACATACACTATACTTTTGTCTATTAAATGTACAACAATATGTCTAAAAAATAATGTATATACCTTATTTCAAAAGAACTTTATCACCAAAAAATGTTAATGTTCATCTGAGCCTTCCACAACTCATAATGTTTTTGCTGGTGAAGGGTCTTGCCTCGATGTTGATGGCTGCCACTGGTCATAGAGGGGGTGCTGAAGGTTGGAGTGGCTGTGGCAATTTCTGAAGACAACAATGAAGTCTACTACACTTATTGACTCCCCTTTCATGAAAGATTTCTCTACAGTATATGATGCTGTTTAATAGCATTTTACTCACAGTACAACTTCTTTCAAAATTGGAGTTAATCCTCTTAAGTCTGCCACTGCTTTATCAACTAAGCTTACATAATTCTCTAAATCCTTTGTTGTTATTTCAACAATGATGATGTTCACAGCATCTTTACCAGAATAGATTCCATGTCAAGAAATGTTCTTTGTTCATCCATAAGAAGCAACTCCTCATTTATCAAAGTTTTATCATGAGGTAGCATCAATTTAGTCACATCTTCAGGTTCCACTTATAGTTCTCTTGAACTATAGATAGTGCACATCTGCAGTCAGTTCCTCCACTGAAGTCTTGAACCCCTCAAAGTTGTCCATGAGGGTAGGCAGGAATCAATTTCTTCCAAATTCCTGTCAATGCTGTTGTTTTGACCTTCTCCCTTAAATCACAAATGTTCTTGATGATATCCAGAATAGTGAATCCTTTCCAGAAGGTTTTTGATTTACTTTGCGCAGATCCATCAGAGGAATCACTACTTCTGGCAGAGAACAGCCTTCAAAATGTATTTCTTAAATAATAAGACATGAAAATAAAAATTACTCCTTGATCCATGGGCTGTAGAAAGGATGTTGTATTAGCAGGCATGAAAGCAACACAACACAAATCTCATTACATATCTCCATCAGAGCTCTTGGGTGGTGAGGTGCACTGTCAATGAGCAATTATATTTTGAAAAGATTTCTTTTTGTGAGCAGGTCTCAACGGTGAACCTAAAATATTCAGTAGGAGCCGGGCATGGTGGCACACGCCTGTAATCCTAGCATTTTGGGAGGCTGAAACAGGAGAATTGCAAGTTCAAAGCCAGCCTCAGCAACGCTGAGGTGGTAAGCAAGTCAGTGAGACTGTGTCTCTAAATAAAATACAAAACAGGACTGGGGATGTGGATCAGAAGTCAAGTATCTTTGAGTTCAATCCCCAATACCCATTCCCCCAAATTCAGTAGGCTTTGTTATAAACAGATGTGCTGTCATCCAGGTTTCGTTCTTCCATTTACATAGCATAGACAGAGTAGAGTTAGCATGATTCTTAAGGACCCTAGGATTTTCAGAATGATAAATGACCTCTGGCTTCAAACTTAAAGTCACCAGCTGCATTAGCCCCCAACATGAGAAGCAGCCTGTTCTTTGAAGCTTTGAAGCCAGCAATTAACTTCTCTCCAGCTATGAAAGGCCTAGACTGCATCTTTTCTCAATATAAGGTGTTTCGTCTACAGTGAAAATTTCTTGTTTAGGGTAGCCACCTTCATCAGTTATCTAAGTGAGGTCTTCTGGATAACATGCTGTAGCTTCTACACCAGCACTCATTGCTTCACCTTTTACTTGTATGTTATAGAGAAGACATCTTTCCTTAAACCTCATGAACCAATCTCTGCTAGCTTCAAAGTTTTCTTCCACAGCTTCTCTTAGCTTAAGTAGAACTGCAGAGAGTTGGGGCCTTGCTCTGGGTTAGGCTTTGGCTTAAGGGAATATTGTATCTGTTCTGATCTTCTATCTAGACCACTAAAACTTTCTCCATATCAGCAATAAGGCTGTTCCACTTTCTTATCATTTGTGTGTTCACTAGAGCAGCACTTTTAATTTCCTTCAAGTGCTTTTCAACTTTGCATTTACAACTGGATAACTCTGGAACAAGAGGCCTAACTTTTGGCCTATTTAAGGTTTTGACATGCCTTCCTCACTAAGCTTAATCATTTCTAGTATTTGATTTCAAGCGAGAGACACACAACTCATCCTTTCACTTGAACACTCATTATAGGGTTATTAAATGGCCTAATTTCAATGTTGTGTCTCAGTCATAGGGAAGCCCAAGGAAAGAGAGAGACATGGGGAAATGGGTCAGTTGGTGGAGCAGTCAGAATTCTCACAACATAGCCATTAAGTTCATTGTCATATGGGCATGGTTCGTGGTGCTACAAAGTAATTACAATAGTAACATTAAAGATCACTGATCACAGATCACCATAACAGATACAGTGATAATGAAAAAGCGTAACTATTGTAAGAATTGCCAAAATGTGACACAGATGCACAAAATGAACCAGGCCTTTGGAAAAATGATGCCAACACACTTGCTTGATGTAGGATTACCACAAACTTTAAGTCAATGTAAAAAGCACAAATGTTCACAGTGCAATAAAGCAAAATGCAATAAAATGAGGTATGTCTGTATTCACATTATTCCTTGTATTTCCTGCACAGTATTTTAGTATTTGCCAAGAGCAAGGGCTCTGGAGCCAGACTGCTGTAGTATTAATCTGGGCCCAGCATTTACTAGTAACCTTTCAAGTTACTTTAACCCCTCTGATCCTCAGTTTTACTAGTTATAAAATGAAGATTATAGCATTTACCATGAAGAGCCGTTGTGAGGATTAAAGTGCTCAGAGCCATACCTGGTTCTTAATGAGGTATCACACTAGTGATGATTAGTGGTGGCAGGAATATTTCTGACACAAGACAGATATCTCCTCAAAAGTAAGGTATCCCAAAGCCTTGAACAGCATTTATAGGAACTTAAGAAAGACAGTTTGAAAGGAAGATCAGAGGGAAGGAAGGATGAGAAGAAGGAAGAAAAGAAGGGAAGGAGGGAGATGGACAAAAACAAATAGAATTGGGAAAGACTTACCACCGTTTTTGCCCACAGTTCGAAAGCATCTCCAGAAGGCCCGTAAAAATGATGCCCTATTGTGGGGAGTGGCTTGGATGAAGCTGAATTCTCGAAAGAGAATGTGAGTTCCCTGGCATACACTTGTAAAACTGCAAAGACAAAAATTAAACCATCATCAGATGGAATTCAGAAAGCTGTATTCAGAATGAAAATTCAAGACCAGAGAGAACCACTGCCAAAGGCGTGGGGGAATCTATCTTTTCCCCCAACAAAACTCGGAAATATAGATTAGACAAACTCCTTCTAAAGGGAAGTCTCTTCATATAACCATATCCCTCTGAAAACTCTTGAGTCCAATTCCTCTGAGTACTCCCCGCCTCCAGCATGTACACACTGAGGATATTTTAATCAGTCACCAGAGCATCTTATAAAAAGGGAATTCTTTCAGTCTTTACCTGGATAATACTGTCACTCTTCTCTTTCTAGAGAATACGTCTCCCTTTACCCCATTTGGATATGCTTCCCTAAAGATATTCTGTACCGTCCTTATCTATAGAAGCTCCCATATGGATAACATGGTTTACAGTGGGTATAGCTAGATTGTCTGTTCTAGTTTGGGGGTGCTGCTGTATACCTCCCTGACAGTAACCCCAGAGACAAATCGTATGTACCAAAGGATAGGAAAAGTTCCAAACAATACACTAAAGGCAAATAGGAAAAAACAAGGGTAGAAAGTGGCCCCTAACTAGAGAATGGAGCAAAGCCCCAGGGCCCAAGTGAGTCAGTGTTTAAACTGGGCCAGGGAAGGGAAAAAACATACTCCATTGCTTTTGGGTTCCCTGCCAAAGAAATAAAGGCTGTAGAGCCTGGCGTAATCTAAAAATGGAAATTCCACAAAAGAAAAGGCAATTATCCAGTAATCATCCCTACCAAGGGCCAACTGCAGGTTCCAGAAAACTCCTAAATTCCCTGACAAGTAAATCACGGGTGGAAAACATGTTAATCTTTGTGGAGAAGCAGACGCTAAACTGAAGATGACAAGCAATGGAGGGAACAGTGGTAATTCAAAGTGCCAGTTTGCATCTGTTGACCATCTAAAGGGGACAGGGATCCATCTCCAAACTGGGAACAGGAAAAAAATCTCATTACCATTCTCCTAGACCAAATTTAGAGGAAAGTGTTTAGTGTCTTTAACAGAGACTATGCTACCATTTAGGATAAAATCAGCCTCTTCCTATTAATATTAACAGTGTTATAATTTTAAAAAAGTGAATTATATACTTATCTTTTCTCATGGAAAACTAGCATAGAAATCCACTTTTAAGACATAAGAAAGTATAAGAACAATATCTGTCAAACGATTATGTTAGAAGAGAGGTTGTTAAAAAGGCTGTGAAAGTGTTAAACTACGCATGAAGTTTATGTCCATGCCATTGTTGTCCTACACCAGGAAAATGAAAAACACAGCAAATGAGCTGTTCCAGGTAAGTGGGGCAGGCTACATTTCCAACAAAGGAAGCCTAAAATGATAACATTGTAACCTAAATTTATAAAGCAATCCGGCAAAGAATTAGTCCCACAGTGCATGGGCTCCATGCCCTAAGGGTAAAGCTGGTGTTTAGGCAGTGGTCTAAGCAGCAAAGGAACTAATAATAGTGAAATTATATCCTTTTAATAGCTTAAAGACCATCTATCTCGAATGCCACATTTTGCTTAAAGCCTTTTCCTGATCCTATCCCCTACCCCCTTTTTCCCTTATATCTCACTTACAATTCTTAAAAAAAAAAAAAAAACTATTTAATTTTGTTTTGTTTTAAAGTTACTGAACTTCTTTCTCCTTCTAGACTGCAAGTTCATGTAGTAAACAATTAGGTTGAACTCATCTTTGTCTCCACTATGTTACCTAACACAAAGATACTTCATAAATGTTTGTGGTAGTTGATTTTGAAAGATAAGAAAAATTACTAATACCAGATAGAATAAATCTTTGCAGCTATCTATAATGGAATACTGAAAGTCTATATTTTATAATTTTTTTAAAAGTCTAGGCCTTTGGTCTGGTATTGTAATGTTGCAATCTGGCCTTCTTTTGATTAGTATTTTCCTGGTATATCTTTTATTATTATGTATCTTTTCTACCTTTAACTTTTCTAGATCATTTTGTTTTAGGTATATCTGTCATAAATAGCATATAGCTTAATTTTGTTTATCCAAATTCAGTCTCTATATAGTAAGAGATGACTTTTTAATGTATTTGATTAATATCTGACATTTATTTTGTCCTTTCCATGAACTGTTTTTCTTTGCCTTTTTCCTCTTTTCCTGCTTTCTATTTTGTTGCTACAGATTTTTGTTTTTTTAATTCTTTCTACCCTCTTTGTTAGTGTAGTTATAGATAGAATCCGTAATCTTTTAATATTCTTCTTAAAAATTTACATAAATATTTATCTATAATTTTTTCTCAAATGTCTAAAGTTACTCATTATCACTCTCTAAAACAAGACAAAGATCAAAGCATGCTGGAAGTTGCTGAGGCTGCCTTTGAACTTATGATCCTCCTATCTCAGCCTCCTGAGCTGCTGGGATTATACACATGCGCCACAGCTTCAAAGCACACTTTAAATAATTTACACACAATTTTCTCATTTTCTATTATCTTTTAGAATTTTACTTCTACCTTATTTAAATTGGAAAACTTTTAAGGTAGTGAAATATATGTAATTTTCATATTAGCCATTTGTCAGTATGTAGTTCAGTGGCATTAAAAATATTCACAATATGGGGCTGCGGTCATGGCTCAGTGGTAGAGCGCTTACCTTGCATGCGTGAGGCACTGGGTTCGATCCTCAGCACCACATATAAAACCCATAAATAAATAAAAATAAAGGTTTAAAAAAAGTTTAAAAAAAAAAAAAATATTCACAATAACCAAATACAGTGGCACACGCCTGTAATCCCAGTAGCTTGGGAGGCTGAGGCAGGAGGAGCATGAGTTCAAAGCCAGCCTCAGCAACTTAGCAAGGCCCTGTGTAACTCAGTGAGATCCTGTCTCTAAATAAAAAATAAAAAAAGGGCTGGGGATGTGGCTCAGTGGTTAAGCACCCCGGGTTCAATCTCCAGTACCAAAAAATAAAAAATTAAAATTAAAAATTCATAAAGCTGTACAACTATCACCACTACCTATAACCAAAACATTTCATCATCTCCAAGAAAACCTCCATATATACAATGGACAGTAAATAATGCCCTTTTCTGTTCTCCCACTAGACTCTGGTAACCTCTATTTTACTTTCTGTCTCTGTAATCTACCTGTTCTAGATACCTCATATAAATGGAATCTTATAATATTTGTCCTTCTGTGTCTGGCTTGTTTCACCAAGGATGTTTTTTTAGGGTCCACACATGTTGTGGCATATATCAGAATCTCTTTTCAAGAATTAATAATGCTCCACTGTATGCATATACTACATTTTGTTTATTCATTCATCTGTTGATGGACATTTAGTTTACTTCCACCTTTGGCTACTATGAATAAAGCTGCTATCATTGCTATACAAGCATCTGTTCTCATTTTGCTTTCAGTTCTTTTGGATATATACCTAGGGTGCAATTGCTGGGTCATATGGCAGGTCCATGTTTAATCTTTTGAGACACCACCAAACTGTTTTCCAGAGTGGCTGTATCATTTCACTCTTACCAGCCATGCATGAGGGTTCCCATTTCTTTAAGTCCTTACCAACATGTATTCTTTTTTTTTCCTTTTCTGATAGCCAACCTAGAAGTATGACAGTATTTCATTGTTTTGATTTGTATTTCCCCAATAACTAATGATGTGTTTATTGGTCATTTATAAATCTTTGCAGAAATGTCTATTAAAGTCCTTTGACTCCCCCATACCTAGCAACTCAGGCTCCTAGTACTGGGGACCTAACCCAGTGTCTTGTGCATGCCAGGCAATACTACCACTGAGCTAGACCCCTATCTCTGGTCATTTTTTCAATTAGGTTTTTTTGTTTTGTTGATACTGAGTTGTAGGGGTTCTTTATATATTCTGTATGCCAATTCCTTACCAGATAAAGATTTACAATTATTTTTTCCTATTCTGTAGGTTGTCTTCTTATCTTTTTTCCCTCTTTTTCTTCTTCTTCTTCTTCTTCTTCTTCTTCTTCTTATTATTATTATTATTATTTCCTGTAGTGCTAGGGATTGGACCCAGGGTCTGGCACATGCTAGACAAGCACTGTACTACAGAGCTACATCCCCACCCAGTTTTCTTTTCATTTTGAGATAGGATCTCACTAAGATGTCAAGGCTGGCCTTAAACTTCTGATCCTTCTGTCTCAGCCTCCTAGGTAGCTGGGATTAAAGGTGTGTGTCATCACTCCTGGCCTGAACTGTGATTTCTCAATAGTCATAAACCTACAGGCTGGGCGCGGTGGTGCACGCCTGTAATCCCAGCATTCAGGGTGGCTGAGACAGGAGAATCGCGAGTTCAAAGCCAGCCTCAGCAAGGGCGAGGTGCTGAGCAACTCAGTGAGACCCTGTCTCTACATAAAACACAAAAGGGCTGGGGATGTGGCTCAGTGGTCGAGTACCCCTGAGTTCAATCCCTCGTACCAAAAAATAAAAATAAATAAACCTATAGTTCTATTGGCAAAAGCCTGTGAGCAGTGAATGCTCTGTTTTCATCTGCCTAAAAATATCTAATTCCCCTTCTGGAGAGAGATGGTTTATTCAGTGGAAAATTCGGGGTTACCACTTACCATTGTCAAGAAACTACTCTATTATCTGGTACCTATCATTGTAATCAAGCCCACAATTTGTCAAACTCCTGCCATTCCTTTGAGTTAATTATTCTTAATTCATATAAGCTATTTTCTTTATTATAAATATCCTGCAAATTCTACCATATAGATTTATTTTGACCTTGCTCAGCACTTTAATCTGATTTTGGGGGGTCAATTCTGGAAAATTCTGTGATGATCTTTTTAAATGTTGCTTTTTTGCCATTCTATCATTTTATTTTGTCTCCTATTAGATATATACTATTGCCACTCAATGTTTCTTGCCTGTGTTCTCATAGTTTTTATCTTTGTATTATATTTAGTATCTCACATATTAATTTTCTATTCTATTATTTAGATTCTATTCTATTGAATTTTGGTTTTTCTTAATTTCAGAAACTTTTTTATCTTTCCAGGACTTGTCCTTTAAATAATATACATGGTTTTTGTTTCATTTTGCATGTTTTTGTCTCCCAATTTTCTCTTCTTTTAAAATAAATATCAATCCTTTCTTTATCTCACTAAGGATCTTATACATGTTTATTGGGTTTATTGCCTGGCTTTCGTAGCATTAGTTTCCCTTATATAGTTTAGAATTTCAGTGTACAGGTTCATCTTAAGTGGGAGACTTTTACTCTCTCCTGGGGATAACCCCTCGTCTAGAGCCAGTTCTTAAACTGGATGACTTGACTCCATTGCTGATGTTACTGGCAATATCAAAGAGACTGTCACTGAACCCCTAAGCAACTCGGACCACTAGGTCCTGGCTGCAAGGCTCTGCTTCCTCATGCACTCTAGGTTTTACATAAGCTATTTCCCAAGAAGTCATCGTAACTTTTTTTGGAGTCTCTCTTCAAAAGGTAGAGAGAAGAGGCTGGCTCCAGGTGTCCTGTCCTGTATGCAGCCTTCCTAGCATCCACCATTTTACAAGAAATGAGTTCTCAGTTACCTCAGACTCCTTCTAAACCCAGAGTACAGGAGGACCATTTGCTGCATTGTAGTATTGTTTGATTTCTAGTCCATAGATGAATTTATATTGGTTTTACACATGGTTATGTTCCTTGAATTTTCTCTTTAGAAAATATTATGTGTCTGGAACGAATTGAAGACCCAAGTCATTAATCCTACAAGCCATCATGATTAGAAATCCAAAATTAGCTTTCTCCCTTCCAAACCCTAAAAATGCATATTCATGCTAATTTTTCTTTGTATTTAGCTAAATTAAAAAGTTATTTAGTAGACACTAATCTTTCCTCTAAAAGTTTCTAAAAATATCCTAAAGGCCATAGAGAGGTAAACCATATACCTGTCTTAAACTACTTTCTCTAAAACCAAGCTAGATGTGGTGGCACACAGCTGTAATCCCAGCTACCCGGGAAGCTAAGGCAGGATGATGGCAAGTTCTAAGCCAACCTGGGCAACTTAATGAGACCTTTCATAATAAAACAAAATAAAAAGTGCTGGAGGTATAGCTCAATGGTAGAGAATTCGCCTTCCACACTTGAGGCCCTGGGTTCCATCCCCAGTAGTACAAAACAAACCAGTATTCAAACTTCATTGAGCAAATTCTTTCCTTCTTTAAATTGTTGGTAGTTTTCCTTGAAGAGTTTAATTTTTAAAAATTTTGACATGATTTTAAATTTACCAAAAAGTTACAATAACAAAGAATTCCTAAATAGCCTTTGCCTAGATTAGTCAAAAGTGAGTATTTTGCTGTTGATTCTAACATGTTCTCTTCCCTCTTCCTTCCCTTCCCTTACCTCCCTCTTCTTTCCCAACCCCATACATACACATGTATATACAGATATTGGTGTTTTTTGGAACTGCTTAAGAGTCAATTGTTGACATGATGCTCATTTACCTCCACAGTGTGTATTTCCTACAAACAAGGAATTTGGTTATATAACAGTAGTTCAATGATCAAAATTCAGGAATTAAAATTGATATGATACTATTATTACCTAATCTACAGATCTTACTAAGATTTCATCAATTGTTCCTATAATGCCTCTGTAAAACAAAAGGAGAATCCAAGATCATACCTGGCATTCAGTTGTCATGGCTCTTTAGTCTGAAACAGTTTTAGAGTCAGTCTTTGTATTTCTTTTCTTTTCTTTTCTTTTTTTTTTAATTTTTTTTAGTTGTAGATGGACACAACGTCTTTATTTTATTGCCTTGTATGTGGTGCTGAGGATCGAACCCAGGGCCTCACGCATGCGGGGCAAGCGCTCTACCGCTGAGCTACAATCCCAGCCCCAGTCTTTGTATTTCATAACATTGACTTTTTTTAAATAAAGTACAAGTTGCTTTGTAGAATGTACTTCAGATTGGGTTTGTCTGATGTTTACTCATGATTAGATTCAGGTGAGATTTTTGGCAGTATTATCACAAAAGTGATAATGGGTTTTGCTCTGTGCATCATATCAGGAGGCGCTTGCTATTAAGTAGTCTAGTTACTGGTCTTGTGAACTTTGATCATTTGGTTAAAGTGCATCTGAGTGGTTTTTCCATTGTAAAGTTACTCTTTGTAGCAAACAAGTATCTTGTGGGGAGATATTTTGAGGCTATGAGTCACTTTTTTCCTTCCCTCTTTCCCTCCTTCCCTTCTTCCCTCCTTCTTTCCTTATTCTTCTCTACCTCTCTCCCTCCCTCCCTCCCTTCCTTTTTGGTACTGGGGATTGAACCTAGAGGTGCTTCACCACTGAGCTATGTCCCCAGCTCTTTTTCATTTATTTTTGAGGCAGGTTCTTGCTGAATCGCCCAAACTGGCCTCAAATCTGCAAGTCTTTTGCCTCAGCCTCTGGAGTCTCTGGGATTATAGGTGTGTGCACCGCACTCAGAAAATATCATGATTCAAAGTAACCTTTTGCTGCTTTAATAAACAGAAGAAAAATGAGATTCCTCATTGGTGTGGGAGGTACTTTTGTGGATTGTGTTCCACTAATAGATTGTCAAACTGAATTATTTTTTCTCTTGTGGTACTGTGGATTGAACTCAGTAATACTCGACCACTGAGCCACATCACCAGCCCTATTTTGTGTTTTATGTAGAGACAGGGTCTCACTGAGTTGCTTAGTGCCTCATTGCTGAGGCTGGCTTTGAACTCGCAATTCTCCTGTCTCGGCCTCCCAAAGTGCTGGGATTATAGGCATGTGCCACTGTGCCTGGCTCAAACTAAAATTTTATTCAGCAAATAGTTAGCAAACGCTCAAGATATATTTCCATAGTATAAGTT
Source organism: Xerus rutilus (assembly GCA_028644305.1). Classification (NCBI taxonomy): domain Eukaryota; kingdom Metazoa; phylum Chordata; class Mammalia; order Rodentia; family Sciuridae; genus Xerus; species Xerus rutilus. Next base: position 16,904,581 of record CM053399.1, read on the forward strand.
GGTCCCCTGAACTAACAAATCCCTGGATTTTTTCTTTCCTTCCTTGTGAAATCTGGAAGAAGCCTGAAGTTCTTAAATGCTTTCTTTCCATTGATTATCTGCTATAGAATTTGGTGGTGCTAACTTGAGGGAAATCAGTGGGACAGACAGAACCCTGAAGTCATTTAAACAACATACTTGAACAGAAGTTGCCGGCACCAGCTTCTTATCTAGTGCTTTTTATTAGCTTCTTTCTAGTGCTACAAAGAAATTTCTACATAAAAGGTTAATGCAATTTTACAAACTTCTGCTTTACTATTATGCTGTTATTATTCCCCATTCTATTGTTCAAACATACAACACATCCACTACTGGAAAAAGTGAAGTATATGGTCTTGTGTTCAAGGAGAAATTTGACAAATCTGTTTTGTGTTTGTGTACGCGTGCATATATGATACCAGGAATTGAACCCAGGGGCATTCTATATCACTGAGCTATACATCCTCAGCCCTGGTTTTTTTTTTTTTTTAATATTTTTTTAGTTGTAGAGGGACACAATATATTTATTTATTTATCTATTTATTTATTTATTTTTATGTGGTGCTGAGAATCGAACCTAGTGCCTCACGCATGCAAAGCAAGTGCTCTACCACTGAGCTACAATCCCAGCCCCCCAGCCCTTTTTATTTATCAAGACAGAGTATCACTAAGTTGGCAAGGCTGGCTTTGAATCTGCTATCCTCCCATCTCAACTTCCCACAAAGTGTGGTTTTAGTACATGGTATATAGGAAGGCAGCTATGTTCGCCACTATACCACCAATGCTGTTTAATACTTGGTATATTTGGAATGAGCTTCTGCCCATGGATATACATGAGGTAAATTATTGGGTTCAGCGATTACAGGTTCTCTGTTGGCCATGATGAAATAAGTATAAGTGGTATTAGAAAATAGAGACCTGCCACGCTATTGGTGGGTGCTCGGTCTTCTTCATCTTCTCATTCCCAACACTGACTCAATTACAAGTAGATTATCCAAGATGTTCAGCTTCTAAAAAATTCCAATTTTAGGAAGAAATCCAATAAGGACTAATCAATCTTCAGTCACTATCTAGGAATAGATGAACCAATTTGTGAGCTCTGAGCTGCCATTGTGGTAAGTAGGATTCATAATCTCTGCAACAGCAAAAAAACAAAAACAAGCAAACAAAGAAAACCCAACACCAGTTTTATCAGTTTACTCTAGTGCAGCACTTTCACTTCACAACAAGATCTTTTTTCTGCCTAAGTAACCCTCAGTAGCAGAGCTAGTTTTCAGACTAGGACATCAGTGAGATCATATTTTACTGCATTATGAAGAGAAAAACTCACAAGATACTTCACAGGCCCTGAGAGCTATGAAAAGCTTCTGTAATGGGAAGCACACATAATACTGCAGTTTCTCTCCTTGGTCACTTCACCAAGCACTTTTCTGTCACCAGATCTCATAAAAAGTCTTCCTAAAATAGAAGTGGAACAGAGTACTTACACCAACCGGGACTGTTGCTAAGGGGATAGGATAATATTTTCAGACAGGTTGATCACCAAGTGAATTCTCCCCAAGAAGGGTAATAAGCAAAGGATCTAGTTCTCACATGCTGCTCCTCTGAAAGTAAACTGTTCCCCATTGGATCTTTGTTTATAATTCAGTCAAAATCCTGCCAGAGTGTAAAGGAATGCTTAACTCCTTTTTGAAGCCCTCTAACTTCAAAACTTATTGCTAAAGGCCTGGAATGTTGTAGTAAATTCCCAACTGACTAGCTAGCACACCAATTCCTTACCCACCGAGTATCAGTGGAGGAGCAAAATGATTCATTATCATCTGTTTCCCCTTGCATCTTTAAATGTGAAAGAACATCTCTTATAAGGTTGGTTACTCCAGGCCAATAGGAGTAGGAAGATAATGCACCTCAGGATGGGAAAGCAATGCATAAAGCCCTAGGAAAGCTGGACATGGTGGTGTGTGCCTGGAGGGGGATTGCAAGCTTGGGAGGCTGAGGCAGGAGGACTGAAGTTTGAGTTCAACCTGGGCCACAGTGAGACCCCATCAAAAGGGTGGGGGAAAGCAAGCACTGGGGAAAGGTCACCTGATTCATATTCTGCAGCGCATGTTAGAAATTTAAATTTTGTAAAGATTGTAGTAATTTAGAAATGTTTTTAATATGCTATATTAAAAAAAAAGTTGCCATAAGTCTCTCATTTGTTGCATTCCTACAAGGTTCCTGATACCTTTCCCCACGTCCTCTAAGCAGAGCTCTGAAAAACAGAGCTTCCAGAAGTCTGCCTAATTTCACTTGAAAGCCAGAGTAATTTGTGTTCTCATGGTGTCTCTGGGGAATCATCTCCTATCTCCATAGGAAAAGTTTCTGGACAAAGACTGTCTCTCACAGTATTGGTTACATCTCACCTTCTGCTACATGATCCATCTCACTTCTTTCTTATGTGGTCTCTAAACCTGTCCTCTGCTCTTTCTTTCTCTTACCTCTTTCAACATCTGTCTCTTGTTTGTCACCTGGATCACCCTGTCTGGATTGTTTCTTCTGCTAGGTAGTGTCTCCGATTTTATTGTCATGAGTGAGGACTCCTTCAGTCACCTGCAGATCCTGCCATTCCCTACACATAAAATGATTCCTCTACTCCCAGACCTCACAATAGCTTTCTTCTGTTTCCTGCCAGCTCACATGTCATATTTTCATCTAATTTCTTGTCTGTTTTCTTCT
>CM053399.1:16912316-17041646 GCA_028644305.1 Xerus rutilus
GCTATAGTAACAAAAACTGAGCGGTACTGGCATTAAAAACAGACACATAGACCAATGGTACAGAATAGAAGACACAGAGACAAATCCACACAAACACAGTCCTCTGATCCTTAACAAAGGTGCCAAAAACATACATTGGAGAAAAGACAGTTTTTTAAACAAATGAGGCTGAGAAAATTGATTTTCCAAATGCTAGATCCTTACCTCTCACACAGCACTAAAATCAACTCGAAATGGATCAAAAACCTAGGAATTAAATCAGAAACTATGCAAATCTTGAAGAAAACATAGGGTCCACACTCCAGCATATAGGCACAGGTAATAACTTCTCAATATAACCCTTAAAGCTCAGGAAATAATGCCAAGGGCTAACATAAAGGATGGCATCAAATTAAAAAGCTTCTGGGCCAGGTGCAGTGGTGTATGCCTATAATCCCAGGAACTCAGGAAGCTGACAGAGGAAAATCATAAGTTCGAGGATAGCCTCAGTAACTTAGCAAGTCATTACAGAGAAGTGAAATTTTTCAGCCATAAAGAAAAAATAAAATAAAATTACATCATCTGCAGGAAAATAGATGGAATTTGAGAACATTATGGTTAAGTGAAATAAGACAAACTCAAAAGGTCAAGGGTTGTATGTTTTTTCTCATATGTGGAAGCTAGAGGTAAAAAGGAAAAGAAAGATGGGAAATCTCATGCAAATTGAAGAGAGACCAGTAAAAGAGAGGAAAAGGATAGGGGGAAGGGTAATACTGGGAAATATTGGCCAAATTATATTGTTTTAGTATGAAAAGCTATTATCTTAATGATTCAGTACTCTAGAAAAAAATAGATTTCTTCCTGGTATCTTTATAAAAATCCCTTCAGTTTTTCTTATTAGCTCTTTAGGTTTCAATTTAATTTGCTTATTATTTCCAATAGGAAATGTTATTTGTAAAGATACATAAAGAAAGAACTTTAGATATCTGGCAGGATCTTTTTTTAATATTTGTTTTAATTAGTTATACATAACAGTACAATGCATTTTGACACATTGTGCACAAATGGAGCACAACTTCTCATTCCTCTGGCTATAAAAGGTGCAGAGTTACACCAGTAGTGTAATCACACGTGTATAGGGTAATAATATCCATCTCATTCCACCATCCTTCCCACTCCCATGCCCCCTCTCCTCCCCTCACTCCCCTCTGCCCAATCCACAGTTCCTTCATTCTTCCCTACCCTCCCACCCCAAACCCTGCCATTATGGATCAGCATCTGCTTATCAGAGATAACAGCCTTTGGTTTTTCAGGTTTGGCTTATTTCCCTTAATATGATATTCTCCAGCTTCATCCATTTACCTGCAAATGCCATAATTTCATTCTTCTTTAAGGCTGAGTAATATTCCATTATGTGTATGTACCACATTTTCTTTATCCATTCATCTGTTGAAGGGCATCAAGGTTGGTTCCACAGTTTAGCTATTGTAAATTGAGCTGCTATAAATATTGATGTGGCTGCATCACTGTAATATGCTGATTTTAAGTCCTTTGGGTATAAACTGAGGAGTGGGATAGCTGGGTCAAATGGTAGTTCCATTCCAAGTTTTCTGAGGAATCTCCAAACTGCTTTCCATAGTGGTTGCACCAATTTGCAGACCCACCAGCAATGTATGAGTGTACCTTTTTCTCCACATCCTTGCTAACACTTATTGTTGCTTGATAATTATCTGGCAGGATCTTGCACCAAATCCTTATCAGCAAACAAGAATCTAATGTGTTGTTTGGTTAAAGACCAGAGAGAAAAAGGTGTCACAACATTTCTGAAGATCCTGGAAGAACTGCTCTAGAAAAAAAATTTGGGGGGGTGGTTACTGAGTATTGAATCCAGGCATGTTCTACCATTCAGCTACACCCCGGCCCTTTTTATTTTTATTTTGAGACGGAGTCTTACTAAGTTGCCAAGGCTGGCCTCAAACATGCAAACTTCCTGCCTCATCTTTCTGAGTTCCTGGGATTGCAAGTGTGTACCACAAAGCTGCTTCAGGAAATCCTAAAGGAAGAACATAAATTAAACAGGCTCACTTGTTTCCTGGGATCTGTCAAAAGTCTCAAATTCATTCATTACAATTTTTCCCTGATATAAATCATCTTGGTATTGATTTATTTTAGAACATGCATGTTTTTTAATTCTATTTGGTGTCATTTAACCTATCACCAACCTTCTAAGGATCCTGCAAAAGACTTTTCCTAATATTCTTTTGTGAATGTAAAATCACAAAGCAAGCCAGGCTTGGTGGGTCACGCCTGTAATCCCAGCTGTTCTGGAGGCTAAGGCAGGAGAATTGTGAGTTCAAAGCCACCCTCAGCAATTTAGCAAGGCCCTAAGCACCTTAGTGAGATCCTGTCTCAAAATAAAAAATAAAAGCCGGGCGCGGTGGCTCACGCTTGTAATCCCAGCACTTTGGGAGGCTGAGACAGGAGAATCGCGAGTTCAAAGCCAGCATCAGCAATGGCGAGGCGCTAAGCAACTCAGTGAGACCCTGTCTCTACATAAAACACAAAATGGGGCTGGGGATGTGGCTCAGTGGTTGAGTGCCCCTGAGTTCAATCCCTGGTACGCAAAAAAAAAAAATAAAAAATAAAGGCTGGAGTTGTAGTTCAGTGGTAGAGTGCTTGCCTAGCATATGTGAAGCACTGGGTTCAATTCTCAGCACCGAATATAAATAAAGAAATAAAGGTCAGGGGCTGGGATTGTGGCTCAGTGGTAGAGTGCTTGCCTCGCATGCGTGAGGCCCTGGGTTCGATCCTCAGCACCACATACAGAGCAATAAAAAAAATAAAGACATTGTGTCCATCTACAACTAAAAAAATATATATATATTTAAAAAAAAAAAGAAATAAAGGTCAATCAACAACTAAAAATTTTCTTTTAAAAAACTTAAAAATAGGGGCTGGGATTGTAGCTCAGCGGTAGAGTGCTTGCCTCGCATGCGTGAGGCCCTGGGTTCGATCCTCAGCACCACATACAAAGCTATAAAATAAAGATATTTAAAAAAACAAAACAAAAAAACTTAAAAATAAAAAATGAAAAGGGCTGGGGATGTTGCTTAGTGGTTAAGTGCCCCTGAGTTCAATCTCTGGTACCTACCCCACAAAAAAACCCTGCCCCCCCCCCCAAAAAAAACCCTACAAAGCAGCTATAGACAATAAATCTTAATGAAAATCCATACTGAAAACTAAAACTCACTTTTCCTGCCAAATCTTTAAAGATTTACTTTAAGTAAGGAATATTAAAAAAAAAAAAAAAAGGCTGGGTAGGGAGAAGACAGAAACAATAACTTGAACATACACTTGGATCTTACAAAGTAAGATATTGGTAGAACTACCATATAATTCAGCAGTTCCACTCCTGGGTATTCAAAAGAAATGAAATCAGGGACATACAGATATCTGCACATTCATGCTCATAGCAGTCCTATGCACAATAGCCAAAAGATGGGTGCAAACTTAGTATCTACTGATCATCAAAACGTGATACATAATGAAATATAAATTCAGCTTTTAAAAGAAATTCTGCAACATACTACAATGCTATAATATGGATCTGGAATGTCTCTCAAAAGCCCACTTGTTAAAGGCTTGGTCTCCAGTCTACGGTGCTTTCGAGAGGTGGTGGAACTTTAAGAGGTGAGACCTATTGGGAGATTTTAGGTCACTGGGCATATTCTCTTGAAGGAAACTGTGGAATTCTAGTCTTTCCTTCTCTGTTTTTCACATCCAGACCATAAGATGAGCAACATCCATGTCATGTGCTACCTCACCACAGGCCCAAAAGCAATGGGGTCAATTGGCTATGGACTGAAACCTCCAAAACTATGAGTCACAATAAACTTCTCCTCACTCCTTTTTTTTATATATACTGGGAATTGAACCCATGGGCACTCTCCCATATCCCCAGCCCTTTTATTTATTTATTTTTTATTTTGAGACAGGGCCTCGCTAAGTTGCCAAGGCTGGCCTCAAATTTGTGATTCTCGTGCCTTAGCCTTCAGAGTGACTGGGATTACAGGTAGGCACCACCACACCCAGCTAAACTTTTTCTCTTTATGAACTGATTATGTCAGGTATTTAGTATTACAATAATAGAAAGCTGATTGATACACTCAACATGGATCAACCCTACAGATATTATTCCAAATGAAATAAGCCAGTCACAAAAAAGACAAATGCTATATACATCCATCTATATGACCTAAAATAGTCAAATTTATGAAGAAAGAATGTAGTAACATGGTAATTGCCAAGAGCTGGAAGGTAGGAGGAAATGAGAAGTTACTGTTTAATGAGTACAGAGTTTCAGTTTGGGAAGATAAAAAAAGTTCTGGTGAGCCAGGTACAGTGGCACATGCCTGTAATCCCAGCACTTTAGGAGGCTGAAACAGGAGAATTGCAAGTTCAAAGCCAGCCTCAGCAATGACGAGGCGCTAGGCAACTCAGTGAGACCCTGTCTCTAAATAAAACACAAAATAGGGCTAGGGATGTGGCTCAGTGGTCGAGTACCCCTGCATTCAATCCCTGGTACTAAAAAAAAAAGTTTTGGTGATACATTATTACCCTAGGTACATGTACAATTGCATGAATGCTGTGACTCTACTTTATGTACAACCAGAGAAGTGAAAACTGTGCTCCATTTGTGTACAATGAATCGAAGAGCTTTCTGCTGTCATGTATAACTGATTAGAATAAAAAATAAATAAAATTCAACTTCTAATTATTTTTAGCTCATATACACATAAATATAATGTATATACATATATATGGCTATACATCAATGTTTAAACTAAAATATATATTTATAGATAAAAAACCAAAATATCAAAAATAAAATATATATGTATATGTAGTATATTGGCTTGGCATTCTGTGAACTTGAAAATTTTTTTATTTGAATTTTTGTAGCATTTTTGTAGATTTCTTGAGATTTTCTAAAAAGATACATTGATAATATCTATGAATAAAGACAGTTTCATTTCATCTGCAAAAAAAAAGTTTTGATGACGACAGTTGCAGAACAATGAATGTTTGTAATACCACAGAACTGTACACTAAAAATGATTCAAGTAATAAATTTCATTTTATACATATATATATTTTAAAGATAAAATACTAGCATCAAATACCCAGTATATATTTTTATAGGATTATCTATGGAATGAGAAATTGAAAGGTATAACCAAAACATTTTTTAGAGTAGGTCTGAAATAAAAATGACTGCCTTTGTCACTCAAAGTATGATCTAAGGATAGCGGCACTGGTATCATGGAGAAGCCTATTTGAAATCAGAATCTCGGCCCATACCTGAGACCTACCAAATCCGATTCTGCATTTTAACAAGATCTCTATGTGATTCACATACACATTAAATTTTGAGAAGCACTACTGTGGGCCAAATCTCACCACTTCTTAGTTGTATGAGTTTGGGCCAGATATATGACAGATCTGTGCCTCGATTATTTTCTATCTGTAAAATGGTGACAATCAGAATGCCTACTACATATGGTTGCCAAAAATCGAATGTGTTAGTAATGCATGTTGTTTAATGCCTGGCACATTCATGGATTGTTGGCTATTGTTACTACTCTGCTGTGTAGAAAATCTGTGAAAGTTAATTTCAGAGACTTTTCTAAAAATATTAGTTTTAGGAAGTCCATATACTCTAGAGGATACAAATGGTGCCTAGCTTTAAAAGATAACTGTAAGGTTGGGCTGTAGCTCAGTGGCAGAGCACCTTCTCAGCATGTGTGAGACACTGGGTTCGATCCTTAGCACTGCATTAAAAAAATAAACAAATAAAATAAAGGCATGCTACCCATCTACAACTACAAAACAATTTTTTTTTTTTTTTTTTGGTACCGGGGATTGAACTCAGGGGCACTCGACCACTGAGCCACATTCCCAGCCCTATTTTGTGTTTTATGTAGAGACAGGGTCTCACTGAATTGCTTAGAGGCTCGCCATTGCTGAGGCTGGCTTTGAACTCGCAATTCTCCTGTCTCAGCCTCCCTAAGTGCTGGGATTACAGGCTTGAGCCACCGCGCCTGGCTTACAAATTTTTGTAAGAGATAACTGTAATAAAGGAATATAAGTGATAGAAGTTTGGGCAATATATACAAATGATATATAAGTGAAAATAATATAAGAAATAGAAATGATTTTCTTCAGGAGACAATATAGAAGAGAGGTATCAAATTCATTCACAATAGGGTAGTTATTTTCTTGCTAAAGTATGAGAGTTAGTTACATAATATATGCATATGTTAATTACAAAATATAAGTGGAATGGAAATAGCTTTTAATAAAACGATAACATGTTTTAAAAATATTTGGGGGCGGGGCTGGGGTTGTGGCTGGGGTTGTGGCTCAGTGGTAGAGTGCTTGCCTCACACATGTGAGGCACTGAGTTGGATCCTCAGCACTACATAAAAATAATAAATAAATAAAGGTATTGTACTCATCTACAACTAAAAAAAAATCAAAAAAATACTTGGGGGCTAAGTAGAATATTTTTCTTATATCTTAAGTCTCTTCATGGGATACTATCTTTCAGTTGAACTATCACAGATGTATTTGACTTATGTGATAAAAGACCACATATTTGGCTGAGAGAGTGATATGGTTTGAATGTCTCCTCTAAAACTCATTGAAATTTCATTTCCATTGTAACATGTTGAGAGGTAGGCCTTTAAGGGGTAATTAGGCTGGGCGCAGTGGCGCACACGTGTAATCTCAGCACTTTGGGAGGCTGAGACAGGAGAATTGCGAGTTCAAAGCCAGCCTCAGCAACAGTGAGGCGCTAAGCAACTCAGTGAGACCCTGTCTCTAAATGACACAAAATAGGGCTGAGGATATGGCTCAGTGGTCGAGTGCCCCTGAGTTCAATTCCTAGTACCAAAAAAAAGAGGTAATTAGGTCATAAAGGCTCTGCCCTCATGAGTGGATTAAGGCCATTATCACAGGAGTTATAAGTCAGGGGAGGGGGATTAAGTCCCCTTTTCTCTTCCCACCCCTCCCCCCATGCTCTCTTGCTACGTCATGTGTTCTGCCATGTTAGATGCAGCTAGGAGGCCCTCACCAGATGTGGCCCTCAATCTTGGACTTCCCAGCCTCCAGAACCAAGAGCTGAATACATTTCTATTGTTTACAATTTACCCAGTCTGTGACAGTAAATTAGAGCAGCAGAAAAGGGAGCTAGGTAGAAGAGGGTGAAATACTGACAAAGTGGGGAGACAAAAAAGGACAGCTCCCAGGCCTCCAGGAGCTGCCAGCACCTGGGCCACAATTCTCAGATGTCATTGAGTTCCTAACCTAATTTCTTTGGCAGGAGATCTTTCCCTGTCCCAGAAAAGACTGGCGGAGACAGAGAGGATTAAAAAAAATAATATTGTTAAGAACTGAGGTTGCTGGGCTTGCACTTTACTAGCCGGAATCCCTTTATCTTTCTTGAGAGCCCCCCAGATCTCTTTTATTCTAGGTCAGTAATTTAACACTCTCAGCTCTCAATTCAAAGCCTGTAATGACCTTGCTGTGCTGAATTATTAGCCCAGGATATAGAAAGAGAGAGAGAGGGAGGAAAAAAACGCCTAAAAACAACAGAGGCCTTTTGATCAGAGCACCGAACTGCAGCTCGCTGTAACTCAAGCTGCCCATTCTTATATGGCAGGAATTAAGGACTCCCCCTGCCAGGCAGGACCCTATTAAAAGACAATAGCTGTTTGAAAAGGGTAAGCAAGTTGATATGGATATAATAGGCCACATATGGGGGCCCTTTTCTACTCTGGAATAAAGCTCCTTCTTAGACTTGTGAGCTGGGAAATCTAGTATTCAGTAAGGCAGTAGGAGGAGGTATAATCCAAGACAGTGAGTAGCCAAGCAGAAATGCTTGAAGGTGCTTCAGAAAAAATGGAAGAGCACTTTGAGGAGCCTGCAGAGAAGAGCATCAATCACTGAGGATGCAGGCTTTCAGAATGACCAGGTGCTCTCCGGTCCTCAGGAGACCTTAGGGCCAAGGATGACAAAGATCTGGCTAGAACCAACATAATAGTCAATTTCTGTAATGGTTTAAACAGAACAACAAAAACCCAATAAGCAAAGTAGTAAGTTCTTATCAGAAATGATGCAGCTGGTAAAAAAGCAACCCTTTCTGCCTTATTTTAAACAATCTAATATGTCAACATCCTAAACTCCCAATGATTACCATCCAGCGTCACTCAATGTTTTTGTTACTCCTCAGATAGGATTTTTTTTAAAGCCTACAAAACAGAGACAGTGAACCCCAAAGAATCTCTTGCCTACAGACTCATCCCTCCACAGACAGAGGGTGGTAACTACAGGTGGTAACTGCAAGATTTCTTGCTCTGTTAGATAACTCTTACTCTGTTAGATAACTCTGTTAGATATTGCCTATCACCCCAAAACGTTGTCCATTAGTGGTGATGTTTTTGGAGGATCTTTAACCCACAACAGAATTTTCCAACCAATGTCTTAGCTATCTCTGAGATCTTGTTAATATGTTACAAAATAAGGAATGCTTTAAGAGGAATTCAAGGTGTTTCAACAGATAAATCTAGTTGTTTAAAACTAAACTCTGAATTCCCAAATTCCTAAGCAAAAATATCAGAAAGGTATTTTTCTTTCCTATACTATCCTTTGCTAGTTACCAAATGAACAGCTCTACAGTTTTCATCCACTGCAATTAATGGGCTTGCATGACGGATTTACAACTAAAGAAAAAACACACAGGATCTTCAGCACTTGCTTGTTCCATTGAGTGGTCAAAATGGCACAAAGCTGATCTTCAGCAAAATTAAAGGGTTTGGCTGATTAAAGAGAGGAGCTGGATTCCTAAGAGGAAAAAAAAAAAGGTATCTGTTTACACTACTAAACTTAAATCCCTAAAGTAAATACAGTATTTAATTTTTTAGTATTAGATATAATTATTTCCATAAAATATTATTTTGTGTGTGAAAATATTTTCCCATAAAATCTTGTACTTCTAAACTATTCTCCAAAAGGCACTATTTATTGAATTTCAAATGGGGTCATTGTGTAGAAAGGCAGGGATGAGCAATAGAGAAGGAAGGCATCAAATGCCATGCTTATTTCCCAATTTATGCCTTGGCATATGGCGATAATACCTTCAGAAGTCTAAATTGAGATGTATAGTCTAAAAACATTTTGTTTTGTGTATGTGATACTTCCATGTGTGAGAAGTAGCCAAAACACACATACACACACACACACAAAGTACAATGAGTAGGTATGTTTCAAGGTCATATTATGTGATAAATCTTAAAATATATATAGGCTATATAATCTGACATAAAATTCACTATACAAAACTGTAGGTATAGTATGCCACTTAGAGTGGTATTTATTTATTTATTTATTTTTCATATTTAATTTATTTATTTGTTCTATTTAGGCTTACATGATAACAGAGTGCAATTTGATTCATTGTACATAGATAGAGGATAACATATCAATTCTCTAGTTGTAAGTTGTATTTTAGATGAATTGTTTATACCATTCTGAGAGGTGTGTGTGAGAGCATGTATGTGTGTATGATGACACAAAAATTGTTTTTTGCGTTCAGACCAAAACAGTTATTTTTTCAAAAAATAATTACTGTGGTGAAGTACACATAACAAATTGTACCATCTTTTTCTTTTCTTTTTTCTTTTCTTTTTGGTACCAGAGATTGAACTCAGGGGTACTTGGCCACTGAGCCACATCCCCAGCCCTATTTTGTGTTTTATGTAGAGACAGGGTCTCACTGAGTTGCTTAGTGCCTTGCCGTTGCTGAGGCTCCTGTCTCAGTCTCCCAAAGTGCTGGGATTACAAGTGTGCACCACTGCGCCCAACTTTTGTTTTGTTTTGATAAGAGTATCACTATGTTGTGCAGGACTCAAGCAATCCTCCCACCTCAGTAGCTGGGACTTGGGTGCACACTACCATGTTCAACCCATCTTCACCATTTTTAAGTGTACAGTCCAGTGGTATTAAATACATTCATAAGGTCGTGCAATCATTCTTACCATCAATTTTCATAACTTTTTTCATCCTGTAAAACTAAACCTCTGTGCCCTGTAAACAAAAACTCCCCATTGTTTGGTGGAGATTATTTTTGTGAACCAACAATTCAGTTTCAAGTTATCTATATCTTGTTGAATGTCCCTTATGTCTTTGCTCATTTGATCTAAGCTGTTAAATTTATTGGCACACAATTATTGACAATATTTCTTTATCTTTTACTATCTATAGTTGCAATGATGTCATAGCTCTCATTCTTGGTATTAGTAATGTGTATTATCTCTCCCTTTTTTGTGATTTGTCTATCTCACTCCTTTTCTTTTTTTAATATTCAGTGATTTTTATTGGTACATTATAATTAGACATAAGAGTAGGATTCATGTGACCTCTTCATACATGCACATAACTTAATATCAGTCCCTAGTACCGCCTGTTTCCCTTCCTTCCTCCCTCCTCTTAGCCTCTTCCTCTATTCTTTTATTTTTTTAAGTTAGTGCATTATAATTATATATAAAAGTGGGATTCACTGTGGTATACTCATATATGTACATAGCATAATTGGTCAATTTCGTTCCCCAGTACCTCCCTCTCCCCTCCCCTCCTCTGGAGTCCCTTCCTCTATTCTGTTGGTTTCCCTTCTATATTCATGCCTCACAACTTTTCAATTCTATTTATATTTTATCCGTGAGTTCAATCCCTGGTACTAGAAAAAAAAAGAACCAGCTTGGCTTCATTGTTATTCTCTATTGTTTTTCTGTTTTCTTTTTCATTGTTTTCTACTGTAATTATTATTATTTCTATTTTCCTCCTTTTAAAAATTGCTCCTTTTTCCAATTTCTTAGGGTGGAACCTAAGGTCATTGATTTGAGATGTTTCTTCTTATTTAATTTCTTGTTATAAATTTCTTTCTGAGAAATTAATATTGCTTTATCTACATCTTTCAAGTTTGGGTACTTTTTATTGAGTTCAAAATATTTTCCTATTTGTTGATTTCTTCTTTGACCTATGGATTATTTAGAAGAATGCTGTTTAATATCAAGTTATATGCCCCACACAGCTAGTATGTGCAATGGTAACACGGGAACAGAATAACTGCAATAGATTCCCATTCAAAAGCAGAGGAATAAGAGCATATAATAATCACTGGTCCCTGCAATCCTGAAATCCATCCAGGTGTATATAATGAGTTATTGATCACAGCCCAATACCTCTCCCTGGTAGCAATTCCCCTTGGCTCCTGACTATACTTGAGGTTGCTGAACCACCTTCTGAAACATACTTTCATTTCCACATTAAAAAAAAAAAAGGCTTCAGTTTGCAGCTAGGTAGTTTTCTCAGTCTGCTTCTTATCTGCAGAGACCTGAAGATCAAAAGACCAAGTATAAAGGTGAAACTTCAGAGATTCCTAAATAACTGCTGCATAATAAGTATAGATATAAAACATACAGATAAAGCAGGGCAGAAGATTCTGGGAGAGACTTCTGCAACAAATAAAACTGCAAAAGAGGGCTGGGGATGTATCTCAGTAGTAGAGCACTCATATGCGGGTCCTGGGTTCAATTCCAGCACTGCAAAAACAAACAAAAAAACATGAGAGAATCTGGAAAGAGTGTGGGCTATTGAACACGAACTGTAACCTTCACAGGGACAGAGCCAACCCTAACCTACAGCAAACTCACATGAAGAGAAGCAAGTAAGTACATACTCAGATCTCACTCTTCTGCCCATCAATCTCCTGCCAATACACCCAAATTATTTAACCCAAATAGATGTGGTAAGGGAATGTATGGATGAAACTCCATATATGTCAGCCCTCCAGAGTAATGTGGAGAAAGGATTTTCAGGAACAAATAGAAAATAAACAGTGGTACTAATGGGAAATTTATTCAGTTGGATAGAGTTTGGAGATATACTGGTGATAAGTTCATAGAAAATTAACCCAACAAGAAAAAAGAAAAAAGGCAATCTCAAGGCAAAAGGTTGTGCAATATAGCTCAGGTATCAATAGTGCTTATACAGTGATAAAGTGTAAATACTGAATGTGGATATAGCCAAAATAACAATATAAGTATGTTGGGAGGTTGGGAGGTAGTAAAAGTACATGTGTGGTAAGAGAGGATAAAGGGAATTAGATATACATTTTACATAGTGAGGAGGCAATAGATAATGCCTGATTCTGAAAAATTAAGCAGAAGCAATGTAAGCAAGTCATTTAGAAATTTAAAAATAAATGTCAAACAACAAAGAAGCTGCACATGCTTACCTCTAGGAAACAGGAAATTATATTAAGAAAGTTGGGGAATTACTATTTTTTTCCTACCAATTCTTGTAGAACTAGTTCCCCTTTAAACAGTATGCATGTATAACTTTGATTTAAAGAAAAATAAATAAGGAAAAGAATGCTCAGTTTACAGGGCTACTTACTTAAAGGGTTACTTCCCTGACACTTCAGCTTAGTTACAATATTCCTCCTCTGGACATTCTTAGCACCTTGGGCCTCTATTTAGCTCAAATCTCATGGAACTTTATTACCAGCCTATTGGACTGAGAGCCTCCTCAAGGCAGAGTCCAGACCTTTTTAATCACTGTCTCAAGCACCTGTCATAAACCTAGGAATAGAAGGGGTATAGAAGAAATATTTCCTGGATTATCTTTGTCAACGGCACCAATATCTTAATGGGATAGGAAACTATCATGACCAAACTATATTTCTAACCCTCCCTCTTGAGCTCTATGACCTGGCCATAGTTGCTTGCCATCTTTGAAATGCACCATGCCTCTGTGGCCTTGCTCATGCTGTTCCCTTGTCTACAGATGCCCTCCCTGCTCCCTTCCCATTTTTTTATTATTCCTTTTAAGGCCCTCCTAAAGTTCCTCTTCTTCCATGGAGCTTTTCCCAAGTTCCTAGTTAGAATAAATATCTCCTTCTACTTAGCTCAAAACACATCGCCTAAAATTCTTTTTTTTTTTTTTTTTTTTTTTTTTTTTTTGCAGGAGACAGAACCATCTTTATTCACCAGGCTGTGTTCCTGATCCAGCAGCTGGTGGGCCAATGGGCAGGTCATTAAGTCTACACCCTTCTACCCGCTCCTTGCTCCCGGGGTTTGAGTCCGCCCTTCATAGTCCAAAACCCTAAGTTCGCCTAAAATTCTACTTGGCACTATTTAATAGTCATGCCTATGAATGACTTTCTCACAGAGTACATAAATCCCTCAAGTTCAAATGGCTTAGTCATCACATGTGCTTCACTAGCATGATGTCTAGCATATAGCAGGTCCACAATCACTGCAGAAAGTTTTTTTTCTAGTACATATACTGCTATTTTTTTCTACCTCCCAATATCCATGTTCTTTTGGTAACAGCACTCTGATTTTCTGAACCCACTCTTTACTCTGTGGTTTAAATGGGTGAACCCAATTCATTACTAAATGAATTTAACTGGCTTATATACCCAAAAAAGCCCATGCATGAGTAGTCTGGTTTCAATAGGCAAAATTCAGGTATTCAAATAATGGTTATAAGACAACTAGAGGTGGGCACAAGTGCCAGGCCAGTCTAGTTAGCTTTTTCCTTTAGCCTGGTCACTAACAGATTCAAATTTGGGAATGTGATAAAAGAGAGTCCAAGAAGTGTCAATCTCAGGGCGTTGTTGTTGTTATAATTATTGAAAGAAAAGCTCTTTTTTCCATCAAAATTACTATCATCAAAGGATGCAGGCCCAGAGCTGCTAGTAGCCATCTTGAAACTGAGCTAACTTTGCTAAGAAGGAAAACCAGAGAGAGAGACACAAAAGTCGTTGGCTGGTACTTTACTTGAGTATTTGAATTCAACCTGTTTGAAGTCAGACTACCTGCCACTGGCATTTTTGGTTACAGAAGTCAGTTAAATTCATATTTACTCATATTACCTATCTTTCCCTTAAGCCATTTTAAGTTGGGTTTTTATTACTTGCAACCACATATGTATTCCCATTACTGCATATTCTTGAAGAACAATGTGTGACATTCTTTTTACCCTTCACAGCACCTAGCACAAAGGCAGAGATAAACACTCATTAAAAATGAGTTGTAGAAGGGGCTGGGGTTATGGCCCAGTGGCAGCGTGCTCGCCTAGCACGTGGGAGGCACTGGGTTCGATCCTCAGCACCACATAAAAATAAAATAAAGCTATTGTGTCCACCTACAACTAAAAAATAAATATTAAAAAAAAAATGAGTTGTAGAATTAAAATAAATATAATAATAATTGCCATTCTCTGTCCAAGTGCCATCAGTATAGCAAGAGAACAAGAGGCCAAATATTTTCTAAGTAACAAAAGATAAAAAGAATCTAAAATTTTTGTTTGAATTTTAACATTACACCCAGGGATATCTGATATTAGTAGCATCAGAAATACTCCTTCCCCTTTTATTCCCACATGGGATAGAGGGAAAAGAAGATTCAGTTCTTGGTTCCTCCAAAATCTAGGACAGTATTAGTTTTGATCTACACAGAAAGGGCCTCAGAGAAGACTTAATGGCACAAATCTGAAGAATTAGATCCTAGAGTGAACACAGTCATACCTGTCCACCAACTCCTATCATCGACATACCCTTAAAATGGAAGTAAATGGTCAAAAACTATTTACAAAGCAAATAATGTATGAGTTCAAGTTTCCTCTCATTTTCTTTTTTCTTTTCATTTCATGTGCACAGCTATGAGTTGTAATATCTCTTTACCCTTCCTCATCTTTCTCCATTATCTTAATTACAAATATGCTTTTTAAAGGACCACCTCTTTCTTTAACCTATTTTGTCCCATCATCCCAGATGTGGAACACCTATAAAAACTTAAATTGAGCAATAAATATACCACTTATGGAAGTTCTGAAAATAATTATTATGCTCACAAAATTAAAAATGTGGGACTTAATGTGTTTTAAGCAAGTATCAAAAATAGCAACAGCAACAGAAGGCTTCAGTGAAGCCTTCTCTGACAGCTCTGTCAAAAGTAGCTTTCCAAGAGGGCCTGGTGGCATACATCTGTAATCCCGGTGCTAAATGGGAGGCTGAAGCAGGAGGACGGCAAGGTCAGCCTGGGCAACTTACCAAGACACTGTCTAAAAACAAAACAAAACATTAAAAAGGGCTGGATAAGCTGGGTAGGGTGGTGCACGCCTGTAGTCCAAGCAGGTCAGGAGGCTGAAGTGGAAGGATTGCAAGTTCAAAGCCAGCCTCAGCAACTGTGAGGCACTAAGCAACTCAGTGAGACTCTGTCTCTAAATAAAATACAAAATTGGGCTGAGGATGTGGCTCAGTGGTTGAGTGCCCCTGAGTTCAATCCCCAGTACCAAAAAAAAAAAAAAAAAAAGGGTGGATCCTCCCCCCAATAGTAGTAGTAGTAGTAGTAGCAGTACTCCTCCTCCTCCTCCCTCTTCCCCTACCCCTCCTCCTCCTCCTTCTTCTTCTTCTTCTTCTCGTCTCTCTCTCTCTCTTTCTCTCTCTCATGCTGTCCCCTCCCTAATTTCATAACAGAACTTTTTACTATCTGAAATTGCCTTACTAATTTATTTGTTTACTTACCTATTACCTGTCTGGGATGTTGATTAATCCACATGCTACCATGCCACAACACATTAATATCAACTTTTATTACTAAAAAACTACCTAATCCATTTTGATATTTCACTAAATAAAATGGGCTGGAAAACCTGCTAATTAGGGAATTAATAATGGAGATGAAATAAACCAATTGGACAATGAAATTAGAAGTTAGATTCTTAAAAAGCCATACAAGACAAGCAAATATGCAATTCTGAGGGGAAAAAAATGAACTGTGACAAGGATGAGTACATGTCTACATTTCAGCTTTTTGCATCTGAGAAACATTGTTCTCAGTTTCTACTTCATTTCATTCCTGAGAAGCTCAACACTAGAAATGTATCTTTGAAATCATGCCCACAGCTCAACACTCCCTGCCTTCTGTGGCTCTGTTAAATTACAGGGGTGCTGAAAGGAGAAAAATCTGTATTCCCACTTCCCTTACCTAGTCTCTTTTCAAAAAACAAAACGCGCAAGTAAGAAGCCAGTACTTCTCAGTTCCTCTCCTCTGATCTGCATACTCAAATCCTTGTCTTCCAAACTCCATTCATCTTTCAATCTGTCAATGTCAGAGATCTCTTCTCTGCAGTTTCTACCATCTGGCATATTTCTCTGATTCATAAGAAAAATGTAATAAAACATATTTTAAATGGATCATCCTCGATTTTTGACAAACACAATTCGACAGACTGCATAAATGTCTATTTTTTGAAAAATTGTGGTCAATAACTGTTTCAAATTCCTAAAATAGGCTTTAACTCCATTTCTGTCACCACTGGAAAATTAGTTTTAATATGTTCATTCTTCCTTAATCTTAAATATTTCAATAATGTATTAGGAAGTATTTTGAGGGAGGACTTTTATCAGCCCTCAAGCAACTACTGAACAGGCAGAATCCCATTCAAGAAAATTGATTAGGTGCCCTTTCCTGGAAACTTCCTGTACTTAGTAATATACCTTCTCCATTAACAATATCCAATATTTTCTTAGGAATCACAGTGAAGCTTAAGAAAAAAGGAATTTTAACAGTGGTGTAACAGAATCATTCCTCTCCCTTTTTCTCTACAAAATGAAAATCACTACCACATAAAGTTTATGAGAATTTTAGGAGTATATTAGTTTCATATGGTAACTAATAGTTTCATATGGTAACTAATATACTCCTAAAAGACTCATGAATACACCAAATAATAATAATAATAACAATAATAGTAACAGTCAGGGTTCTTGGATGCAAGCAACAGAAAAAAAATCTGACTGTCTTAAGCAAAAGGAGGCTTTGCTGAAAGGGTATAAGTGGTTCATAAAATCCACAGATAGTTGAAGGACCAGGCTTGGAAAAAAGAGAAAAACAGACAAGAATCTAGGAAGCTTTGGAGGCTATGAGCCAGAAAACTGGGCAAAGATTTCATAATAATTTGATCTGCAAACAGTTACTGCAAATGATACATCTTTCCATGAAAGATTCTTTCTGTACCAGTCACAGTGCTGCATGCCTGTAATTCCATGTATTTGGGAGACTGAAGCAGGAGGATCACAAGTTCAAGGCTAGTCAAACATTAAAAGGGTTGGGAATGTAGCTCTGTGATAGAAAGCCCCTGAGTTCAATCCCCAGTGCTGACAAAAAAGAAAAGAAAATAAAGTTTCTCTTTGCTTCAGATGGTCAGAGTCACCTTCTGTTGGTCTAGTCAAAAACCTTTACTCCTAAAGAATTTATACAACTTGAGGTTCTCTAAAGAAAAATCAGTCCTGGGCTGGGGTTGTGGCTCAGTGGTAGAGCACTTGCCTAGCATGTGTGAGGCACTGGGTTCCACATAGAAATAAATGAATAAAATAAACGTCCATCAACAACTAAATATATATTTTTTAATTGAAAATTTAAAAAAAAAAGAAAAGCCAGGCCCATTCTTCAGAGAACTTTCATTTCTCACTATGATCTCCATCCTCCCTACCCCCAACTTTCCTTCTTACATTCAAGTCATACCAAACTTATCTGCATTTTTATTTCTACTCCTTTCCCATGTAGTCCTCTTTTCCTGGAATTCTGTTCTCCTTTCTCTGTCTGATAATTATCTACATATTCTTCTAGGCTAAGTTAAATTTTATTTCTCCATAATTGTTTCCTGACTTTGTACAATTAATCACTTCTCCTACAAAAGTTAATTCATTAGTCCAGTACTTCCAATGCTATATTTTAATAATATTTCTGTCTATCATTTTCACATAATAGTGAATTCCTTAAAGACCATATTTTGCACAGTAACTGGCATACAGTAGGCACTTAATAAATGGATATGAATTTCAAAAATTAAAAGGAAAAAAACAAGATGGAGAGTTTATTTCTCAGCATTTACAAGATACTTTTCTTTTACTTTGTCTTTCTTTTTATTTCAACATCATTGAGCCCTCCACAAACTGGTCCTATCCTAATTATATATCTTCTATTATACTTGTGTTTCATAAATCAGGTTAGACTCCTTCATGACGCCTTACAGTGTATGGTATTTTCCACCTCTGCTAATTATATTCCACTAGAATGCAAGTTCTAAAAGAGCTCCTCTTCAACAGAGGTAGACTAGATAATTCAGACTAACCTTCCTGGCTGAGACAAACCAAATGAATTATTAAAGGCATATGTTTGAAATCATCAGAGAGCCATTCTAAAGGAAATGAAGAATGGCTAGGCCAGGTTATGAAAGCATAAATCCCAGGGAGATGAACTAAGCATGTGGTGCCACTTTTCCCATGGGCAGGGTTCTAAAGAGAAGAGTTCATAAATTGAATTTAAGTTATCCATAAACTTATATGGGAGTTTCTTCCTACATTTTTACTAACTTCTAATTGAAACTCAGCATTTGGGGGGAGGAGTACTGGAGATGGAACTCAGGGATACTCAATCACTGAGCCACATCCCCAGCTCTATTTTGGGTTTTATGTAGAGACAGGGTCTCATTGAGTTGCTCACTGCCTCCCAACGCAATTCTCCTGTCTCAGGCTCCTTAAGTGCTTAGATTACAGGCGTGCGCCACCACACCTGGCTTCAGCAATTCTTTTAATTATAATTATAAGCACAGTAAATTTGGCAGTACCTACGACTATCAACAATATAGGAATCTCAGA
Source organism: Xerus rutilus (assembly GCA_028644305.1). Lineage (NCBI taxonomy): Eukaryota > Metazoa > Chordata > Mammalia > Rodentia > Sciuridae > Xerus > Xerus rutilus. Next base: position 16,931,086 of record CM053399.1, read on the forward strand.
CATTTTTGTATCATATTACAGTTGTACCAGGTATCTCACAATATCACTTATACTCACCACCATTCAAAAATAAGGTATTATTGGGGCTGGAGTTGTGGCTCAGTTGTAAAGCACACTTGTCCAGCATGTGTGAGGCACTGGGTTTGATTCTCAGCACCACATGTAAATAAATAAATAAAAATAAAGGCCCATCAACAACTAAATAAATAAATAAAGTATTATTATATTCCTTGATAGTTTCTAGGGACCTCTGCCAGTTCCTGAAGATGCAGCTGATATACAGAGTAGTTAACGGTTTTACATTAAAGTTAAGTTCCAAAGATTTTGAATGATTTTTGAGACTCAGAGGTCAAAAAATTGGATCTAGGTTGGGAAGAAGGACTCTGATGAACCCCTAAGACTCTTTTGGCATCTTGAAGAGCTATGTCTGGAAATCAGCCCTCCCTGATACTTAAGCCCAGCTTCAAATCATTCTAACCAGTGATGAACTAGGTGATTTAGGATTGCTAGTATCCAGGCCGCCTGCCAGAAGCAAATGTAAATCCTCTCTGAGGAAAGATAACCTAATTCTAGGTCTTACATTCTCTCTATAGTTTTTCATATACAATGTTTATCTCTCAATAAGAGGAGAAAGGTATATAACACAAGATAATGCAATGGAGTAAAAAAATGAATAGAGAGAACAGATAACAAGGAATCCAGATGACAAACTATGGGCTTCGCAATTCCCATGTTTTACTATGTTCAAACAAATAAAAAATAATATTTAGCAAATGGGCTGGGGCTGTGACTCAGTGGTAGAGCACTTGCCTTGCATGTGTGAGTCACTGGGTTCAATCCTCAGCACTAAATAAAAATAAATAAATAAAATAAAGATACTGCGTCCATCTACAACTAAAAAAATATTAAAAAAACATTTAGCAAACAAATGAAAAAAGAACTAAATGGAAATTTTTGAACTAAAATATACACTAGAATAAGAACTCAGTAGATGGATTTAAGGGCAATTAAATACTAAGAGAATTAGATAGAATGAAAATAGATCAGAAGGAAATATCCAAAATGGAACTAAAAAAAATGATGAAAAGTGCAAAAAAAAAAGTACAAAAAAGACAGGAGATGACATGTAAAAGTCTGACATTTGTGTAACTGAAATCCCAAAAGGAATATAGGGAGTAGAACAAAAGTAAATTTGAAGAGCTAATAATTAAGAATATTTCAAAACTGATTAAAGACCTCAAACTATACAGTTCAAGAAGCACTAAGAAGACTAAATAGTTTAGACAGACAGACACACACACACACACACACACATAATCCAAAGCACATTATAGCAAAACCAAAGACCAAGGAGAAATTGTCAAAAAATAGCCAGAGATGAAGGAGAGATTATTTCCTAAGGACCAAGTACAAGACTGAGAGCTGATGTCTCAACAAACAGTGGAATCCAGAAGATAATGGAATGGTAAAATAACTCTCAACCTAGAATTTATACCAGAAAAACAAATACCCTTCAAAAATAAAGGTGAGGGGTTGGGGTTGTGGCTCAACAGTAGAGTGCTTGCCTCAAATCTGTGAGGCACTGGGTTCGATTCTCAGCACCACATAAAATAAACAAAGGTATTGTGTTCATCTACAACAACAACAACAACACACACACACACACACACATATATAATAAATAAAATAAAGGTGAGAGCCATGCTCAGTGTCACACACATAATCCCAGAGACTTGGAAACTGAGGCAGGAGGATCACAAGTTCAAGGCCAGCCTCAGCAACCTAACAAGACCCTGTCTCAAAAAAGGGGGGTGGGGGTGGGGGTTAAAAATGTAGCTCAATGGTAGAGTTCCCCTGGGTTCAATTCCAGTATTACAAAAAACAAAATAAAAAAAAAAAAGGTGGAATGCTAGTGCAGGTACAAATATATCACAATGAATTCCACTTTTATGTATAACTCTAATGCATCAATTTAAAAAACAATAAATAAATAGAATGCAGATGAGTAGAGGAAGAGGATCAGGAGGAAAAAGGAGGAGAGGGAACATGGAGCAAATAATATTATATGGATTTAAATGGAGCAAATGAACCAGGCGCAGTGGTGCATGCCTGTAATCCCAGCACTTTGGGAGCCTGAGACAGAAGAATCGTGAGTTCAAAGCCAACCTCAGCAATGGCAAGGCGCTAAGCAACTCAGTGAGACTCTGTCTCTACATAAAACCCAAAATAGGGCTGGGGATGTGGCTCAGTGGTTGAGTGCCCCTGAGTTCAATCTCTGGTACCAATAAATAAATAAATACATACATACATACATAAATGGAGCAAATGATATTATATGCATTTATAAATATGTTAAAATGAATCCCAGTATTATTTATTAACATGCTAATAAAAACATTAAAAAGTGAAAATTCAAATAAAATCTAAAGATAGTAGTTTTTTGTTTTGTTTTTGTTTTGCAGTGCTAGTGACTGAACCCAGGGCTTCATGTATGCCAGGCAAATGCTCTAGCACAGAGCAATAGCCTCAGCCCCGTAGTTTTTAATTAATGTTAATATCCTTTGATGATTTTACCATGATTACAGAAGATGTTAACTTTAGTGAAAACTGCATGAAAGAAATAAGGGAGCTCTATATTACTTCTGCAACTTTTTTTGTAAGTCTAAAATTATTACACAAAGATAAAAAATATGAAATTAAGACAATTTCAGAATGGAAGCTCCATGAGGGGTGGGATTTCTCATCTGCTTTGTTAACTGCTGTATCCCTAGTACCTAGGACACTAAGATATAGGCACCCAGTAACTATTTTTTAAATAAATCAATGAACACTAACAACAGCAGCTACCATTTAGTCAACACTTAATATATCTTGGATGGAATGTCAAACACTTTATCTTCATTGTTCTCATTTAATCCTTCAAATAATCATGTAATATAGAATTTTATATTTTATACATGAATCTTCCTATTTTACAGATGAGGCTAAGCATTTTATTTTATTTTATTTTATTGGGGTACCAGGGATTGAACTCAGGGGTACTTGACCACTGAGCCACATCCTCAGCCCTATTTTGTGTTTTATGTAGAGACAGGGTCTCACTGAGTTGCTTAGCGCCTCACCGTTGCTGAGGTTGGCTTTGAACTCGTGATTCTCCTGTCTCAGCCTCCCAAAGTGCAGGGATTACAAACGTGAGCCACCGCGCCCAGCTGAGGCTAAGCATTTTAATAAGACTATGTACTAGTAAGTGGCAGGCCCTCAGACAGATTTATGTGACACCAAAATCCATATTCTTAACCATCATGCTACAGTGCTTTCATGTCATATAAAATAATGCCTCCTTTTTTTTTTACTTTCTTCTTTTTTTTTTTTTTTTTTTTGCCTATTCCAATTCTACTCATCTTTCCAGGTTAAGATAAACTCCTCCATGATGCTTCTTTAATAGTCATTAATTCTCCTTACTCTCAATTCCCAGAATACTGGGCCACACAACTTAATGTATTGTTCTCTAATTATTAATGATTAGGCATTACCTCTTCAACCAGCTTACATCTTCTTACAGGCAAATGGCCATATTTTATAGCCCCATTGATATTACAGCACATATCAAAGCTCTATGACAAAACTTAACATTTGGTAAGTGGATGAAGGAAAAAACATTTAATTTGAAAAAAAAAACTGCAAGAAACAGTGTTTTTAGATGCTTTAGTCATCAGGTCTGTATGGTTTAGAATTCTAAGCATCCAACCTGATTCAGAAAAACACTACCCTTACCCTAAGTACATGTATGACTGCACATATGGTGAGACTCTACATTGTGTAGAGAAATGAACCATTTCATTTCAACCAGAGAAATGAAAAGTTGTGCTCCATTTGTGTATAGTGAATCAAAATGCATTCTGCTGTCAATTATACCTAACTAGAAGAAGGAAGGAAGGAAGGAAGGAAGGAAGGAAGGAAGGAAGGAAGGAAGGAAGGAAGGAAGGAAGGAAGGAAGGAAGGAAGGAAACAGAGACAGAGAGAGAGAGAGAGAGAGAGAAAGGAAGGCAGGCAGGCAGACACTACCTTTAAAAGGTAATTTTTACATCAAATTGTCCACAGTATCTCTTGGTAAAACCCTCTTGAGAGGGCATCTGTATTGCATAGAAGGTAAAGTATGAGAGTGTGCAGATAAACAGTTATCCCCAGACATGTAAACTGCAGCTTGTGTGGTGTAAATATACTCTCCCTGTGTAGAACTGCCTGGGTAACATTCTGTCTTTGGGCTCTGTGGTTCCTCAATACAGTCCAACTATTCAGAGGCTGAAGTGTGGCTCAACAAGTGCAGATAAACAGCTTCCTGGAGCAGGCTGCCAGCTTGAGGAACAATGACCTCAGCAGAGAAGGTCTGCTTTTCACTACCCTGAGCCATCACTGTCCTGCTAGAGGGAAGAGTAGGAAGGATGCAAGGTGGGTAGACTAGACTGACTCAGGTCTCCCATTATACCCTGACTTTTCTAAATTTCGGAGTCAGGGAAAGGAAGTACAGACAGGAGGTGAAGAAATGGCTTATAACTGAGGAAGAAAAAACAAAACTTTATTAGGTTATTCTCTGAATGAACTAAATGGTAAGTAAAGTGGACAAGATAAAATAGCTAATAAACATGCAAGATGAGGTTGTCAATCTACAAAGAGGACATAAAATGTGGGATAAGTAATAAATGTTACAGAAAACAAGGAGACTAAAGAATCCTCAAGATCTTCAACTCTGAGGCCATTTAAAGAGAGAGAAGAGCCGGGCACAGTGGCACACGTCTATAATCTCAGCACTTTGGGAGGCTGAGACAGGAGAATCGCGAGTTCAAAGCCAGCCTCAGCAATTTAGTGAGACCCTAAGCAACTCAGTGAGACCCTGACTCTAAATAAAACACAAAATAGGGCTGGGGATGTGGCTCAGTGGTTGAGTACCCCTGAGTTCCATCTCTGGTACCAAAAAAAAAAAGAGGGAGAGAGAGAGAAGATTACCATTTCCCCAAAGATTCACAAAGTAAGAGATGCAAAAATCCCAGAAAACTAAAGCTAAGCTAAAAGGGAATGACTCATGATGAAAATGAATTATATATAACCAAATACTTTATGCATGTTATTTCATCTGATTTGCATAACAATCCTCAGATAGGTTATATCATCCCTAGCAATGATCTAGACCTGGAAAATTATAATGCAGAGACATTAACAAAGACATTTATTGTTGATATTTATTGTCAATGACAAAGGAATGAATTCAAGGGTATTTGTATGGTCACCCAAGAAATGATATTTTACCCAAACTGCTTTCATCATGGTATTTTCTATTGTTGTAGTCCCAGAAGTCAGCAAAACTGGAACCCACCTGTCCTAAAATAAATTTACATGCTTGTGACATGTTCTGATAAGATGTGTTCTGCTGTGCTGGTCAGCATGGCATCTGATAATTGAAAAAAAGAATCCTGTGGCCTCAGACAGGAAATTGGTTGGATATGACACCTCTTGAAGGATCCTAAGAAACAATTTGTTTTGTGGGTAAGTCACTGACTTCAAAGATTTATCTGCCATGGTGCTGGAAGCTAAGAAACACACAAAATATCTTAGCAAATCATAATGGCAGAGGGAAACCTCATTTGACTTTAACATTTTTTTAAGGAAAAAAAAAATTGGCATGACTGCCAAAACTCTAACTGCTCTTCCTCTTTCTCCTCTATCCCCTTCCCCCTATCCTAGTTCATTAAAGACCTTCTGGTTAAGGTGCCAAATCCTGTCACTTTTTCCTGTTCTTGTGCCAGGCCTATGCCACCAGCACCACAAGTCTGCCAGAATTCTGAACAAATAATGGAACAAATTAAAAGTACAGAAAAATTTAAATTTCTATGTTGTTGATGAAGTCAGTGCCTTAACTTCTAATGAGCTATTTTACGTTACTAATGACAAGACAGATTTGTGAATTCAGATTTGTGTGCGTGTACCTGATTGCCAGAGGAGCACTGAGAGAATTATCAGAGTGGTGGTTGACAAGGTATATCAGGGCGTGGGTCAACTAAAGATCCTTTATATTATTTATAGATTGTAATAAATCAAATTATTTCTCCAAAGGGAGATATTTTAGTGTGAAGAATTATACATGAGTTTTATATTAGCTAGCTGCAAGAGCAGCTCCCATGAATACAGAAATATCATTCCTGGGTCTTAAGAGTACTTTGGCCAAGGATGGAGTTCCTTTCCTCTTATTGAATGGTTTCACAACAGCTAAGTTTCTCTTAACTTGGAGAAAGGAGGGGTGGGGAAGTAGGATCTTTCCTGAAAGGGAGAATCTAGGCCCAATTATTACTTCTGTAACCTTTGACTCTGATTTCTAAATGAATCAGGGGACCAGTGGGCTGTGAAATCGCTTCCTCAGTTACCAGGTCAAGTGCTGCTGGATGATTTCCTGTAACCATAACATGAAGGAACTGAAGAAGAGAGATGGATTCTACACAAATAGGCAGTTCCTTGTATCCTCAATGACCCTGGACTTTTCAGTTTCAAAATAGATTTTGGTAACCCTTAACTCACTGCTATGGCTCCCTGGAGTCCTTCTGCTCTAATGTATCTATGCTAATATAGAAAAGAACCAGAATCCTCCACAAATTTCACAAATGATGGTTTAACAAAAGTGTCTGGACCAGTAACACTGAGGACAGGATTACTTTAACTGAAGGCAAAATTTTTTCCTGGCAATTCTCTGTCTGTCAGAATCCAGATGCTCACAATGAGAAATGGGCAATTTTTTGTTACAATGTGTCAATTCCAGCTAAGAACTGAACTATGGAAAAAAGGCAGGAGGGGGCTGGCTGCAAGGAGAAGCACTACTCCTTTTGAAGAAACCTATAATAGTATTAGTCACCATTATTTCACCACACCACATTCTGGCTCAATTTAATAATAATAAGTAGGAAAAACATGAAGCAGAAATGGCCCAGAGAAGTCTCGAGTCCATTCCTCAATCAAAACTGTGATCCTGGAAATCAGTGAAGTCCTGGTTTGCTCTGTATTTCTTGCTGCCCCAGTTCTCTGCTCCTTCATTACCACGGACACCAGGAGAACTCAAAACATTACTTAAATGTTAGATGGGGGGTAATCTTTAAAAATCCTGCCAATTTTAGAACTGAAAATTTATACCCTGATTGTTCTAGATTATGTAGGGAAGAAGTGGGTCATCTCTCATAGGGCTTAGAAGAAGAAGCCCTATGTTTCAAAAAGAAGAAACAATCCATATTTTATACTCATGAACTATTTTCGCTACAGCTATACTTTAACTGATTTAGGAATATACACCATTGTAATCTCCTTTTTTTCTCCAAGAGTGAATTAATAAAGTTCACATTTCATAGATTTATTCTAATTAAAGCAATAAAAGGGAATTTGATGCTGAAGCTTTTTACTCCAAGAGTATATACCAAAAAAGTATTCAACTTTCCAATAAAATTCTGATAATTACTGTGTCTCAGAATGAAATCAGTGTTCCTTTGTTAAAAACAACTTATTTAAATAAAGTTTTCCATCTCTATATTTATTCCATATGGTAGACAGCAAGGCATGAGGGAGTCAATTATCTATCTATAAAGTGGCTTTTTGGGGAACACTTAATTATTAATGGTTCTCCATTCTGAATAGCAACAAATAAAGTCAATGAAATTATCTCTTTTGGACACAGCCTAGGGAATTGAGGTGGACAAAGAGAAAGTAAATTGCCCTTTGAGCTAAGTTATCAATTTTATGATGGGATAAGTTCCCAAATGCCATCTCCTCTGGCCATTCTATAAATCACATCGCCCTGGTTATTTTTTTGTTGTATATTATGTTACAGTTGTCAGCTTTGTAATCTTGAGAATGTTACTTATATGTGCCTGAATTTCTAAATGTGTTAAATGTAGACACCACTAATAATCTATCTCATAGTTTTGGGAACATCAAATAAGACAATATGTATTAGATTCTTAGAACACTGCCTACACATAGTATTTATTAATGACAACTATTCCCATCATCATCAGTTTGCTTTATTAATTATCTTTCATTAAAACACAAGGTCCGGGGCTGGGGCGGTGGCTCAGCGGTAGAGCGCTTGCCTGGCATGTGTAAGTCACCGGGTTCGATACTCAGCACCACATAAAAATAAATAATAAAAGAGATTGCGTACAATTAAAAAATAAATAAATAAAGGTTTTAAAAAAAATAAAAAAATAAAACACAAGGTCCATGAGGGCACATACTTTATCTTGTTTCCTGATATTTCCTTTGCCTACTACACATAGACATATAGTAGGTACTCAAAAAATAATTACTGAATGAATTCTGTCTTTTTTTTGTTTGGTTTGGTTCGGTATTGGGGCTTTAACCTAGGGACACTTTACCACTGAGCCACATCCCCAGCCTTTTTTATTCTTTATTTTGATACAGGGTCTCATTAAGTTGCTTAGGGCCTCCCTAAGTTGCTTAGGGCTTCACTAAGTTGTGGAGGCTGGTTTTGAACTTGCAATCCCCCTGCCTCAGCCTCTGGAGTTGCTGGGATTACAAGCATGAACTACCACACCCAGCTGTCTTGTGTTTTCATCCTTAAAATAAACCTCCATCAATGAAGGTAATCTGTGTACTTCTTTTCCTTGTGACAGTCATCATCAAAACTTCACCAAGAAACTAAAATCCATCATTTAAAAAAACAAAAACAAAAACAAGATAACTTGATCATAAGAAAGAGCCCTCCTGGTCTCACTGACCAAAACCACAGAGTAACCACTCTTTTCTATATTAGTATGTGGAGGTCAAGTTCCCTGATGCCACAGGGTTGTAACTATCAATTTAGCCTGTGAAGAATGGTTCCCAATTCTGATAGGAATTCTCAGATTTCAGCCTGTTTTTCTCTCATCATTATTTTCCAATGTCTTAAAAAGCCACAAGAACCACAAGAACCTGGTCACACTCTGCTGTGGTCTCTAAGTCACAGCCACTCCAGCCTCATTTTCTTGGATGCACTTCTTCAGAGGGCCTGACCCAGTATTGACTTGGTCTATTCTTAGAGTAGCACCTCTAAATATTAATTTCTTTTACCTTCCCCTGGTTGAAGGACAGCACTCAGAGGTAGAGGTTACATACAACATAAAATAAAATCCTCTGGGATTGAGTATCCTTCTTTCAAGAGTGTCCAGAGGAATATGATCTGCAGAGCTCACTGTCTTACAGATATACACACAGTACTGCTCAGCTCCTTGTATTTTACATTTCATCCAGATCTTCTGGAACAATTGTGAACTTGTTTGAAAACACTGACAACCAAGGGGTAACAGCAAAGTTGAGAGGGCAAACCACTTCTAAAGAAGAAAATCAACAGAAAAATCCTTTAAAAACAAATTCTAGGAGTATTTCTGCCATTGTTTAAAGGTTAAGTCACCCATCATTAAATATATGAAAAGGCAGGAACTTGAAAGCACAAGTGTAGAGTTAACATATTTTTTTTTAAAAAATCAAGCTTCCTGCTATTTAGAGATAGGTCTAATTATATCTTCCAAAAGGCTAATACTAAACTTTTAAATGGTAATGAATTGAAGTCACTGGACAAGGCAATGTGTTAAGCTTACAGAGTATTGTTCATAGGGAAAATTCAAGAATTGCAGAAATTATAGCTAGCAGAGATCTCAAAATTATCAGGGTAAGCCTCCAGCAACATTAGGCACTAAAGTGACTTGGAGGCAGCAGAGAACAGCGGAATTTGTAATACTGAAGGTAAACTCCTAACTCTGACACTTATTACCTCATGAACTTGAAGAAGCTCTCTAAAGCATTACATTGAGGAGGCTCAGTTTCCTTAGCAATGAAATAGAAATAATAATTGTACCAACACCTCAAAGAATTATAGTGGATGAGACATGGTATGAGTTTAATAAAAACTGCCCATTATAACATGTGATTATTATGTTATTAACATAAGCATGTAACACTTTATTAAACCTCTTTCATAGATGAGGCAACTGAGGCCAGATTTCAGAAACGCTCCTAAGGGCCGGGCGTGGTGGCTCACGCTTGTAATCCCAGCACTTTGGGAGGCTGAGACAGAAGAATTGCAAGTTCAAAGCCAGCCTCAGCAATGGTGATGCGCTAAGCAACTCAGTGAGACCCTGTCTCTACATAAAACACAAAAGTAGGGCTTGGGATGTGGCTCAGTGGTTGAGTACCCCTGAGTTCAATCCCTGGTGCCAAAAAAAAAAGAAAAGAAAAGAAATGCGCCTAAGGGTGCAGAGAGAGAATTTTTTTTTTTAATATTTATTTTTTAGTTGTAGGTGGACACAATATTTTATTTTTATGTGGTGCTGAGGATCGAACCCAGTGCCTCCCGCGTGCTAGGCGAGCACACTACCACTGCGCCATAATCCCAGCCCCCCAGAGAGAGAACTTATAGGAATAAGGACCTCACCTTTCTCCTAGGGTAGTGGTCTTTTTCCTTCATCTGCTTCTCCTATGAATCCCTACAAACCTAGGGCCTGAAATAGAGGATTTTCACTAACTAAATCTTCATAGTCAAATTAAAATCAGGAGCTTCTAACAGTCAGGACTCTTTGCCTACCAAATGCTATTTCTACTACTTCCCATTCTGTCATATAGCTAGACTTTTGAAGTATTAAAAAAAAAAATGTATCTTTGGCCAGGCACAGTGGCACATGCCAATAATCCCAGTGGCTTGGGAGGCTGAGGCAGCTTCAGTAATTTAGCAAGGCACTAAGCAACTTAGTGAAACTCTGTCTCAAAATAAAATAGAAAAAGGGCTGGGGGGCCTTCGCATGCGTGAAGCCCTGGGTTCGATTATCAGTACCTCATACAAATAAATAAATTAAATAAAGGTCATTAATGACTAAAAAAAATTTTTTAAAGGGGGTGCTGGGGATGTAGCTCAGTGGTTAAGCGCCCCTGAGTTTAATCCCTAGTACGAGGTGGGGAGGAGGGTAGTAAAAAAGTCTTCATAGCTTTGATGCTGGCTTACCTTTCACTTCTCAAAATAACTTAACCTCAGGCCAATTTGATGTCTTAGAGTTATAGAAGTGTCAGGTATGCGCCACTCACATACATTATGTAATTTTTAGTTTTCTGGGAACCAGAAACAGCTCACTTGGCAACTAGATTTCTATCAATAGGGTGAAAAATCTTTAAGAATTTTTTAGTAGTGTATTGGTAGATGAAAAGCTATCTGTAGTTAACAGCATTCTAAAACAGCTATAATTCTCACTACTGGTTCTCTAGAGTTCGGTATCAGTTACATAGACCAGTGGGGTTCACTTTTGCAATGCTAGTCACAGCTTCTTAAAGAGCAGAATACAGAGTTCTACCCCCTAAAATCAACAACAGAAAGGGAGTAAAATAAGAAAACAGTCCTCATTATAATAAGAACAAGAAAAAGAGTCGATAGTATGTTATAGTTTAAAATATAGATATAGTTAGAGATCCAAGAATTATCTACTTAACATCTATTACACGTTAAGCATCATGACAAGTACCAGGCAAACAGAGATAAAGAAGAAATGATGCCTGCTGTTAAGGAACCATAAGAGAAAAGACTTATATAGGACGTGGTGGTGGGGTAAATAAAAAAAGACCAAGAGGAAGAAGTATTACCCCCAGAAGAATCATATTTCACTTGGCAAAGAGCCTCCTGAGTGCTGGTACAGATTAAATGGCCTAGAAACTTGACGCCTAGGCCTGTCAGTTCTGTAAAGGCAAGCAAGGCTATGCAATCTTAGCCTTTATTCCCTGCCCCTCACTTGCTTCAATCCACACCATGAGAATAAGATTCTTTTTTTTTTTGGTACTGGAGATTGAAGTCAGGGGCACTCAGCCACTGAGCCACATCCCCAGCCCTATTTTGTGTTTTATGTAGAGACAGGGTCTCACTGAGTTGCTTAGTGCCTCACCATTGCTGAGGCTGGCTTTGAACTCGGGATTCTCCTGTCTCAGCCTCCCTAAGTGCTGGGATTACAGGCTTGCGCCACTGCGCCCGGCTGAGAACAACATTCTTTTCTGTACTTCATCTTCCTTTAGAGCGCTGGGAGAAGTGGCTAGCCCTCTACCCAGAAGTTTGTTTTCCCAAGAACTTAAGATTCTAATCCATTAGAGCTCCAGTTCATCACTCTGGAGGCTGATGCAAGAAGATTACAAGTTTGAGGCAACTCTGGGCAACTTAGCAAGACCTTGTCTCAACATAAAAAATAAAAAGGTCTGGAGGCAAGCTCAGTTATAGAGTGCTACTGGGTTCAACCCACAGTACCAAAAAACAAAAACAAAAAGCAAAAGCTAGGGAGAGTACAGGTGTTCCTCTAACAGAAATCCAAGTACAGACTTTAATTTTAAATGAATTTAAAAACTTTTAATCTTAAAAAGAATAGCTATCTAATTCCCAAGGAGAACCTGAAGGATAGGGGGAAAAAATCTATGTTCAAGGAAGATGGATTTCAGTTCATGATTCACCTTAACAGTAAGCTTATAAGAGGTTATTTTCCTGTCTTAGAATGTTCCCAATAAGCCAGAAAAAAAAAAGTAAAGAGAATCCAAGAGATTATATAAATATATGATGGCATATTGGTAATAAAAATAATGCTTTGTATTTCTTTTTTCTTTCTTTTTCTTTCTTTTTTTTTTTTTGGCACCAGGGATTGAACCCAAGGGTTCTTGACCACTGAACCACATGCCCAGCCCTTTTTTTTTTTTTGAGACAGAGCCTCTCTAAGTTGCTGAGGCTGACCCTGAAGTTGTGATTCTCCTGCCTCAGCTTCCTAAACCACAGGGGATTACAAGTGTGCACCACCATGCCCAGCTAATGCTTTGTATTTATTTAGCACATCTTTTCATGAAGATTAAGAGAGTTTTTGTTTGTTCATTTGTTTGTTTGGTGTTGGGGACTAAACCCAGGGACTTGCATGTACTAGGCAAGTGCTCTACCATTGGGCTACCATTCCAAGTCTTATTTTAAAAAAAGGTTTTTTTTGGTACCAGGGATTGAACTCAGGGGTACTCAACCACTGAGCCACATGCCAGCCCTATTTTGTGCTTTATGTAGAGACAGGGTCTCACTGAGTTGCTTAGTGCCTCGCCGTTGCTAAGGCTGGCTATGAACTTGCGATTCTCCTGTCTCAGCCTCCCAAAGTGCTGAGATTACAGGCGTGTGCCACCCGCACGTGGCTCCAAGCTTTATTTAAAATTTTCATTTTAACAGAAACAGGGTCTCACAAAGTTGCCCAGGCTGGCCTTGAACTTGAGATCTTTTGTTTCTGCCTCCCAAGTTGCTGGAATTATAGGTGTATACCACCACGACTAAGATTAAGGTGTTTTTAAAAAGTGATTATCTTATTCAGCCTAAAAACAGTTCTGTGATATTCTAAAAGTAGTAATCATTTTGACTTTTCCATAGCCCAGTCATAGTTTATTTTATTTATTTATTTATTTGCAGTGATATTTATTTATTTATTTGCAGTATGAGAGATTGAACCCAGGAGCACTCTACCACTGAGCTATATCCTCAGCTACTTTATTTTATTTTGAGATAGTGTCTCACTAAGTTGTGGAGGCTGGCCCCAAACTTGTGATCCTCCTGTCTCAGCCTTCTCAGTCGCTGGTGTTAAGGTGTGCGACACTGTGCCCAGCTCCAGGCATATTTCACCCTGAAGCATGAATCTTCAAAAAATGTAATCTATGAAGGATGTATCCCTCTAGAAATGCTCATAAATCATTAAGTGATTGGTATGACATCCTACAGAAAGAAAATTGCACAGGAACACCATTCTAAACAATTTCATGAGAAACATAATCCATGAAAAACAGAGGCTAAAGGATCACCAACTAAAGGAAACCAGAGTGAATATTATTAATAAAGGAGAAAGTTAAAAACTATAAGAGGGACCTGAAGAAACAGATTTAATGGATCAAACAAGCAGCTGTTAACTACTATAGTCATAACCATCCATGAGACATATCACTTGACAAAACTAGCTGCATGAAAGCCATGCTCCCACACATGTAGGGCAGCCCTCAATCAACCTACCAGAACTAAACATTCACTGCCACTACATAATCATCATTGTTCTGCTCTATTCTTCATGTACCCTGCCTGCTTCCAAGTACCTCTTTTGGGTTCGCCCTTTTAGCAAAACATTCATGTACTTACTATTCAGTGAAGAACCTGGCAATGCCATACTGGCTAATATCCTCCTTGTTCTCTAGCAGTTGGCACACTGCATCCTCCATGTACGTGAGGACATGTCGCTGGGCTGCAAACAAAAAGCAAGAGAGAAAGAGAAAATGAGATTTTTAAAGATCAGTAAAGTTCTCCCAATCCCAGTAGGAGGCCTTACAAGTCATTCAAGGTGTGAGCTCTACCCTAGGAAGTGAATTAGAATAGGCAGAGCAAACTTGCTGGCCCTAACTGAGCTATGATCTCAATGGGCAGAATGGGTGATGAACACAACGTCAAGAACACAAGCGAGGCCTGGGGTTATGGCGCAGTGATAGCGTGCTAGCACGCGTGAGGCACTGGGTTCGATCCTTAGCACCACATAAAAATAAAATAAAGATATTCTGTAAATAAAGATAAACTAAATAAGTTTATTTTAAATAAAATAAAGATACAACTAAAAAATAAATATTTTTTTAAAAAAAAGAACACAAGCAACTGCCATCTGGCTCACAGTATCAGCATCAATCCTTCATTTTTCTTTCAGTGAGGAAGATGGGTTGCTGAGGAGTGTTAGCACCACTGAAGAGATGCACCTGGAAGTTCTTTTCTTTACACCTCCTTCAACCCTCTGCCACTTCTGCATGTTTAGAAACTTATTCTAGGAATTTCATTCCTCAAGTCAGGATGATCTGACCATATGGAAAACTTAGTTCTTTAATATTAAAGAAGTTACCATGAAAATTCCAAAACTGTTGTATATGTAAGTTATGACACTGGTAAATAATAACAGCATGAAATCTGGGTGGCTCAACTTATTAGATATCATATTTTCTACATTTGTTTGACCGAGAAATGTGTCAATTAACCATGGGCTTATAATAGAGAATGTGCATATTACAGCTAGACAGACTTGGGGTTTTTTGTTCGTTTGTTTGTTTGTTTTGGTACCAGGGATTGAACTCAGGGGTACTCAACCACTTAGCCATATCCTCAGCCCTATTTTTGCATTATATTTAGAGACAGGGTCTCACTGAGTTGCTTAGCACCTCGCCGTTGCTGAGGTTGGCTTTGAACTCACAAGTCTTCTGTCTCAGCCTCCCAAAGTGCTGGGATTACAGGCATGTGCCACCCCGCCTGGCTCAGACTTGGGTTATTTTTATTGGTACATTATACATAACAGTGGGATTCATTAAGTCATATTCAGATCTGGATTTGAATCAGGATTCCGTCTTTCATAACTTAATCTAAGATAATTACTTCATCTACACCTGTTTTCTTCTGTATTAAGTGTGGAAAGCAATATAATTTCAATCTATTTCTCAAAGTATGATCAATCAGATCGATCCCTTGATCTGACTGGGATTTCCTATTAAAATGCAGATTTGTAGACTTAATGACCTTAAACTTCTACCTAGAGCCTAGTAATTTTTAATAAATACCTTTGGTGTTTCTTATGTACCCTGAAGCATAAGAATCGCTGCTTAAGAACATAGGCTTTGGAGTTCAGGGAGACCCAACTTCCATTTTCAGCCCTACCATTTCTTAGCTGTGAGACCTTGAACGAATTCTCCCAAGCCTATTTCTGGTTTGTAAAATGTGAATAATAATCCTACCTCATCGGCCAAATAGGGTTTTAAAAATTAAGTAAAAGAATGTATGTAAAACACCACAGTGCCTGATGTATACTACATATTTGATACATTTTCTTAAAAGTCCATCTGAGGACTGGGGTTGTAGCTCAGTGGTGGAACGCTTGCCTAGCATATCTGAGGCAATGGGTTCGATCCTCAGAACCACAATAAATAAATAAAATAAAGGCATTGTGTCCATCTACAATTAAAAATATATATTTTAAAAAAAAGTCAGCCGGGCGTGGTGGCACAAGCCTGTAATCCCAGCACTTAGGGAGGATGAGACAGGAGAATCGCGAGTTCAAAGCCAGCCTCAGCAACGGCAAGGCACTAAGCAACTCAGTGAGACCCTGTCTCTACATAAAACACAAAATGGGGCTGGGGATGTGGCTCAGTGGTTGAGTGCCCCTGAGTTCAATCCCCAGTACAAAAAAAAAAAAAGTCCATCAGAAGGGCCAGGGTTATAGCTCAGTGGTAAAACACTTCTCTAGCATGCACAAGACCCTGGGTTTAATATCATTTGAACCTGGGAGGGGTGGGAAACAAGCCTGTCAGAAAGGGTGATTGGGATTTGCTAGTAAACAATAAAGGCTGGAGCTTTCTATATAGAGCTTTCTATATAGCAGGGCTCAGCTAATGTTTCTTCCACTACTCTGGATTTTATCTTTAGGTATGACAATAGTATCCTGACATACTTTACATAACAGCTTCCAATCCATGTTCACATTTACCATCCAGAAATTCAGAAAAATACTTTCTTCTGGAGCAGTGAGAACAAAAAAGCAAAAAGTAATGAATTTCTGCTAAAAAGCAATTCCAAGAAGTTGCTGCCAAGCTTGATACTTGCCTATTTTATAGTTTCATTCCTCAGGTAAATATGGAAGGATTACCTAAAATTTGCAAAAATGAATACTCAA
Source organism: Xerus rutilus (assembly GCA_028644305.1). Lineage (NCBI taxonomy): Eukaryota > Metazoa > Chordata > Mammalia > Rodentia > Sciuridae > Xerus > Xerus rutilus. Next base: position 16,947,840 of record CM053399.1, read on the forward strand.
AAAAAACTATTTCTGAAGTCTTAATAGTCTAGTGAAGTTCATAAAACAAATCCACCAAGCTGAGCTAGGGCATTCTTTATCTGACAGTAGTGATCCAGGGTTGCACCATGTTTGCACCAGCCTGAAGTCCAGAAGAACAACATGGTTACATTCTGTGAGTTGTCTGTCTTATATGTATGAAGTGCTTCCTCAAACTAACAACTATCAATCACTGCAAGCTGCCTCCCCCCCAAAAAAGGATATAAAAACAAAACAAAGCCAGTGCTTCATTGACTTCATTCAGCCAACTGGAAAACTGTTTCTTTAAGAAATGGCCCAAAGGGATGAGGATATAGCCCAGTGGAGAGAATTTACTTAGCACTGGGGAGACCCTGGGTTCAATCCCCAGTACTGCAAAATAATAACAACAACAACAAAAAGGCCAAAACTGGAAGCTGGGGGTGTAGTTCAGCGGTAGGATATGCACCAGTATGTATAAGGTCCTGGGTTCAATCCTCAGCACTGAGAAAAGAAAAAAGCGCCAAGTCTGAAAATGAAGGTATGAGATAATACATGGCAATTTCTGGTACTAATCATTTTTAAAATACCAATCATTATAATTAAGTAAATATTAAACTGGGAAGAAAACATGGCCAGACTAACAGTAAAATCAGTTGTATTTCCATCTCCATGCTGCCCTTCCTTCCTCTACCCACTTATCCTGATCTGACAAAAAAAAAAAAATTCCTTTCTTGGGTAATATGGCCTTTTTATGACTTACCTCTATCTAAGGCTAATACAGGATTTTTTTTCTTTTTGATGGTAGAAATGAAAAAGATCCACTTAGAAGCAAATCCTGCTGCTTCTCCTCCCTTGCTCCAGGGACTAAAAGTCAGTGTGAAAGCCCTTTACACAGGAAATGTTTTCAGAGCAGTTAGAATCAAAGCACTTTTGTCATCCCAGAAATAAAAAAAAGGAGGTATTTTTTTGAAAATAGACTGCACTAAAAAAAAGAAAAATAAAGAACTATACCTGTTTAACATTTATTTGCCAATCAGATATTTACTTTAATATTACAATTAATTAATAACAGCTAACTTTTTTGAGCCCCTATGCAACTTACTGAACAATGTGCCAAATAATGTGCTGATTGTTTTATACATATTAATTTTCACAACAATCATATGATAGGCATTTTTACTTTACAAATGAGAGAACGGAGACTTATAGAATTAATTGGCTCAAGATTACAAAGCAAGCAGAGGAGCCAAGATTCAAACCAAGGTTTGTCTGACAACAAGAATCTGTTCTCTAATACATTGCCTCATCATTAGCACTTTATAATCACTAATAGAAGTAAAAATTATCTTCATTTTACACAGAGCACAAAGACAGGTGTGTATGTTAACAGTAAAATGATCTGAGAAATAGTCTATTTGTGTCTATGTGAATTTGTGCATGTGTGTACATGTATGTGCACGTGTCTTTCTGTCCTGTCCCCTCCTGCATACCATTTGTGAGAAGTTAGAACTTGTCCCCAAATTTCAAAGTTTTTACAAAGAACCACCTCACCACAAAGTATTCACTCCACCCAATCCCAGTTCACAAAGTGGAAACGGGAAGTTCTGGTGCTTTTTTAAGCTGTGGGTGAAGAGAAGGAACTAAGAGCTGCAGAGGAAGGGAAAGGCTCCTTTTTCAAGACAATTTCACACCAGTCAACAGCCAAGTGTGAAGCTCTCTCTAATTGCTGCTCCTTGGTTTCCTTCACCTGCAGTTCTTATCAGCCAAATGTTCCCTCTGTGGTTAAGTGTACCACCCAGCCTTGGAAAATCCTTACAGTTTATCAAACTTCAATGAGACAGAAGTTCAAAGCTCTTGCCTGGCAATAAAGCATGGAGAGTGTCATTTTATATTATTTTTTAAATACAAAGAATAGGCTTTAATTTATGTGAATGATTAAAGAATCAAAACAGCACACCTGCACCCCTGGAGGGCAGAGATACCTGGCCACCTTAGCTGTCCTTTTAGAAAAAGGAAAAGCATTCAAGACCGGCTTTTCCTCTTCAACTTCGCCATGACTTCCACAAGATCAGGGTTAAATCTTCCAACATATACTAATGAGGCTCTGAAATCTGCACTAACGCCCAGCTGCTCATGTCTTGCTCAGATATCATCATTGTCTAAGATAAGCATTTATAAGTTCATCATACTACACTGAAAAAAAATCTAAGGGAAATGTAAAGAAATCCTATGATCCTTATATGAACCAAGCAAATGAAGGTAACTGTAGATAAGAAATTCCTAGGTTCTGTTGATGTTCCCCATGCTGATCATTTAATTTCTTTATACAACAGTCACTCCTGCTTTAAAAGGAATATGGTACTAAGATTATGTTTGACAATAAACTAGTACCTTATAAAACATTTTATATACACAAAATGTAACATATTAATGATTATATTATTGCTACATACTGACTACAGATTAAAACAGCACAGCAATTTATTGCAATGGTTAAGAACACAGGCCCTGGAGTCAGGCCCACCTGTATTTGATTTCTAGCTCAGACACTTACTGTGTGACTTTATGCAAGTTAACTAATCTCTCTGCCCTTTCTGTAAAGTTTAGGCAATAATAATACCTACCATTAAAGATCATAGTGAGGATTAAATAATCTATGTAATAATCTTAGCATAGTACTTGGCACATAGTAAGCGCTCAATAAATATTGGCCCCCCACCCACCTACTTAAAGTTCTATTCATCCAGCCAATTACATTTCTAGGTTATATTTGGACTATATATAATCCTATGCCTATAATAACATACACAATCACATACACATTTTAGCTATAGCTTTAAACTTCTGGGAAGCATTCACTTATTAACTGCTAATTACTCAGGAGGCCCTAATTTATATGGGGAAAGTCCAAAACTATTTCCTTTTACTCTCTTCCCAAGCATAAATACCATCAAAGTGCAAGCTATTTATTTCACAATTAAATAAAGGGTCTCATTAGGAAAATTTTGCTTGAGGGGTCTAGATTTTCCACATACAACATTAGTTATATCTCTTTTATTTTTTAAATTATTATTTAATATTCAATGCTAGAATAAACAAGTTTCAGTGGGAAAATCTTCATGAGTTACTATGTGTGATATTAATAGATACAAGGGCAACAGCAGTACGAATGAAAAGCAGAGTATACACACATATTCAACTTTAAGTTTAAATGTGACTTTTTCCCTTACCAGCACCTTTTTTTTTTTTTTTTTTTTTTTGGTGATACTAGGTATTGAACTCAGGGATGCTCTACCACTGAGCTACATCCCCAGACTGTTTTTATTGTGAGACAGGATCTCGTTAAATTGCTAAGGCTGGCCTAGAACTTTCCATCCTCCTGCCTCAGCCTCCAGAGTCACTGGGATTACAGGTGGGCACCATCAGGCCAGGCACCAGAATCCTTTTGAGACACATTTTGGTCTCTGAGCCCTCTTGAGATTCAAATGTTGGCTGGCACAAATGAGTGTATGTTAAGCTAAATTAAAACTGTTCTCTAATATAATAAAAATAAGCATCTAAACCAAAATATGCCAGGTAAACTCTTAGATGCTTCAAGTTCAATATCATTTATAAATCAGTAACATAACACAATATTTGCTGTTGTCAGGTACAGATAGCTTAATGGCTTAAAAAGTTACTAGACCTCTAAAATTAATTATCTACATCCTCCATCTTTACCAGTATGTCCAGGTCCAAGACAAGTGCATTCTAGTGAAACATTTTATCATCCATACAAGACTATCTTTGATCTTAGACCACACTAGACCAATTTCCCTTGACCAAAGGGGATGAGGAAATGAGGAAAATAAGCACATTTAGTTCTTATACAACTCAATGAAGTAGGTAATAGCTTTTTTGAAGCTCAGAGAGGTTAAGGAACTCCTACCCAAAATCTAAAAAATTACTGAGGAAGGATTCAAACTTAGACTTGAGGGGTTGAGGTTGTGGCTCAGTGGTAGAGCACTTGCCTTACACATGTGAGGCCCTGAGTTTGATTCTTGGCATATAAATAAATGAATAAAAATAAAGGTCTATCAACAACTAATATATATATATATTTAAAAAACAAACAACTTAGACTTGACTCCAAAGTCAATGCCCCTCTACTAGACCTCATCTCCTCTCAAAACCAAAAATGAAAGCAAAACAAGAAACATTCAAAATCTTACAATGTGTCCCTTCTTACAATGCAATATGTAGAAATTGCTGACTTTTTTTTTTTTTTTTTTGGTACTGAGAATTGTACTCAGGGGTACCTGACCACTGAGCCACATCCCCAGCCCTATTTTGTGTTTTATGTAGAGACAGGGTCTCACTGAGTTGCTTAGCGCCTCACCATTGCTATTATAATTTGTTATAATTTCTTTTTTCTTTTTCTTTCCCACACATGTGTGTGTGTGTGTGTGTTAGTTACTGGGTATTGAACTCAGGGCCCAGGGGTGCTCTATCAGAGCTACATCCCCAGCCCTTTTTATTTTATTTTAATTTTGGTACCAGGGATTGAATTCAGGGGTACTCAACCACTGAGCCACATCCCCAGCTCTATTTTGTGTTTTATGTAGAGACAGGGTCTCACTGAGTTGCTTAGCACCTCGCTGTTGCTGAGGCTGGCTTTGAACTCGCGATTCTCCAGTCTCAGCCCCCCCCAAAGTGCTGGGATTACATGTGTGCGCCACCACGCCCGGCTCCTTTTTATTTATTTATTTTTTTCTACATACTTTTTAAAATATCTTTATTTATTTTATGTGGTGCTGAGGATCGAACCCAGTGCCTCACACATGCGAAGCAAGCACTCAACTGCTGAGCCACAACCCCAGCCCCCTCCTTTTTATTTATGAAACAAGATCTTGCTGATTTGCTGAGGCTGGCCTCAAATTTGGTATCCTCTCATCTCAGCCTCCTGAGTACCGGGGATTACAGATATGCCCCACCACAACTGGCACAAATATTCATTTCTAATTACATATGTAATTATGTTTAAAAGTTCAAATGATACATAAAAGGCTAAAGAACAATTCCAGTTCCCATAACAACTATTATCAGTATGAGATGCTTACTTTCAAATACACAGAAATACACAGCTTATAAGTTTTTTGTTTGTTTGTTTTGTTTTGTTTTTTTGGTGCCAGGGATTGAACTCAGGGGCACTCAACCACTGAGCCACATCCCCAGCCCTATTTTGTGTTTTATGTAGAGACAGGGTCTCACTGAGCTGCTTAGTGCCTCGCCCTTGCTGAGGCTGGCTTTGAACTCGTGATTCTCCTGTCTCAGCCTCCGTAAGTGCTGGGATTACAAGCATGAGCCACCGCGCCCGGCAGTATGTTTTGTTTTTGTTTTAAGTTGTCTTTAAGTAAATGACATATTCTTTTCTGCATCTTGCTTTTTTCACTCAAAAATGTCTGGAGATCTTTTATAAAACAATATGGAACAAACTTATCCTTTTGATATTTCCCAAAGTTAGATATTTTCCTATTAACAAATATTTAGGTTGTTTCCATGTTTGATTGTAATAAACTATAGCATGTTGAGCATTGTTTTTAACTGTAGTTCCGAGGATGGAACCCAAGGCCTACTGCATGCTAGGCAAGAACTCAACCACTGAACTATTACCTCAGCCTTGCTGAATATTCTTGGACATGTTGCATGTTTCCCTGTGCATATGGGCAAGAGTTCTTCTAAGGTAGATACCTCAAAATGGAGTTGGCACTTCATAAGATGCACACATCTTCACATTTACTAGATATGGGCAATTGCTTTTACAAAGTGGTTATTCCAATTTACACTCCTACCAACCATGAGAGTACCTGTTTTCATTGCACTTGATCTAAAAGTTTTGTAATTTTGCCAATAGCTATAAAAATGCTTCTGTCATTTTAATTTCAGTTTGTTTGTTTGTTTATTGGTACTAGGGATTGAATCCAGAGGTGCTTTCCCCCTTACCTACATTCCCATCCTTTTTAACTTATTTATTTTGAGACAGGGCCTCAATAAGTTGCTGAGGCTGACCTTGAACTTGTGATCCTTCTGCCTCAGCCTCCAGAGTTACTGGGATTTCACATACGGGCCACAATACCCAGCCTTAGTTTTCTTCTAACCAAGAAAACTAAATTACATGTTTTCATATTTCTTTGTATTTCTTCTCCTGTGAATAATTTATTAATATCCTTTTCCAATCTTCTCTTCTGGTTCTTTTTTTTCTTCTTCTTTTTTTTTTTTCTTTTGGTACTGGAGATTGAACCCAGGGGCACTCGACCACTGAGCCACATCCTTAGTCCTATTTTGTGTTTTATGTAGAGACAGGGTCTCACTGAGTTGCTTAGCGCCTCGCCATTGCTAAGGCTGGCTTTGAACTCACGATTCTCCTGTCTCAGCCTCCCTAAGTGCTGGGATTACAGGCTTGAGCCACCATGCCTGGATCTTTTTTTTCTTCTTCATTTGTAGACTTTTCCTGTCATATGAAACACTCACATTATGACTTTTCTTTTAATTTGCTTGTAGTGTCATTTTTTTTTTTTTTTTTGGTACCAAGGATTGACCTCAGGGATACTTGACCACTAAGCCACATCCCCAGCCCTATTTTGTGTTTTATGTAGAGACAGGGTCTCACTGAGTTGCTTAGTGCCTTGCCATTGCTGAGGCTGGATTTGAACTCGCAATTCTCCTGTCTCAACCTTCCAAAAAGCTGAGATTACAGGTGTGCGCCACCACTTGTAGTGTCTTTCATGTATAGAAATTTAAAATATCGACATAGTCAAAAGTATTTATTGGAGGCTGGGATTGTAGCTCAGCGGTAGAGCGCTTGCCTCGCATGCGTGAGGCCCTAGGTTCGATCCTCAGCACCACATACAAAGCAATAAAATAAAGACATTAAGTCCATCTACAGCTAAAAAAAATATTAAAAAAAAAAAAGTATTTATTGGGTTAGGATTGTAGCTCAGCGGTGGTTCGCTTGCCTGGCATGTGTGAGGCACTGGGTTCGATACTCAGCACCACATAAAAATAAAGAAAGAAAATAAAGGTATTGGTCCATCTACAACTAAAAAAAGTAGCTGCGTGCTGTGGCGCACGCCTGTAATCCTAGCACTTTGGGAGGCTAAGATAGGAGAATCACAAGTTCAAAGCCAGCCTCAGCAACAGTGAGGTGCTAAGCAACTTAGTGAGATCTTATCTCTAAATAAATTACAAAATAGGGCTAGGGATGTGGCTCAGTGGTTGAGTATCCCTAAGTTCAATCCCCAGAAAATAATGTAAAAGTATTTATCTTTAGATTTTTGGGTTTTTTTTCCTTTTTATTTATTTTTTAATTAATTAATTAATTAATTTTACAGTAGAATGCATTTTGAGATATTATACACAAATGGAACATAACTTCTCATTCCTCTGGTTGTACATGGTTCAGAGTCACTCCACTAGTGGAATCATATGTGTATATAGGGTAACAATGTCTGTCTCTTTCTATTGTGCTTCCCATCCTCACAATCCCACCCCTCCCCTGACTTCCCTCTACACAAACCAAAGTTCCTTCATTCTTCCCTATCCCTCTGCCCCACTATGGATCAGAATCCACTTATCAGAGAAAACATTCAGCTTTTGGTTTTGGGGGACTGGCTTACTTCACTTAGCATGATTCTTTGGCTTTTTGCATATGATTTGTGTCCTGTTCAAAAGGTGTCCTCCACGTGTATAAGCCTATTATCCTATATTTTCTTCAGGTGTTATGTCTAGATTAAGCTAACTGCGTCCCTTACCAAAATCATGACTTCGTGATTAACATAGTGAATATAACACTATACAAAAAACAAACTTAAAACTTGCAGGGAGCTGGGTTTGGTGGCGCATGCCTGTAATCCCAGCACTTTAGGAGGCTGAGACAGGAGAATCATGAGTTCAAAGCCAGCCTCAGCAATGACAAGGCGCTAAGCAACTCAGTGAGACCCTGTCTCTAAATAAAACACAAAATAGGGCTGGAGATGTGGCTCAGTGGTTGAGTACCCCTGAGTTCAATCCCCAGTACCAAAAAAAAACACTTGCAGGGGAGGAAAATAAAAGGCATTAACTAAAAATCAGGCCTCTCTTTAAAAATACTAACCATGTCTGAGTATAAAACCACCATGAATCAAGTTTTAACTTTGGGTCCCAGAAGTTACAAATGAATTACACTTTGGGTCCCAGAAGTTACAAATGAATCACACTTTGCAGATCAATATCCTAAGAAACATTCTTGATACAAATGTAGGAGGCTTCCCTCCTTTAATGTTCTTAATCATTACAAGGTTTACTTAATAGTAGTTAAACCTAGGGGCTGGGATTGTGGCTCAGGGGTAGGGAGCTTGCCTCACATGTGTGAGGCACTGGGTTTGATCCTCAGCACCACATAAAAATAAATAAATAAAATAAAGATATTGTGTCCATCTACAACTAAAAAAAATATAGTTAAACCTATAAATACAATAATAGTGGACATTTACTAAGCTTAATGTACTTAATAAGATACTAAGCTTTTTATGACTATCAATTTATTTACTCTTCACAACAATCCTATGAGTTAGGCATTTTATTTTATCCTCATTTTACCAACAGAAAAAAAAGGAAGACTTAGAAATGTAATGGAAATTACTAAAGTTAAAGGGGCAGTAAGCAGCAGACTGGCTTTGAATCCATGCCTTTGGTCTGGACTGCAGACAACTGTCACCCTTGAAGAGCTACGTAGTATGACATGCATCAAATGGAGCTTTCCAAGAAAACAATTTACAAATGAAGGAAAGATCTTTTTACCTTAATAGTTAATTACAGGGGCTGAGGTTGTGGCTCAGTGGTAGAGCACTTGCCTCACACGCGTGAGGCACTGTGTTTGATCCTCAGCACCACATATAAAATACATAAATAAATAAAATAAAGGTTTTAAAAAAACAGTTAATTATAAAACAGACAAAACTAATACTTTTTATCCAAACCAGCAGAGTGCTATTATATTTGAGTCAAACTCAAATAAATATTATGACATGCCAGAGGCAAAGAAGTACACATATGCTAACAATCACCTGTGACAACCAGAAGACAAAAAGTGTCTAAAGATCTTTGTGTAAAGTACAAGATAAAAACTAAAGTCTACTTCTGCTAACCCAAAGTAGTACTGTACCAGTTAACGACTGTGAAAGCTGAGAGCCCTGACATTCCAAGAGTCCCTGGTTCTTAATCCTCCCTTCTCCCCTTCTCCTTTCTAAAACTAGTGATTTTTAAATATTTTGGAGATGTCCATTAAGACTAAGTATATAAATCCTATTGCTTCAGTATTTCTAGCCTAAATCTCAAAATACAGACTTAGTAGGTTGGAATTCTGCACTTTCAAGTGACAGAAACTACAGAATCTCTCTCTCTCTTTTTTTAAGGAGGCTTTCATAGAGTTTCAAACTGAAAGCACTCAGTTAGCTGATCATTACAAAATGTACTTCCTGAACCCCAGAGAAACTAAAGTAGTACTTACATTTACCACAGTTACAATCTAGGGGACACATGAAGAACCCAAGTAATAACTGTCATGACAATAACTCCACAAAAATAGTTACTCATGGAACAGTGCAATTATCAAATCAACACCATAAACATTCATACAGCTATTTTCCAGAAAACACCATAGTTAAAAAAAAAAAAAACCTGTAAATTGACAAACATGGAGTCAATCATATGCCACTTACAATGTTATGTCAGGTAGGGAAGTAGTGAAATCACAGTGTGAAAGTTGTGCTTATACCATCATAAAAAGTCATACTCGGGCTGGGGTTGTGGCTCAGTGGTAGAGCGCTTGCCTGGCACGTGTAAGGCACCGGGTTCAATCCTCAGCATCACATAAAAATAAATAAAAATAAAACAAAGGTATTGTGTACATCTACAACTAAAAAAAATTTTTTTAAAGTCATACTCTTTAGAGTAAACTTATTTACAGATTATCATTAAATTCACAGATTTTCATTAATTTGGTAATATGCAATTTAACTATAATACGCAGATTAATGATAATGCAATAAGATACTGATGCAATTATTTATTTGACATTTTATATTAAAATACTTTATAAAAATTAGTTGACATTCACAAGTGAAATGAGAATAATAGGATCTCATTTTTTTCTAATGACAAACAGACACAGAAGAGTTCTAATTTAAGGGAGCTGAGAACTCATCCCCAGTCTTCTCTTTTCTGGGTGATAATGTCTTTGGATAAAAATGGAGGTTGTTTTTCAAATGAGAGTCTCACGTGTCAAATCTCTGCTAAAAACTATGTCCACACCCTGCTTATGGGCTATAGCTGTAATAATGCTCAATAATCCACTGAGTTTCAATTTTGGTTATGAAAGTAAAGGATGCTATTGTAGATATTTATAGATGTCCCAGAGGTCTAGGCCAAAGAGCACAAAAATCATATGGGATGAATGATTGGAACAGCACAGGCTAGACAGGAAGGCCCCAGTTTAGTTTACAGAGAAAATTCAAGCCAACATTTAATATATCATCTAAGTTAATGGTGTAAGTACCCTATAAAGATATACTTTGGATCTATTTTCACAGAACACTGATTTTTTTAATATATATATATTTAGTTGTTGATGAATCTTTATTTTTAGTCATTTATTATTTATATGTGGTGCTGAGGATCAAACCTAGTGCCTCACGCATGCTAGGCAAGCGCTCTACCATTGAGCTACAGCCTCATCCCCAGAACACTGATTTTTGACTCTTCACTTTTAGGAATTCTGTAATGCCCTTTCCTGCCAGTCCTCAAATGCCACCTTCTTCATGAAACTTTTCCGGATTCTCTCCTAGTCAAAGGAACCTTTTCTTTTTCTGAACTCCCTAAACACCTATTTTAAACAATTCTGTAGCACTTTCTACCTTGATAAAGAGTTATTTTTGTTATACATGTGCTTTCTTGTTTACTGGACACCCTGCTCCGTAGAGATAGACAAGTACCATGACTTACTTATCTTTTATCCCCTTTAACACTCAGAACGATTCAGCGTCTTCCACATAGTGGTCATTCAAATATTTACTAAATGCATACATAAACTGTATCCACTATTTATAAACTGTGGTGCTATTCTTTATTCAACTCAACCATTTCAGGACTGTGCCTCCCAGGTGGGAAACACTAAATACCAAAACACATTCTGTTACAATATTAGGGTTCTTACAGGAAGCCACTTTTGTCCTGTTCTCAATCACTCTTTCTGTTGCCTTTTTACTGTTCCTTCTGTCTATTCCAATAAGAAGGCACTTGTTCCTTCTATTGTTACTAAGAGCCTCATTATGCTCGAAGTAAAGTGAAAAAATGCATTCGATGCAATTACCAGTCCTCACAAATTTGGGGGCTACTTGTCATTTCAACATCCAGGACTTGAATAAAGGAAAGTCCAAATTCTTTTCACTCTTAAGAACTATTTTCTTTTTTTCTTTCTAGACAAAATGGAAGCACACAGCGCAGGAAGCAGTCCTCAGTAAGCCACCGTTCATAAACAGCTTTGCTGAGAGCATAACAAAGGTTCTGTTGTGCTCTTGCATGGCAGGGCCAGTAAGCAGCAGGAGCAGATGAACTCTTTAAGAAACAAAGGTTCTGTCTTCATGCAAATGTTTGCATTAATAAAAAATGAAGAAAAAGATATAGAAAATGGAGGCTAGCTGGACATAATAGGTCTCTAAACGGGAGGTTTTTCACATTTTCCAGGCGGAGTCAGCAGGTCTTTTAAAAACTTTGTCATTCTGAACATTTCACAGACATCACAAGAAAGACATGCAAATAACAGAAGCAAATCAAAGGACATCCCGCTGCTCTGCTGGCGCCTCCCTCATCCATGCCTGGTTTGTCATTTTCTGTTAACCCTAGTGCTGGCTGATGTTTTGTTGAGGAACGGAATCCCTAGCCCAAATGGCAGTACATGTCCAGCCAGCTGGCCCCAGCACTGATAACATTACAATGCAAACCATGTACTGCCACTCAGGGACACGTGCTGCCAGGCAACAAGTGCAGTGTGTGATTTTTACACACTTGGCTTGCAAATCTGCATGGGAAAGGGCCTCTAACCTAACCACTTAATAAGTAAGATGTGGTCTTCTTGAGTGTGAGCATCACTGAGTAGTTCTCTGAAGATGGATTTGCTGAGGATCAGTGCTTCAAAGTCAAATATACAATAAGGGCCTTAAAATAAATACAGAAAACAAAAATCCTTAAGGGGAAATGTGCTAGGTACTATGTGCCAAGGCAGTGTACTATGTGCTCAACCTTGTCTTATTTAATCTTCTCAAACACAATTTAAAGTAGATACTTATCACCATTTTACAGTTCAGGAAACTAAGGCTTAGGGAGAGGTGGGTATGTAACTCGTCCAAGATCACATAGCTGGTAAGCCAAGACTCCAAACTTATGATAGCAAATCTCCCTCTATTCCATATCTTTTTCTCATCCTCTTTCTGTTTTTGATTGAAATTTAGCTTACTCTGAAAATATCACAATGAACATATTCACTATAGCACCATGAAAGTATCACTCTTTCTCCATTTTAATCATTTGGAAATTTTATCATGTATTTTTAAGAGTAAGTGGCTTTTTTGTTTAGGTAATGATACAAATCTGATTCATGCTGCAGATGTTTTCTCACAGAAAAGTGGATATAATTTAATATATTATATGTAACACAGCATTCAAGAATCTCCTAAAACTCATCTACAGAGCCTCTGAAGGTTCACTGCCCACATGTCAGAAAACCCCAGAACCCTAGGAACACATGGACCATTTTCTTTCTCTTTTTTTCCTACATGATCCTTAAGCTCTACAACAAACATAATGACAACCCACTAAGCTCCCTGACCTGGAAATTCCTTGTCCTCCTCAGTTTCCATTAAACATACTCTTCCTCTTCACCAGGACTCATAATCAATTAAGTCCTACCACAGACTCTGCCACTGGCCTCTGGATTGTACAACAGTCCCCCTTTATCTTCAGTTTCCCTTTCCATGATTTCAGTTAAGGGGACAGGGCTGGATAAGTACAGGCTTTGATAGTCTTCAAAGTTTCAGGGATCCACCGGGGTCTTGGAATATATTCTCTGCAGATAAGGGGGTCTACATTACTTAAAATGAAATAATAGACAGATACTTCATTACTATTCCTAAATTGCTAAACACTTCTCCTGAATTACAAAAACAAAAAGTAGAAGGACTTTAAGATCATATTATTCAACTTCTCTCATTTTATGGATAAAGAAATAGAAGTCTGTCTTCATTTTTCCCTCTTGATTCAGTGATACAAAGTTCTTAGGCTTACTCAAATGTTGAGCTCTGAAGTTTTCCATATTTACACCTATAACCAAAATGCTAATATTTTTTGTACAAAGCAGGCAAAATAAATCATAGTAAAAACTGAATATTTGAATTCCCTCAGAGACCAAAAAACATACGGAAAAAGGAATTAAAGACATGTATAGATAAGAGGATTTGAATTAAACCTAAGTAGCCCTTATATTTTTTTTTAATTTTTTTTAGTTGTTGATGGACCTTTATTCTATTCATTTATTTATATGTGGTGCTGAGAATTGAACCCAGGGCCTCACACATGCAAGGCAAGTGCTTTACCACTGAGCCACAATCCCAGTCCAGTAGCTCTTATATTTTATAGGGATTTTTTTCCTCATTTTTTCCCCCTTTACTTAGTATTACATTTTTCAAAACTTGAAAGAAGTACCCTATTTTGAGATAATAAATATTTCTTCATATAAATGTTGCTGAGTTTAAAAATATATTCCCAGAATTTTAAGCTCTCCCCTAAAAACCATCAACTTTTTAGTTTTACCAAATCACCCTGCTATCTATGGACATAAATATTCTCTTTGATTCCATCTCTGATTTATCCAATCTCCTGATCAATACAAATTGCAGTATGTTTAAAAGGAGACTGCTAGAGTTGGCAAAGAGCAGCCTGTACCATAGCATAATATAATATATGGATGCTTTCTGTATCAAGTACTTTCTCCTCCTCTCCCCAACACACAAACAACATACACATGCATACCTGGGCTCATGGCCATGGGCATAGAGATCATATTTCGTAGCTTCTCTTGCAGCTAGGCTTACTCATGTGACTAAGTTATAAAATGTAGGCAAAATATTTTATGGCTTTTCTAGAAGGCACTTAAACAGAACTGATTCTACTGAGAGGTTATTTACCCTAAGGGATAGAAGGGACTCCTTCAGTTCTCATGAATCATGAGGTAAAGGAAATAATTCCTGGTTAGGATGTTGGCACAGGAAAATTGAAGCTGGAGGCCCAGACACCTTGGAGTTTACCACACCAGCTGTGGGCTGCCTGTCTTCAGATATTTTCCCCACAAAAGATAAATAATCTTCTATCTTGCCTAAACCATATTATTTTAGATTTCTCTCTTGAATGCAGGCAAACGTAAAATTAACATAAAGCATCTATATATCTTCCAGATAGTATAAAATAAGGGATCAAACTAACATGACTGGCAAGTGTTCAATCTGACAGCTCATGGAGCACTCATGATTCCAAGGGAGCACGCCAGGATGGGCCAGAGCACTTCCAGACACTGTCCTGAAGAGGTACACTACTAACTTCAACACTCACTGCATCCTAAACAGGGGACTGACTCTCATAACTTGAACAATAACACTTGTATTTCTCCTGAAAGATTGCTAAATACTTTCACATGCATTATCTCAATGAAATTATAATCAACCTAGGAGTCAAATAAGGCTGGGAATAGAAATATTTATGTTTCACAAATGAGGAAATTGCCCAAGGTCACACAGTAATAAGCAGTAAGGCAAAAACTGGAAACTTAACCTCATAAGTATTTTCCACTGAATCACAAAATCAGATAATTCTGGGCTGGGGTGTGGCTCAGTGGTAGAGTGCTTGCCTAGCATGCATGAGACACTGGGTTCGATTCTCAGCACCACATATAAATAAATAGAATAAAGGTCCATTGACAACTACAAAATATTTTTTTAAAAATCAGATATTTCTTAGAAAAATTCAGAAAGCTTCAAATGGTCATGATTAATGTTAATTAACTGATATAAATATCATGGCTGCAAAACAGACCATAAATCACTATCTTGATATTTCATAGAACTTAAAAGTCTTTAAACTTTTTTCCATCTACTAATTGAGGAAAATATTGCTTTATATTGGAACTGATGACAGCTTGATTTCCTTCTCAGATTCTGTATTTTGACCCAGAGAGGAAAATAAACAAATGAGGAGAATATGTGAAACATGAGGTAGCAAAAGGAAGAACAACTTTTCTCTAATGACCACTTCTTTTTCAACAACCCATGGCCAGATTCTATCCAGTATAAGATACTTCTGCAAATGCTCCCAAAAATCTCTGTTCAAGAAACTTATATTGTTCCAGGAAGCCAATTCATGAAGGACAGGTAAACTGACCCTTGGTCTAGCTCTTCAAAGCCTGCACTGCTAACCCATAGATGGGCACTCAAACTCTATAGTCCTAGTGAGCATGGTCTCATTACATAAAATATGATTTCTAACTTAATCCTACAGATGACTCCTTGGGGCATTATGCAAAGTATATAACATCCCCCCCAACTTAATTTTTTTGCCAGGTCATGGGGGAGAAGGGTGTTTTACCTTCTAGGACAATCAGGAAGCCTAATAAACATAGGTAAACATTTTGCTTTCATAATATTTACTATATATGAAAAATGAAATTCCTACATTCTCTTCTATTTCTCTGAATTTATTCAAAACAAAACAACCCACTAGAAAGCCCTGTTCAATGGACTTACTTTAAGCAAAATGTTAAGAGGAGAAGAATCTGAATGGTGCCAAGGTGGGAAGACCAAAGAAGCTTTCTTTTAATTCCATTTTCTTTTTTTTAAACTTCTCCCTCTCTCTCCCCTACCCCATTCTCTATCTCTTTAGTTGTTGATGGACCTTTTTTTTTTAAACTTCTCTCTCTCTTTAGTTCTTGATGGAC
The DNA here is from genome assembly GCA_028644305.1 of Xerus rutilus. Lineage (NCBI taxonomy): Eukaryota > Metazoa > Chordata > Mammalia > Rodentia > Sciuridae > Xerus > Xerus rutilus. Next base: position 16,963,894 of record CM053399.1, read on the forward strand.
CTTTATTTTATTTATTTATTTATTTATATGTGGTGCTGAGGATCGAACCCAGTGCCTCACATATGTTAGGCAAGTGCTTTACCACTGAGCTACAACCCCAGCCCCTAATTCCATTTTCTTAAGATTACACAATCATAAAGCTGGTAGCAATTTTACTAGGTCATCTAGTTTAATACTTTTTTTAAAATTAGAAGATTATTATTATTATTGCATTTTAAAACATCACTTAAATACATAATTCTTTATGGATTATTTTTGGGGTTTTTTGTATGGAGTTTTGTTTGTTTTTGCAGTGCTGGGAATCAAATACAAAGCCTCATGCACATTAGGCAAGAGTTACCACTGAGTGATACCCTGGCCCATTACTTATAATGATGTAGCTATAAATATCTTTGTACAAACCATTTCTTTTTCTCTTTTCAGTTACTTTCTCAATTATATTACCAGAAGTAGGGCTCTAGATAAAAAGACATGCTCATTTTTATGGTTCTGGTTACATATTTCCAGATTACACTCAAGAAAGTCTACACCAAATTACATCACCTCCAAGAAATCTTTGGAGATGTCCCTATATAAAGCTATTTGTTTTACCAACTCAAAATATCATAATTTGCAATGCTTTAATTATCAGTAAGTCTAGCTGGGCGCGGTGGTGCAAGCCTGTAATCCCAGCACTTTGGGAGGCTGAGACAGGAGAATCGCCAGTTCAAAACCAGTCTCAGCAATGGGGAGGCGCTAAGCAACTCAGTGGGACCCTGTCTCTACATAAAACACAAAATAGGGCTGGGGATGCGGATCAGTGGTCGAGTGCCCCTGAGTTCAATCTCCAGTACCAAAAAAAAAAAAAAAATAGGGCTGGGGATGTGGCTCAGTGGTTGAGTGCCCCTGAGTTCAATCCCTGGTACCAAAAAAAAAAAAAAAAATTATCAGTAGTCTGAACATTTAGTTAGGTTACCTTTCCCCCTACATAGACTTTTTTTTTAAATATTTTTTTTAGTTATAGATGGACACAATGTCTTTATTTTATTGCTTTGTATGTGGTGCCGAGGATCAAAACCAGGGCCTCACGCATGCAAGGCAAGCACTCTACTGCTGAGCTACAATCCCAGACCCCCTAAATAGACTTTTAAAAACATTTAATTTGTAAAAGCAACACGTGAATGTATAGGAGAATACAAAAAGATATGAAGTAAAAAAAAGAGGGTAAGTTCCTTCTAAATCCAATTCCCCAGGCTATCTTCTAAAGCTAATTCTAGATGTGATCACACACACATTGCTAATGTTCATTGTTTTTTTTTTTTATGAAAAAAAATGACATTGTATATGCGACTTACTTTTTTACTTAATGCTTCTCGCACATCTTTCCATAATAACAGTTTTTGCTTTTTTTTTTCTTTTTCTTCAGTATTGGGGATTGAACCCAGGGGCACTCTACCACTGAGCTACATCCCCAACACTTTTTTACTTTTAACATAGGATCTCACTAAATTGCTAAGGCTGGGCTTGAACTTGTGATCACAGTTACAGGTAAACAAAACAGTCTGTACTAAAGCCCAGCCCAGAGACAAGAGAAAGCACTCTAAGTTCTGAAACTGCATGCACATGCTGTTCATCACAGCTAGAGAAAACACATTGAAGATAGAACACTGCTGGATGGAAGAGAAAAAAAACCCAACCCTGCAATATGGCAAGTTTTCCATGCTATGCCATGACAATTTGAAGTGCTACTGAAAGATTTAAACCAAATATAATTTAAGTTTTAAAAAGATCACTCTGATAGAAATAAGGAAAAGAAATAAAGGCAATGGGACTGATAGAATCGGCCAATAAAACCTTATATTTTCCCTAAGGAATCCAAAAGAATCTACCAGAACTACTTTGGATAAGACAGAGGGGAATAAAGGGAGAGGAGGGGGTATGGGGATAGGAGGGATAGTAGAATGAATCGGACATTATTACCCTATTTGCATATATGATGATGGGACTGGTGTAACTCTACATCATGTACAACCAGGAGAATGAGAAGTTATACTCCATCTGTATATGATGTGTCAAAATGCATTCTATTGTCATGTATAACTAATTAGAACAAATAATAAAAAATGAACCTAAAAAACAACTACCAGAACTATTAAAGTTCAGCAAAGTTGTAAGATACAAGCTCACTATATAAAATTCATTGTATTTTTCAGGTAAGAGCAATCAACTATCCAAAATGGGCTGTCATACATTGTATCACAATAAATTACTCACATTTGTGGTGATATTACTATAAAGAAACCTACTGCAATGTCAGCTGTATATTAAGTATAGCACATATAATTACAGCACATAATCCTTGATAATGACAATAAACAACTATGTTACTGGTTTATGTACTTACTAGTATAGTAAGTACTATAAATATATAGTAAGAGTATCTACTTTTTATCTTTTTTTTTTTCTTGCAGTGCTGGGATTCCAACCTAGGGCGTCATTCATTCTAGGCAATTGTTCTACCACTGAGCTACATCCCCAGCCCTATTTTTTTTTAATATTTTTTAGTTATACATGGACACAGTGTCTTTATTTTGTCTACTTTTTTTTTTTATGTGGTGCTGAGGATCGAACCCAGTGCCTCACACGTGAGAGGCAAGCGCTCTGCCACTGAGCTACAGCCTCAGCCCCCCAGCCCTATTTTTTTTTCTGTATTTTTAGAGTATATTCCTTCTACTTGTTAGGAAAATGTACCTATCATGTCTCTTGACTGCATCAAAAGGCCAAATCCAGTGACCAATTCATTTAGGTTTGTGTAAGTACATTCTGACTTAGACAAACGTTTGCATGACAAAATTGCCTGATTTTGAGAACTCATCCCCATCATTTAGCAACAAAGACTGTATATTTAAGTCTATATGTATCCTATTGGGTTCTCTTTCTCTGAAGAACCCCAATATAATAGATATTTTAATATTCAATAGATTTTTTAAAAATATTCTTACTGGAAGAGTAGGAAGAAGGGAAGTTGAGGGAAAGGTTAAAGCTATTCACAGAATATAAAACAATAAAAGGTAAAAAAAAATGGAGAAAGAAAAATCAAGCATGAATCCATAAAGTAAAATGTTTAAGTAAAAACAATTTCAGGGGCTGGGGTTGTGGCTCATTGGCAGAGAGCTTGCCTAGCATGTGTGAGGTACTGGGTTCAATCCTCAGCACCACATAAAAATAAACAAACAAAATAAAGTTAAAAAAGGGTTTCTGTTAAAAAAAAAAAAACAGTTTCAGAGACAGAACAGAGAAAGCAGAGACAATACCAAACATGATTCACAAAAACTTCTCAGCACTAAAAACAAGAATTTCCACATTAAAAGGGTCTCAGATAGTGAAGTGAAAGAAGATCCACACCAAATTATATCTACATGAAATATCACAAATCAAAAAGGCATTAAATGTCTCAAGAGCAACATGGAAAGCTAAAATATAGTGGAGAAATGCCTTAAAAATTGAGAGGGCTGGGATTGTAGCTCAGGGGTAGAGCGCTTGCCTCACAGGCATGAGGAACTAGGTTCGATCCTCAGCACCACATATAAATAAACAAACAAATTAATTAATAAACAAATAAAATAATTGTGTCCATCTACAACTAAAAATTTTTTTTAAATTGCAAGAGAAAATTTTCTCCAACACAGAGTTTTATAACTACCTGAACTATCATTCAACTGTATACAAAAACATTTTCAGAGACACAAGATTCCTCCAAATTTTACTTTGCATGCACCTTTCTTTTTTTTTGGTACTGGAGATTGAACTCAGGAGCACTTGACCACTGAGCCACATCTCCAGCCCTATTTTGTGTTTTATGTAGAGACAGGGTCTCACTGAGTTGCTTCTGAGTTGCTTAGCACCTCACTGTTGCTGAGGCTGGCTTTGAACTCATGATTCTCCTGTCTCAGCCTCCCTGAATGCTAAGATTACAGGCTTGCGTCACCACGCCCTGCTTTGCATGCATCCTTTCTTAGAGAGCTCCTGGAGGATGCTATCTTACAAAAAGAAGTATACCTGGAGCAAGGTAAACATAGGCTTTAGGAAATATGGAATATAACTTGAGAAAGACAAGTAATAACTAGGTTAAAGAATTCAGAGGGTAACCACAACAGATTAGAGCAAGAGGACCAAGTAGGTGAAGAAGTAATCCAAAATATATATCTCAATAGATATCTGTATCTATCTTAAAGAAAAGAAATTGAAACTGATGATACAGGATACCTGATATATTCACAGGAACTGAGAGAAAGATTGACTGTTTTTTGGAAAGTTTAGGGATGAATTAAAGACAAGTTCAGAGAACAACTGCACAAAAGACAAGGCAACCATTAATTCCAGGAAGAAGGAAAAATATGTAAAAAGGAGGAATATTATCATAGTATACTACATGATATATGTATGTATAAAATACTTTTATGTCACAACAAATACTGAATATTGATTAGTTTAACCAAAATTTATAATTTTATTGGAAAACTGAGAGGAAGAGAAGTTGAGGGATATAAAAGGACTAAATCTTCCTCTTCCATAAAGTCATTAGTTAATATCATAACACTAAAAATCAAGAAGATCAGTTTAAGCATGTTATTTTAAAATATGCAGCAATGGGCTAGGGATCTAGCTCAGTTGGTAGAGTGCTTGTCTTGCATGCACAAGGCCCTGGGTTCGATCTCCAGCACCACAAAAAAAAAAAAAAAGAAGAAGAAGCAAAAAAATTCTTAAATAGTAAAAAACTTTAAAATGGTCTCATCTGAGGAGTGGAATTTAGAGATAAAAAGGCTATGGGGCAAGGTATTTTTGTTATAACTGTTGTAGATCTATTTGACTTAAAATTTGGTAGATAGAAAAAATAAACATCAAATTTTTAAAAATCAACAATTCTCTGGACTTTCTTCTATAGCAGAAATGGAATTTTGTGCTATTTGGATCTTTCCTCCCCTTACCTATTTATTGTGACATCTCGTTTTCCTAAAAGTTTTTTAATTGTGTCATCTCATTACTTTACAATATGTTTGTATTTTTTCTTTTACCAGTTTACATAGTCAGCTTTGTTCCTACTAATGTTCTTAGTTACTTCTTTTTTTCAGCCTTAACTCACATGTTTTAATGTCCCTCGGAATTCTTATACTTGTTCTTGGTCAAGCCTTCTTTCTTATTTCCCCAGTAACTAAGAGAAATTTTCTTTGCTGTCCTTTTACTTCTGCTCCCGTAACTCAAAGGAGATAATCTTCATTCTTATTTCAAAGACAAAGAAGATATCAGAGAGGAGATTAAAAAATTCTTAGAAGTAAATGAGAACTCTGATACAACATATCAAAATCTCTGGGACACTATGAAGGCTGTGTTAAGAGGAAAGTTCATTGCATTGAGCTCATTCATTAAAAGAAGAAAAAGTCAACAAATAAACAACCTGACATTACATCTCAAAGCTCTAGAAAAAGAAGAACAAATCAACACCAAAAGAAGTAGAAGACAGGACAGGAATGAAGTCAATGAAATTGAAACAAAGGAGACTATTCAAAAAATTGACAAAACAAAAAGCTGGTTCTTTGAAAAAATAAAATTGATAAACCCTTAGCCACTCTAACAAAAGGAGGAGAAAACTCAAATTACTAAAATTCATGATGAAAAAGGAAATATCATGGCAGACACTACTGAAATACAGAAGATCATTAGAAATTATTTTGAAAATCTAGTTAAAATAGAAAATCTAGTAAAATAGAAAATCCCAGGGCTGGGGTTGTGGCTCAGTGGTAGAGTGCTCACCTCACATGTGTGAGGCACTGGGTTCGATCCTCAGCACCACATAAAATAAATAAATAAAGGTATTGTGTCCATCTACAACTAAAAAAAAAAAAAAAAAATAGAAAATCCCAAAGACACCAACAAATTTCTAGAGGCATATGATCTGCCCAAACTGAATCAGGAGGATATACACAACTTAAACAGATCTATCTCAAGCAAGGAAATAGAAGATGCCATCAAAAGCCTACCAACTAAGAAAAGGCCGGGACCAGGCAAATTCTCAGCCGAGTTCTACAAGACCTACAAAGAAGAATTAATACTGATACTCCTCAAAACATTTCATGAAATAAAAATGGAGGGAACCTTTCCAAACTCATTCTAAGAGGCTAGTATCACCCTGATTCCAAAACCAGACTAAGACACATCAAAGAAAGAAAACTTCAGACCAATATCCCTAATGAACATTGATGCAAAAATTCTCAATAAAATTCTGGCAAACTGCATACAAAGACATATTAAAAAGATAGTACACCATGATCAACTGGGTTTCATCCCAGGCATGCAAAGTTGGTTCAACATATGGAAATTAATAAACATAATTCAAAACATCAATAGACTTAAAGACAAGAATCATATGATTATCTCCATAGATGCTGAGAAAGCATTTGACAAAATACAGCACCTCTTCGTGTTCATAACACTAGGAAAACTACGGATAGTAGGAACATACCCCAACATTGTAAAAGCTATCTATGCAAAACTGAATGACAACATCATCCTAAATGGAGAAAAACTGGAAGCATTCCCTCTAAAAACGGGGACAAGACAGGGATGCCTTCTTTCACCACTTCTATTCAACACAGTCTTGAAACTCTAGCCAGAGCAATTAGACAGACAAAAGAAATTAAAGAGATATGAGCCAGGCATGGTGGAAGATGCCTGTAATCCCAGCACTTTGGGAGACTGAGACAGGAGAATCACGAGTTCAAAGCCAGCCTCAGCAATGGCAAGGCGCTAAGCAACTTAGTGAGCCCTTATCTCTAAACAAAACACAAAATAGGTCTGGGGATGTGACTCTGTGTTCATACCCCTGAGTTCAATCCCCAGTACCATAAATAAATAAATAAATAAATAAATAAATAAATAAATAAATAAATAAAAATAAAGGGATGCAAATAGGAAAAGAAGAATTCAAACTATCATTATTTGCCTACAACATGATTCTATACTTAGAGTATCCAAAAAATTCTACCAGAAAACTTTTATAATTAATAAATGAATTCAGCAAAGTAGCAGGATATAAAATCAATACCCATAAATCAAATGTATTTCTATACATCAGTGATGAATCCTCTGAAAGATAAATTAGGAAAACTACCCCATTCACAACAGCCTCAGAAAAAAATAAAATACTTGGGAATCAATTTAACAAAAGAGGTGGAAGATCTGTACAATGGAAACTACTGAACACTGAAGAAAGAAAATGAAGAAGACCTTAGAAGATGGAACGATCTCCCATGCTCTTGGATAGGCAGAATCAACATTGTCAAAATGGCCATACTACCCAAAGCCCTATACAGATTCGATGAGACTCCAATTAAAATCTCAACATCATTCCTTATAGTAATAGAAAAAACAATCATGAAATTCATTTGGAAAAATAAGAGACCCAGAATAGCCAAAGTAATCCTTAGCAAGAAAGGTGAAGCAGGAGGCATCACAATACCAGACCTTAAACTATACTACAAAGCTATACTAACAAAAACAGCATGGTATTGGCACAAAAATAGACATGTTGACCAATGATACCAAACAGAAGACACAGAGACAAACCCATATAAATACAATTATCTCATACTAGACAAAGGTGCCAAAAACATACATTGGAGAAAAGATAGCCTCTTCAATAAATGACGCTGGGAAAACTGGAAATCCACATGCAGCAAAATGAAACGAAACCCCTATCTCTCATCATGCACAAAACTCAACTCAAAGTGGATCAAGGACCTAGGAATTAGACCAGAGACCCTGTACCTAATTGAGGAAAAAGTAGGCTCAAATATCCATCATGTCTGATTAGGCCCTGACTTCCTTAACAAGACTCTTAAAGCTCAAGAAATAAAAGCAACAATCAATAAATGGGATGGACTTAAACTAAAAAGCTTCTTCTCAGCAAAAGAAACTATCAATGAGGTGAACAGAGAGCCTACATTCTGGGAGCAAATTTTTGCTACATGCACATCAGATACAGCACTAATCTCCAGGATATATAAAGAACTCAAAAAACTTAGCACCAAAAAAACAAACAACCCAATCGATAACTGGGCTAAGGAGCTGAACAGAGACTTACTTCTCAGAAGATATACAATGAATCAACAAATATATGAAAAAATTGTTCAACATCTCTAGCCATTAGAGAAATGCAACTCAAAACTACTCTAAGATTTCATCTCATGCCAATCAGAATGGCAGTTATCAAGAATACAAACAACAGGGGCTGGGATTATGGCTCAGTGGTAGAGTGCTTGCCTGGCACATGTGAGGCCCTGGGTTCGATCATTAGCACCACATCAAAATAAATAAAATAAAGGTATTGTGTCCATCTACAACTAAAAAATATTTTTTTAAAAAATACAAACAACAAGTATTGGTAAGGATGTGAAAAGGCACACTCATACATTGCTGGTGGGTCTGCAAATTGGTGCAACCAATCTGGAAAGCAGATTCCTTAGAAAATTTGGTATGGAACCACCATTTGACCCAGCTATCCCATTCCTCCGCTATAAAAGGACTTAAAAAAAAGTATACTACAGGCCAGGTGCCGCGGCACATGCCTATAATCCCAGCACTTTGGGAGGCTGAGACAGGAGAATCGTAAGTTTAAGGACAGTGTCAGCAATGGCGAAGCACTAAACAACTCAGTGAGAGACCCTGTCTCTACATAAAACACAAAATAGGGCTGGAGATGTGGCTCAGTGGTCGAGTACCCCTGAGTTCAATTCCTGGTACCAAAAACAAAAAAACAGCATACTACAGTGACACAACCACTTCAATGTTTATAGTAGCTCAATTCACAATAGCTAAACGGTGGAAGCAGCCTAGATGCCTTCAACAGATGAATGGATAAAGAAACTATGGTATATATACACAATGGAATATTACTCAGCATTAAAAGAGAATAAAATTATGGTATTTGCAGGTAAATGGATGGAGCTGGAGAATATCATGCTAAGCAAAGTAAGCCAACCCCCCAAAACCAAAGGCTGAATGTTCTCTCTGATAAGTGGATGCTGATCCCTAATGTGGGAGGGGGCATGGGAAGAATGGGAACATGGGGGCAGGAAAGATGGTGGGATGAGATGGACAACAATGCCCTCGGTCCCTGTATGACTGCACATATGGTGTAACTGTATACTGTGTACAACCAGAGAAATGAACAGTTGTGCTCCATTTGTGTATAATGAATTAAAATGCATTCTGCTGTCATATATACCTAATTAGAATAAATAAATTTTTTAAAAAGATAAAGAAGAGGTCATTAGATTAAGACAATCAACTCCTAAATTCATTTCACCATCTTTACTATAACCTACCACTATTGTTCAAATGATTCCTTATCGACCCATTCTACAACCACCTTAGAATCTGATTTCTCACTTGGGGATTCCTCCCACTGAGGAAAAAATGTTAACTACAAGTTGTTTTCAGACATAGTAAAGCAGTTGTCAATAATAAATGTAACAATGGAAGTGACATTATGTTAGTAGATACATAACTGAACATTTATCCATACATTAAGGCTGACACATTTTTGTTAGGTCTCAGATACTTTCAAAAATCTCTCTGTAGATCCTGATTCTCACTTCCAAAACAGCCTTGCATCTCTATAATTTTTGTTTGTTTGTTTGTTTTTTGGTATCAGGGATTGAACCCAAGGGTGCTTAACCACTGAGCCACACACATCCCCAGCCCCTCTCTTTTTTTTTTTTTTTTTGAAACAAGTTCTCACTAAGTTGCTTAGGGCCTCACTAAATTGCCGAGGCTGGCTTCAAACTTGTGATCCTCCTGGCTCAGCCTCCTGAGCTGCTGAGATTACAAGAGTGAGCTACCCCACCCAGTACACCTCTACCTTTGACCCCAAAATTCTCTCCTACCTCTTCTGAACATGTGTTCCATCGGTTGTTATTCATTCTTTTCTTCTCTTGGATCTTCCCTCTCTCCCTACACATATATGATTAAGTTTCCTTCAACAAGTCTCTTCCATCAAAAAACGAAAACACAACAAACTCTCCCTCCCTTCTGTTGCTATCTCCTCTCCTTCTCAAAATCAGCCAAACTTCTTAGAATGAATCCAGCCTAGTTTCCAGTCCTTCACTCTTCCTATGAACTCTTCAACCCAGGGAAATCAGACATCCTGCCATACTACCACAGAAATCTCTTCTCAGCACTTCACCAACAACCTCCTACAACTCTTATCTTCTTCAGCCTCTCTGAGGGAGCTGTTGACCTCTGAGCTGCTCTGAGGGAGCAGATCTCACTGAGCACTCCCTCCATCTTGAAACTCCCCTTCCCTGGTTCCTTTTTTTGGGGGGACTAGGGATTGAACTCAGGGGTATTCGACCACTGAGCCACATCCCCAGCCCTATTTTGTGTTTTATGTAGAGACAGGGTCTCACTGAGTTGTTTGGCGCCTCGCCATCTCTGAGGCTGGCTTTGAACTCGCAATTCTCCTGTCTCAGCCTCCCTAAGTGCTGGGATTATAGGCATGCGCCACCGTGCCCGGCTCCCTTCCCTGGTTTCTGTAGCACTGCTCTTTCCTCGTTCTCCTCAATCTCTTGGCAGTCACTCTCAGTCTAGGAATAGAAAAAATTATATCTGGCAGCAAAGTAACTCCTAAAACCCAGCAATAAACACAATTATTTAAAAGAGCCCTAAAATTATATGTATTCATGAAGAGAATGGCTCACTAAAGTATAGAAAGGGATTATTTTGATTAGCTGGAAATGTTTACAAAGAACAGAAAGTATAACAGAGAAGTGACAGGCAACACATAGAAAAGAAAGAAAAAAATAAAACAGATACAACCAAGCTCAGTGGTGGTAGGAGGCAGAAATGTGGAGAAGAGGAACAAGTGATGAAATACCTTTCTACTTCAAGAGGTAGAGAGAGGTAGAGAAAAAGCCGAATACCCACCAATACATCTGTGCTTCACCTTGGACTAAGGACAAGTAGCTACCAATATGTCTCTCATACCTTGAGTAGGAGAGACATCTCCACTGTATATGCCAGGTATGGCAGATTTTTTGTACCCCCCAAAATCCGTGCTCCCATTCTTCTTGCACATGACTGTCCAATTGGACTTCAATTGCCAACCTCCTTTGCAGTTAGCAGAGCCGTTATACTGACTTTTCCCCTATACACAAGTGATATTTGCAACTTCTGCTTCATTTGCTTACGAAGTCCTTGTCTTGGATTCACACTGAAAATGGCTATAATTGAGGCATCCTTGGAAACCATATATTTTATTCTATTAAATTTTTTATTTTATTTGTTCTTTTTAGATATAAATGACAGTAGATTGTATTTTGGCATATTATACATACATGGAGTATAACTTATTCTAATTAGGATCCTATTCTTGTGGTTGTACATGATGTGGAACCCATATATTTTAAATGGCTTGCCCTACTAGCCTGAAATCCTGTGACTGCCTATGACAGATCTTGGCTTGGCTTGCACATCCTGGATTTAGGTTAAGTAAAAGAACAATAAAGTTCTTTCTTTTGTAAGCCATTGTATCAGGGTGGATGGACCAGGATGAAGTGAGGATGGATCTTTTTTATAACAGCAGCTTGACCCTCAACCTAACTAATCCCCTGAGAGATAAGCAGCACTAAAACTACCTGAGGTACCAAAGCTTAGTAGACCTCAGTAGCTTACAAAACCCACTACAAAATGTTAGTCTAGAGAGAGGGATGTTATGAGTATGGGGGGGGGGGGTCTTATCATTAATAACTACAAAATCACCAGACACTGTGGCACACACTTGTAATCCTAGCTACTTAGGAGACTGAGGCAGGGGGATCAAAAGTTTGAGGTCAGTCTGGCAATTTAGCAATACCTGTCTCAAAATAAAATATGAAAAGGCCTGGGGGGCTAGGGTGTGGCTCACTGGTGAAGCCCTTGCCTCACCTGTGTGAGGTATTGGGTTCAATCCTCAACACCATATAAAAATAAACAAACAAGCCGGGCGTGGTGGGGCATGCCTGTAATCCCAGCACTTTGGGAGGCTAAGATAGGAGAATCGTGAGTTCAAAGCCAGCCTCAGCAACAGCGAAGCACTGGGCAACTCAGTGAGACCCTGTCTCTACATAAAACATAAAATAGGGCTGGGGATGTGGCTCAGTGGTCGAGTACCCCTGAGTTCAATCCCCAGTACCAAAATAAAAATAAAATTAAATAAATAAACAAAATAAAGGTATTGTTCAACTATAACTAAAAAAATAAAAAATTAAAATAAAAAAAATCAGGCCTGGGGCTGTAGTTCAGAAGTAAAGCACTTGCCTAGCATGTGCCAGGCCCTAGGTTCAATCCACAGCACTAAAACAAACCAAAACTATGAGGTTGAATATAACTAAAATTGGTCCCTAAACTACTAAATTTGGAATCATAAAAATTAGAATCGAATCTTACCTCCATCAATTGCTATTGCAAGTAGGAAAATTTACTTAAGTTCTTTCAGGCCCCATTTCCTTCTATACATAATAAAAATAACATCTCTCTCATGGGTAAATGTCATAACATATCTACAGCATTGTGTAATAAATTATGTCTAAAATATTAACACTGCATGATCGAGAAAATGTTTAATTATGTATTTGTATAATTAATTATGTATAATAATTATATTAATTATATATATGTATATATGTATAAAAAGACACATATATATATAAAACCAAAGAATCTAAGGAACCTATAATTTATTCTGTGGAAATTCTGTTAAATTTAAGTTCTGACACATTAAATCCTTATTGAACTGAAAAGGAAAAAGAACCCTTAGAAATAACAGAAACTGAAAGATAGCGAAGAGGCTAAAAATGCTGGCTATAGATAACTTAATTCAAACTTCAGCTCCACACATATTAGCTCAGCAGCCCTGGACAAATTACATAATCTATATCTTGCTTTCCTCAAGAAAAAGCAGGATCAGTCTGGTGCCTCCTCATAAATCTGTTGTGAGGACTGAATGAACCTGCTGTCTGCTTCTATCCTCTTGGATAAGAGAATGACTCAAGCTGGCACACTAAGAACATCTGTTTGAACCCATATTCCACTTAAGACAGTATTGGAGCAGCTGTGCTATTTAGAAGTTGAAATATTATCTGTGTGCATGTGTATTCTGTGGGGGTTGTTTGTTTGCTTTTTGTGGTGCTGGGGATAAACCCATGCCTTACCCTTACCTTTGTGTTTAAGAGAAGAAAAAAAATTAAGACAGGAGGTCCCTGCCTAAAGATTTAGAATCTAAATGAAATAGCTTTTCCTTTTTTTGTGTCACCTAACAGAAAACAAAATTTGAGAAATGAAGTTACCCAAATGCTATTAACCTTAGAAACAAAAGATGAAATTCTAAACTTAGAAAATTACCTAAGGAGTCTTTTCAAGTTTTTCTACCTAAAATCTTGTGAAAATATCAACAAAAATGAAGAAAGAGATGTCAGTGATAATTTTGTCATTTAAAAATACAAATTGTACTGGGTACAGTAGTGCATGCCTGTAATACCAGAGACTAAGCAGGCTGAGGAAGGAGGATGGCAAATTTGAGGCCAGCCTCAGCAATTTAGCAAGGCTCTGTCTCAAAATAAAAAATAAAAAAGGGTGGGAATGTAGTTCAGTGGTAGAGCACCCCAGGTTCAAATCCAGTAACGTGCGCATACACACATACACACACGCGCACACATATGGACTATTTCCACCATTGCTTTTCCAGTAAATGTGTGTGTGTGTGTGTGTGTGTGTGTGTGTGTGCATGCGCACGCGTAGTTTGCTGATATCCCTTCTTCTCTGACAATAACAGCCAAAGTTGTTTTTATTACTTGGATTCTTCTGAAAACTTTCCAGTTGGGGAGCCTGGTGTTAATAACAGTTATTTTCTCTTACCATACTAGGAAAGATAAGAAAAAGTTCACAAGGTGAGACAAATCAACTACTTCTTTTCCTTGTAAGCTTGTTTCTGTTTTAGAAATATGAGATCAAAAATAAATATTTACTGAGAGAGCAAAGGTCAAAATAGTCCTTATGTCCAGACATGGCGACAAAGATTAGCAAGACTCCAAAAGCTATTTGTAGGTATAAACTTGAAGAGAAAAAAGCCATGGCAAGTCTCCCAGAAGATTTAATCCATTTTCTTTCACCTATGTATTCACCATTCTCTATCATGACAGCCTTTGAAGACAAGCCAAAAGACTGCACATGTGAGACTTTATAAGGTAATCATTTGTCTAAATAGCAAGTTTGATCATTTATAGGCTATCAAGAAAGATAATCAAAGCCAGGCGTAGTGGCCCAAGCCTGTAATCCCAGCACTTAGGGAGGCTGAGACAGGAGGATCGCAAGTTTAAAGCCAGCCTCAGCAATGGTGAGGCACTAAGCAACTCAGTGAGACCCTGTCTCCACATAAAACACAAAAAATAGGGCTAGGGATGTGGCTCAATGGTTGAGTGCGATAATTAATTTGAGGTCTCATTAAATAGTTTATTTTCAAGATACCTGACATATGTTAATTAATTCATCTTCTCAACCTATGAGATAGTTTTTATCAACTCTACTTGTTGGGGAAATTTGATCGAGGAAAATAATGATAGTATTTTCTATTTACAAAACACCTTCCCTATAAAGAACTCCATGTTTATCTTCTCAATTGTCTCACATTCTTCTGAGGTAGGTGGCAATATTTCCTTTTCCATTTTTATAGACAATGGTATGGCTCAAGAGCATAATAACTTACTCACATTGTAAGCTTGAACTTTGTCCACTAGCTAGAACATAGTGCTGGGATTAACACTAGACTGGAGACTCAATCCTGAACTGCACATAACTCAAGAGTACTGAGTTTCCAGGTTTCTGGACAGCCATCTTTCAATGCATCACATTCCAAAAATGACTGGAGTCTGGCATGTTGTTTAAGCTCATGTGTTTATAAAACATAGTTATCATTTCTCTAAATTGGACTCTTTCAGTTTTGTCTAGATGCCCAAAAGCTAGGTTATTTTTTGTTTACTATCTATTCATTAGCATTGTAAATGATGTCATCAGGAATGTACAAAACTCTGAGTCCAAGCTGCAGGGCCCAAACAAGTAACTCACTTAGGGAAGAGGGCATTTCTTCTTTCCTTTTTATTTTTTTGTTTTGTTTTGTTTTCTAAGTAGCCAACACACAAAAAGATAACTCATTAAGCCCAAAGGAGGTGACTAGCTTCTTATGTAGCCTTCCACAAAGGGACCTGAGTGGCAGCATAAGGCCTCCTCTTCTGTGCATTTTCCTTCAGGCAGAATGTGCATTTGTGCGGCTACATACACAATTATAATCTCCCCTGAAAGGCAATTCCTTCCATATGACAGGCTGAACAGTGGACTGAGTGCTAGCCTCATGTGGCCCATGCAGTTAACATGCTGAAACACCAGACACATTTAATCTCTCCTTTTTGAAAAACTAAGATGGGACAGAAGAAGCAAGCTGGGAAGAACTCCACACAGAGAGAAAGGAGGCCAGCCCAAGTGCCCGCACTCACTTTCTCATGGGCTGAATGTCTTTGTGTGTTGCCTCCTTATGTGTCAATTTGCAGGACTTTGGGGCATGAGAACCATGGAGCCGAGTGGTTCTGGCAGCCTCTCCATTTGACAAGTAAAGCCAAAGACATGTGGCCTTTGGTACATTTCACATTCAAAGTGTTATTGTTTCAAACATGCCTATTTTAAAATATATCATTTTCCCATTGAGAGCACGTTGTATGTAAGTTGGCCATAGAAGGAGTTCTGCCACATGATTTTTTTTTTCAAAAAGGCAATGGGCTCTAAAGTAACCTATCCCTGCCAGATGCCTGTTTACTGGAGGCCAAGGGGGTTATCCCAGGTGAGAGAGGTATGAATTTAGCAAATACCTGATATGAAGTCCTGGGGCACAAGCAGATTTCTGTCTGAGATTACAGAAACTGAATCTTGTGTTTTATCACAATTACCTGTAATCTCAGGGCCAGATAATAGTATTAGCAAGACCTTGAGCTACACAATAGGACAGCTGGAAAAAAAGGCTCGTACTCTCTCCAAAGAATAGTGCTTTAAAAAACTAATTCAATGAAGAAAAAGAAAGGGCTCTGAAAGTGCCTTTTCAAACAATATTTACTTTTACTGAGTTCCTGCTAATCAAACAAAACTTAGTCAAAAGCTTTTATGAAAAATACATTTGATGATTTCAGCATGATTGCTTTGTTTAAAGAAAGGTGCTTAAGAAAAAACATAGCTAATGGGATCAGTAATTTGGTAAGTTCAAATGTGTTTGGGAAAATCCCTCCTCTCTTTGATAAATCATTAAAATTCTGCTCAGATAAATGTGTTTTGACTTGAAATTCCAATCATAGAATGAGCTATTTCCTAAGGCTGCTAGGGAAGTAGTACAAGAGTAATAGCAGCACAGAAGAGGACCCAGGGATTAGTTTACAAGGGTAATTCCACTCCTAATCAAAGCACACCACTCTGCTCAAAGGACAGGATCTCACAGAGACACCCCAAAATTGCATAAAATTTCCTTTCTTCTTAAAATACCAGTTTGTGAAAAATGGATTAAGTCTTACTCTTGTTCTACCTAAAGGTAAAAACTATGATATCACCAAGAAATTAACCTTAGGTACAAAGTTTAAATCCAAAAGGACCCAGGGCAGATTGAATCAGTTATCCCTTTTTTCATACATGAAAGCGGAGGAAAAACAGTGTCTCTCTCATGGTAGGAATTCAAGAACTATTTGTTAAATTGGATTCTTTCCCTCCATTTATTTTAAAATTTATTCTGCTATTTAAAGCAGACCATTCATTCAACAATTGAACACTTCACTTGGACCAAGCACTGTGCTATACTTTAGAGATACTTGGAGAAAAAGCCTGCCCTCATGGCTCACATTCTAATAAGAAATAAACAACAACCAAGTATCCAAGTAGAAAACCAAGGAAACTGTGATAAGCGGCTACAGCTACCTACAGGATGATGAACTGGAGAGGCTAACAGAGCATGTCTCTTCTGCTCTGCTATTATTACTTTCTTTAAACTTCAGTTACTTACTCAGCCTCCTAGAGTCATTGACTAAGCAAATATTGCATTTGTGCATAAAAACAATGATCCCAACGTTCAGACAATATTTGAAAGAGAGATTTTAAGATTACTTGCATGTATAAATGATAAGCAAGGTCGAAAATTTCAAGAGCTACTTTAGGAATAACATAGAAATCACCCTGCAATTTATTTTAGAGAAATGGGAGTGGCCAACAGTCTGGAACAACATGCTTTAGAACTCATTTGCTCTCTTCCCACACTAACAAAAAGCTTGAAGAGCTTACAGAGTCCTTGGAAAGGTGGAATAAAGGGAAGTCTAGGCTGAACTTCCAGAACAACTCCCAAAAGGCACATTCCAGCACTGGGCCACCAAGGCAACTGCTGCCTCTGCCATGCCAGAATTTACTGACCAAACTGGGAAAGAGCCAAGAGAGCTGCTGGCTCCAGAACCATACAGCTCACACACTTGTTACACCATCTCTGTGTTATGGCCATTTAAGAATGCGTCTCGGGCTGGGGTTATGGCGCAGTGGTAGCGTGCTCGCCTAGCACGCGGGAGGCACTGGGTTCGATCCTCAGCACCACATAAAAATAAAAATAAAGCTATTGTGTCCACCTACAACTAAAAAATAAATATTAAAAAAAAAAATACTTCTCGTCTCCCACGTATGGCATGTTTCTGTGATAAAGAACTCTTCACATTCAGGCCTTGCGTTATATAGAGGGGTTAGTCAGGAAGGAAAATAAAGGGGAGGGCAGAAGAAAAGAAAGATGATTTTGTGAACATGTTCATAACTATTTTAAAGGGATTAGTTTCACATATAATAAATCCAGTTTCCAAAGATTTAGGAACTCAGCCTAACATCTATATTGTATCTCATTTCCTTCTGCAACAACGGCAACACTTTCAGGTCCTAAGAAGATTTCTGCTAACTTACCGCTTATTAATTAGCAATGCTTCCTAGTACAGAACTGGGTTTGGAAATTTCACTAATTATATTCAAATGAAAATAAGTTTATTGGAATCCATCCAAAAGCAAATAATTAAAGTTGTGTCTAGCAGTCAGACTAGTAAATTTCATGTGTTATCATATCAACAAAGACAAAAAAAAAATGAGTATAGTGACAGAGTCTTCCACGTAGAAAGAGTTCCATGTCAGAACCTTTGCCAAGACTTAAAGAAATTCTATCAACCTCATGGCTGGTAGGGACTACACCAGTGACTGCTAGCTGCTGCCTTAGTCCAGGTACTCTTGAGAAGCAGACACCAAAACAGGATCAGACATGCAAAAGATGTACTGGTGGAAATGCCCTTGACAGAAAATAGAGAAAGGAGCTGAGGAGCCTGGAAGAGCTAACAAGACACATGCAGATCTGACCCTAGGTAAAGGAGAAAGAAGGGAGAAAGGATCTTAGCAGTGTAGTGGGTCTTCAAGTCAAAGTCGGCCACTGGAGGAGCCACACATCTTATAGAAGTGGGTCTATCCTTTCTAATCATTAAATGTAAACAGCCTGTGGGAAGTATGACCTCAGTGTGAAAAGGTGTTAAGAGTCAGAGCTGGGGATGGGAGTCAATTTCTCTTTCCTCCTTGTCCTAGGAAACCTAAGAGGCATATTTCCATGGTGACCACAGATATATATTTTAATAAAATCATAGTAATAGTAATAGCAATTAATATTTATTGAGCACCTACCCAGGTGCTCTAAAAGGATATTTTACTCTTTGTATACTCTCTTTTTACAATGTAGACACAACATTGTGTTGTTGTGCTACAACCTGGCAGCCAGGTTGTGCCCTAAATGTTCATATGCATGAGTTAAATTCTACTATTATCCACATTTTGCAGATGTGGAAGCCAAGGCACAGAGAGGTTAAGTAACTTCCTCAAGGTCACACAGCTACCTAAAGCACATAAATTATTGTTAATACAATTGTTTCAGAGGTTTAGAAGTTATCTGCCTTACTGTCTGCCTGAGAGATGAGTCCAGTGACAAAAGTGAATTGGAATTTTAATATTCCCTGATCCATCCTGATTCCTAGTTTGCCCCCTCATGGCAGAAATGTTAAGTGAAGCCTTTTGGAGTCTACTGAACTTAATCCAGGATCCAGGTATAGGTTAATGCTCAAAGTATTAATAGCATAGAGTTTAACCATGTGGACTTGAATCAGACTTCTGGATTAGAATTCTGTTTCCATCCCTTCCTACATATTTAGTATCTTTGTGCTATAATGTCCTCATCTATAAAATGGCAATAACAAATGACACTATCTTTATGTGCATAAATATCTATAGCACTTAAGATGGTACCTGGTGTGAGTTCTTAATAAGTCCTACCTGTTGCTGTTAGCTACTCACATTTGGGTACCCTAAGGCCAGATTATTCATGTTCCATTTAGCATATGTATGAAGTATCTATATTGTGAAAGAACAGTATAAAATAATGAGTAAGACATTCCTCATTTAAGAAACTTATTTACAACCAGTGAACTATTTAAGAGTTCCATCCTTAACAGAGAAAGAAAGATTGCTAGCCTTTAGGCCAATAGTTGGGTTTATTGGTTTGTTTTTATCTTTTTGGTGGCAAGAAAAAAGCACAGGCTATGGAGTCTGACAAACGTAGGTTTGAATCCCTGCTTTACAGTACATCATTGCTTGTGTGACCATGTGCAAATAAATGTATTTCTTTTTTTAAATATTTTTTTAGTTGTAGATGGACACCACACCTTCATTTTATTTATTTTTTTATGTGGTGCTGAGGATCAAACCCAGTTCCTCACACATGCCAGGCAAGCATGCCACCACTGAGCCACCACCTCAGCCCCAAATAAATGTATTTGGTTTTTTGTTTGTTTGTTTAGTACCAGGGATTGAACTCAGGGGTACTTGACCACTGAACCACACTCCCACCCTATTTTGTGTTTTATGTAGAGACAGGGTCTCACTGAGCTGCTTAGCGCCTTGCCATTGCTGAGGCTGGCTTTGAACTCGCGATTCTCCCGTCTCAGCCTCCCTAAGTGCTGGGATTACAGTTGTGTGCCACCATGCCCTGCTCCAAATAAATGTATTTCTAAATCTCAGTTTCCTTGTTTTTAAAATGAAAAGGTGATATTAACAAATTATTAAATGGGACTAATAATAGTACTTACTTCATGTAGTAGTTGCAAAGGTTAAACAAGATAAAATACCAGGTATATACAGAGAGTTCAAAAACTATAGCTAAAAATAAAACAACAACAACAATTTACAAAGATCAAAGAAAAAAAACACAAAAGTAGAAAAATAACAAGCTATAACTTTAAAAAAACCCTACCCATTTATTGTGATTCCTCTAACTATACAGACCCCAAAGGAGAAAAACCATCTGGTCTCCTTGAGGTATCTGTTATGCCAACCCATTCCCAATCTGAATGAGAATAAGCATGTTCCATGGAAACAGAAGAGCCAGCTTGGAGTGTAAGTGAATGTGTGCACTTCACCAGATTAGGTGGAGTCAAAAATAAATCCCACACCCTCTTGCTTATACTCAGGTCAGCACGTAGATAGTCTTTTTGCAAACCTGGGACCAGAACAGGCTGCCCTTCAGCTCTAGAGTTCTCCACACCCAACCAGATTCACATAGACACACCTCAGCCTCTGGCAGAAGCTTCCACTAAGTAGCTTCCTAAGGCTGGAAATCTTTTATGGATCTTACACAAAAGGTTCTATACTTATTTCCTTACCAGACTCCTCTCTCTTTTCAAGGCCTGGGCATTAACACAATTTTTATCACTCCATTCTGATGACTGCAGGCATGAGCACCACTGAGCTCTTCTTTAATGATAATCTTCAAATCCTAAAGCATGCCAGGCCATGATTATAGGTTCCTAATCCACAAAGTCAGTGAGGAAAGGATCAGTTTACCCAATATGATGAAAGACTGTTTTCCTCTCTAAATCAAAAAGCCAAATACAATCCCTGGTTATCAGGAAGAAAGGGAGACCATAGATAGATATTCATTGTACAGGTATCACTGCAATTTATACCATAATCTTAAATAGAGGTTCTGGATACACTTACCAAGAGGTACTCAGCTTTACCTTTTCTGTTTCACTGAGTGCCAAGGGCTTTTCTTTCTCTGCAATTTTCTTTGCTCTTTATGTATTTTCTTCTCTAAGCCTTATACACATGCAAATGACTTTATAATTTGTAAAAACAAAACAAAGACATTTTAAAATCCACAGGCATTTAAATTTTTAAATCAGGAAGTAGAATCTAATCTAAAGGGAGTGGGGTTTTTAGTTTTGTTTTGGTTTTTGTGTGTTTTTGAGATGGAGTCTGTGTTGCCCAGGCTGTCCTCGAACTCAAGATCCTCCTGCCTCAGACTCCCGTGTAGCTGGGATTACAGGCACATGGCACGGTTTAGGGAATGGTTTAAATGGTAATTAAATTGAGGGTGAATGTTTCAAAACAGTACACCTCTGAGAGAGACCTAATTGTAACAGGCCAGGGTTGTTCTCAACTAAAAACAATGCAGTCCAGCCAAATTGTATGGTCTGATGAACCACAAGGGAGCCAGCGAGTAGCATGACTCTGCTAAGGGCACAATGCTGTCCTGATGGTTAGGACTGGGAGTTAAGACACTTGAAAATCAACTGCCTTTTTAAAGGCTAAAGGAGCATTTGTCCAGGATTCCAATATTAGGTGAGTGGTTGGACTCTATGAACATGGAAGTTTTTCCAACCACCCTGAGACTGATTCTGTTTGTAGATTCATTATTAACATTGCCACTGATGTAGTCTTCCGCTTAAGCCACCTAGGGAAAAAACCACCAACTTCTACTCACCAAAGCACCAGTATATCAAATACAACAAGTCTTTGAGATATATAACTCAAACAGCAAGCACCCAAAGAACTGAACAATGTACTACTAGGCTTTTCAAATATTTCAGGTTTATTGAGTACTGGGTAAATAAGATTAAATACATAACATCCTTAGCAAAAGTCTAAGTATTGCTAGACACGGATATTGTTATGCATTGGATGCAAAAGTATATGTGATATTAACTGTCCCCATTTTGCTAATTAATACATGTGATCACTCTCAAGTTATCTCACTCTCAATGTGTTTATATGTATATATGCATATGTTTATGAATTTTCAAAGACCAAGTAGCCCTTAAACTTGGTGAAAAAACATTCAACTTCATAAAAGAAATGAACATTATATCTACCCTGAGTATGTCACTTAACAGATTGAAAATAATTCCCAAAGTTTTATCTGTTTCACTAACAAGATTGTGGGGAAGCAGGCATTATCTTACATTGTTGGTGGTAGTATAAAATGGTACAATCCCTGTAAAAGGCAATTTGGCAATATAAATATTTCAAATATATTGTATTTGACCTACCAACTCCACTTTGTGAAATTCATTCTTGTAGACATATTTAAAAAGAAACAAAATTGCAGGTTATTCATTGAGGCATTTTTTGTAACAGCAAAAGGATAAAAACAATTCATTATCTGCCAATGAGGAATTAGTTAAATAAATTATTTAAATACTGTGTAGCTAAAAATAAATTTTAAAAGAACAAGGAAGCTCTCCATTGATACAGAAATAACTCTTAGACATATTTAAAAAGTAGGCACTATATGCTCCCTTATGTACATAATAAATTCTAGAAAGCTAGAAAGATTCACAGGAAACAAATAATAGTGTTTACCTCAGAGGTCGGGGTGTCTGGGGATTGCTAAAAACATGGCAGACTACAGGAGAAGGGCTAGAATAGACTCTTTTTTGGAGGAGGGTACCAGGGATTGAACTCGGGCATTCGACCACTGAGCCACATCCCCAGCCCTCTTTTGTGTTTTATGTAGAGACAGGGTCTCACTGAGTTGCTTAGCACCTCGCCATTGCTAAGGCTGGCTTTGAACTCATGATTCTCCTGTCTCATCCTCCCAAAGTGCTGGGATTACAGGTGTGAACCACCATGCCTGATTTAGAAGAGACAATAGTCTCTTCTAAATACATTGGGATGGGTGCTGGGGGTTGAACCCAGGAGCACTATACTACTGAGCTACATCCCTGGTCCTATGTTTTATCTTGAGCAGGAACGCAATAAGTTGCCCAAGTTGGCCTTGATATTGAGATCCTCCTGCTTCAGCCTCCTGAGTAACTGGGATTACAGGTGTGTGCAACAGCAACTGGCTGTGATTTTTTGAATCAAGTTTCCATATTACCAATTCAAAAATTTCAACCAGAATTGTTTTTCATTGATAAATGTACACGGTACGTACATACAATGGAATATTATTCAGCACCACAAAGAAATAAGCTGTAAAGCCACAAAAAGACACAGAGAAGCTTTAAATGCCTGTTAGTAAGAGAAAGAAGCCCATCTGAAGAGATTAAACCCTGCAGGACTCAAAAAAATATGATATTCTGAAAGAGGCAAAACTTTAAGAGACAGTAGATGATCAGTGGTTGCCAAAGGATGGGGACAGGGAGAGGGATGAATAAGTGAAGCACAAAGGATTTTTAGGGCAACAAAACTATTGTTTGATATGTAATGGTGAATACATGATATTATGAATTTGTCAAAACCAAGGAATTTACAACACAAAGAATGAAGCCCAACATAAACTATAGGCTTTGGTTAATAATAATGTATCAATATCACTCATCCACTGTAACAAATGTACTACACTAATGCAAGATGTTAATAATAGGACAAATTGAATGGGGGTCGTAAAAAGGAACTCTGTATCATCTGCTCAATTTTCTGGAAGTTTAAAGCTTTCCTAAAATTTAAGCCTATGAATTTGAAAAATGCATGTCTGTGCATATATATGTCTGTATGAGCGTGTGTGTTTGTGTGTGTGTGTTTCATGCAGTAAATGCTTTATATATTTAACGTGCTAAAAGCGTGGTACTGCAACTAGCCTTAGCTCAAGGGTTAAGTTGGGAGTCAAGTTCTGGAATAGTCAAATCAGATTCTGATCCCAGCACTACCGTTTCTAGCTGTGTGGTTTTACTCACGCAAGTTACCTCTTCAGCCTTAATTTCACCATCTGCAAAATGCAAGAAAACAAAGCAATTTCCCCTAGGGCTGTTGGGAAGACTCAAAGAATACTGCACGCAAAATTCTCATCATAATGCCTAATGTAAAAGAAAAGCTAAAATTGTTAGCTGCTACCATAACGGTAAAATGATTACTCATGGAATGACTGACGAGGCATTTCAGGTTCCAAGGTTACTTACTCCCCTACCAGCAGATGAATAAAACCCCAATAGAGCACCAAATTCTGAACGCCAACATGACCCTTTTTGAACACAATCCAGCCCGTACGCTTCAGACCTTCTTTACTTTCCAGGTGCAATTTTTCCTACCCGCTAGGCCTTACATTAGATGCTCAGGCCCTGGAATCCCAGCTTCCTGCCCCTTCCTATCCCACCCTGACCGGTTCCCACTCAGACCCCGCCTCCTCCCCACACCCTGGCTTAACTCCTCTTCACTTTCCTTCCCCGAAATTGAGGGGAGCTCCTACCCAGATACTCGTAGTCGGGTAGGGCTAGGCGCTCGGGACTCAGCATCTTTTGACCCGGGTAGCTTCCAAGCTCCAGCTCTCCGGCTTCCGGAACCCAGGTTGCACTCTCTCTCGGTTGCCATGGCACCCGTGGCGGGAGGCGAGATGGGAGGCGGAGGGGGTGTAACGCCAACAGTCTCCGGGGCGCAACACTGAGTCCGTCACGCAAGTTCCGCACGCAGTCGCTTCGCGGCGGCCGAGGTTTCGTTGGACTCGGTTCTTGCAGACTTGGTTTTAGAAGAATCTGAGATGGAGAATCCTTTGAATCGGTCATATTTCCTGATGTCGAAGAATACTGTCAGCCGTCCACATTTGCAATTTCTGAATTTCATTACTGTTCTTGTTTATACAGCTGTTACCCTCTTAGTAATTCCCACTCATGAACTCCCATAAACAGTCTCATTACCTATTTTTTAAAAATATTTTTTAGTTGTCAATGGACCTTTATTTTATTTATTTATATGTGGTGCTGAGAATCGAATCCAGTGCCTCACGCATGCTAGGCAAGCGCTCTACCACTGAGCCACAACCCAGCCCATCATTACCTATTTTTACCTCCGTAGCATTTACTGTCTTAAATTGCTACAAAGTGCCTTCACGTGCATATTATATCGTGGCTACTTCTTGAAGTTAGGAATGTGTCTTTCAGCCTACAATAGTGCTGGACACACAAAAGGTGTTCATTAAGTACTCAGTAAATCAATTGCCATTTCCCCTCAAATTCCTCTTTTAATTCCTCCTTCTGCTAACATCTCTAATTATTTCAAGCCTCTGTTAAGCATCTTTCCTTTTTTTCTACCAAGACATTTCACTTCTTGAGATGAAGAGTGCAAAAAGGGAGACCTGTATTAGATTTTTTTCTTCACATGCCCAATTGCTTACTTGTCCTTTAAGAGGAGAGAATATTCATTGGTTTTCAAGTTCCCAGATATTTCTCTTTCTGCTCCTTTCCACTCCCAGTAACAGGTCAGAGATCTGTAGCAATTGTCACAGTTCAAATCTAGCAGAAAAAGCCATTCTGTCTTTGCTTTTTTAGTAAGGTGAGGTTTATGTGAAAAAGAGAAAAAGAAAACAAAAATCATGCCATCGAAAGGACTTGGAAACCAGTAGACCACCTACACTGGGGGGAGAAGGAAAGAGAAGATTCTTCTCTTTGTATTCTGAGTGTCCTATTCTTAGCCTGCTCCAGCAAGGAGCCTCAAACCTCCTAATTCTCCCTTTCCCTTAAAATTGTATATGTGTCTCAATCCTAGGCTCCTGTGAGTCACTCTGAGTTTGGATGTGGTAAGTAGAAAGGGACAAAGCCAAACTAGGAGCAATGTTTAGTATTTTGAGGTAATGAATTTACTAATTTGGTATGTGATGAGAAGTCAGGCAAATCCGATTAAAAAAAATTTGCCTTCTCCCTGCCCCATCTACCACTACCCCCATGTAGCTTCAGGGTATGGAAATTTCATAAGTTTCATACCTGTGGCTTATTACTGTAATATTAATAAAATAATAGGATAGTAATTATTAAGGATGATAATTTTACTTTATTCCCAAACAGCCTGAAGGTATTTGCAGATAATTTCATATGTCTTCATGAAAACAATGTAAAGCACTTCTCCCTTTTCTAAGTAGGGAAACTGAGGCATGAGTCACAAAATTGACTTGTCTAGTATCATCCATCCAGTCAGTGGGAGAGCTGGAACAGGATCTCAGCAATACCAACATCTAGGCTAGTTGTCTGACCACTAAACCACACAGCCTCTTTTTTTAGGGTTTGTTGGCCTGATGTTTATTTATTTATTTTTTCCTTTCGCTCTGTTCTGCTGGCATCTGGAAGCTCGCAGATAAAAGAAGAGAATTTCAAGTCTAGGCTAAATATTTGACATCTTCTTTTTTGTGGAACATTATCCTGGGACATGGAGGGTGCTGCTACTGGGGTCTGTGTGGTAAAGCTGGGAACCAGCCCCAAGAATATAGCTTTGTTTGGGCATTAACCCATTTGTGGTTATAATAATGATAAGTTTCAGCACCAGTGGCGCCCGACTGTTAATGACTCAAAGAAAGCTAAATAAGAACAAGATGTCATCTTTGGACCAATTTGTAGGTTTTTCCTACAGTTCTATCCCTTCCATAAAAATCCTAAAGACCCTTGTATTTAAAGTCAGCCTTCTACTTTGAATGTTCTGAACAGTCTTTTGAGGAAGAGGACTTAGGGGAAAAGGTTGCTAGATTAAGGCTTCCAGAAAATTGGGCCAGTATGGTGGCACATGCCTATAATCCCAGTGGCTCAAGAGGCTGAGATAGGAGGATCACGAGTTCAAAGCCAGCCTCAGCAAAAGCAAGGTGCTAAGCAACTCAGTGAGACTCTGTCTCTAACTATAAATACAAAATAGGGCTGGGGATGTGGCTCAGTGGTCAAGTGCCCTTGAGTTCAATCTCCAGTACGAAAAAAAGAAAGAAAGGAAGGAAGGAAGGGAGAGAGGGAGGGAGGGAGGAAAGGAAGGAAGGAAGGAAGGAAGGAAGGAAGGAAGGAAGGAAGGAAGAAAAAAATAAAGAAAGAAGGAAAGAAAGAAAGAAAGAAAGAAAGAAAGAAAGAAAGAAAGAAAGAAAGAAAGAAAGAGGAAAGGAGCCGGGCGCGGTGGCTCAAGCCTGTAATCCCAGCACTTAGGGAGGCTGAGACAGGAGAATCGTGAGTTCAAAGCCAGCCTCAGCAACAGCGAGGCGCTAAGCAACTCAGTGAGACCCTGTCTCTACATAAAACACAAAATAGGGCTGGGGATGTGGCTCAGTGGTCAAGTACCCCTGAGTTCAATCCCCAGTACCAAAAAAAAAAAAAAAAAAAAAGAAAGAGGAAAGGAAAGGAAAGGAAATCTGGGGTTTCATAGAAATTACAGGTGGTGGGCTAGGGTTGTGGCTCAGTGGTAGAGCACTTGCCCCTCACATGTGAGGCACTGGGTCGATCCTCAGCACCACATAAAAATAAATAAACAAAATAAAGACATTGTGTCCATCTACAACTAAAAAATGATTTTAAAAAAAGAAATAACAGGTGGTTTTCTTGGTGGCATTTCTCTTCTTTATGTTTTTCTTTATTCTTAAATTTTTCTGTAATGGGCATGTATTATAACCTAAAAACAAACAATAAATGATTGGCACGAAAATCTTTAAAATATTTTTATGCAGATGTGATGATTTTCCAAATAGTGTTTGTTGTTTTCAGAAGAAGCCACTACTTTTAGATTTCTCTTTGATCACTGATTACATAATAATCGATATTGGCAACACATAAGCTATAGAGGATATTTTTTCAGTGAAATATACAAAACATCAGTCTTAAAAAGAAAGGACATGTACACAAGTTCTTCAAGTCATGTATATTTTTGTGATACTGTTGAATGTTAATGAAAGAAGAAAAAGTCAACCTTCAGTTTAAATCAATTTTTCGGGTTCCTAAGTTAGCATATTTTTTAATCTTTGTTTTGTTTATTTATTTATTTATTTATTTATTTATTTATTTATTTTTAAGGTGGTGCTGAGGATTGAACCCAGTGCCTCACATATGCAAGGCAAGTGCTCTGCCACTGAGCCACAACCCCAGCCCCCTAAATTATCATATTTCTAAAACAATTTACCAAAACAAGTAGTCACCGAAACAAATAAGTCAGAAGACAGCGCCTGAGTCCAGGAAAAAAGCAAGTGGTATGAAATTGATCAAAAATGGAACATGAGGGGCTGGGATTGTGGCGCAGTGGTAGCATGCTCGCCTAGCACGCGTGAGGCACTGGGTTCAATCCTCAGCACCATATAAAAATAAAATAAAGATATTCTGTCCACCTACAACTAAAAAAATAAATAAAATTTTAAAAAAAAAATGGAACATGAGATGTTAAGGGCAAGTACTACAGCATAAAGAATGGAAGCATCAGGGGCTGGGATTATAGCTCAGTGGTAGAGCGCTTGCCTCGTATTTGTAAGGCACTGGATTTGATCCTCAGCACCACATAAAAATAAACAAATAAAGATATTGTGTCCATCTACAACTAAAAAATATTAAAAAAAAAAAAAAGAATGGAAGCATCATACTCAGAACAATGGGGAAAACACCCATGAGACAGTGGATATGTTGATATGTCATTATCAGATTACAATTTCTTTTTTTTTAATATTTTATTTAGTTATAGATGAACCCAATACCTTTATTTATTTTATGTGGTGCTGAGGATCGAACCCAGGACCTCACACATACGAGGCAAGCCCTCTACCGCTGAGCCACAACCCCAGCCTCCAGATTACAATTTCTGATTTTATAAAGAGAAAATTAATAGACATCTCAGGTGTTACAAAGGACTTATTAGAGATTGACAGAGAAGAAAATCCTCCTTGGAATCGAAGACTACAGAAAAGTTATCATGAATATACTAAATAGATTTTAAACCTCAAGGAAGGAATAAAGAATGAAAAAATGCAGACTGAATTATTGTTACAAAACAGGTTGAAGAAACTAGGACACACTTTTATCAGCTCATCAAGCAGAAAAGATGCTAAAGGCAAAGTAGCTCCTAAGAAATGCGGGTCATGAAATGCATGCTGAGCTATGAGGCTCTTAAAAGACTTATCTTCCACAAGAGCAAAAGAGAAACTAAGTGTGATTCCATTGTCTGGGATTAACACGTTCAAATTAAAAGTGCTATCTACAGAAAAGTTATTTTGAACTGCTACATATTAATGAACCAAGCATTGGGAATATTTGTGAATAAAAAAGAAATGTTTACTAACTCTTGGGCGATTAAGAGTAACCAATACATTCTAAGAATGCAGTTAAGAGGACATGGCTTAAATTTAACTGGAGCTCCAAGGCAATTACAGACTTGTACCTTCTTGTTATTTCATATTTTCAAAGCCTGCAAAAGATTGGGAATTACACTTTCATATAATTTGAAAAGGTGGAAGATTTTCTGATTTTTTCCCTTTTTTTTCTTTTTTTTCTTTTTCTTTTTGAGGGAATTCCAAGGATTGAACCCAGGGGAGCTTAACCTCTGAGCCACATCCCCAGCCTTGTTTATATTTTATTTAGAAATAGAATCTTGCTGAGTTGCTTAGGGCCTCATTAAATTGGTGACATTGGCTTTGAACTCACAGTCCTCTGGCCTTCAGCCTCCTGAGCTGCTGGGATTATAGGTGTGTGCCAACGCACCGGGGATTTTCTGATTCTTAATAAGCCACAAAAATTTAATAAGCCACAAAAATTAGTTGTCTTCCCTATCATAGAGTGCACTTTTATAAGTATTTATATCATTTTTAAAATTATTCTTTTGCCAGTTGCAGTGGCACAGGCCTATAATCCCAGCAGCTTGGGAAGCTGAGGCTGGAGGATTGCGAGTTTGAAGCCAGCCTCAGCAATTTAGTGAAGCCTAAGCAACTTAACCAGACTTTGTCTCTAAATAAAATATAAAAAGGGCTGGGGATGTGGCTCAGTGGTTAAGTGCCCCTAGGTTCAATCATCAGTAACAAAAAAAATTTTTTTTTCTTTGAACATTTGTATTAGATTGTGAGTTCCTTGAGGGCAGAGACTGTCTTCATTCATCTTTAAATTTCTAGGCCATGCACAGTGTCAGACAGAAGGCAGTTATACAATAAATGGCTGTTAAGTGAATTTACTTCTTTCTAGATTAAAAATCTAGAAAAACAAAGGCCATCCAATCCATAGGATTTATGGTTGCCTCATAGCAACCAATTCATAAAACAAATTAATTATAAACAAAAAGGTCAGGGAAACAGAAGGCATCAGCCAGGTATGGTGATACATGTCTGTTTATCTAGCTATGCTGGAGACTGAGACAGGAGGATTTGTTGAGCCCAGGAGTTCCAAGATCAGCCTACACAACATAAGTGAGACCTCCATCTCAAAAACAAATAAAAAAACAAAAATGCAAGGCTTCATTAGGTGCAATGAAGCATACCTGTAATCCCAGTGGCTCAGGAGACTGAGACAGGAGGATCGCCAGTTGAAAGCCAGCCTCAACAAAAGCAAGGTGCTAAGCAACTCAGTGAGACCCTGTCTCTAAATAAAATACAAAATAGGGCTGGGAATGTGGCTTAGTGGTCCGAGTGCCCCTGACTTCAATCCCTAGTACCCAAAACAAACAAAAAACCAATAAGAAAACAATGGCATATCATTTCTACATCTCAATACTGTGTGCCACAGACCACCATATTTTAAAAATGCTCCTCCCCACCAAATATCAAGTCACTCAGCAAAAGTCTCAGAGACAAAGCTGCACGTAAACATGAGACTCGATTCAGGATAATAAGAGGGAATATATCAAAAAAATCAATAAGTCAACTTAGGATATGAACTGGCAGTCCCCAATTCCCAAATCTTAGAACAAACATTGGAGTCACTTTTGTTTATTTTTTTTCTCCCTCAAGCTATTCTCTACATTGTTACAAGAGTTTGTTGTTCTAAAATTCAAACTTGCCCCTGTTACTTCCATACTTAAAAAGTGTTGCTGAGTCACCATCAATAGGATGGTAACGCACAGACATATAAATCCCTTCACAGTTTGGTTCCAACCTTCATTTCCAGTCATCTTGCCCCTCACTCCTTCCTGAAGACTTAACACTCCAGACATACTGTCCTATTCCCGATCCCCAAACATAGTAAGTTCTTTCATACTTTCTTGCTTTGGTATAAGCTCTCCACCTAAAATGTACCTCCCCCACGTTTTCTGCCTAATCAACTATACACCTTGTAAGATCTATGCTAATATCACCAGTTTCATGAAGCCTTATCCAAATTCCCAAGGAATCAACTACCACCTGATGTGTACATGTATTTTAATGTTTAAAAAAATTTTTTTTGGTACTGGGGATTGAACTCAGGGGTACTCGACCACTGAGCCACATCCCCAGCCCTATTTTGTGTTTTATGTGGAGACAGGGTCTCACTGAGTTGCTTAGCGCCTTGTTGCTGAGGCTGGCTTTGAACTTGCGATCCTCCTGTCTCAGCCTCCCAAAGTGCTGGGATTACAGGCGTGGGCCACTGCGCCCAGCTTTAATGTTTATTTTATTATATACTTATTCATTTACCAGAGTGTCTATTTTTGTGGACTGTAAGTTAAGACCAGGGAACATGTTTTATTTGCTGTCATAAACTTCCTCTTGCCCAGAAAGACAGAATAAATATTTATTGAGGGTCAGGATGAAGATAATAATTTAAACTTGAAATCAGTAAGTGTATTTAAACTTGAAATCAGTAAGTGTAATATTTTTGAAAACTATTGTATCGATTGTAGTAAATTTAAGGGACTTGTTATAAACCTCACACAGCTTCAAAATTGTTTTAATTATATCCAGGGATTATATAGTTTCTGAAAGAAATCAGAATCAAGTATGTCTTACTCCTATGGTTTTTTTTATATATATACCTTTATTTTGTTTATTTTTATGTGGTGGTGAGGATTGAACCCAGTGCCTTACAGGTGTGAGGCAAGTGCTCTGCCATTGATCCACAACCCCAGCCCACTCCTATGGCTTTAAGGGGGACATTGGAGAGCAACTGTACTTCCCAAGACATACCCATTAGGGACATCATCAGAGGCATACTAGGTTACTTAGATAGGATTTAGGCTGTGTCCTGACTTTACAGTTCTTTTGATCTTTGGGGGATATTTTATTAAGGATATTTAAATTAACTTATTAAACTTTTCTTAGCAGAGTAAAAATTTAAACATAGGTTAAAGAAAACCAATTTTTAAAAAAAATTTTTTTAGTTGTAGATGGACACAATAGCTTTATTTATATATTTTTATGTGGTACTGAAGATTGAACCCAGTGCCTCACACTTGCAAGGCAAGTGCTCTACCACTGGACTACAGCCCCATCCCAGAAAACCAATTTTTAACCTGCTACTGAGTCCCTCTCTTTCCCTAGAAAAATATTATACCAATTATTTAGAAAAACAGAAAGGTGAATTTTAAAAGTAATAATAATACAATCCCTCAGTAAGAACTCAGTAAATGTTCATTGAGTAAACAGATATAAAAGTAAATAAGGACATTTAAATTCAGACACCATTTTCAGCACTGGGCATGGTGGCGCATGCCTATAATCCCGGCAAATTGGGAGGCTGAGGCAGGAGGATCTCAGGTTCAAAGCCAGTCTCAGCAATTTAGCAAGACCCTAAACAACTTAGCCAGACCCTATCTCAAAATAAAAAAATATATAAAATGGACTGGGGATGTGGCTCAGTGGTTAAGTGCCCCTGGGTTAAATCCTTGGTACCAAAAAGAAAAGAAAAGAAAAAAAAGAAACCATTTCCAGCAATAGTTAGCTATTAAGAGCCCCCCTTGCAGCCTTCCCCAACTACTTTATGTTCTTTTAGACACAGAAAACTATTGCTCCTTCTTTGAACATGGAAGCCGCTTTTGAGACATTGGGTCTTTGTGGCATTGCTTTCATATAGAATGTGCCTCCTCTTCCATTTTCTCCTTTCGTCACATAGATGGAAATGTTTTCCACCTTCAAGGCTCAGCTACTCCAAACTTACAAGTCCTCTCTTCTCTGTTTCCACAGTCCTTTATACATACTTCTATCGCACTATCATTGCTTTGCAAGACTTCTTCTCCAGCAGATTCAGAGCTTCTTAGAGTTAGGGACCTTACCTTATTAATCTTTGCATTTCACCAAACCTAGCACTCTGGTTTTTACTGATTTAGCAAAAGTTTATTGAATAATATGTGGCAGGCAAAATTTTAAGATATTAGAGGCTAAAATAAATAAGTTTCCCCACTCCATTGGAGTTCCTTATCTAGTGGTTGGGAGGTAGACAATAAACATGTAACAACAAACAAGATTATTTCAAATGATAAATATTATAGAGAAAATCAAATAAGGTAAAGGCAGTGAGTACAAGACACATCCAGGGTGGTAAGGTGAGGCTTCTCTGAGATTATGATGTTGACCTGAGATTGACCAGAGGAAGGATGTAAAGAGACAGCATTCTAGGTAGAGGAGATGGCACATGCACAAGTCTTAAGACAGAAATGAGCCGACCCTGGTGGCGCACACCTGTAATCCCAGTGGCTTGGGAGTCTGAGGCAGGAGGATCACAAGTTCAAAGTCAGCCTCAGCAAAAGTAAAGAGCTAAACAACTCAGTGAGAACCTGTCTCTAAATAAAATGCTAAATAGGACTGGGGATGTGATTCAGTGACCCAGTGCCCCTGAATTCAATTCCCGGTACCAAAAAAAAAAAAAAAAGAGAAAGGCGGAGGGCAAGGAAGAGAGCTAAAAGAATACCAGCATGGCTAAAGAAGAATCAGTGCAGGAAAATATTGTGAAAGTAGGCCACGTTCAGATCACAAAGAACCTTAAAGGCCAGGCAAGAAGTATTTTTTTTAAAATATTTTTCTAGTTGTAGATGGACACAATGTCTTTATTTTATTGCTTTGTATGTGGTGCTGAGGATCGAACCCAAGGCCTCACGCATGCGAGGCAAGCGCTCTACTGCTGAGCTACAGTCCCAGCCCCAAGAAGTATTTTTATTCTAAGTATAATAGGAAGTCATTGGAAGGTTTTAAGCCTTTCTTATATTTTTAAAGAAGTCACTCTTCTGGCTGTGTGGAGAACAAATTTCAAAGTGTGGAAAAAGAAGTCATTTACATGGATGCTTGATTCACATTTAGTATTGGTTATTACATATATTTATTATTAAATGAGTATTTATTAATCATTTGTTTATCTACCAGTCTCAATTTATCTTTACTGCTACAATAATCAAGATAAATGAGCTATTTGCTGCAAAGGCTCTATTTATCTGTGCCAGATGTGTAAATATCAAGCTTTCAGGAGATAAAAATATACTAAAAAGCCCCACCTTTCAGGGTGTGCCCCAATTTAGGCCAGGGAACAGAATCAGCTACATGCCCCAAATCTTGACTTTAGTACCACTGCTGAGTTGAAACATGAAAAATGCTGACACTAGAAAGGTGGTATGGAGTGTTTGCAAAACAGACTATTCCCTGAGAATGTCATTATTTTCAATCTCTAGTAGTAGCCCCCAGAAGGTAGGCAAAAGCACACCTATTGCTAAAAGTTAGTGATACTTTTCCATAAGTCCTATCAGAGCCTCTGCACATACTGTTCCTTCTGCCTGGAAGACCCTCTCCATCCACTCTTAGCTTTTTTTCTTCTTGTGGTGCTAGGGATCCAACCCAGGGCCTCATGCACACAAGGCAAACACTCTACCACTGAGCCACATCCCCAGTTTCCCTGATGATTGTAACTCAGCTTCTTAAGCTTGTCAGTACCTCTGACAGGCCTTCCTCAAATCAAATCCCCAAATCTAAATTAAGTCTCTCTTTTTGTAGAACCTTGTACTTTTCTTTCAATGTTTTATTATTTGTAACTTAATTTGTGGGATCATTGTTTTAATGCCTCTGCATACTTGCAGCTCCTTGCAACCATCAGATTGTAAGTTCCAGGAATCAAATAAATCTGTTCGTCACTTCCTCTAGAGTGCCTGGTAGAAAATACCTTTAATGAACAGCTACCAAGTGAGTGAGTACTGAAAAATATGCCTCCCTGTACCAGAGAGGCAAAGGACTCCCTTAGCTGTATCTGTTTTATCTTATAAAGTACTCCTCCCTTCCATTTGAGTTACCTTCAACAAGAAAGTGAGTTGAGAGATGATGGAGCAATTCTTTGAAGACTCATGTTCTCAATCTTTTACAGTTTTTTAATCTCATCACTATTAATATTTTGGGCTGGGTAGTTCTTTGAATGTGGGAAGATGTCCTGTTCATTATAGAATGTTCAGCAGCATTCTGGGCCTTTACCCACCAGATTCCAGTACTCTCAAAAGTGTCTTCAAATATTGCCCTAGGTCTGAAAAATCGCTCCTGTTTGAGAACCACTGTTTTAAAATAGGAAACTTCAAGCCTTTCTCTTTTTTAGAAGAATTACATTTGGAAATTCCAGTTGTTGGTTGATGCTTGGGTTACAAGAGAATTCTATCAACTTAGTTAGGTCAAAATCATGCCCATTTCTATCTATTTCCATAGCACTCCCTGTGTTTCCTTTCAAAGGGCATTAGTGATGGTCTAATTCAGGGCAATATTCTGATCTTGGAAATTCAGCTCCCTGGACTGTCCTAGAAGGATGAAGGAAAAGGGTGGTGTTTCTGAGGAAACCAATGCTTCTGAGACCCCTCGGGAATTGGCAGTCCCCTACAACTTTTCTAGGGGCATGTCCCAGAGGACAATAAAAGGGAGACAAACAGCCTATTCTGGCATGCTTTTCAGGATCTCTCACTCCAAACAAGAAAGTATGAGAGGCCTGGTAAAAATAAATATGGCTTAGTCCTCCTGGCACAAGAGCAGTTTCTGACAGCCAAGACTTAACTCACTCTAGGGGGTGACCCAGGCAGGGACTTTGCACAAAGTTAGTTCCTACCCATTGATATTCCCAGTGACTCACAGCAGCCAAGGATGGCACGATGCACCAGAACTGTCCTGAACCATGTAGAAGAACTTGGGATACACACAGAAAACACAGGTCTCTCTTGCCTGAGTCAGACAGTGACAAAGAGCCTCCTCCTTCCTCTCCAATTCCAGAAAAACAACACAAATCATGCCTCTGGAAAGAAACCTGTCCTTTGCATACAGAGTGAAAACTGTTTATAAATTATTAATCCCCTGACATTGAAAGCATGGGGACCTTGTGTCCTGGATTTTTTTGGGACAAATGTATTCAGCATAGTACATATCCCTAGTTTTCATTGGGAACAAAAGATCGTGTCCAGAATCACAAAGTCTTTCTCAACAGTTTTAAAAGCAAGTCTTTATAAGCAGCATATATTGAAACCCTAAGATCAACCAAGAACTGCATTAGAAGGGAAGAGGAGGCTGAGGAATTAGCCTCTATTTTCATTTTTATTTTCTCCTTGGATTTTAGGCTAAGGTGACTGATGTAGGATAGACAGGTCCACTGTTTTCCCCCAGCGCTAAGATCATGCAAACCTGGCCTGACACTACTGCCGCCTTCAGTCAGCAAGAAGAACTACATACCCAGAAAATGCCACTGTATTAGTTAACATGGTGATGCTAGCTCGTTCAACCACATTGCATCTGGATAAAAATTTCAGGCAAAACAGTATAGAAAGAGTTAACTAAGAAAGAGTTAACATCACTTTTGTTGTTGTAACTGTAACAAAGTACGGTTAATGTTAGCTTTGGTCAAAGATGGTAATTTGTAGTGAAAGCCTTGAAAACTTGAAAATAAGCAAGGATGAAAAATGTCAACCCATCCATTTTGAGAAATATCCTAATATCCACTTTGCACTATACCAAATTACTTTCAGCTTATTTGGTATATTTAGGTCTTTCTGGCACTATTTGTGGTGATAGGAAAGTGATTGAATAAAATCCACAAATGATCCAAAGCCAGGAAACACTGACATATCAGCTTGGAGGGAAAAGTGATACCTTGGCCTTAAGAAAGTTGGGGACTTGGGCAAAAATTACAAAACGAGATCCAACCTAAAAAACTGAAGGTAGCAAAATTAACCCATATTGTTAATATTCATTGAGGAGAGGGATAGGTCACAAAACTAAGACTTCAGAGGAGTTTACAATTCATGTAGCAACCCAAATGTTAAAGATTGCTGGACGATCCTGCAGACAGAAGCTGGAAGAAGGCTGAGGTCTTGGGGGAGTCAAGTCAAGTCCTTCTAAGTAAGGACTCATTTCCTTACTCCCTCCTTCCTTGCCAAGATCAGAAAGTCAAAGAAGGTGAA
Source organism: Xerus rutilus (assembly GCA_028644305.1). Lineage (NCBI taxonomy): Eukaryota > Metazoa > Chordata > Mammalia > Rodentia > Sciuridae > Xerus > Xerus rutilus. The sequence continues at coordinate 17,001,337 of CM053399.1, forward strand.
AAGGCTAACAACATGGATTTACAAAGACAGCGAGGAGGAACTAAGTCTGTCTGGGCCAAATCTGGACGTCTGAGCTGGGGCGACAGGACCCAGACAACCACCTCAGGAAATGAGTAAATGAAAAGTGGAGGTCGTGGAATTATTTAGCCCTAGAATAACACTGCCTAGACCAGGGGAGGGGCGGGGGCAAGCAGAAAATCTCAAAAAAGGAATTTTGACAGTAAGAATGCTAGTTAAGATAGAACCCGACAGGCCCCCTGATGGCCCTTGTTTGATGTCAATAAAGGCCGAGAGGATTATGCATTAGCAAGCTTTGCGTATTCTAGGACATCAATAAAGTCTGGACTTGGAGCCGGTAGGGGGCTGGGGTCACGTCCAGGCGACTTGTGTCAGCCCGGGTGCTCCTCCCCGGCGTGGAGCTAGGGTGAACGGAGTCTGAGAGTTGTGTCTAGGATAATTTTTTTCTTTTTTAAGTTAAGGACATTTGAGCAGTAATAATGGGGACAGAGAAAGAGACTCTCTCCACGGCTAAGAATGTGGGGGTGGCTTGAAGAGGAGAGGGGCCCGAGCAAGAGGTGCCTGCGGGTGGGGTCTGAAGACTGGGGGGCGGGAGCCGAGGGCGGGAAGGGGCCGGGCCAGCCTTGGAGGCGGGACCAAGCGCGGTGGCGGTGGCGGGGGCTGCGGCGCGGGGGGCGGGGCGGCAGGGCCCGGGACACCCCCTCCCGGTCCCCTGGCGGGGCGGCTTCGGCTCAAGCAGCACTGCAGGCAGCAGCGGCCCGAGGGCGACTTGCGGGGCGCGCGGGCCGCGGTGGAACCGGGACGCTTCCCTCCCGGGACCCTCCGCTGACTCCCTCCGCCGCGCCGTCCCGCGGGAGTCGGCGGGACCCCCGGCCGGCAGGGAGCGCCGGCGGCGGCCGCGGCACCATGAGGCGGCCGTGGGGCGCGCTGCTGGTTGGCGCCCTGCTCTGTGCACACGGTAAGCGGCGTCGCCGCGCCCGCGCCGACCGGCCCACCAGGAAAGTTTGTCCCTGGGTCCGGCAGCTGCAGGACTCACCTCCCGGGAGCTAAAGGGCGCAGGCTGGGGCCTGAGACCTCTCGCGCTCACTCCAAGCAGTGGCCCTGAAATTGCATGCTGGGGATGGGACCAGGAGCTCCCCCAGCTCCTCAGGCGCTAGAGGGACAGTGGTGGAGGAGCTCCTCCGGGCTCCGGTCGGGGCCGGGTGGGATAAGATCGGAGGCACTCGCCTGCCTTCCTAGCTGCTCTTTAAAGAGCTGGGGGCTGCTTCCCTTTCAGGTTAAGACAGGGTCTCTGTGTCCTTGGTGCGAATGAATGTGTGCAAAGAAAGGGGGGCGGGGAGGACGGTCGCTAAACCAATAAATTGTAAATAGCTCTCTTTCTAGGGGTTGGGGGTCTCCGATGGGTTGCGGAGAAGGGCCTCGGTGGAATCTGAGTACGTGAGCACCGGGAATTCCTCTACTCCGGAACGATTCCCCCAGACCTGGCTCTCACCGAGGGTCTTTAGGCTCGCAGCATCTCCCCTTAGTGGTGTTTTGGGTTCCCTCTCCTGGCTGCGGCCAATCAGCTTCCTGCCCCAGATGCCCCCCCAGGGGAGGGGTCGGGGGAGAGGATTGGAAAAGGGGCTAAGGAGGGTCATTGGGAAGAAACTGCTGGAAGACTCCCGCAGATCCGTCCTGGCTGGGGCACGGGGGCAAGACGCGAGTGTTGCTGAACTTCCGAAGGCAGCCTCTCTGCCCGCGCGGTGGGGCCTTCGCCTCGGGGGAGCTGGGCGGATGGCAGCAGGACTGCTGCTTCATCTGCTCCTTATTAATAATGTGTTCGGTGCCCGTACGCAACTGTTGGGAATGTGATTAGGGCTCCAGTGGAATCTGCTTCTCCGCAGCAGCTTACCACTGTGGGTGCACCGGGTGATATAGCGGTTGTCTCTAAGTTTGTGCCTAAAGATCAAAAAACTGATCTCCCAGCTCATTCACCCACCGCTCTTCAATGCGCGGAGATCCGAATCTTCTCTTCTCCTCATTGCCCAGATGAGGGGGTGGGGTTCAGAACCCAGGGGTCTGCAAACCCTGGTCTTGCATCGCTTCTTTCTTTAATGTAGAGGAGCTCGTGTAGAAACTGTGCAGATCTCGGAACTCGCCTGGCAGGGTGTGGAGATGTCTGGGCACTTGCTTTAAAGATTGTTTTACCTCCAGAATCCAAAACGGAGTTCTCGTGTCTGTTATTTAAACTATCGTGGGTTTTCAGTGACTTTTTCCAAGTCCTCTCTAGCGCCGATTGAGCTCTTTCTGAGAAGTGGTAGCCTGGCCGACCCACGTTCCTCCTAGCTCTGCGCTCTCCCCCTCCCGGGCTCTCTCCTGGAAGGTTATTTGTAGCCTCTTCGGCGTGTCGGGACAGCAGCCCTACTGGGGTAGGAATGTAGCTGTTCTTCCCACCACATGGGCCCCTTAAAGGGACAGCTATATTTTGGGGGGGTTTCCCCCTTTGGGCTGCAAGGAAAGGGGATGGAACTTTCCTCCCGGCCCCCTGGAGGAAGTTTTGAAAAAGATCAAGGGAAATGGTTAGGCACTAGGACAAAAAAAAAAAAAAAAAAAAGTGGGGTGGAGGGAGGCTAAAACGGATACCAACAAAGCCAGAGAGGAGATTGTCGCCTTCTGCTCTAGGGAATGGGGAGCTGGAAGGTTCCTGGGCTGAGCCTGGCCAAGAAAATTTTACTGCTCCAGAGCTGTCAAAACTGCATACATTACATCCAAATAGAGGATGGGAGTAGAGAAAAATGTATATTTAATGCTTCACAGAAAAGGGGTGAAAAGTTTCCCAGTGACTGGTTTGGGTTCCTTTTTTTCTTTTTTAATATTTATTTTTTAGTTGTAGGTGGACACAATATCTTTATTTTATTTTTATGTGGTGCTGAGGATCGAACCCAGTGCCTCCCATATGCTAGGCGAGCACGCTACCACTGCGCCATAACCCCAGCCCATGGGTTCCTTTTTAAGGTGCTAAAATTTTTTTTTTTTTTTTTTTTTAATAAATGGACACAATGTCTTTATTTTTTTGGTTTGTATGTGGTGCTGGGGATCGAACCCAGGGCCTCACGCATGCGAGGCAAGCGCTCTACCGCTGAGCTACAATCCCAACCCCTTAAGGTGCTAAAATTTAATAGAAATTTCTAAGTCAGGATTTTTCTGTGCACGTAGCGTAGGCAAAGGCAGGCAGATTTACATTTTTGCTGGGCCTGATCCTGAGCCATTCTTGGAGACCTGTAGGAGACCAGATTTGCAGTGAGACTGAGCAGTTGCAGAGCCTAGAACCAGCACAATCAAAACTACAGCCATGAGGATCCCTGACACCAAATCCCAGGGTCTCAGGGACCAGGTAGTTTTGGAAATGTAGTAATGGATCAGTTAGGCAGACCTGACCTCACCTAGGAGTGAACTCAGGACACTAAAGTTTAAGGTGCTTATTTGGAATCTGCTAGTCCTTTGGGTTTTTCCTAGAGTCTCTAGGTTTGGGTTCAGCCTACATAAAACTCCGCCCTTCAAGATTTTGGAAGGAAATTTGATGGCTGGGAATAGCTATGACTATTTTCATCCTGAGGGTTATGACTATTTGAAGAGTGGAAACTGTTTGTCCTGGCGGTCTCTTCTAGGTAAGTGAAAAGTTGAGAATTCTGCCCATGAGCTTTTGGATAAATGTTTGTTTCTGAGGATGAGTGCAAAAGAGTTGACCAGAGACTGGTGTCCTTTCCATCTGGCTTTTGTCATGGTTGTCATGGTGCTTGAGTGACCTTGTCCCCTGATCTCTTGGACTTGTGAAAGATGCTTGGCTTGTCACTGATTTTGGATTTCCTCTTCTGTCCCCTGTAGAATATCAGATAACATCTTTGGGACTGGCCCATGGTATTAAGAATGACAGCTGCAAGGGAACCAAGTCTGGCCACGTCTGATAGAGTACACTGGGCATGTTCATCTTCTGGGCCAGCACAGAACACAGGCGGTCAGAGAGGACAGGGTGTTTTATAGCTCTGTGCTCACTGTACTGATTATTAGTCTTGATCCTTGAGAAGAAGGAAAATGGGAAGGATTATTTATGTTGCTGCTTCTTTAAAGAAAAAAATCAATACTGAGAGATTCTTGAATGAGAACAGAATAATTTCAGGGACTACTTTAAGAAGTAGTCATGTCTCTCTTGTGACTGGACATATCTCATAATTATGGGACTGTCCTATGCTGTTGGTCAGCAATAGTCTCCCTACATTCCTTGACGCAGCTTAGCCCAGTTGCTTGGGCACGGGGCATCTGGGTCCCAGGCTATGTCTGAGTTGCCATCTCATCTTCAGCAACCAAAGCCTTTCTCGTTTCTGCCCGATGGGAGTCAATGTCCCAGGGGAAACTAGGTGCTGACTGGTTGTCTCGCAGGGTCTGAGTTTGGCCCTATAAATAGCTGTGATGACTGCCCTGTGCTTGTTGCTGTCCCTCTAACATAGAGCTGGCAGGGTCAGGCTCTTTCTCCCTAGTACACTCAGGAGCATTCCCAAACTGGGCCTTGCACCCATTCATTTGTTAATTCATTCAGCAAACATATCCGCCAAGCACTAATCTAATCACTGTGTACATAGCTCAGTAATTAAGAAGCACAGGCAGATCTGGGTTTGAATGTTGGCTTTTGGTACTTCTTGGTGACCCTGAGCCAAACACTAAGTTCTCCCTGAACATCAGGATTCTTATCTGCAAATGAGGGGGAGGTGGGGAGAGTAGAATAGTAATGAATTTTCTATTCATTACTAGAAGGCTTTAAAAAATCAAATGAAATAATAGTATGTTTAAACAATTCAGTACAACTACTGTGTTGCTGTAGACCTGGATAAATGTCAGCTATTTGTTAACAAAGTTGCATAGTGGATCAGAGATGGTTCTTGACTTTGGAATATGGGAGCCTGGTCAATAAATAATTATAATAATTACTCTACAGTGTGATGTGCTAAAAATGGAGGCTTGGTCCCTCATTCATTTCAGCTGTTTTTTTTTTTTTTTTTTCTTTTCTTTTCTCTTTGAAAGATCTTGCCCCTGCTCCCCCGGCTCCACCCCCTTGAAAATCTAATGAAACCTAAGCATAGTTCCTGCCTATCCACATTTCCGGAAAAAGAGGTCTGTTAAGCTATAATGTTTGTCTAGGGGAGTCTGCTCTGCCTTAGTTCTCCGGAGAGAGGTTCAGGCGATGGAACTTTTCTTTGAGAACTTCCCTGTTGAGTTGTCAGCAGTGCAGCTCAGCAACCTCTCACCCTAAGATCGCTGTGACCCAGGGCGAGAGGTGCTGCGTGAGGTCTCTGTAGCTGGAACAGTTTAGAATTCCGAGCTCTCCCTCCCACTGGTCTGGGGAGGGAGTCGGGCCTCAGAGCTCATAAGGTAGTAATTGCCCCAATTTGGGGGCTGGGCTGTTGGTAGCCTCCTTTCTCCATGACGACCTCTTCAATTCAAAATCCTGTCACTGTGCAGGGATAATTGATACAGGTGTCCAGCCCTGGACTCCACCCCAAAGTTTGACCCCTGTTGTCTCTGTTTTTTCCTTTTAAGTTGGTGCCAGTAATGCGATGTTTCTAGGAGCTGTGGAAAGTTGACTGTAACCCAGAGCAGCCATTAAAAAGAACAGATTCTCTATCTTCCTGGCAGTCCTTTGAGTATTTTCTGTTCTGCATTTTTGATTTAGCAAGAGCAAACATACTAGGTGCCCTTGGGCACCTCTTATGCCCATCGGAGCAGACTTCATTCTTTCAGTGCACACAGGCATTCCCATTCCAGCTCACAGATGAGCGCACCCCGACGCCCTGCTCCCCCATTATATAGGTGACAGTGATGAGGGGAGGAGCGCTGACTGAGACCCAGCTGGGGAAAGCCTGGCTGGGACTTGCTGCAAGCCCTGACTTGGCCTATAGGAGCTCTCCCTCACCTCTGTGCAGAGCCCAGGATCGGAGCTGCGAGCCAAGCCGGAAACAAAAGACTGGGAGCAAACCTCCCATCTGGCTGGGAGGCAGCGACACAAAGGTGCTGCTGCATAATTTATCACCGGAGGTTTTGTGCAGCCAGGAAGCTCCTGGCTTTAGGCAGTGCCTTTTGGAGGGAGAAGGACCCTCCCCCTGTCTGGATATAAAGCCAGGCAGGTACAGAGTAGGGTATTGGAAAAGACACCTGATTAGCCCATGGAATGAAGAAGCTGTGAGGTTGTGGGTGTCTCTAGTGATCTCTCTACGCTCACTCAGTAGCCCCACTTTCTATCAGGTCTGTGGGCAGGGCAGAGGTGGACTTGTGGCAAGAGTTCCCTTTCCATGACCCCAGCCTGGGAAGCTTGCCTGCCAGCATCTTGGGAGCTCGCCTGCCACCACCTTGGGAGCATGGATGAGAATGAGAGACAGCGTCTCTGTTGGGTTGACTACAGCCTTCTAGAAACCGAATGGCAGTACCAGGTTGTAATATCCATAAGCAAGTAAGAAAGGGGAGCTCCTTCTTCCTCTTTCCACCCTCCTCTCCCCCAGCAGTCTAAACAAGAAGTTTCAACTATATAGGGTCAGAGAAGCAGTAAAAACGAATAGCTCTAAAAGGTGTGTTCCTCAAATGAGAATTTTCTGCTCTTACGGGAATGATCTTTGGTGACCATTTTTGCACCACAAACTGGGACATGTAATCTAAAAAAATACAAATGTTCTGCCTGGCACGGTGGCACATGCCTATAATCCCAGTGGCTCTGGAGGCTGAGGCAGGAGGATCGTGAGTTGAAAGCCAGCCTCAGCAAAAACGAGGTGCTAAGCAACTCAGTGAAACCCTGCCTCTACATGAAATACAAAATAGGCCTGAGGATGTGGTTCAGTGGTCCAGTGCCCCTGAGTTCAATCCCTGGTACCCTCCCCGCAAAAACAAACAAACAACAATAACAACAACCAAAAAAAACAAAAAACAAGCCAGGCGCGGTGGCTCACGCCTGTAATCCCAGCACTTAGGGAGGCTGAGACAGGAGAATTGCGAGTTCAAAGCCAGCCTCAGCAAGGGCGAGGCGCTAAGCAACTCAATGAGACCCTGTCTCAACATAAAACACAAAATAGGGCTGGGGATGTGGCTCAGTGGTCAAGTGCCCCTGAGTTCAGTCTCCAGTACCAAAAAAAACAAAACAAAACAAAAAAAAAACAAATGAGCCAGGCATGGTGGCCCAAGCCTGTAATCCCAGCAGTTAGGGAGGCTGAGACAGGAGAATTGCGAGTTCAAAGCCAGCCTCAGTGGTCGAGTACCCCTGAGTTCAATCTCCAGTACCAAACAAATCAAAACAAAACAAAAAACCATGTTCTTTGGAGCAGTTAAAATTTTCGAGAGCTTTGCTGTGTCCCTGGCACTGTGTGTATTATCACATTTACTCCTCACTTATAAGGGAGGCACTGTTAGATTCCTGGCTTAGAAATGGAGGACTGAGGCTCAGAGCAGTTTGATGTTACACAGCCACTGAGTAACTACTTCAGGATGTGAACCCAGGGTCTAAGCTAGGAACTCCCCCCAACCCATACCTCCTCTTAGATCAGAGTATTTGATACCCAGCCTGGCCCAGAAGATCTAGGTTGGAAAGATCTACCCCTTGGATTGATCTTTTATATTTTCAGTTGTTTTATTAGGGAATCCCAATGCTTTCAGAATTCCTCAGGCTTTAAAAGACCCTAAAAAATGTGATCTGTCACTCCCTTTGGAGTGTTTAAATGTGGTCTGTAACACCCTTTGTTACTGGGTGGACCTCGTTTTGACATGTAGGGGAAAGAAAAGCACTATTTTGAGCAGACTTCACAGAACACAGCCATGTTCAAATCATGTTGCATTTGTGAAATCTGTTGACAGCTTCTGGGGAAGCTAAGTAGAATTTTGAGAACCTGTATAGAGACAGCCTAGGATTACAGCTACATGACTGGTTGAGAGAGAGAGAGAGTACACATCCAGATGAAGATAGTGGGATTAGCCTTAACAGTAACAACAACAATAATAGCTGCTTACTATTAATTCATGTATTATCTCATTTAAACCTCCTAGCAACCTTATGAAATAAATAGCATTATGACTCCCAGTTTAAAAAAGAGGAAAAAACCTATTTCTGAATTTCTTGACACTTTAGATTCTGAATTCTGTCTTCCTTACTTGCCTCCTAGGAATTAGTTGGTAATAAATTAGGCCAGGATAAAGGATACCCTGTGATTCAAGCTCCTTCAGAGAGAGAAAGTAAAGCAGGAGTCTTACTTCTTCCTGTGGTCATTCCTGCCACCAACTCAGCCCATGGAGGTGGCACCACTGCTTGGTACACAGTAAGTTACACAGCAGGTATTTTAGCCATCTCACTCTCAGAAGGGCAAGTCTTAGTATTAGATTAGCTCCATAAGACAAATGGATTTGACAATGGGTTAGTCAAATCTGTGATGGTAATAGTGAGAGCTATCATTTCTTTTTAATTTTATTTTAACTGATTAACTTATTATTTTTATTTGCAATACTGGGGATCAGACCCAAGGCCTCTCAGCTGTTAGGCAAGTGGTCTATCACTGAGCTATCCCTTCCCCCAGCCCTATTTTAATTTCTTTTTAAGAAACAGAGTCTCACAGTGTTGCCCAGGTTGGCCCTAAACCTGGACTCAAGGGATCCTCCTCTCTCATTCTCCTGAGTAGCTCGGACTACAGGCACCTGCCACTGTGCCCATCTTATTTTTATTCTTTCTTTATTTTGGTGCTGGGGATCCAACCCAGGTTCTCCAGCATGCTAAGCATGCAGTCTACCACTGAGCTACACCCCCAGCCCCAGAGTTATCATTTATTGACAACTAGTGTGTGCCAAGCATGATGCCAAGTGCTTCTTATCAAGTACTTTAATTCTCACAGCATCCGTTTGAGGTCAGGGCTCTCTTTGTCCCAGTTTTCCTGCTGAGAAACTAAGATATGAAATAACTGCCCAGGGTCAGATAGGTAGGAACTAGCAGAGCCAGGATTTGCACTTTGTGAAGTACGTTTCCTGTGGTCTTTTTTTTTTTTTTTTAAAGATTTTTTTTTAGTTGTTGATGGACACAATGTCTTTATTTTATTGCTTTGTATGTGGTGCTGAGAATCGAACCCAGGGCCTCACGCATGCGAGGCAAGCGCTCTACCGCTGAGCTACAATCCCAGCCCTCCTGTGGTCTTAATATTATGCACTTCTGCCTTATCACTTTGCAGGCTGACCATTAAAAGCTTCTTTTCTATGTTCAAGAGGGGGCTGAGTTTTCTGGGACCAGTAATCATGTGTCTGATGTGTTCCTTTTGAGAGGGCCCACTAAGGAACTAAGTAAAGCTGGCTTCTAGGGATCAGGGGAATAAAAGGGACGATGGAAGAGAAATAAGTAGAGCCATGGCATGTCAATCTCACAGCCTGATAACGCGGTGAGTAAAGGAGCTCTTATAGGAAGAGGGTATAAGCTTCACAGGATGGGACTAGGAAGCTACTTGGGAAAGGAAAAGATTCTAATCTCTGGAGTCCTGGTTAGGTAGGAAATGACTACTTTTTTTAAAAAAATTTTTTGTTGTTGTTGATGGATCTTTATTTTATTCATTTGTTATTTATATGTGGTGCTGAGGATCAAACACAGTGCCTCACGCACGCTAGGCAAGCACTCTACCACTGAGCTATAGCCCCAGCCCGGAAATGACTACTTTGATTTGTTGTATTCTGGGCCTCTCTCTTCTCTTGACACCATCTCTCATAAGACTTTAGAGGAAAATATCATTCATTCATTTCATTGATTTAACAAAGTTTTATTGGTCATGTAATACAACCTAAGCATTGACTTATGCACTGGGAATACAAACACCGAGCTATCACACTGTTCCAACTGCCAAGAAGCTGATTCTACAAGTGAACTACATAAAGGGCTGCAGGAGCTTGGAGCAGGAGCTTCTGACTCAGCCTGGGCCAAGTGGGTCCAGGTGGGAAGTGTCAGGAAAGAGTTCACTTTCTGGCCTCCTGCTGCCAACTGCAGGTGCTGATGTTCGCTGGGCAAACTGCCCTCAGGCAGTGGCTCTCTACAGGTCTCTTCAGACATCCGGTAGCTTTTAGATCTTTTTTTTTTTTTTTTGTACTGAGGATTGAACTCAGGGGTGCTCCACCACTGAGCCCCCTCCCCAGCCCTATGTTGTGTTTTATGTAGAGACAGGGTCTCACTGAGTTGCTTAGCGCCTCGCCATTGCTGAGGCTGGCTTTGAACTCGCGATTCTCCTGTCTCAGCCTCCCTAAGTGCTGGGATTACAGGCGTGTGCCACCGTGCCCGGCTCTTTTAGATCTTTTAAATGAAAATAAGTCCGTTGTCATGTGGCTGCTTACTGTCACTCCTTTTAGTTTTGTCAATTCTGTCTTGCTACATGGTGTCCCCTTCTGTGAAAGATATCGCTGAGTAGGCTGCCCAAGGAGCTGAAACAATGGACCTGGATGTAGTTTAGAGGAATTTCAAATAACTTGTCCTTATTACCTAAGGTTGACAACTTCACCATGGCTGCTAGTGAACAGGAGGAGAGAGGGGGCTTTAGCAGGGTGGAAGAGAGCATGCTCTTAGGACTGACGCTTCCTGCACATGTCACTGTGATCCTAGTCCCTGCACACTGGAGAGCCAGCATACTCCACAACACTCACTGGGCACTCCTTAAGCCTTTTCATCTCTGGTTCAACTTGAAAAAGCTGCTTTGCAGCTGTGTGTAGTCACTGTCCTCAGTGTGCCTCCATGTGACAGGTGTGGCCCACCTTCAGCTGAGTGTTCCATGGCATGATAGCAACACAGTGCCTCTAGACACTTGAGGGTACATTCATGTCACCTGCAAAGCTTATTCAAAGTCTGCATTCTGAGGTCACACTGAAAGAATACTGGAATACTGGTTTAAGAGTCAGAATGGGGCTGTTCCTAGTTCTACTTGTCTTATTACCAACGTTGGCCAAAGCAATGTTGATTTTTCCTGGTTTTCATTGTTTGTGCTGAGGACCAAATCCAGGGTCTTGCACATGCTACCTAAGCTCTCTACCTCTGGGCTACACCTTCAGCTCCACCCTACCTATTAAATGGGCACTATGGTAACTACTCAAAGTTATCATGATGATTAAAAGAGAATGCAAGTGCTTACACAAAAGTAGCTTGCCAATTATAAAGAGAAACTGCATGTGATTATTTGTTGTCAGAAGTCCCTGTTTCTTCCTGGACCAATGTAACACTGAAGCACTGGTTCCAAAGGAATGGGGCTCCATACTTTTCCCAGCTTTACTGCTTTACCTAAGGGCAAAGGAAATTGGCCTTTACCTTAGCAGTAACCAGAAGGAGAGGTCACTGTTTGAGACCCATTAATTCACTGCAGATTTGCTCTTAGAGAATGCATAAGGGAGAGGAACCCAGAAGTTGTACTTTCCCCTTTTGACCTTTGAAGATTCTCACAATAGCAATAGCATTTATTGGGAGGCAGTATAATCACCTTCCTGTGGGTAAGTGCTGGCCTCAATCCTTGGTATCCCTGTGACCTATCTACAGAACTTAACCTTTCTGCTTTTCGTCCTCTGCTATAAAGTGGTGATAATAATAGGAGTGTCACCTCCAGGGGTTGTGGAGACAATTCAGTGATGTAGCAGATGAAAAGCACTTAGAGATGTACTTGGACAGCACCTAGTATTTTGTAAACAATGGGTTTATTATTATGAAGTTTTGCTTTGTGTTAGCCTTGTGCTAAGCAGTTTACTTGGGATTATTTAACTTGAGCTTCCCCAAACCCTTTGAAGGAGAACTGTTCTTATACCCATTTTATGGATGAGCGAACTGAAGCTCAGATATATTAACTAGTTTATTTAAAGTTGTAGAATTAGTAGTGCTATCATGTTACAGTGAGTCTGGTATACCCAATAGATATTTCTCTTCTTTTTCTTTCTTTCTTTCTTTTTTTTTTTGGTACCAGGGATTGAACTCAGGGGCACTCGACCACTGAGCCACATCCCCAGCCCTATTTTGGGTTTTATGTAGAGACAGGGTCTCACCGAGTTGCTTAGCGCCTCGCCATTGCTGAGTCTGACTTTGAACTCAGGATTCTCCTGGTTCAGCCTACCAAAGTGCTGGGATTACAGGCATGTGCCACTCCTTTTTCTTATTCAAAAGAGAGCACTGAGAAATTGCTAAGGCGGCTGGGATAAGGAAGATCAGATGTAAATGGTGAGGTTTTGGTTAACCTCTGAAGATCTAATGAGCAGTTAACATCCCAAACATTAGACTTGATCAGAGATCATGAACCTTTTTCTAGTTGAATTGCATTAGGAGAAGGGCTACTGCCCAAGACTCTAAGGACCAGGGAACTTGCAGTGTGGCTGGCAAATAGCTTTCCAAGGGCAGAAGCAGAGCTGACTAATATAATTCAATACTCCTTAACACGAAGGCTGCCTTTGCCATCCACAGCCATTTGTTTCCTTTCTTTACTCTCCATTCTTTTACCTAAAAAGGGTTAAAAGCTGCCCTTTAGGATCACAGCCAGGACTTAACTGAAAAGGCAGAATTCCACCTCTGGGCATCCCAGAAGGGCAGCAGTTGTCCAGAAAAGCTGGCCTTTTGGCGTCTAATGTGTCTGCTTCCTGTATGAATGCCCAAGTCAGGGGCTCCCTGGCTGCAGGCTGCCTGACCTTCACCACAATGCTGACTTCAGATGTTGCTCTGACATGCAGGAAGTCGTGACTCTCAGCCACCTGCAACTAACTCGATGCCCACCCGATGGAATGCTTTGTTCTTGAAATCTGCCGGGAAATCAGGACTTCTGTTATCACTCAGCTAGAGGCGGGGGTGGGGCCCTCAGGATCAGGAGCTGAGGTTCCTCTACTTTCTGCACTCACCCCTTGCATGCAGACCAGGATGTTACTGACCCTGCTGTTCCTATCCTGGTACTTGGATTCTTAAAATCAAGGGATTTGGGGAAATTGTAGAACTCGTATCCTCACACACCCAGTCTCCATTTTTTTAGCATCCTTTTTTTTTTTGGTACCGAGAATTGAACTCAGAAGTACTCGACCACTGAGCCACATCCCCAGCCCTATTTTGTGTTTTATGTAGAGACAGGGTCTCACTGAGTTGCTTAGCGCCTCACCGTTGCTGAGGCTGGCTTTGAACTCACGATTCTCCTGTCTCAGCCTCCCAAAGTGCTGGGATTACAGGCATGAGCCACTGTGCCTGGCTTTTTTTCAGCATCTTTAGTGTTCTTCTATCTTCATTGTCTTGTCCAGTCCTGGTGGCATTGTGTTTTGTTTTTTATTTTTTAATTTTTTTTGTACAAATGAGGAAACTGAGGCTTAGGGAGCTAAGTGACCAAGTCATGCAACTAATCGGTGGAACGCAGGTCTGTCTGCTCTCTAGCCAGTGTTTTTTCTTCGGTTTCCTCTTCCTTTCTGTTCTTGTTACCCCTTTTATTTCAAACTCTGCCTGGTGTGTCCTCACTCCCTGCTGTGTTAGCAGCATTTATTAGTCTCTGTTGACGAAATTTGGGGCCAGATAATTGGGGCGCAGGGGCTGTCCGGCGCACTGGAGGATGTTTGGCAGCATCCCTGACTTCTACCTACTAAATGCCAGTAGCATCACCAGTCATGATAACCAAAATGTGTCTACACATTGCCAAATATTCCCTGAGGGGCAGAATCATCCCCAGCTGAGACCCACTAATTAAGCTTTAAACCTCTTCACCAGGCTTCCCTATCAAGAGGATCTCTGTGTCAGAGCCCCATTGCATGAAGTATTCTTTGCTGTTTAATCCAGCCACGGTTCCTTAAAAGGGGCCTGTACTGCAATGAACCAGTGTTCCTCAGGCTCTGAATAAGAGAAGTCTTCCTGTCTTCTCAGTGCTCAGAACAATCCAGAAAACATGGGGCTGGAGCAGCTGAGTCTCCAGTGCTTCCCTGGGGAAGAATCCTCTGGCCTGCACTTGCAGAGACAGCCAGAGAGAGACAGGAGCTCTGGGTTTGCAATGAGGCCTTCCTGTGAAGTGTGGGGAGATGCTGCACGTCCCAAATGGACTCCCCTTGCCTTCTGCTAGAAATCCCACATCTTTTCTAGGACAGCTGGTTCCCTTAGTGTATGGAGGGGGAGAGCCAGACCTCAGTTGAGAATGTGGTAGAAATCTGTGGGCCCTTACCCCAGAAATGTATATTTTGCCAGTAGCTTTAGAGGTTCATAGAGCCCAAAGGTTGTCCGTCTGTTCATCTGTCCATGTATCCATCCATCCATCCATTTGTTTATTCATCCATCTCAGAGTAAGAGTGTGTGCCTTATGCTCACACTTACCCTTGGGATTGAAATGGAGAGAGATGGGACCAAGGCTCTTTTCTGGCTTTTGGAGGGCTTGGTAGCTTACCCTTTCATTCTGGGTCCTAATCCCTAGGCCAGGCCAAGTAATTGTTATGAGGGGTGAGGATGTGCATCAAGAAAGAGAAATTGGGTCAGGTAAATACTGAAGTAGAGGGGTGTCGATTCGGAGCTGACTCCTTCCCTGTTCCAGCCCAGCCTGAGGGCAGGGCCCAGTCGAGGGGAGGAAGAGGAGAAGAAAGCAGGGGGGAGAGATGAGCAAGGAGCCTGGCCCTCTCCTTCCCCAGCTGCGAGCAGCCCAGCAGGCTGGATGAATGCTAGGAGGGGGGGAAGTGACCCTGGCAGAACCCTTTGTTCCAGCTGAGGCTGGAGCAGGGGCACTGAGCCATTCACACGCCATCCCAGGGCATCCTGCTGGGCACGCTGGGGAGGGGGCACAGCAGCCGGTCATGGGACTTGGCCAGGCAGATAGCTTGATGCTCAATAGGGAAGCCCAGCTGCGTGCTGCTGAGTCTGGGGGAGGGGCTGTCTGCCATCCTTCCTCTAGGCCATGGCCCTGATTGGGCTGAGTTACTGTGCCCTAAAGTGGCCAGGTCTTCTCCATCTCCATCCTCACTCCTCTTGGTCACCCTCCTCAAAAGTAAGGTCTGACCACCTGCGCCTGGTACCTGCTGGACTCCTTAGCTAGTGTTACTGGTGTGGGGATTTCTCTGCTGCCCGAAGGAACCATTGCAGTCTGCCAGGCATGAAGTTTTTCTTTTTACTTTTGCTAAAGGGAATATCTATTTCCATAATACTTTCTGAGGATCCAGTTTTATAGTTGCTTATTAATGTGAGCAAAAGAATTCCCCGAAATTCTGCAATGCCTTGATAATGCGGGTCCCAATCATAACTGACAGACTGCTTTCCAAAGTCACCTTTCACTGGATGATCTGGGGAGGGCACGTCTTTTGAACTTATGGGGATCTGTTTCCTTCTGAGGTATTGATTTGGTAACTTTGTAGAGGGAAATTGTCACTTTATTTATTTATTTAGTACTGGGAATTGAACTCAGGGATACCACTGAGCCACACACATCCCCAGCCCTTTTTTGTGTTTTACGTAGCGACAGGGTCTCACTGAGTTGCTTAGTGCCTCACCATTGCTGAGGTTGGCTTTGAATTTGCGATTCTCCTCTCTCAGCCTCCCAAAGTGCTGGGATTACAGGTGTGCTCTGGCACCTCGGCTGAAATTGTCACTTTATATAACTAAAGTGTAACTGTTAAAAGGAAGCACCTTGCACTTAGGGAGGCTGAGACAGGAGAATCGTGAGTTCAAAGCCAGCCTCAGCAATGGCGAGGCACTAAGCAACTCAGTGAGACCCTGTCTCTAAATAAAAAACACAAAAAATAGGGCTGGGGATGTGGCTCAGTGGTCGAGTGCCCCTGAGTTCAATCTGCAGTACCAAAAAAAAAAAAAAAAAAAAAAAAGAAGCACCTTAAATACCTTGAAGATGATAAAAGTATAGCCCTCACCTCACTTTGTTTCATTAAAAACTCTCCATTTGCCTTTTCTACCGAGAATGTTCTAGAAGCATTGGATCCTGGGGTCAAAGGGCAGTGGGGGTCTTCAGTCTGTGAGTCCAGCCCACTGCAGGCCAGCTCCAGGTAGCAGCAAGCTGTCAGTGCAAGCCATTGGAATTCTCATTGAGGCCAAGTTGTTTCAGGATTGCTTTTCTGTATCATAATTTTGGCATGCTCTTAAAATCTTGAGTTTTTAAATTATACCCACTGGGAAGTCAAGGTTACACTATAATCACTTCACACGTATCCTTCACTAGGTTCTGCTTAATTTTGAATTTCATTTTTGAGAATTGAGTGCCAGACTTTCCTTTAGAAATGTCCATTACCGGGCTGGGGCTGGGGCTCAGTGGTAGAGCGCTTGCCTAGCATGCGTGAGGCACTGGGTTCGATCCTCAGCACCACGTATAAATAATAAATGAATAAAATAAAAAGATCCATCAATAACTAAAAAAATTAAAAAAAAAAAAAGAAATGTCCATTACCTCGTGAAAGCAGATTCCCCATCCCTTCAGTGACTTCTGTCAGGTGCAGAGATGTCTCCTGCCACTGATCTGGGAGCCTGCGTGAGCACAAGATGCTGACCGCCTCCCTGGGCTGGCTGAGGGTTTCATGTGGGTTTTTTGGATTGTGGACATGATGACTTGACCTTGTGTGACTGTCGGGCACAGTTGTGTTTCCTGTTTCAATCTGTTCTAGTTCCTTATACCTGATTATCCCCTATAATGAGCCCCAGTAGACGTCAGACTCATCATCTCTCGTCCCATTTAGGAGCCGTGCGTATGTGTTGATATGGGCTGCTGCATGTAATTTTTAAGTTGGACTTACGCTGTATTGTATTTTTATGGTCTTATGTGAAGAGAATCTGTACTAATGAGTCAAATCTACTCTCCCATAATGTGTGAGCTTGGGTCTGCATTAAATGATGTCATCTACGTTCATGCAAAAAACCACTAGGAATGTTTGCTTTCTTTACCCAACTTAGTGAGCTTCACTTTCAGATCATCTTTTGTTCAAATAGATTCAAGTCAATCCTATGATGGAGTAGTTATTACAATAAATGTAATGAATGTGTCTACTAACAACAATAAAAAAGTAAGGTCTGACCGTGGGACTCACAGGCTGCTTCCTGTTCCCTCTGTGGCTTCTTTAAGCTAATGAGGTGCCACTATTTAAACTCCACTCTTATTTCTCACCCTCCCTGGTCAGCGTGCCAGGATCTGTTCTTGGATAGAGGCAAAAGCATTCATATCTCAAGCTAGTTTTAAAGAGAGGTGTACAGAGACCTCTCAACATCACCTGTCTGTGCTCAGCTTTGCTTTTTCCAAGAACATCAACCTCTAGGAAGCACCATTTGTCTCTGGGCCTTTGGAGGTGCTGTGTGAAAAAGCCTTGTCATGGACCAGGTCACCCGGGCTGTCTGTGAGCCCAAAATCAGAGGGTGTCTTTTGTACCATTTAACCCCTGGGTGAGAGTGGAAGGCAAATCAGATCCTTTGCATCTCCTTTGCAGTATCACAGCGACTCAACTTCCGGGGTGACAGTGACCGGCCATAGGCTTTGAAGAGCAGGAACTGAGCCCTCCCTCTTTTTCCTCTGCCCAGGCCTGGCCAGCAGCCCCGAGTGTGCTTGTGGTAGAAGCCACTTCACCTGTGCGGTGAGTGCCCTCGGCGAATGCACCTGTATTCCTGCCCAGTGGCAGTGTGATGGAGACAATGACTGTGGGGACCACAGCGATGAGGATGGTTGTAGTAAGTACTGTCCCTGGTGTGACAGGGGGTGGTGGAAGAGGGACCTAGGGGTGGGGCCAAGGACAAAGCTGATGAGTGTTCAGTGCATCGACTGCTTTGGACTAGGAGAGTTGGACTTTTGCTAGGGTGACAAAGCCGTGGTTTTTTTCACAATATATATACCTCCAGTTGTCCCATATTTAGGTGGTTTATGCCTATATGTTCAATAAAACAAACCTTGAAATGAGCATTGCAGAAAATGTCCTTGAAACCATAGGTAGTTTCTTTAGAGATCTCACTATGTTTATGTGAATATGTGTTTGTGTATGTATTCTGCAACTTTGTGCATTTAAAAATTTATGCACTGGGCTGGGGTTGTGGCTCAGTGGTAGAGCGCTTGCCTAGCATTTGTGAGGCACTGGGTTCAATTCTCAGCACCGCATATAAATAAATGAATAAAATAAAGATCCATCAACATCTAAGAATATTTTTTAAATTTATGCACTATACGTGGATGTGGGTTATTTCCATGTTTCTTGTTCTGGTGTTCTGTGTAGTCACACCTTTTTTAAAATAACGTTAACTTTATAAGAAATCTTATATTCTATTAAAATTTCCCTTTTCCCCTGGCATAGTCACATATGGATAATCGCCAAGGTGTCCTGTCTTAGATATATAAAAATATCACTGGTAAGCCACTTGTCTGGGTTCAGGGATAAAATCTCTGACCTGCAGCCTCTATGTCTGAGGTTGGCTAATTAGCCTAATAAGAATGAGGCTACAACCTAGACATCATTAACCCTAACCATTTTAGCTAATTGTGGTAATGATAAATGCTTCACTTTCATAGAGCACTTTCATATGCATTATCTCAAAAGACCTCTATGAGTTGAGTATAATTATCTCGATTGTACAGTCGAAGAAACTACAGCTCAGAGAGGGTAAACGGCTGGCACAGTGTTAGAAATAATGAGCTCTAGAACTGGAAATTGAGCCCAGATGTGTCAATCATCATTTAATAAGAGGAAAAGAGGGAAAAAAGCCCTGCTTTCTCTTGCCATGTTTTTCTTGCTGCTTTCTGAGTGGCTTTGAGTTCTCTGGATTCTTCTGCTTCTGCCCTGTGGGTCTCTCATCACTGCTACCCTGTCTTCCCAGCATTTTAGCTTCCCTATCAGTTAGAGGCCGGCGTGGGAGTCTACAGGACAGTCCTACAAGACAGGGGATTTGGGACAAGGGTGTTGGGAAAGGATTTCTGGCTTGTTTTAGCCTGCCTGACTCACTTTTCCCTCCTTCTCCTGGGACTCAGTGCTGCCCACCTGTTCTCCTTTGGATTTCCACTGTGACAATGGCAAGTGCATCCGCCGTTCCTGGGTATGCGACGGGGACAATGACTGTGAGGATGACTCGGATGAGCAGGACTGTCGTGAGTGTTGGCGGGGACCAGACTCCACCAGGCTCTGTTGGGAAAGGATTTTTTTTCTTAATATTTTTTATAGTTGTTGATAAACCTTGATTTTATTTATATGTGGTGCTGAGAATCGAACCCAGTGCCTCACATATGCTAGGAGAGCGCTCTACCACTGAGCCACAACCCCAGCCCCTGGGAAAGGATTTTTAATCAGAAAATGAAGCCCCAGGTCCACATGAGCTCTTGGGTGTTCAGCCCTTTGTCCTGTCCTTTGACCTCCTCTCTCGGTCAGATAAGCCCCTTTGAGGTGGCTGCCTCCTCCCGAAACCTGGGGGCAGCTCCAGGCATCACACCCCACTGCCTGCAGCAGCCTGACTGCTCTGTGCCCACAGCCCCCCGAGAGTGTGAGGAGGATGAGTTCCCTTGCCAGAACGGCTACTGTATCCGGAGCCTGTGGCACTGCGATGGTGACAATGACTGCGGTGACAACAGTGATGAACAGTGTGGTGAGTGGGGGGCTCTCTGGGGAAGCAGACTCTCTGGGGAGCTGGAAAGAGCTTGACCATGGGAGGAGACAGCAGCAGAGGCCCCAGCACTGCCGCAGGGATCAGGGACAGCTGGAGGAAGGCAGGGCAGAAGTGTCCAGGCTCCCAGGAACTCGAGGCCAGGCTCCCCGGGCCTTGATGTTCTTCAGAGTCTGCACTGAATCTGTGGGGTCTTCCAGGGGCCTCATCAGATGCCCCACTCCAGGGCCAGCGAGGTTGGGGGTCAGGGAGAATGGTAAGAGGGGTGCCTGTGGAACTATCTCAGTGTGACCGCCCCCTTGCATTCCCCAGACATGCGCAAGTGCTCTGACAAGGAATTCCGCTGCAGTGACGGGAGCTGCATTGCTGAGCACTGGTACTGTGATGGTGACACGGACTGCAAAGATGGCTCGGACGAGGAGAGCTGTCGTGAGTGGCCCCCAACCTCAGGCCATGGGGCTTGCAAGGGAGAGGGCTCTCTCCCCCGGGCTAAGGGCAGGCTGAGGAGTGCTTATGCAGCGGGCAAGGAGGGTGGATGCTCAGGAGTCAGCTCCTGGGCTGACCTAGGGAGGAGCAGGTGCACCAGGTGGTCCACCTGCATACGGCAGTCAGCCAGAGCCATCCGAAATGAACCGCGGTCATTTCGAGGAAGTCAGGAAGTCGTCTTGCCTGAGCATCTTGCCCTTGGAGGAGTGGGGACCCCCTTTCCCATGAGAGACTGAGTGTTTGCCCTCCCCACCCCTGCCTTCCATCCAGCCTCGGCGGTGCCAGCGCCCCCATGCAACCTGGAGGAGTTCCAGTGTGCCTACGGCCGCTGCATCCTGGATATCTACCATTGTGACGGGGATGATGACTGTGGGGACTGGTCGGACGAGTCTGACTGCTGTAAGTGCTCTGGCCAGCAAGGAGGAGCAGAGGCCAGGATGGGAGGAACTCCTCCAGGGGCAAGGCACAGGTGCCCATGGGGGCAGGAGCTCAGGGCAGGAGTTTCTGGATTCCCTGGTTTCACAGGCAGAGGTGGAGGACTGGGGTGCTGGGAGGGATGGGAGTTGGGCTTTCTGGTCTACCTTGGGACACTGTGTGCACAGACTGGCTAGAGACAGAAGACATTTGTTTCCCCAGCCTCCCACCAGCCCTGCCGCTCTGGGGAGTTCATGTGTGACAGTGGCCTGTGCATCAATGCAGGCTGGCGCTGTGATGGTGACGCGGACTGTGATGACCAGTCTGATGAGCGCAACTGCAGTAAGTGGGAGGATGGCACCAAAGCCCGAGGAGAGCCTGAGAGAGGGGTTGTGGGATCATAGAGGCCATGACGGATAAAGCTTGAAGACATACTGCATGGGACCACCATGTCGGGTTGTGTAGGTTGTGCACTACTGTGGCAATGTGTCCAAAGGGATGCTAGTCACATAATAGATGTCCCATTCATAGATTCTACTGATGGCAGTAAAATGCCTTGCAGGAGGGGCACCTTTTTTTCTGATTCACACAAAGATGCCACATAGACCAGCTGTGACACACGTGTCAAGAAGAGTGGCATGGGTACCGATAGAAAGTGCAGCTGTGGGTGGCAGAGTGAAGCCACCCTTTCATTAGGCCTTTGCTTTGCCCAGCCACCTCCATGTGTACAGCGGAACAGTTCCGCTGTCGTTCAGGCCGCTGCGTCCGCCTGTCCTGGCGCTGTGATGGGGAAGACGACTGTGCAGACAACAGCGATGAAGAGAACTGTGAGAACACAGGTGGAGTCTCCCAGGGGTGCCCCGGGCCCCCTAACCTACAGTTGGTGGCAGAGGTGGGGGAACAGGGCTATCACTGCAGCTCTCCCAGGTCGGCCAAGGTGATGCTTCATTCTGATCCTTCCCATAACTTGGATTTTTCCTGCCCTTGCAAGTTACAATGTCATCTCTGGATGTATCGTTGACCACAACCTGGAACACAGTTTCAGGGCTGTGAGTTTCAGTGGCTGCTCATGCACTAACTCACCTAGCCAGTGCCTTTTACCCTGGCCAAGTGCAGGGGGACCAGCTCTGCTCTGACACCCCCACACACTCCCCTTCACACCCAGCACTGCGCACGTGGTATTCATCCACCATGATGTCCAGCGGGGTGGGAATGCAGACGTCCAGCCTGCCTTGTCTGAGCCGTTTCCTGCCTTGGACCCCAACCCTCCCACCTTGATGTCATCTGTCTCTAGCTCACCTTAGAAAATGACAGGCTTCCATCCCTTGTTGACCCAAGCCCTGCCGCTGTGACCCAATCCCCCCTTCCTCCCTCCTTCCCCTCCCTTTCTTTCTAGGAAGCCCCCAGTGTGCTTCAGACCAGTTCCTGTGTTGGAATGGGCGCTGCATTGGGCAGAGGAAGCTGTGTAACGGGGTCAATGACTGTGGTGACAACAGTGACGAAAGCCCACAGCAGAACTGCCGTGAGTGTCCCTGGTGGGCGGACTTGGCCTGTGGTTTGCGGTTGAACCCCACCCATAGGGTTCAAAGGGAATCCTCCCAGGGACTCTTGCACTTTGGGAGCTGTTCTTCATGGTCCAGGTAGAATGCCAAGTTGGCCGTCTTGGGGAGGATTCTGGGCTCAACTCCCAACTCTGGCTTGGCTGGCACAGGGCCCCGGACGGGTGAGGAGAACTGCAATGTTAACAACGGTGGCTGTTCCCAGAAGTGCCAGATGGTGCGAGGGGCAGTGCAGTGTACCTGCCATACAGGCTACCGGCTCACAGAGGATGGGCGCACATGCCATGGTGAGCTGGGTCCTGGTGTGGTGCAGAGTCAGAATGCTGGGCAGGGACAGCATATAGGCAACTGTTTCCAATGGGTCAGGCATTAGATAGTTGTGACCTTATTTTATTATCACAATAACCCTAGAAAGGGGAGATCATCCCTCCCATTTCACAGATGTGGAAATGGAAGCTCAGAAAGGTTAAGTAACTTACCAAACGCTGCACGGCCTAGTGAATAGCAAGGTTGGAATTCCAGCCTGGGTTTGCATGACCTCAAAGCCTTTAATCACGTATTACACAGATTTCCCACTAGACTTGGAAAGTAGATGGGAATGTGGGCATGAAAACAGCTAGTCAGCCTGGGAATTGGGGCAGGAGGATGGCAGAAGGGAGACCTCCTGACCCTGCCTGGCATTTGCAGATGTGAATGAGTGTGCTGAGGAGGGGTATTGCAGCCAGGGATGCACCAACAGTGAAGGGGCTTTCCAGTGCTGGTGTGAAGCAGGGTACGAACTACGGCCCGACCGGCGCAGCTGCAAGGCTCTGGGTAAGGGAGGTTTGTATTTGGCTGGGTGGCCAAGGACTGAGCATGGAGAGACGCCAGGTAGACAGTGGTGCATGCCCTTAATCCCAACGAATTGGGAGGCTGAGGCAGGAGGATTGAAAGTTCCAAGATAATCTCAGCAACTTAGTGAGACCCTGTCTCAAAATAAAAACTAAAAGGTGGGGCTGGGGTCATGGCTCAGTGGTAGAGCGCTTGCCCCTCATGCGTGAGGCACTGGGTTCGATCCTCAGCACCACATACAAAATACATACATAAATAAATAAAATAAAGGTTGTTTAAAAAATAAAAAAATAAAAACTAAAAGGTCTGGGGATATAGCTCAGGTGGTAAAGCACCCCTAGGTTCAACTCCAAGTACAAAAATAGAGAAACTCCAGGTGCTCTGAGGTAGGAGAGGTTTCCGCTCTTCTAGGACAGATGTCAGCGGCTTGGGGCATACACTAGAGGGCAAGGGTCCCCATATGACAGTTGAGGACTTGGGCATGTACATGTTGATGAGTACACAGTAACTCTGAAGTCCAAATCTGTTTCTATACTGTGTCCCAGGGCCAGAGCCTGTACTGCTATTCGCCAATCGTATAGACATCCGGCAGGTGCTGCCGCACCGCTCTGAGTACACGCTGCTGCTCAATAACCTGGAGAATGCCATTGCCCTCGACTTTCATCACCGACGCGAGCTTGTCTTCTGGTCTGATGTCACCCTGGACCGGATCCTCCGAGCCAATCTCAATGGCAGCAACGTGGAAGAGGTTGTGTCTACGGGACTAGAAAGCCCAGGTAGGCAACAAGGCCCCATAGAGAGGGGCAGGACCACACTGTATGCAAAGCGATGGTGGAAGGGGCATTACGGTGTTTGCAAACCTCCCACAGCTGAGCATCTCTTTCTCTCAGTGAAGTGTTGGGTGGAACTCTGACATAGAAAACATTTGTTAGTATATATTAAGTTATAGGTTCAGATATAACATTTGGTGAATGTCATAACTGGAATCAGAGATTTATGGACAGTTACAGTTCTCTATCAGCCTTAGCATCTAGCTTACTTCTAAGTCTTGGTTTGATTGCTTAGTATTCAGAATATTCTGATTGACCCAGGTAAGTATATCCAAATGCTTTATAGATTTAAAAAACAGCAATTCAGCTAACTCAGCAATCTCAGGTTATTCTAAGTAGGCGAAGTGGGTTAGAATTTGCTATCAGGGGGCTGGGGTTGTAGCTCAGTGGTAGAGAACTTGCCTAGCATGTGTGAGGCACTGGGTTCAATTCTCAGCACCACATATAAATAAATAAGAAATAAAGGTCCATTGACAACTAGAAAAAATATTAAAAAAAAAAAAAGAATTTGGTATCAGGGGCTCTGGCTGTAGCTCAGTGGTAGAGCACTTGCCTACATGCAACAAGGACCTGGGTTCAATCTCTAGCACTGCAAAAGAGAAACGAAAAAAAAGAAGGAAAGGAAGAAAGAAGGAAGGAAGGAAGGAAGGGAGTGAGGGAAGAGAGAGAGAGAGAGAGAGAATTTGATACAGAGCATAGTTGACTCAAATGCTTTGGAAACTTCTTAAATGCCTCTTCAAAACCCTAGGTGACAATTTGCAACCCGCCCACATTGGTGCAATAGGGAGACCTGGGTGTGAGTCAGGAGCCAGAATTCAGGAAATGGCATGTGATTGACTTTGAGGAGGAAATGCATGCCCTTGCACCATGCCTTGACTTCTCTGTGCCTCAGTTTGCTCATCTTTGTGGGAATCATAGTACCTAGCTCACAGAGTTGTGATGATTAAATGAGTGATCATATGCAAAATTCTTACAGTAGTGCTTGGCCCAGAAACTGTTTTATATAAGAGTTTGCTCTTGTATCTAAGGCACACAGGAGCCCCCGCTGAATCCCTGACACTTTTCTACTTTTTCCACCAGGGGGTCTGGCTGTGGATTGGGTCCATGACAAACTTTACTGGACTGACTCAGGGACATCAAGGATCGAGGTGGCCAACCTGGATGGGGCCCACCGAAAGGTGCTACTGTGGCAGAACCTTGAGAAGCCCCGGGCCATTGCCTTGCACCCCATGGAGGGGTGAGTAAGTTGGGTCTCAGGCTTCCAAATCCCTCTTGCAACCTGTAGGGGCAATTCCCAGGCCATTTGAACCAGCTTTATGGGGCTATCCCAGAGTGTGGTGTGCATCTAGATACTCTTAAGTCTGTGATCTGGCTCTGTAGCAACTGGACATGTGGCCTTGGGGATGTTAATCTCTCTCTATTTCCTTTATTCATTTCCAAACTGATTATTAAGAAAAAAAAAATTCTGCCTCATAGTTGTGTAAAGATTATATGAGATGAGGCATTTTAAATGGAATATAATACACATATTAGGTAAGTTTTTAAGTAGTTAGTGTTTTTATTAGCTTATAGGGTTGAGTCAATTAAAAATTATTAATTTAAAATAACTAAAAAGTTAATAGAAAAGTCTCATGAATCAAAGCCTCAAAAAATGGAATTCTTGGGCTGGGGTTGTGGCTCAGTGGTAGAGCAATTGCCTAAAACATGTGAGGCACTGGGTTCAATCCTCAACACCACATGAAAAAAATAAAATAAAAAAGATATTGTGCTCATCTACAACTAAAAAAAATATTTAAGAAAATGGAAATCTTAGCTTCTGGCTTTTTAAAAAAATAACTTTGTTTATTATTATTATCTTTAATGTGATGCTAAGGATCAAACCCAGTGCCTCACCCACACTAGGCAAGTGCTCTACCACTGAGCCACAACTTCAGCCTGGTTTTTCAAACTTCAGTGCTGTCAACTGAAGGGATGTCTTGTAAGATCCTTCAGTTTTGTGTTAACTATTCTAGAAATTCTATGTGTGCTGTGCATAATGGCACGAATTTGTAATCTGAGCTATTCTGAGCTACTCAGGAAATGAAAGCAGGTGGTTCACAAGTTTGAGGCCTTCTTGAGCAACTTAGTAAGCTGGATTTCAAAATAAAAAATAAACCAGTATTATGTGGTGGTGTACACCTGTAATCCCAGTGACCCAGGAGGCTGAGGCAGGAGGATCGCAAGTTCAAGGGCAGCCTCCACAACTTAGCAAGGCCCTTAGCAGGGCCCTAATGAGACCCTGTCTCTAAATAAAATATAAAAATGGCTGAGAATGGGGGCTGGGGTTGTGGCTCAGTGGTAGAGCGCTTGCCTAGCATGTGTGAGGCACTGGGTTTGATTCTCAGCATCCCATATAAACAAAGTCCATTGACAACTAAAATAATATTTTTTAAAAAAAAATGGCTGGGAATGTAGATCAGTTGTTAAGCACTGAGTTCAATCCTTAGTACTCCCCCCAAAATCACCAGTGTCCCCCCAAATATAAATGAAAATAAAAAAGAAACAAACTGTGTGTGTGTGTATAAAATACAAAGGCAGTAAAAAGAACTGTGACAAGATGCAAGTGCCTGTCCTAATTTATATTACACTATATTGTCAATTCCATGAGCTTTGGGACTTTGACTTATTTTGTTCACTGGAATATCTCAAGTGTCTAAGATAGAGCCATTCTTTTTTTTTTTTTTTGTCTAGAAACATTTAAATTGGAATATTTAAAACAAACTCTGTGGAAAGACGGTTGGAGTCCCCTGGGTTAAATAACTAGAAGCCCCTGTCTGATTATTAACCTGTTTACTACCGTTCTGTCCTCAGCTGCCCGCCTCTCAATTCTTTTCTGTCTTCTAGTACCATTTACTGGACAGACTGGGGCAACACCCCTCGCATTGAGGCCTCCAGCATGGATGGCTCTGGACGTCGCATCATTGCAGATACCCATCTCTTCTGGCCCAATGGCCTCACCATTGACTATGCTGGGCGCCGTATGTACTGGGTGGATGCTAAACACCATGTCATTGAGAGGGCCAACCTGGATGGGAGTCATCGCAAGGCTGTCATCAGCCAGGGTGAGACCCTTCTCTACTCTCCTTCATCTCTCATGCTTTCCCCTATACCTGCCTCCAGGAGCCTTGGCAGAGGGTGAGATTTGTGCAGTTGCCAGGCCTGGGCCCAGGGCCATGCAAGACTATGTCTGGACTGAGGTCTTTCTGGTCTTTCTCCAGGCCTTCCTCATCCCTTTGCCATCACAGTGTTTGAAGACAGCCTGTATTGGACAGACTGGCACACCAAGAGCATCAATAGTGCTAATAAGTTTACTGGGAAGAACCAAGAAATCATTCGCAACAAGCTGCACTTCCCCATGGACATTCATACCTTGCACCCCCAACGCCAGCCTGCAGGTAAAAACCTTTCCACCAGGTGAGGCAAAATAGCCTCATGGATGATGAGGCTGCTGGTGCTTCTGAGAAACTTCTTGTATTTGCAATTGTTGCCAGTGCTTCTGATGGGGACATCCAGGGCTGCCATTAACATGGGCTCATTCCTCCCTCTGCTGGACATTTAGGGTGGTACAACTCACCAAAGACTCCTTTGGCTTCAGTGTTCCCATTTAATTCACCCAGACATTTACAGGCCCTCTCCTATGTGTCAGGTACTCACTGTGCCAGCTGCTGTGGCAGATATAAAAAGCAATAAGATATAATTCCTCCATCTGGGGATTTTACAGGATACTCTCTGGCTGAGGGGGGTATGTTTGGAAATAGTTAGGCTTAACCTGACCCTCTTGCTCTGGGCTCTTTGAGCAGGGAAAAACCGCTGTGGAGACAACAATGGAGGCTGTACCCACCTGTGTCTTCCCAGTGCCCAGAACTACACCTGTGCCTGCCCCACTGGCTTCCGCAAAATCAGCAGCCACGCCTGTGCCCAGAGTAAGTGGGTCTGGAACACCAGCCTCAGTGGAGATGCCTTGTGTGGGTGGGTGGAAGGAAAAAGACGTGTTGGAGGGATTGCCTGTCAGAGGAAGGCCAGTCTCCTCAGTAGCCATTAGAAAGGAAGAACTTGAGGCTGAGGGATCCTATATCAAAACTGAGGACTGAGGGCCCAGCCGTAGTTCCCAAAGACTCAGTGACACCACCCAGGCAAGTATAAACACCTGCAACCAGGCTTATGTTTCATTTCACCAGGTAGGATGCCTTATCTGTAGATGTAAAGAGGGTTCTAGGCTCTTCTAGAAAGCAGTGAAGTGATTTCCAGCCTCTTTACCTTAAGCCTCAACCCAAAAAGAAAGTTTTTGGAACTTTCTTTCAGTGTTTAGATCAAGAAGCAAAAATTAGAATGCTCAGAGGTTTCATTTCATATATACTGATTGAGAACCTAGTTTCATGCAATGCATTTTTCCCTTGCGTTCTTCTTGCCCATCTCTCTCTCTTTTTTTTTTTTAAATATTTATTTTTTAGTTGTAGGTGGACACAATATCTTTATTTTATTTTTATGTGGTGCTGAGGATCGAACCCAGTGCCTCCCGCGTGCTAGGCGAGCACGCTACCACTGCGCCATAACCCCAGCCCTCTTTTTTTTTTAATATTTATTTTTTAGTTGTAGGTGGACACAATATCTTTATTTTATTTTTATGTGATGCTGAGGATCGAACCCAGTGCCTCCCGTGTGCTAGGCGAGCACGCTACCACTGCGCCATAACCCCAGCCCCTTTGCCCATCTCTTAGTAAGAAGCAAAATTTCCCCAAGCACTTCCCTTTGAGGATTTCCCAGAGCTTGGAAGAGAAAGATGGCAAAGTTAGGTTTTAGGTTTTGGGAGTTCTTCTTTTTTTTTTTTTTTAATTTTTATTTTTTGCAGTGCTAGGAATTGAACCCCAGGCCTCAGGGAAAATTGTCTTTCAGGGCAGAAAAGTAGATAGGTATCTGTGGGTTCCCCAATTGCTGATTCAACCAACTTTGAATATATATATACATATGAACATACATCCACACACACATACATATATACATGTACCTATAGATATAAATTATGTCTGTAGTGAACGTGTACAGATTTTTCCTTATCATTCTTCCCTAAACAATAAGTAGGACACCTATTTACATAGAATTTATATTGGATTTGGAATCTCCAGTATCAAATCAACAGTAAACATATTTCATTAGGTATTTTAAGTAATTTAGAAATGATTTAAAGTATGTGAAAGAGCTAGGCATGGTGGTGCACACCTGTCATCCCAGCAACTCAGGAAGCTGAGGCATGAGGATTGCAAGTTTGAGGCTAGCCACAGTAACTTAGGGAGGCCCTTAGCAACCTAGCAAGACCCTGTCTCAAAATTTGAAAAAATAGGGCTGGGGTTATGGCGCAGTGGTAACGTGCTTGCCTAGCACACATGAGCCACTGGGTTCGAGCCTCAGCACCACATAAAAATAAAATAAAAATAAAAATAAAATAAAGATATTCTGTCCACCTACAACTAAAAATAAATAAATATTTAAAAATATTTTTTTTGAAAACATAAAAAGGGCTGGGGATGAAGCTCAGTGGTAAAGTGCCCTTGGGTTCAATCCCAAGTACCAAAAAAAAAAAAACCCACCCCAAACTAAAGTATATGGAAGGGTATGTGCAGGTTATATGCAAATACAATACCATTTTATATAAGGAACTTGAGTATCTGCAGATTTTTGTGTCTGTGGGGAGTCTTGGAACCAATGCCCTGCAGACACCAAGGGATGATTTTACTAGGAAAATATTCAGACAGACCAGAGTCAGGGCAGAAAATGGAGAAGAGTCTCCTGGGAAGACACTTGCAGAGAGCAGTGGCCAGCTCTTCCTCTGGACTGGAACAGAGCCCCGGCTCTGGTGCTCTGTAGCTGTAGGATCCTAGGCAGGTTACTTGGTCTCGGTTAACTTAAGGGATGCTCATCTAGAAAATGGGAACAAGAATAACATGTACCACAAACTGTTGATGTGGAGCATCAAGATTTCCTAAGCATTAAGCTCAATGCCTGGGAAAGAAGGTGCTCAGTGAATATTGGCTAAAACTGTAATGACAACAGCTAAAGGAAGGATCTAGATGATAGAGGAAAATCAGAACTCCTGAAACAGTGGAACAGAGAAGCAGAGTTAGGTGTTGGCAGTGATCCAGCCAGTGTACTGGAAGAGATCTGGCAAAGTCAGAAGAGAGCAAAACTTGGATGAAGCTAACAGACACTTAAACAACATGTACTTCTGGGCACTGGGTAGAGTCTGTTTCCATTGGATTCTAAAGGCTGATTCTGCCCGGTGCTCAAGGGGGCCTTTGGTGTGAAGAGTAGAGGGCAGAGGGCACCAGGTCCCAGAAAGTGTGATTGACCAGGTGTCACACAGGTGAGCGTCTGTGTCTGTCACTGTTACTGGATTTAGAGCATTAAAAGAAGACCCCTTTCGGCCTTTGATCAGGTCTTGACAAGTTCCTGCTTTTTGCCCGAAGGATGGACATCCGTCGGATCAGCTTTGACACAGAGGACCTTTCCGACGATGTCATCCCACTGGCTGACGTGCGCAGTGCTGTGGCCCTTGACTGGGACTCCCGAGATGACCATGTGTACTGGACGGATGTCAGCACTGATACCATCAGCAGGGCCAAGTGGGATGGAACAGGACAGGAGGTAGGTCCCAGCGTGGACCCAGGCCCTCAGGGAGGGCAGAGATTGAGGGGTGGAATCCATACTCTCCAGGGTAAGGGCTTCCTATACTTTGAGAATTGATAGAGTTTGGGCTCTAGAGCTGGAGTGAAAATACCACTGGTGACACAGTTTTGCTTCCTGCCTAGGTGGTAGTGGATACCAGTTTGGAGAGCCCTGCAGGCCTGGCCATTGATTGGGTCACCAACAAGCTATACTGGACAGATGCAGGTATGTAAAGGGGACCCATGGCCTGGCTGCCTGTGGTTCCTCTTATTTAAAACCCCAGACTCAAGTAAAAGAGCCCAGTGCTTCTTCTGGACTCTGTCTCTCTCAACCTGAAGTCCCTGGTAGAACAGAAGTGGTGAGGCTGCTGTAGAATTAAAGCAAGAAGTTCACATCTGAGGCTTAGGTACTTTTTAGGTTAATGGAAACTATATCCATGATGAAATTGATGTTTGGAAATGTTTTAAAGCATTTCAGATGATGAACCACTGCCCTGTGGTTTTCCTTTCATCATTGGCTGGGTAAGGCCATGCATTTCAGGTGGGTATGAGAGGCAAAAGGAATGTCTTAAACCAATGCTAATCAAACTGTGGTCCCTGGACCAGCAGCATCAGCATCCCTTAGGAAGTTGTTAGACATGCATATTCTAGGGCCTCACCCCAGATTTACTAAATCAGAATCTTTGGGAATTAGATTCAGGAATTAGATTAGATTAGATTCTATAATTTAACAAGCTCTCCTAATTCTTAGGCATAGTAAAGTTGGAGAATCATTGCCTCAAATTATAAGACAGAGTTGGTTGCCTAGGTTTGGAAGTCTTGCTTTTCTAAGAAACGAAACTGATCACTTCCTTGAATTTCTCCTCACAGTTTAATTCACTAAATATGCATTGTGTATCTATCACAAAATATTTACTGAGCATCTCTTGTGTATTGTGCTCTCTCTTGGGCATGGAGGGTAAGGAGAAGGGACAAGAGTCGAGTTCATACCTTTGCCCTCACTTCTTGGTAGGTACAGACCGGATTGAAGTGGCCAACACAGATGGCAGCATGAGGACAGTACTCATCTGGGAGAACCTTGATCGTCCTCGGGACATTGTGGTAGAACCCATGGGCGGGTGAGTCCATCCTCCCCAAGACCAGAGTATGAGAGAGGAGTCTGCTGATTAGGGAGAGAGGCCAGATCTTGGGCATATGGAAGATGCAAGGGCAGCTGTAGAAACCATAGAAGGCAGTGACAACCTTGCCTCCTGTCTGGACAAGGAAACTTTACAAAAAATTTATTTATTTTTTGTAATTATAAAAAATATTTTTGTTTGCTTATAAAAGTAACTCATTGTTAAAAAAAAATTAAATCAGGGCTGGGGCTGTAGCTCAGTGGCAGAGCACTTGCCTAGCACACATGAAGCACTGGGTTCGGTTCTCAGCACCACATGTAAATAATAAATAAATAAAATAAAGATCCATCAACAACTAAAAAAATATTTAAAAAAAAAAAAAGAAAATTAAATTAAGCCGGGCGCAGTGGTGCACGCCTGTAATCCCAGCACTTAGGGAGGCTGAGATAGGAGAATCACAAGTTCAAAGGCAGCCTCAGCAATGGCGAGGCACTAAGCAACTCAGTGGGACCCTGTCTCTAAATAAAACACAAAATAGAGCTGGGGATGTGGCTCAGTGGTTGTTTGAGTACCCCTAAGTTCAATCTCTGGTACCAAAAAAAAGAAAATTAAATCAAGCAATAACCATTGTTAAAAGTTTGGGATATTTTGCCAGATTTTCTTCTAAATGTATATAAATACTTAATGCATGGTGGTGGTTTTAGTTTTTTAAATATGGCATACTGTTTTGGGACTTGGGTTTTTTAAATTTATTTTTTATTTTGGGCTTTTTTTTTAAACTTGGTTGAGCTGTATATTTTGTATGTCTTTCTGTTTGAGTATATAGTTCTATCTTGTTCTTCATGGTTATATAGAATTTGGTTAAAATTATATATTATAATTAGCTTACCCAATCAAGAAAGTGTTCTTCACCTTCCCCTCCCCTTTTTTATTTCAAAGTAGGCCTCATTTGCTGTGTACTCTTGAGCCATGGGCTCAGCCCTTCAATAGTGATAGAAGATACAAAGGCCTCTGGAGACATCTCTGAGCCCAGAAGTAGGCTGGGCAGTGAGGCAGGAGGCTGGGGCAGCTATTGTTGGCAGAAATCCTAAAACCCTAGGTATCCTGGGTTCCAATACGATATTAACTGGAAGGCTTATAAGACCTCCTTTTCCGTGCCCAGGTACATGTATTGGACTGACTGGGGTGCAAGTCCCAAGATTGAACGAGCTGGCATGGATGCCTCCAGCCGCCAAGTCATCATCTCTTCGAATCTGACCTGGCCTAATGGATTAGCTATTGACTATGGGTCCCAGCGGCTATACTGGGCTGATGCTGGCATGAAGACGATTGAATTTGCTGGACTGGATGGCAGTAAGAGGAAGGTAAGAGTGTCAGTAAGGCCTCTTCCCACAGCCTCAATAGCATCCAGGACAGAACCCCCTGGCTGGCAGCTGAAAGGAGCTAGGTAGGGGGACCCAGAGGTTATGAGATGAGCATGGGGCATGTGCTATTTCTCTGTGGCTGTGGCCACCCTCCAGAGCTGGAGTAGGGGTAGGGGCTGCTGGTTGATGGTAAAAGCAAACTAGGGATTTGTGTGTATTGTGGGCTGGGGGTATAAATGGACAGGCAGGCCTTTCTAATACCTATCATAGCTAACACTAATTAATCACCAGTTGCACACCAGGCCCATGACTGACCTGTCTCTCTTTGATTTTGTTATCATTTATTTTGTTATAATTTCCAACCTTCAGAAAAGTAGCAAGAATAGTAAATAATAATAATAATTATTATTATTATTTACTAAATAATAATATTAAATTTATTAACAACTAAATTTTGCCACATTTCTTACATTATCTTCTCTCTACTTACACATGCCTGCATGCACTTTTTTCTGAATCATCTGTGATTAAATTGAAAACATCTTGCTCGTGATTCCAAAGTTAACATTAATATAATATTGCTGTATACTTCATAATCCATGTTCAATTTCACTATCAATTTCTCAATAATGTTCTTTTTTTTTTTTTAATCTTTTAGTCCAGAATCCAATACAGGACCACTCATTGTATTTAGCATCTTATCTCTTTAATCTCTAATTTTAAATCACGTCTCCGGTCTTTCTGTCTTTTCTTTTTTTTTTTTTGTACTGGGACTGAAACCAAGGTCACTTAACTACTGAGCCATATCCCCAGACCTGGTTTTTTTTGGTACTGGAGATTGAACTCAGGGGTACTTGACCACTGAGCCACACTCCCAGCCCTATTTTGTGTTTTTATGTAGAGACAGGGTTTCACTGAGTTGCTTAGTGCCTTGCCATTGCTGAGGCTGGCTTAGAACTCGTGATTCTCCTGTCTCAGCCTCCCTAAATGCTGGGATTACAGGCTTGCGCCACCGCACCTGGCTCCCAGCCCTGTTTTGTATTTTATTTAGAGACAGGGTCTCGTTGAGTTGCTTAGGGCCTCAGCAAATTGCTGAGGCTGGCCTTAAATTTGTTATCCTCCTACCTCAGCCTCCTGAGCTGCTGGGATTATAGGTACCACCATGCCCCGTCTTTCTTGACTTTTTCTTTCTTTCTTGTACTGGGAATTGAACTTAGGGCCTCTTGTATTTTAAGCAAGATCACTATCACTAATGTATACCCCCGGCCCAACCTTTGCATTTTTAAAGCGTAAAAGCCAAGTAGTTTGTAGAATGTTCTTTGATTTGGGTTTGTCTGATGTTTCCTTGTGATTGGATTCAGAATATGCATTTGGGGCAGGAATGTTATGATAAGTGGGGTCACGTCCAGAGTTCTCTGTCTCACCAATAGGAACAGATATATGCTTGTCCCATTATCCTGATGTCTATTTTATTGCATGGTAAAAGGGGGTTCACTGTAACGTTGCTATTTTTCCTTTGATTATGTAAGCAATACATGATCTTTTTTTTTTTTTTTTGGTACTGGGGATTGAACTCAGGGGCACTTGACCATTGAGCCACATCCCTAACCCTATTTTGTGTTTTATTTAGAGCAGGGTCTCACTGAGTTGCTTAGCACCTTGCCATTGCTGAGGCTGGCTTTGAACTTGCAATTCTCCTGTCTCAACCTCCCAAAGTGCTGAGATTACAGGCATGCACCACCACACCCAGCTAATAAGCAATACACGATCTTTTAAAATCATCACAAGACAGTTGGAACTAGGCGTGGTCATGATCATATCACAGATGGTAGATCAAGGTTCAGAGAGATTATGTGACTAGCTCATGGTCAAGATCACACAGTACATTATAGAGGCAGAGCTGCGTTTGACTCTATGTCCACCTCTTCACTGCTGCTCTGTAACATCGGATCTTGTTGAGGATGACACAAGTGCTGGGGCCCTGCAGGTGCTGATCGGAAGCCAGCTTCCCCACCCTTTTGGGCTGACCCTCTATGGAGAGCGCATCTATTGGACTGACTGGCAGACCAAGAGTATACAGAGTGCTGACCGGCTGACTGGGCTAGACCGGGAGACCCTTCAGGAGAACCTAGAGAATCTCATGGATATCCATGTCTTCCACCGCAGGCGGCCTCCAGGTGAGCAGCCCTTAGCCTGCCATGACATCTCCTTAGCCCTGTTATGCCATAGCCAGCCCTCCTGACCTCCCTCCTTCCTATCCAGTGACCACACCATGTGCTATGGAGAATGGAGGCTGCAGCCACCTCTGTCTCCGGTCCCCAAATCCAAGTGGCTTCAGCTGTACCTGCCCTACAGGCATCAACCTGCTTCCTGATGGCAAGACCTGTTCACCAGGTGAGTAAAAGCATCACATCTGGGATGGAAAGCACCTTTCTTCCCTGCAGATATGCTCCAATGCTCCTGGTACTTCTAGAAGCTTAGGGAAGAGATAGAACTTTTAGAAGAGGAGAGAGATCCAGGGGAGCAGGTACACAAGGTCCTACTGCTTTTTACATTTGTGCATATTAGAAAAAGATGTTCCTGGCCGGGCGCAGTGGTGCACGCCTATAATTCCAGCACTTAGGGAGGCTGAGACAGGAGGATCATGAGTTCAAAGCCAGCCTCAGCAATGGCGAGGTGCTTAGCAACTCAGTGAGACCCTTACTTAGGGAGGCTGAGACAGGAGGATCATGAGTTCAAAGCCAGCCTCAGCAATGGCGAGGTGCTTAGGAACTCAGTGAGACCCTGTCTCTACATAAAACACAAAATAGGGCTGGGGATGTAGCTCAGTGGTTGAGTATCCCTGAGTTCAATCCCCAGTACCAAAAAAAAAAAAGAAAAAGAAAAAGATGTTCCTGTTTCAAGACGCTTTCCTTGCATCTGTTGGAAATTTGTAAATTCTGATTTGGTTAGAACAAGACACTTGACTTACTTCTGCTCAGGTATAATAAACATGTATCAGATCTACAATGGTATCCTCCCAAACCCCTTTAGATATGCCACTTTTGCATGCATGACCTATGTGACAACCATAAGGGGGTGTCCCAGAAGCAGGACCTGGCTACTGAGATGTTGGAAGTCATGGTTTTTCCCTGGGAATGCTGCATGGTGGGCTGCATTTGAACTCTAACCTCCCAGGGAATTTGCCTGCTTCCCAGTTTTAAAGTCTTCTGGGGTCCCTTTTCTTCCTTTCATAAGCTTCATGGTAAAAAGTCCTTCAAAGAGAGCTGCTTTCAAATAATATTAGTAAAGAGGTATCACTTGCAAATAAATGTGAGAACTAATGCTCAGTGCTTTGTGGACTTGATCTCTTAATCCTTACAATCACTGTGTTATCATCCCCATTTTAAAGATCAGAAAACTGAGACTTACATAATTCCTATAACTTGCCTAGGATCACACAGCTAGAAACTAGCAGGGTCAGGGCATGAGCTTCAGTTTGTCTGACTCCAGATCCTCTTATTGGTTCTGCTGAATGATTGTCCTCTCTCCTCTTTCTATTTGGGCAGGCATGAACAGTTTCCTCATCTTTGCCAGGAGGATAGATGTACGCATGGTCTCCTTAGACATCCCTTATTTTGCCGATGTGGTGGTGCCAATCAATATTACCATGAAGAACACCATTGCCATTGGAGTAGACCCCCAGGAAGGTCTGTGTGGCCCTCCCTTCCCACCTGGTCTTCTGATCCTGCCCTTTTTTACTGTCCTTCCTTTCTATTTCCTTTGTCTCCTGCTAAGAGCCTGGGGCTGCCCAGCAGCCCATTCCCCTGGCATAGCCTCTGCTCCTGTCTCTGCAGCACTTTCTCTCTGCTTGTGGAGTCAGTTTGGGGCCTTCCTCTCTCCATCTCTGCTAAGAGCTAGTCTGTTAGGATATTTCTTGCTTCCTTTGATTTCCTCTGCTAGGGGCTATAGGGCTCTGACAGGCCCTGGCATGAGTCAGCTGTGTGCCATTGTGGGAGAGTGGGGCCTGGGTTGAGCCAAGCCTTCCCTCTCCAGGAAAAGTGTACTGGTCTGACAGCACACTGCACCGGATCAGCCGTGCCAGTCTGGATGGCTCACAGCACGAGGACATCATCACCACAGGTGGGCCTTCCTCCCAGCCCAGGGACCACCTGTCTGGCTACAGAGCTGGGGAAATATCCCATCTGGCTTAAAGCAGGAGCCAGTGTGCTCTTCTGACTTCCTGCAGGGCTGCAGACCACAGATGGGCTCGCGGTGGATGCCATTGGCCAGAAAGTGTACTGGACAGACACAGGAACAAACAGGATTGAAGTGGGCAACCTGGATGGGTCCATGCGCAAAGTGTTGGTGTGGCAGAACCTTGACAGTCCCCGGGCCATTGTTCTATACCACGAGATGGGGTGAGAGCTGACTGTTATTCTGGATAGCTGTGTGGGCTGGCTCAATTGGGCTATGGACAGGGTGAGATGGGCACTGGGAAGCTGGAGAGCAGGCATGCATCACAGGAACATTGTGAACTCTGGAGGTCACTGTAGACTGTCCTCCCTCAGACTGTTCCACTCCCCTGTGGCTCCTTTCAGGGTGCCAGCATAATACAGAGGTTACAAGTCTGAGCCTTAGAGTTGGAAGAGTAGGATTTATATTCTTTTGTCATGTATTAGCTGCATCACTTTGATTTTTTGTTTTGTTTTTTGTTTTTTAATATTTTTTATAGATGGACACAATATCTTTATTTTGTTTATTTATTATTATGTGGTGCTGTGGAACAAAACCAGTGCCTTACATGCGCAAGGCAAGTGCTCTGCCACTGAGCTACAACCCCAGCCCCTAGCTTCATTACTTTCAATCAAGTATTTAACCTCTCAGATCATCAGCTTTCTTACCTGTAAAAAAGGGATGCATACTTTGTGGCCCTTGTGAGGATTAAGTGAGATAATGCCTGTAAAATACTTTGCAAAATATCTGACATGAAGTCCTCATGGTATACAGTGGCTGCCAGAATAATCAGCTATTATTCTTCCTCACTCAGATTCATGTACTGGACAGACTGGGGGGAGAATGCCAAGTTAGAGCGGTCTGGAATGGATGGCTCAGATCGTACTGTGCTCATCAACAACAACCTAGGATGGCCCAATGGGCTGACTGTGGACAAGGCCAGTTCCCAACTGCTGTGGGCTGATGCCCACACTGAGGTGAGAACCCTGTCCCTGCTGCCTACTGGAAGCCTAGGAAGATGAAAAAGGCCTATCTAGCATCTGCACTGAGGGCTCCCAATCAACTGATAGCTGCCTCCCACTCTCTTCCTCTTTACAGCGAATTGAGGTCGCTGACCTAAATGGTGCCAAACGGCACACATTGGTGTCACCAGTGCAGCACCCATATGGCCTCACCCTTCTTGGCTCTTATATCTACTGGACTGATTGGCAGACCCGTAGCATCCACCGTGCTGACAAGAGTACTGGCAGCAATGTCATCCTGGTGAGGTCCAATCTGCCAGGCCTCATGGACATCCAGGCTGTGGACCGGACACAGCCACTAGGTGAGAAGACCCCCGGGGCTTGGGTCAGAGCCTCTGGATTTCTAGGGCTATCTCAACAGCAGAGCTATATTCACAGCACAGAACTCCTTTACAATTAGAGAGACAACGATCTGCCTAAGCCTCCTTCTAGGACAGGCTGTGCTCCCTCTAGGTATGGCTGGTACTACAACTGCATGATGCTGTCAACTTCAAAGGACTCCTGGAGACACTCCTTCTAGATCTGCCCCACCCCCACCCCACCAGACACCAAATCCTGTCACATAAAACAGCAAGAAGTCAGCCACAAGAAACTGGGACTGTTATAAGAGTGGGGCAGTGTTCCAGGCTGGGTGTGAAAGCTTGTACTTCTTTCATCACCAGGTTTTAACAAGTGTGGTTCGAGAAATGGTGGATGCTCCCATCTCTGCTTGCCTCGGCCTTCTGGCTTCTCCTGTGCCTGCCCCACAGGCATCCAGCTGAAGGGCGATGGGAAGACCTGTGACCCCTCTCCTGAGACCTACCTGCTCTTCTCCAGCCGAGGCTCCATCCGGCGTATCTCACTGGACACTAGCGACCACACAGATGTGCACGTCCCTGTTCCTGAGCTCAACAATGTCATCTCCCTAGACTATGACAGTGTGGATGGGAAGGTGTATTACACAGATGTGTTTCTGGATGTTATCAGGTATGAGTATCACTGAAACCTTCAGGGGACACAAACCTGCTTCTGATCCCTCAGGGGTGAAATTATGTTCTGTGTTAACGTCTAAATGGACAGAGTGATTTGGCAATTTTGACAGTTAGTTCTAATTCTGACTTGTTCATTTTATAGTGTTATCATTTAGAGCAAAGTTCTAAACTTTGATTTAGTGATTATATAAATCCCAGATGCTCAGGAGACTGAGGTAGGAGGATTGCAAGTTTGAGGCCAAACAGAGTAATGTAGAAGGACCCTACAAAAATAATAAAGTGAAACGAAGATTATGTAGAAATATGTGAAACAAATAAACAACAACAACAACACACACACACACACAAAAGATAAAGTTCTACCTATCACTGGGCCCAGAGGGAGCTTCAAGAACATAAAGGACTCATTGATGAGTGGGCCACAAAGCTAGTATCCGTATTGTAGCACAGGAGCCCTGGCCAAATGTCAAGGTTTACTGAGGTTTACAAAGTTGTTGTTTTTCATGTTTTTGTTTTATTTTTGTATTTGTATTTTATATTTTTATATTTTATGATGCCCCACTATAGTGTCGTGGTTTACCAGCTGGGAATGTGACTGTAATCCCAGCTGTCAGGAGGCCAAGGCAGACTGCAAGTTCAAAGCCAGCCTGCATAATTTAGCAAGATCCTGTCTCCAGAAAAAAAGGACTGGGGATGTAGCTTACTAGTGGAGTGCCTCTGGGTTCTATGCCTAATACCACACATACTCTTACACACACACAAAGCCAGGTGAGACTCTGGAGGCTGAGGCAGAAGGATCACAAGTATAAAGCCAGTCTAAGGAACTTAGCAAACCCTGTCTCAAAATAAAAATAGAAAGGTTTGGGGATGTGGCTCAGTGGTAGAGCATCCCCGGCATAGCAAAAAGAATAAAGAAAAAAAAAAAGCAGTTTACTATGGCTGAGATTCTCACATGGGGACAGTAGGTATTTGCTTTTGTTCTCCCAGAGTGTGTATTAGAATCTCATGCTGAGCCGGGCGTGGTGGCTCAAGCCTGTAATCCCAGCACTTAGGGAGGCTGAGACAGGAGAATCGTGAGTTCAAAGCCAGCCTCAGCAATGGCGAGGCACTAAGCAACTCAGTGAGACCCTGTCTCTACATAAAACACAAAATAGGGCTGGGGATGTGGCTCAGTGGTCGAGTGCCCCTGAGTTCAATCCCTGGTACCAAAAAAAAAAAAA
>CM053399.1:17042146-17109674 GCA_028644305.1 Xerus rutilus
GCTCAAGCCTGTAATCCCAGCACTTAGGGAGGCTGAGACAGGAGAATCGTGAGTTCAAAGCCAGCCTCAGCAATGGCGAGGCACTAAGCAACTCAGTGAGACCCTGTCTCTACATAAAACACAAAATAGGGCTGGGGATGTGGCTCAGTGGTCGAGTGCCCCTGAGTTCAATCCCTGGTACCAAAAAAAAAAAAAAAAGGAGACCCTATCTCCAAAAAATAAAGAGGGCTGAGGTTGTGGCTCACTGGCAGAGCGCTTGCCTCGCATGTGTGAGGCACTGGGTTTGATCCTCAGCACCACATTAAAAAAAAAAAAAAAAGAATCTCATGCTGGGGGCAGGTGGGCATATGCAAGAAAGAAATCCCCAGGTGATTATAATATATTCCTCATCCTGAGTTTGAGTTCTCTGGTATAGGGCTTTGGCAGGTTTTGACAAATCTGCCTTTCCATTTTTTTTTTTTTTTTTTTTTTTTGGTACTGGGGATTGAACTCAGGGGCGCTTAACCACTGAGCTGCATCCCCAGCCCTATTTTGTGTTTTATGTAGAGACAGGGTCTCACTGAGTTGCTTAGTGCCTCATCATTGGTGAGGCTGGCTTTGAACTCGCGATTCTCCTGTCTCAGCCTCCCTAAGTGCTGGGATTACAGGCTTGAGCCACCGCGCCCGGCTCTTTCCATTTTTTTTTAATATAGTTTTTAGTTGTCAGTGGACCTTTATTTTACTTATTTATATGCGGTGCTGAGAATCAAACCCAGTGCCTCACACATGCTAGGCAAGTGCTCTACCACTGAGCCACAATTCCAGCCCCAAATTTGCCTTTCTTATAATCATCTCCTAGTGATCATTGTCTCCTCCCAAAGGCATATGGTTGATGATTAATCTGTCTTCTGGCAAGACATGGATCCTAAGGTCCTGATGTTTCCAGTTTGCGGGAAGTACCTTGTCCTCCTAAGAATTCATTCATTCATTCTGCAGATATTTTATTGAGCATCTATTATGCTGGGTGCTGAGGAATGTGCTAGTAGATACTTTGTCTCTGTGGCGCTTACTGTCTAGTGGGGGTCCAATTATGGATTAGAGGAATTTCGGTTATTCATGGTCATTCTGGTCACTCATCCAACCCTGGGCTCTCCCCAAGGCGAGCAGACCTGAATGGCAACAACATGGAGACAGTGATTGGGCGTGGGCTGAAGACCACCGATGGGCTGGCAGTGGACTGGGTGGCCAGGAACCTGTATTGGACAGATACAGGCCGAAATACCATCGAGGCATCAAGGCTGGATGGTTCCTGCCGCAAAGTGCTGATCAATAACAGCCTGGATGAGCCCCGGGCCATTGCTGTTTTCCCCAGGAAGGGGTAAGTTTATGGCCAGGAGAAAAGAGATCCAAGGAAGAAAGGACCTGGTGAGAGGCACGTGAAGGGTGCCTATATTTTAATGGTCTTGACATGTCCCCATAGTCTGTCAGCTTCTGGGTGCCATCTCCTCATGCCTTGGTGACGACAGTACTGTTGTGTCTCAGGTACCTCTTCTGGACGGACTGGGGTCACATTGCCAAGATTGAACGGGCAAATCTGGATGGTTCTGACCGGAAGGTCCTCATCAACACCGACCTGGGTTGGCCCAATGGCCTTACCTTGGACTATGATACTCGCAGGTAGGAATCCTGTACCAAATAGCCTCTTGGAAATTGGGTGGAGACTGAAGTAGGGAAAAGGAAAAGATGGAAAGCTCCTTGAAGGGTGGGGAAGAGGAAGCAGTGAGAAGAAGAGGAAGCATATGCTTAGAGCTGGCTTTTGTGTGCCTGGTTAATGTGTTTTTAATTTGAGGACCTTTAACAAAGCCTGTCCTCTGCCTGGATTATAAGACCCACTCCCCCAACCATTCAACACTTGTTCTTGTATTTGTTACTCATCTGTCCTGTTGACACTGGAATTTGTAATACTTGGTCTAGATTATTTTTTAAAATGCTGGAGGGTGGGAGGAGAGGGAAAGGGGCTCTGAAGTAGTCTGTTCCCCTTCCTAAAGAAAGGAAAGTTTTCAAGGTTGCCTGGAGAGTTGGCAGAGTGCCCTCTTACTTTAACCTTGGTAAGGATCATGTTGACTAAGCTCTTGAAGACCATAAGTAAGAATTTGGCCTAAGATTTTTGGGTAGGAGTCAAAGGGTGATCAAGTTGCTGAAAGTGAGGCTGCCAAGGGCCCCTCTGAAGTCACTAGACTTTCTGTGCTTCCTAAGAGCAGCCCTGGCCTCCCTACATATGAATCACCAACTTCTCTCTGGCTTTGGGACTTAGAGTGGCCTCTCATCACAGGTGCTTCTTGATGGCTGGCAGCACCTGCCAGTTCAGCTCTGGAGGACAAAGACAGGTCCTGAGAGAGAAGAGCTGGACTCCTGAGCAAGCATTTGGAGCAGCCACCATTCTTTCTAATTCACAGGATCTACTGGGTAGATGCACATTTGGACCGGATTGAGAGCGCTGACCTCAACGGGAAGCTGCGG
Organism: Xerus rutilus; assembly: GCA_028644305.1. NCBI lineage: Eukaryota > Metazoa > Chordata > Mammalia > Rodentia > Sciuridae > Xerus > Xerus rutilus. Next base: position 17,044,646 of record CM053399.1, read on the forward strand.
CAGGTCTTGGTCAGCCATGTGTCCCACCCCTTTGCCCTCACACAGGTACTGGCTCAGGAGAGAGGTAACTAAACCTCCTTGACTGGGTGTTTCCCTGGGGTTCTAAGCCTCTAAGTGCCTTGCTGTTCTGGCCCCACCACTCCTATGTTCTACCATTCAAAGTAGAGACTTTCAAACAGTGGTACACAGAAACAGCTGGGAAGCTTGTTAAAATGCAGGCTCATGTGTCCTGGCTATAGAGAATCTGCTTTGTGAGGATTGGGCCCGGGAATATGCATTTTAATAAGATCCACCATTGAGCCTAATGTTGCAGTCCCAGCATTGGAGCTCAGGCAGCTTTTATGTAGTGGTTAAAAACCAGTCTAGAGGCCTCTATCCAGTTGGTGTGTGTTGTGTACCTTCAATGAGCCAGATACCTGGGTTCAATTTCTGTCTGTATTATTAAGTAACTGCAACTTTGAACAAGAAACTGAATCTCTCTAAACTTTAGTTACCTATAAAATAAATCAGTTTAATAATAGTATCCCCCTGATGTATGCACAAGACATTAGCACAGTGCCTGGCACATGGTAAGTACTCACTGCATGGTATCTCTAACCATTTTGTTTATTTTTAGCTGTCATTTTTGAGAATTTTAACACTGTAAGATAATTTGGGGGAGGAAAGATCTACCAAGCTTTAGGCTAAAATAGGGATTCTTTCTTTTTTTAATATCTTTATTTTGTTTGTTTATTTATTTATATGTGGTGCTGAGGATCGAACTCAGAGACTCACGCATGCGAGGCAAGCACTCTAGCACTGAGCTATAGCCCAAGCCCCTAAAATAGGGATTCTTAGTCATTTAAAAATATTTCCCCCTCTTTGACAAACATCACCTCTCTGTATTGTTTCTTTCTTTCTGTCTATCTGTCTTTCTTTCTTTCCTGGGAATTGAACCCAGGGCCTCAGGCATGCTCTCCCACTGAACTACATCCCCCAGCCCTGTATTTTGCATTATATTCTATCAGCCATAAAGATTTTGTCTGGCTTTATTTAATGATAGGCTAATACTGATAATGGTTTTTCAATCTACAAGTTTCCCCTGGAGTTTCTGCTATTAGATTGCTGAGTAGAACTAAAAACACCTTCCCCACTCCTGGTTGAAAGTTTCATCATCACTGCATTAGAAAGAGTCTGCAGAGGAAGTAGGCAGAGGATTTGGGTCAGGGCTCTGAGCAAAAGGCCCAAGAGGTCAGGGACGTATGTGAACCTCCAAGTCTACTCCTGTTTGCTGGGCAGGGAGCTGTTCACTCAACTGACTGAGGATTGAGTATAGGTGCTACAGACTAGAGATATGAGTCTTTGAAGGACTTAATCAGGCAGGACAGCCGGGCGCAGTGGCTCAAGCCTGTAATCCCAGCACTTAGGGAGGCTGAGACAGGAGAATCGCGAGTTCAAAGCCAGCCTCAGCAATGGCGAGGCGCTAAGCAACTCAGTGAGACCCTGTCTCTACATAAAACACAAAATAGGGCTGGAGATGTGGTTCAGTGGTCAAGTGCCCCTGAGTTCAATCCCCAGTACCAAAAAAAAAAAAAATCAGGCAGGACAGACAGACACATAAACAAATTACCGTAAGAGGATCAAAACTCACATGTGGAAGTGACTGCAAGGTACAGAACAGCTTGGAGAACTGTATGGATTTGGGGGGATTTCCTGGACAGTGTCATATCTGGGGATGCACAGAAGTTGACCTAGAGGATGAGAGACAGAGTGCATTTCAGCAGAAGGTATAGCACATGCCAAGGCATGGAAGGCAAACTGGGGTCTGGCTACTGAATAGTTCCTCTTTTGGATTCCATATTGAGTAGCAAGACAGGTGGATCTACTGGACAGACTGGCAGACCAAGTCCATCCAACGTGTTGACAAGTACTCAGGCCGCAACAAGGAGACAGTGTTGGCAAATGTGGAGGGACTCATGGATATCATCGTGGTTTCCCCTCAGCGTCAGACAGGTAGGCCCCTGAGTACTGCGCTTGCTTCCTCACATTCAGTGGGATTGGCTGTTAGTGAACAAGATAATTAGAATCACTGGAGAGACTTTTGGCTCACATTTGAAGCTCAGACCCTTTCAACCCCTGTGGCTCTCCCTTTCCTGCCCTACTGTCCCTGGGAGTGGGGTGACCCTAAATGTCCTCCTGTTTGAGAAGTGTTAAATTGGGAGACCCAATTATGTCCTGGACCAGACACTCATCTGCTTTGCCTCCAGGAACCAATGCCTGTGGTGTGAACAATGGTGGTTGTACCCACCTCTGCTTTGCCAGAGTCTCAGACTTTGTGTGTGCCTGTCCTGATGAGCCTGATAGCCGGCCCTGCTCCCTTGGTGAGTGTACTGAGTGGCTCCTGGAACAGTAGGACCCCGGAAAGGCAGGGGATCAGCAGCCTCAACTTTGTCCTTCAAAAAATCGTGGAGTGGAATGACTACAAGTGATATGTTTGGGCTTTGAAATCACTCAGAGCTGGGTTGTCTGGCCTCTGCCATTTAATAGAAGATAATTTAGGTCTTATGATTCTAGATCTCTGCCATGATAGCCTGTGCTTTACTCTATCTTCCTGACCTTTATGGGCCACCCAGAACTATTAATAATAAATCCAAATCCTTTTTATTTACAGTATCAAGTGAAAGTACCTGGGATTAGGGCAGCTAAAAAATTGCTTCATCAAGTCCTCCAGCTGCTACTCTTAGACCATCTGTAGAGCCTTTGGGCTCCAGTGGCCCACTCTCGTTCTCTTTCCTCTCCAGTACCTGGCCTCGTGCCCCCAGCTCCCAAGGCTACCAGCATGAGTGAAAAGAGCCCAGTGCTACCTAACACACTGCCCACCACCTTGCATTCTTCTACCACCAGGACCCGCACATCTCTGGAGGAAGTGGAAGGCAGGTAAGTAGGGTTAGTACAGGATTGAGGATTTGATTCAAGTTCCCATGCCCCACCAGCAGAAGACCATTATCCCTTGATAATACGAGAAGATGGGAGGTAGATCACATCATTAACCACCAGTCGCCACTATTTAGGACAGGAGGCAGTATTTAGACTTACAGATTGTTACAAGTGATTCCTTTTATAGGTCTGAGGGCAAGAAGCTTTGAGAACAGCTTTAAAGAGAAATCACTGTGGAGGAGTCTTGCATATGCGTTCCTCCTTTCTCCTCTGTCTCTGTGACACTTGCTCTTGTGTTACATGTTTAGTATTTGATTTGTCCTGCAGTGATCTCTGAGTTGTGTTATGACTTGGAACAAAAAGTTTTCCCAAGGGGTATGGTGGCCTTAACTTATAATGATCCTAGTACTCAAACATATGTGCATTTCTGCACACCATACACATCATTATTAAATAAGCAAGTATAACCATAAACAGTGCTAACATCTAGTATAAAATATTAATTCCATTAAATTGAAGGTGCTATCAGTTATATAATTCATTCTGATTTGAGTGATTAGACTGAAAACATGAACAGCAGCAATTGTGAGGAGGCACTAAGTCTCATTTGTAAGAAATGAGATGTTAGAATATAGAAAACAATGCACATCTTTAAAATTGATTTGATAGGATGTTACGATCTAGAGAAATTCTTATAACAGTATTTTTATTTACTTATTTTTTAAAAAAAAGTCTGGAAATACAGATTGGAATAAAGAAGTAAGTCCCTGTATACCTATGTGGAAATTACTCTTCATAATTTTTTTAAAATATTTTTTTAGTTGCCAATGGGCCTTTATTTTGTTTACTTATATGTGGTGCTGAGAATCAAACCCAGTGCCTCACACATGCTAGGCAAGTGCTCTGCCACTGAGCCACAACCCTAGCCCTACTCTTCATAATTTGATGTCTATCTTTTCAGACATTTTTCTAATTAGAACAATTTTTCTTCACTACAGTGTACTGATGTCTTTATTTTTATATCAGCTATAGCTTAAAATGTAATTGACACTTAATTTCAATTCTGAAAGCAGAAGCATACTAGTTCCAAAGAAGTACTCTAAACTTAATATCTCCAAAGTTTTATGATTTGCACATGATCAAATACATATGCTGTGTGCCTCTCTCTTGCTTTGTAGTACAGTTTGTAATGAAAAGCAAATGCCTGAGTATAAACATATACCTTTCTTACTATCTTTGACTGTAATAATGACTGTCTCAGTCATTATTAATCTTGGATTTTAAGTGCTGGGGATTGAACCCCAGGGCCTTACCCATGCTAGGCAAGCACTCTACCACTGATCTGTCCCACCAGCCCCTAGTTTTATTTGGAACATTTCTGACCCCTCCTCAGACTTTTCCTTAAATGTGGGAGTACTATCTGAAGATTCAATGCTTCTTGGCTTCAGATGTTCTTGCAAATAGGTTTTCTGCAGGCTTGAAGGAGATGCCTTTAGTTGGCTGCTCATAATACCCCACAAAGCAGTTACCTTCTGAGTATTTCCGATTTGTTATCTGAGCGCTCCCTCTGGATGTTTTGTATTTTCCCTCGCGACAGAACAAACCTTCTGATATGTAGATCTTGTGATAATCCTTAACCAATCAGATTTGCCTGGCTAGCAGCAGCTTCCCACTCATCCTGGTAGTTTAAGAAAGCCTAGTATTGCTCTCCTTAGTATTCTTTCTGCAGACTCCAGTTCACTCTCAAACTTGAAAATACATTTAAACCTAGTATAATGGCTGGAAAACAGTGACTCCACTGATTTCTCTATTTCCTGGTCCTGCCTCTCTATGCTTCTATATCTTCCACCTGGTACCTTTTTTTTTTTTTTTTTTAATCTTTTTAGTTGTAGATGGACACAATACCTTTATTTTATTTTTTATGTGGTGCTGAGGATTGAACCCGGTGCCTTACACGTGCTAGGCAAGCACTCTATGATGGAGCCACAACCCCAGCCTTTACCTGGTACCTTTTTATAACTCTCCCCACTTCCCTGGAGGAGGGAGATATCTTATTTGCATACAAATAATCCTCATGTTCAGTTTTCTCTGCCCCGCAGATGCTCTGAAAAGGATGCCCAACTAGGCCTCTGTGCGCATTCCAATGAGGCCATACCTGCTGTTCCAGGTAAGCCCTGAGTACCTGTTTTGGAAGAGAAGATCTAAGGAATCTAAGTGTCTATTGGTATGTTCCATAACCTTCATAGGGCCTCTCATGAGGCTAATGAACCCTTCATAGAGTAAATCCAGAGAAAGATTATGATTAAAGCACTTATGGTGTGCTTTCCATATGCCAGGCATTTGATAAGCTATAAGTATACCATATATGTGTATGTGTGAACACAGTAGCCCTCCTTTTCCATGGGGGATACATTCCAGAACCACCAGTGGATGCCTGAAACCCTGAGTAGTACTGAACCCCACATATACTAAGTTTTTTTCCTATACATAAAAACCTATGATAAATTGGGCATAGTAAGAGATTGACAGGTAACTAATAATAAGGTAATTATAATAATGTAATATAATAAAAGTTATGTGATTGTGGTGTCTCTCTCTTTCCATCCCAAAATATCATAACTAGTAATTAACTAGTAATCTCTTTAACTAGTAATCTCTTTGGGCTGTGGTTGCCTGTTGGTAACTGAAACTGTGGAAAGTGAAACCATGCTAAGGCAAGCTAACTCTCACTAATGAGAGTGTATACACTCTCATTCAATCTCCACCAGCCCCATGAGCAATTTAGGATTTTACATTTAACTAATGAAAAAACATAGGCTTAGAAGTTAAACATCTTGCCTTAAGTCACGTAGCTAACAAGTGGTGGAACTGAGTTTGGAGATGCTGGCAGAATGACAGGTTTCTTTTCAGCCTTCTCACCCCACCTCCTATGGCCTCTCCTCGGAGAACAAGGCCCTCAGTATTCTGATGGTATGAGATTCCACACATATAAAAGAAGTCCTTCGAGCCTGGAGCAGTGGTACACACGTGTCATTATAATTACTTGGGAGGCTGAGGCAGGAGGATCATCTGAGCCCAGGAATTTGGAGCCACCTGAGCAATATAGTAAGACCCTGCCTCAAAAACAAAAACAAACACAAGGACCCAACCCTTCATCTTCCCAACCTCTGTGCCAGCACCAGCTAGAAAATTATCAATGATCCCTGCCTAGTGTGTCTCTGTTCTTTCTAGGTGAAGGACTTCATATCAGTTATGCCATTGGTGGACTACTCAGTATTCTGCTGATTTTGGTAGTGATTGCAGCCCTGATGCTATACAGGTAATCTAAGCCTTGCTACAGGGGCCTTTTTGCTCTTTGGTCCTCCTTAGCATATCTGGGATCTTCTGAAGCTCCACAATTCACTAAATCCAGCTCTAAGCAGCCTTGTTTCAGGGTTGGGTATCTAAGCAGAAGGAAAGGGTGGAAATCTGAATACTTACTCTTCTTCCCTAGTCACAGCCTATGCAGTTTCCTTATTTAATGACCACAGCAAAGCTACCCTTGGGATTTTCATTATAGGCTAAGATGCTGAGGACACAAAGGATGTTACCCAAGGTCACACAGTAAGAGGCAAAGTGGGGACTGACTCTAGCACCTGTGCTTTTCATACCCCACCTAACCTCAAACCATTGAAATTGGAAACCATTTCCCTCTACACAAACAATTCTTTACCACAAGATTGGTTGATATAGCAGTGCTCAGACCTTCTTGGGAAAGTAGAATATATCATTTTCAGTTTAAGATCTTTTGTGCTGGGGTTGTAGTTCAGTGGTAGAGCACTTGCCTAGCATGAATGAGGCACTGGGTTTGATTCTCAGCACTGCATAAAAATTTAAAAAAAAAAAAAGGTCCATCAAACAAATAAAAAAATATTTTTAAAAAAAGATCTTGAGGGTTGGGATTGTGGCTTAGTGGTAGAGTGCTTGCCTCGCATGTGGGAGGCACTGGGTTTGATCCTCAGCACCACATATAAATAAATGAATAAATAAAGGTCAATCAACCACTAAAAAAATTTAAAGAAAAAAGAAGCCAGGCGCGGTGGCTCAAGCCTGTAATCCTAGCGCTTAGGGAGGCTGAGACAGGAGAATTACGAGTTCAAAGCCAACCTCAGCAACGGCAAGGTGCTAAGCAACTCAGTGAGACCCTGTCTCTACATAAAACACAAAATAGGTCTGGGGATGTGGCTCAGTGGTTGAGTGCCCCTGAGTTCAATCTCCAGTACCAAAAAAAAAAAAAGATCTTGGGCTGGGCTGGGGTTATGGCTCAGTGGTAGAGCAATTGCCTGGCATGTGAGAGGCACTGGGTTCGATTAATAAATAAAGGTCCATTGACAATTTTTTAAAAAAAGATCTATGTGCTTCTTTATTTATATTTTCCCCCAAATACTTTAAATACAGATAACAGCAAAAATGTTTGGATTTTACTGATGTTCCTAGTAATGATAAAACCACTTACCATTTTCTGGCTATGTATCAATGCCACAACTTTGTAACACAGGTATTATTCCTCACTTTACAGATGAGGATCTGCTCAGAAAGTTTAGATTTTATCTACAAATATTCTAGGTAGTAAGTAATAGAGGTGGGATTGAAATTGAGATCTGTTGTGATTCTAAAGCTCAGGGTATTAGTTATCCTCATTTCTGCATAACTAACTAGAACTTAGTTACTTAAAATGTAAGTTTTTAAGTAACTAGAACTTAGTTACTTAAAATGACAGCCATGGGCCTGGGGTTGTGGCTCAGTGGTAGAGTGCTCACCTAATGTTTGATCCTCAGCACCACATACAAATTAATAAATAAAAATAAAGTTATGATAAAAAAGGCCAACTGATTAAAAAATGACAGCCATTTATGGTCTGATGGTTTGTGTGGATCAAAAATCTGGATATGGCTTAGTTAGGTGACTCTGCCTCAAGATCTCAAGTCACAGGCTGTAATCCAGGCATCATCTGGGGTTGTGTTCTCATCTGAAGGTTTGACTATGGAAGGCTTCCCTCTTAAGAACAGCCATGTAATTGTCGGCATGATTCAGTTCCTCACTGGCTGTTGGTTGGAGGCCTCCTTCATCAGTCTCTTGCCTTATGGATCTTTCTACGGGACAACTTACACCATGGTAGGTTGCTCCCCTCAGAGCAAGAGCAAGAGAGAACAAGGGAGAAAGGAAGTACAAACCCAAGATGGGAGCTAGTTTTTTTGTAATCTAATCTAGTCTCCATCACTTTTTCATAATCTTTTCATTAGAAGCAAGTTACCAGGTCCAGCCTATATTCAACAGGAGAGGATTCAGAAGGGTGTGAATACTAGGAGGCAGGGATCACTAGGACCTTCACAGAGGCTGCCTCCCACACGTAGGCTACAACTTCCCCAGGTTTTATATCTATAAAAATATGAACTAATTTCTCATTTTTTCCTCCTAAAGACACAAAAAATCCAAGTTCACTGATCCTGGAATGGGGAATCTGACCTATAGCAACCCCTCTTACCGAACTTCTACTCAGGAAGTGAAAATTGAAGCAATCCCCAAACCAGCCATGTACAATCAACTGTGCTATAAGAAAGAGGTAAAAATGGAAATTTATATTCAAGTTTTTTTCTAGGGGGAAGAGGAATTATGCTCCAGTTGCCTGAATGGATCAGTAAGGGCTACTGGCGGGGTAGCTCCTTCTACCAATTTGGAAGTTACAGTAACAGAAGAAATGAGTGTAATTTGGATTTCTGGAGAGATCTAGAAACTTAGAGGGATCGCAGAGCAAGATTAGGAAGCAGATCTTGGGAGATTTAGGTCTGGAAACAATGACTATGTATCTCCCTGACAGGAAATCTATTTCAGGGCTCAAAAGTTCTTTTCCTCCCGGAGTGTCATTTCCCTGCAGTGAGGCTGTGTCCCTCTGAAACAAGGGAGCCCTCCTGGACAATGCCCAGAAAGCCTAAGAGCTCTTAAAGTCTACCTTTTCTAACCTCTGATCCAAGGTGGTGGTGGCACCTAAGGTTGCGAATGGCTAGTTTTTCACTATCCTTTCTCTTATCACAGGGTCTTGAGAGAGTTCTCTAGAATTCTGAAGATTTATGTACTTTAAAAAAATTCCATTGCCACTTCAATGGAAAATTATTTGTGACTAGTCAATAAAAATAGTCCCCTTTCCACAAAGGATCTGTAGTAATTGGGATTTCAGATTTCCTAACCTGTGTTTTCTTCTAAAATCCTGTAACCTTCATCAGAAGTTATTCCTTATGCTGTATATGGTGGCACATGCCTATAATCCCAGCAGCTCAGAAGCCTGAGGCAGGAGGATCACAAGTACAAAATCAACCTCAGCAACTTAGTGAAGACCTAAGCAACTTAATGAGACCCTGTCTCAAAATAAAAATAAAAAGGGCTGGGGATGTGTCTTAGTGGCTAAGCACCTCTGGGTTCAATCTTTAGTAAGAAAGAAAGAGAGAGACAGAGGGAAGGAAGGAAGGGAGGAAAAGAAAGAAAGGAATTCCTTATGAAGACCTTAATCAGCCTCCTTCTCTGGCTTTTGTGCAGGTCAAACCTGCTCTCATAGCTGCAGGGCTCTCGTGCATAATGAATACACTTTATAAAGAAATCCTGTGCTTTCTGGATTCATGAATTCCCATATTAGAAAAGCTTGCATTATAAAAGTTAGAGAGGAGAATCTGTAGGAACAGCTTGCAGTTTGGGGATGGATAGATTCCTCCCCAATTAATATGGCTGAAAGAAAGACTACTGAAGATTCTTAAGTTTGTGGAGTAGTAGATGCTTCAGAAAAGAACCACCATGAGGGTCATTGATTAGAAATGAAATGGGGCTGAGCTGAGTAGTACAGAGTTTGCTTAGTCCCATCCCCAGCACCACCAATAAAAAAAGAGAGAGAGAGAGAAAGAAAAAAAAGAAAAGAAAGAAATGGAAAGAAAACAAAAATGATGTGATTCTTTCTTCTATTGTCTGCTTCTTCCTCAGCAGCTCTTTCACCCCTCAGATAGCCTTTCACCCTTTCTCTTCTGATTTCCTCTTGATTTCAGGTACCTGTTGCTGTGTGTGTGTAGGAGGGAATGCTGTCCCCAGAATTACTAGTATCATATGCTACTCCTCTCCCTGACTTACACATTGTGTCTCTGTGATGAGGACTCTTGACACTAATTTCAGCTTGGAGGGTGTGCTGGGTGAATGGGCATCTCCGTGTGTGCTTGTTTGCTGTCTCTATCTCCCTTTGCATGATCGAAGGAACTGTCATTTCCAGAGGGTAGGGACTGTCATTAAAGCACCTAATACAGTATCCTATTTAATGTAGGGGTTTAATAACCATCTGTGGAATTGAATTGCTAGTAATATAAAGCAGTGGTTGCAAGAATCTGAACAGAGCATTATCGCAGAACCCAAGCTATGGCCCATTTACTCCTGGCAGTGGTACATGTTGATTGGTATCCTCAGAAACCAAGTATAAGGCTACCCTTTGAGGAATCCATAAAGGAGGAAGCCTGAGCAGAATTCAAGGCTATCCCTGGAATGATCCCAGGGCTCATGGGAGCATCCTAGAATAACATCCCCCAAAAGGTCATAAGGTTATTGGGCCTCATTGATGAAATGATTTTCTAGAGCCCTCCTGTTTTAGCTCCCAAGTTTTCTCCTTAACAAAATTAGAAAGAGATCATTAAGAGCAAATTAGCATATATATAAAGTAGTTAAAATCCTGAATAAATGCATGTTGAATTGCTTTTGCCAATTACTTTTGATTATTTATATCAGCATGATGTCCCATTAATAAACCACAGTAAAAATGAAACCAGAGCTAACATGTTTTTTAGTGCAACTTGTCCAGCATCCTAACAATTGCATTCTGTGTATCACTTCATTTAACCCTCATAGTAATTGCTTGTGAGGTACAGATACTGTTATTCTCCCCACATTGCAGTTGTGGAAAATGAGTTTTAGAGATGTTAATTAATTTGCCCAAGGTGATTGCCCAGTGAGTGGCTAATGCAGGACAGGAAGCCATCATTCTCCGCCCTGTATGATAATGGTAATAATCATCATAGCTGCCCTTCTCCTTAGGTGAGGCTTCATATATTTGCTGTGATCACATTAGTTTGTGGAGTTTTCTGCTCTTCATGCCCATTTTTACCTCATCTACTTCCTTTCTACAAAGAGATGCTCTGTAGCAACTGACTGACCATGTTTCCCTACTCTCCATCCTAGGGTGGGCCTGACCATAACTACACCAAGGAGAAGATCAAGATTGTAGAAGGAATCTGCCTCCTGTCTGGGGACGATGCTGAGTGGGATGACCTCAAGCAGCTGCGCAGCTCCCGGGGGGGCCTTCTGCGGGATCATGTGTGCATGAAGACAGACACAGTGTCCATCCAGGCCAGCTCTGGCTCTCTGGATGACACGGAGACAGAGCAGCTACTGCAGGAAGAGCAGTCTGAGTGTAGCAGCGTCCATATTGCAGCTACTCCAGAAAGACGAGGCTCTCTGCCAGACACGGGCTGGAAACATGAACGCAAGCTCTCCTCGGAGAGCCAGGTCTAAATGCCCAGGTTCTCTTTCCTGCCTGCCTGTCAGTATCCTCTAATGGACTTCCAGTCCTGTGCTCGCTTGTACAGCAGGCCCCCTTCCTGTGTGCTCATCCTCCTCCTCCCACCCCATAATTGCTCCTAAGCCCTCCACCGGAGCTCTGTTTTCCACCTGGGTCCATAACTACTTGGCTACAAGAAAGGAGGGCACATCTCAAGAATTTAGACCTGGATTTTACCATGAACCTCACCTCTTGCACTCCGTCCTGGGCCCCCTGAAACTTGGCTCAGTAACAATTCCTTGCAGTGTAGAGCGCCGCCTCCCTTTCCCTTGGTACCTTCAATGGCTGCCCCACAGCACCAATGGAGCTGATGATGCAAGACTGTCCTCTCCCCCATCGCAGCTGGCATGACGGCTTCTCTGAGAACTTGCCCACTAAGGACTGGGTGGGGCAGGGGGTCATGGGTAAAGAGAGGAGTGATGGATAAAGACTAAGAGAAGAGGGAAGAATCAGCCCAGCTGGTCTGGGCATCCTGGGAAATCTCCAGCTTTGGGGGTTGGTTATATGAAAAAGCTTTGGGGATACTTGGGCTTGGGTATCTTGTCCATTGCTGGCAGTGGACATTATTATTGCCCTAGGAGTCACTGCTTTGTCAGCTACAGATACTGGTGAGACATGGATGTGGCTCAAGCTGTTCTTCCTGCTGGAATGTCTGGAGTCTTTTCTACCCTAGATGACTAGGGTCACCATCACATGGCTTCTGGCTGATAGAAATTCCTTCCTGGTGCCGCCACTGGCCAATCCCTTTCCTAAATCTTTTAAGTAATCAGGTTGTGAGCCAGTGGCTTGAGTGAATGTTGGACCTGATGGCTGAGTCACTAAAATGTCTAAGCTCTTCCTAGACCAATCATAGCATCCCACCTAAATTTCAGTGTCCTGCCACTCTCTCCCCCAATTCTCTGGGGTTCTGCAGGAAGAGATCCTATAATGATAGTCTTTCAAAGGACCAGAAGTTTTCATAAATGATCAGGAAGATAATTAGAGACATGTGGTACCCAGGGGCTAAAGAGAAATATGAAGTTGAACCTCCTGTGTTCCTTCTCAAGTGCTCAGGAATCTGAGTTCATGGACAAACAGTCTGTGGCTCTGGGGTGGTGTGGTTCCTATTCCAGCACTCTTCTCAGCTAAGTGACTTACTTTCCATGCTGAGATACCACCGCTTGGTTCATGCTCATTTATACCAAGGGCATGTGTCTCAGGCTTGTGTCAAGGGAGCTTTGTTTTTGCTGCCCTGAAATTTCCCCTTAGTTCTTTACTTTTTGAGAGGCTTGGTTTGCTTTTTTCTGACTTAGCCTTGTGGCACAAGCAATTTCCAAAGTCCTGCACCAAGGAGGATGCAAAGGGGTGAACATATAGTAGGATGGGAGAAACAAATGAAGCCCTCCCAGCCCAGGGCAGACCCTGACCTGTTCTCCCTAGGAATTAAAAGCAGCAGGAGAGGATGATGGGACTGAGAATGGGAGGGAGGGATTTTAAGAGAAGTTTCCTGATTTGAAACATCTCCCATGGTTATTAGTTTTGAGAAATCAGTGGCCAAACTGTGGGTAAAAAGAGGACAAGATTAAATCTTTTCTAGTCAGTTCTTAAAAAAAAAAAACAAAAACTACTAGAAAGAGATGCCAAGCCTTTGATCATGCTCTCAGTAGCCAGCCCCAGGTCCAAGCCTACACATATAGCCAGGCCAGGTCAAGAAGGCTTCTCCAGTGCATCAAGGGGAAAAGGTGAGGTGCCACTTCTGGGAGTAAATGGGGACATTTCACACTTGATGAGGCAGTGAAAGAAGCATTTGATTCCTCAGATTCTCAGTTGGGAAGGAGGAGAAAGTAGAAAAGTGGTCTTTTCTTGATTGGACAGAGGAAGGTTCTTATTGCACTTGGGCTGTTTAGAATGTAGAAAGGACATATTTGAGGAAATATCTATTTGAGCACTGATTACTCTGTAAAAAAGCAAAATCTCTCTATCCTAAACTAATGGAAGTGATTGTCCCGCGCTCATGTGTAATGGTTTTAACGTTACTCACTGGAGAGATTGGACTTTCTGGAGTTATTTAACCACTATGTTCAGTATTTTAGGACTTTATGATAATTTAATATAAATTTAGCTTTTCTTAATTACTTTGCCTGGCTTGGAGTCATGACTAATCCTACACGTCCTCTGTCTGGCAGACCCATGCTCTAGAAAACTTGCCTCCCAACATTACCTCTGAGTTCTATGGGGGTTTGGGAACAGTGAAGAACAACGAAGGGTTTGAAGTTCCTGGTGAAGTTTCAGCTCAACTTGAGGAGATAGGTCAAGGCATAAGTTCATTGACTTACAATACATTTGTTTCTTCATAAAAGAGGGATAACAGGTTTAATTTTGAGTGCTAACTCATTGGTTGGTAGTAGCTTCCTGAGGTCCCTTCCACAATAATGGGAAAAGTGTCATGATCATTAGTGACATCTCTAGCACTGGAAGGAAATGTCATGTCGTGTATACCATATATCTTCTATTTCTGTTTTATATCTTTGAGGACATCAGGGTCACAGAACTTTGATCTTGGCACCTTTCTGAAAATGGAACAAATGATAATTAAGATTCCATTTATTTGCCAAGTGTGGTGGTACCCACCTGCAATCCCAGTTACTGAAGAAGCTGAGGCAGGAGGTTTGCGAGTCTGAAACTAGTCTGGGCAACTTGGTGACACTGTTTCAAAATAAAAAGTTGGGCTGAGGATATAGCTCAGTTGGTAGAGTGCTTACCTTGCATGCATCAGGCCCTGGCTTCAATCCCCAACACCACAAAAATTAATTAATTAATTAATTAAAAGGCTAGGGTGTAGCTCAGTGGTAGAGTGCTTGCCTAGCATGTGCAAGGCCCTAAGTTTGATCCTCAATACCAAAAAAAAAAAAAAAAAAAAAATCCATTTATTTTTAAAAAGCTGACTTTGCAAAGCTTATCCACCATATCTTAAGGCTAGAACTAGAAGTTAGGGATCCTTTTTGAGGTTTTCTGGCTGTTATACCCATCAGTGAAAATTGGAAATCATGCTAGTCTCAAGGCTAGGTTAGATTAGAATAGAATTTAGTGTTAAGTCTCAATAGTTTATTTTCTAAACCTAAGTCATTGATAAAATAATGCCCCATTCATTCATTCATTCATTCATTCATTTATTCATCTACTATGGGCCAGGCTCATGCCTAAACAAAACATAGTTTTACAGAGCTTAAAATCTAGCAATATCACTAACACTCCTGCCTCACAAAAAAAAAGAACAATAATAATAATAAGAAGAAAAATAATGAACAAGAAAGTCCGAAGCCTCTTATATATAAGAGACAAGAGATCTAAGTATAAACTAGAAAGTATAATTTTTCCCAGTTTTGGCAAAGGGTAGGGTGCCAGAACAAAAACAAATGAAATAGCTCAAGGATAACCATCTCTCCCACCCCCACTAATCTTTAGAAACAAAGCAAAACAAAAACAACAGAAAAGCAGGCATCTTGAGGATAAAACAAGGACTGGGAATTCCTTCCCTGGTTCTCTGGATATAAACCTGAAACTGATAAGAAGACAGAGGGTAGGTCAATCCTAAAAAAACTGGACATATTTTCTCAAACAACATTCAAAATAAAGCTACTGCCTGTCTGTGTCATCTAAACAGACTGTGGAACCTAAGATAAAAAGATCTCTGACCCATAGGAAAGCCTCCATGCCACAAGTTGACCTGAACAGACCTTGGCCTGAAGAAGACTGAAAGGCAATAATGAATAGGAACTTAGAAGAAGCGTGTACAACAGCTGGGTGTGCAAAGGTTCTAAATGTAATGCACTGACACTCAAAGGTATCCAGTAAGCTTTGGTCCTCAGATTTCTATTTAGGACATAATGATAAAAGAAATGTGGTTGAGTGACTGGGGATATAGCTCAGCAGTAGATGGCTTGCCTAGCATGTTCAAGGCCCTAAGTTCAATACTCACTCCAGCACACACACCACAAAAAAGAAACAGGTGGTTGGGTCCTTTTGACAATGAGGAAAGTCTATGGCTTTTTCTTTATATGGGAAGATGGATGACTCAACTTCCTATATGATCCACTTAATGGGATGTGTGTTTGGGGATGTTTTAGGCAGTCTGTTAAAACAGTTTCTTACTCTCCCATTTATTTTCTCTCTGGACTATTCTGTCAACTAGCTGGCAGAAGCTAGCAAAGCTTAACATAGGTAACAATTTTGTATCTAATCAAGGCTTGAATTCCCAACTTTGGACTCCTTGGCTTGGTGTTAAAACAGACCCAGACAGCCTAATAAAGGGTCTAAGTTGAAACCCAAGGCTAAGTTAGCCATAAGCTGCACAATCTGCTTGTTTCATTTTATAGACAGAGAGAGCCAAGAACTCACATACCCTGTGCTTCCCTATGGTTTCCCCTCCATCCCTTAAAAGTTTGTTGATAGCCTTCTAATGAGGTCCCTATCTCTCCCTGTGGCCTCCTTCCTCTTTGGTGGAGCTGATGTTTCTGTTGTCAACATTCTGGGACAGCCTGCATTTTGGAGGCTATGGAAAATGGGGAAATGGGCTATGAGGAAAAAAAAAAAGGCTCTTCATTCAACCAATACCTATTAAATGCAACCAAATGCAAGCTAGGATAGGTTTTGTAATCTTGGAGGCCAGTTAAGGCACAAAACCATAGCCATTTGAGCTCTGTATTAATGTTACCACTGCAATCTGCAGGGAATAATTCAGGGGCACTTGGACTGAAAGGTGAGAGGAAGTTTATCACTGAAGCTGCTCCTCTTAACCTAGAAATATGGAACAATGTCCTATGGTAGAGATGCTTCAACAAGAATGCAACAGGAGATTACAGGGGAATGAGTACCTGTCTCAACCCTAACAGTTTTGTTTGTTTGTTTTTTAAAAGAAGTGTTTAGCAGTTACTCAGCAGCCACAATGTTTGACATCAGTTTCCTGCTTCCAGTTGCAAGAATGCAGTGTTCACTTTGATCACTAATGCCTACTGGCCCATCCTCCTTATTTAGATTTATTGAGAGGACCCTGGAATGAGAAAGGCAAGCATGGCTCTAATAAGTACACAGATAAATGCTATTTGATGATGACCCTGGACTGTAAAAGATGACTCACCAAGCTGGGCATGGTGGTTCATGCTTGTAATCTCAGCAACTCTGGAGGCTGAGACAGGAAAATCAGAAGTTTGAAGCCAGCCTCAGCAACGGTGAGGTACTAAGCAACTCAGTGAGATCCTGTCTCTAAATAAAACACAAAATAGGGCTGGGGATGTGGCTCAGGGGTCGAGTACCCCTGAGTTCAATCCCTAGTATCCAAAAAATAAAATAAAATAAAACATGAAAAGGATCGGAGATGTAGCTGAGCGGTAAAGCACCCCTTGGTTCAATCCCCAGTACAAAGAAGAAGGGAAAAAAAAAAAAAAAGACTGACCAAACATTATTGAACACCCACTATGGGCAAGGTACTATATTAAGTTTCTATGAGGCCCTTTTCCTCCATCATCAGAATTCATCTCTCACTCTCTCTTTCTGCCTACTACTCTGCTCCAATTATACTGGCCTCCCTGTTGCTCAGACCTGCCAGACATGTTCCCAACATAGGGCCTTTGTATAGCTGTTCCCTCTGCCTGACACGTTCTTCCCCTGGATGTAGTCATGACTAACTCCTTAGCCTTCTTCAAATCGTTGTTCCAATCTCAGTGAAACCTACACTAACCAACCCATTTAAAAATTATATTCTTTCCTCCCCCATTTCCCTATCTTTTACTATCTTATTCTTTTTTCCCTGTTGCACATATTATCTATATAATTTATGTATTGATAGTCTATGTCTCTTCACCATAATATAAGCTCCATGAGTGAAGGGAAGTTTTTTTGTTTGTTTTTTGGTACCAGGGATTTAAGTGGGTACTCGACCACTGAGCCACAGCCCCAGCCCTATTTTGTGTTTTTATTTAGAGACAGAGTCTCACTGAGTTGCTTAGCGCCTCGTTGTTGCTGAGGCTGGCTTTGACCTCGCGATCCTCCTGCCTCAGCCTCCCAAAGCGCTGGGATTATAGGCATGTACCACCATACCCTGCTGGGAAGTTTTTGTTGTTGTTGTTGTTGTTTTTTGGTCTAGTTTGTTCACTGATTATTCCATGTACCTAGAGCAGTCTTTCTATATACTAGGTGCTTAATAAATATTTATTAAATGAATAAATAAATAAATAAATAAGTGGACTCAAGCATCTAATGTCCACCTCCTAATAGGGCTACATCCCACTGGTTCAAGATAAAAAAGGACTTTGCCATCTTATTCTAAAATTCTCTAGGATCCAGGCTGCACACATTCTTTCTTGAGCAAATTCCAGGTCACCATCATCCTCTCCTTAAATGTAATCTTCAGTTTATTTCCAATGATATTTAAATAAAGTAAACATGCCAACGGCCAATGACTGAAGAAGACTATTTCTGTATATTCCTCCAAAGTTACCATTTACTTAAAAAACAATATTTTCAGTTGTAAATGGACACAATACCTTTATTTTATTTATGTATTTTTATGTGGTGCTGAGGATCGAACCCAGTGCCTCACATGTGCTAGGCAAGTGCTCTGCCACTGAGCCACAATCCCAGTCCCTACCATTTACTTTTATTGGTTCCTCTCTTAAATGTTGATCTGTCTTATCTCCCATCTTTTCATTCTCTCTACTTTCTTTCCCTTTTATAGTTTCATTCACTCTATAGAAATGATCCCCAAATCTCTATCACTTGAATCTTTATTTTCCCAGCTTTCATCCTGAATTTTCTAGGCTTGCTTAGATTGTTTCCATCTGAATGTCTCATTAGTACCTGAAAGTCAGTCAGTCTAAAACTAAACACTCTGCCTTCCCCTTGGGACAGCTTCTCCTGACTTTCTACTTCCATTTGGGTAATGACTGCCCTCCCAGTCACTAGATTCAAATCATGGCACTCTCTTTGACTCATCTTTCTAAATGGTACCCACTTCCTAAATGGGACCCACCCTTGCCTTTGCACCTAATCTAACAGATTGCTAAATCCTTCATTCTTTCTTGAATCTATTCTCCTTTTTACTGCTATTATCTCATATTGGATTTCAAACTGGGCTTTTAGCTTTAACTCATTTTGATAATCAAGCTAATTCATTTTCCTAAAGTACAGTCCTGATTTTTGTCACTCTCTTGCTCAGAAACCTTCAATAGCTCCCCATTAGCTACTTAAAGTAGAAATTCCTTGCCCTGGTATCCAAGACCCTCCAAGATTTATTCCTAATTTTATTTCTAATTTCTAACTACCTCCCACCATGAATCTTGTCCTAAAATCAAATCCATGTGTTCAATCCTATATATATAATGCACTTTCTTGTCTCTTAATCTTGCTCTTATTTTTTTGTGCTATTAGACATTCTCCTTGCTCCATCTATTGAAAAAAAGTAACACCCTAATGGAAAAAAAATTTTTTTCTTACCTTTTCCTTCCTGCTGAGTTCACTCCTATTAAGTTTCTTATAATTCCAGGAATGCTCTAACTATTTTTAAGCATACACACACATGCATTTATAACTATACACAATGAAATCATTCCACATGTGCTTTTCTGCAACTTGCCTCTTTTCAATAAAAATATGTGCACTTTTTACTCTAGCACACATAAATTATTCTTTTTCCAGAGGTGCATAGTGTTCTATTGAATGGATATTCCCTAATTTATGTAAAATGTTTCCTATGGATGGATGTAATTTTCAGTTTTTTTTCCTATCTTAAGCAGAGCTTCAGTAAACATTCTTGTGCACTTTTTTTAATATATATATATTTTTAGTTGTGGATGGACACAATGTCTTTATTTTATTGCTTTGTATGTGGTGCTGAGGATCGAACCCAGGGCCTCACGCATGTGAGGCAAGCGCTCTACCGCTGAGCTACAGCCCCAGCCCTCTTGTGCACTTTTATTTGCATACTTGCATAGATCTGTACAATAAATGCCTAACAGTGGTATTACTGGGTGAGAGATTCTGTAGATTTTACATTTTAGTAACTGCCAAATTTTGTCCTCCTAAAAGTTTATTTTATATATATATGTATGTATATATATATAAAATTCCCTGAAATATATATATATTCCCCCCCCCCCCAGGGAATTGAACCCAGTGGCACTCTACCACTGAGCAACATCTCCAGCCCTTTTTATTTTGAGATGGGGGTCTCCCAAGTTGTGAGGCTGGTCTGGAATTTTCATCCTTCTGGCGCTGGCCTCTCCAGTCCCTAGGATTACAGATGTGCACCACACCTGGCTGCACCAATTATACTCTTAGCAACAGAGCATCTATTTTTCTAAATCTTGACCACCCAAAGATTGTTGAACCTTTTCATCTTTGTCAATTTGATCAAAACAAAACAAAAACAATCTTGTTATTTACTTTTACCCATCCCCACTCCATCAATTAAACCGTTGGTAGTCTGCATGCCTTTTAAAACTCCACAGTCCATTTCTTTCACAGATCGTCTCCGTCAACTTTTTCCCTTTGCTTTATATCCATAGTTTTTCACTCATGTAGCTATCATACTACTTTGAATTGTAGGACTGGTCTGTTTTACTCCTCCGACTATTGTAGATCGCAAAACTCATTGAAAGCAAGGATATAACCTTATAGAAACGTAGAAAGTAGAGCTGATGCTGAATTTTGGAGATCCTATTAACCAAGCTTCTCATTATAATAAAAAGAATATTAAGCATTTGCAGAATGCATTACAGTTCATAAACGCCTGTTCCAGATATTCGATTTACTATATTAAATCCTGACATTAAGTTTGTAAGGGAAATATTGTTATTCCGTTTTACAGATGAGGAAACTGAACTCCAGTTTTACTAAGATGAGTAATTGGCTCAGATCAAGTCAAAACTGGAATTCAGTGTCCTGGCTCCAGTGGAATCCACTGGAATCCAGTGTCACTGCTCCTTCCATTACATCCCAGCCGTCTCTGGTTTTCTCTCAGAACCTTAACTGCACAATCGATACTTGGTGAATTCGGTGACTCAAAAAAAAAAAAAAGTCACTTGTTCACAGCAACTGTAATTAAGTAAAACAAACATGCTGACGTCCCGGAATGCACAGATCTACACACACCTTTCGCTGTTCTCTGGGGACGGTCGGCAGCTTTCCCTCCAGCCACAGGCTCTACTTGCGAAGGAAAGGCAGGGTCAGGTCCCAAGGGAAACGCGGATGCGCGCGGCCCCTTTAAGGCTGCGGGCGGCGCGTGCCCACAGACCTTTCAAACGGACCAATAAAAGGGCGATGGGCGGTCTGTCGAGGACCAATAAACAACGAGGACACTGCGGGGTGTGCGGCGGCCCAAGCGGTTTCAAACGGCTTACAGAAGGCCCCTTGGTTCTGACCCGACGAGGTGAGTGGGCGGTGGGCCAGATCCCCTGGGCATAGGCCCTCGGTTCTGGGGGTCGCGCGCGCGCGCGCGGAGGGTCCCTGCACCCCGGGCGGGGGGCTCCGCGGCGCGCGCCTTTCCTGCCTCACGAACCCGGCAGGTCTGAGGCGGCGAAGCGGGGCGGAGGCCGGGGAACCCGCAGCTGGCAGGGCGGGGGGCGTGGGCGCTCGTGGTGTGGAGGCCGGGGCCGTGATTCGGGTGACCGGAGCGCGCCGCAGCGGGGCGCGGGCTGCAGGGCCGGGGCACGCGGGCGGCGCAGGGCCGCGCTTTGGCCGCTGTGGTGTTCCCGGGCTGGGGCGGGGGCCTTGCGAGCCGGCCCTGCTGGGGTGCGCCTCGCGTAATTGTCAAATGAATGAATGAGTGAGAGCCGCCGAGGGCTGTGGTGGTCGTGGAGGGCCTGGTCGCCTCGGAGCATGACAAGGACAGTGGTACCGGGGCGTGCCCGCTCACCTGTGTCCCTACCCGCCGCGATTTTAACGATTCGGATCATTCACCGCTCCACCCGTGTATCTGGCTAGCTCTCTCAAAAGGTGTCAGTAGAGTTCAGGTATCTTTCCCCCTCTGAAGGTTTGGGGAACCAATACCTTAGCCAGCAGGGTGGGTTAAGCAGGCCTTGCTACTTTAAGCTGGAGGCTTGGTAAACTAGATTTTTTTACTTTTTTAGTTTTTATTCGCTAGCTTTTGAGATAGCCACCTGGTATCGTGGTGATTGTCGGGCAGGATTTAATCCTTCTCATTTTGTTTCTTGCATAGAAAACCAAGAAAGAGATGTTGCCAGAGTGGCTGCTGTGTGTTAGCAAATATATTCGTGTTGATGAATCTTAATGAGTTTTTCATTCAGTGTCAATGGAGAGTGAAGGTTTTGCAGAACTTGCCCCAAATTTATGCATGGCTCTAATTTAATTCTCATGGGAACCAAGACATCAAATCTTGGCCCAGATATGATGCTGTCTTTTATTATACATAATTATAGTAACTGAACACTCATTTTTGGAAAGGTGAGCTTCTCTTTTTCTCCATTTTCATCACCCTGAAAAGTCCTCCTTTGACCTAAAGAGCAGATAAACTAAGTTAATAACATTTTGAGACTTTTCTTGAGTGGACAAACTGTAATGATATTATGAAACTTAATGATATAGGTAAAGGTGAAATAAGTATATTGTGCAACAATAAATTCAACCTAGTTGGCAAACTTGCGAATAGAAAATTTTACACAAGTTTTGAAAGGCCGTTCACTTAAGGCAATGGCAAGCAGAGGCATTCCATAACAATTAATATACTCCATTACTTTTGAAGTTTTAATCATCAACTTTGAATTATGAACAGTGGTATGTGGTAATTCCATCATAGATATAGTGTATGGTTCACTTTTAGCAGCCGTTTCAGAATAAATATAAATAAATATAACAATATTAACAAACACCTGTTCTGGGTTTTGGGGAAACAATTAAAAATAATTAACATCTTTAACAATACCTTTGTATAGTGTTAAAAATATTAATAGGGAATGAAAACTTTATATTCAAATAAAGCTAGGCTCTCTTATGCTCCTTTGAGGTAATGGGGATGTATTCATTCAACAAATACTGAGATTGACATCTCCTGGATTTTTTTTTTTTTTAGTTGTTGATGGACCTTTTGTTTTATTCATTTATTTGTATGTGGTGCTGAGAATTGAACCCAGTGCCTCACATATGTGAGGCAAGCACTCTAGTGCTGAGCCACACCCCCAGCCCTCTACTGGATGTTTAAACATTGTTCTAGATCCAGGGAATGCACTGGTGAGCCAGAAAAAGACAAAGCCCCTGACCTGAGGGAGTTTGACAGTTTTATCTTTCAAATAGTTAACTGTAGCAAATTGTAGTTTGTATAATCCCTCTGGCCCAGTCCTGGTCCTTGAACAAAATAAATTCCCAAAAACTCTTATTAGCAGTAGCTAACATTTACTGAATGCTCATTGGGTGTTACATTTTATCCTTTTTAATGTTCTCAATGTTTCACACATGAGGAAACTGAGGAAGGTTATCCAACTTGCTCAAAATAATATAACTAAGTGATAGAACCTGAATTTGAATTCAAGTTTGAGAGCAAATTTTGGATAGAACCCCTACCCCTTTTTAACACCTTTTATCAGAGATAAATGAAATATGAATGACAGGCATAGTAGTTTTTAGAGGAGCAGGCCAAAATTCAGTGTTTACTATGTGGAAAATGAATAGATCTGACACTGGGGTGGGGTTAAGGGGGAATATAAAAATTGAGATTTTTCTAATTATGATAGATTCTTGGTGGTGAGTATTGGAGAGGTTTAAGATTTTAAAGTGACTCTTGTATTCTTATATGTTGAGTTCAAAATATGTTACTGAGCTCATTCCTACCCAAGCAGTTACCCTATCTACTTGATAAACCTACAGCACATTAAGCTTTTTATTTTTGACCTTTGCATTTGCTCTTCTGTACCTGGAACTTTCCACCTCATCGAACCTCTACCTCAAGCCTGTATTATAGGCTCCACTCAATTCTCCACTCAAGTGTCATTTCCTTAAAAAGGCATTTTTCTAAGTTCCTAATTAGAGTAATTCCCTTGTCGACATTTACCTCACTTTCCTTTATTTATTATTTTTATTATTTTGTGATAAGTCACTTATTGTTTGTTTGTGTCAGATTCCCTGAAATAAGTAAAAGCACAACACATATATCCCCCCGCCGTGTGAGGTTACCTCAATACTTTAGGCAGTTCCTGTAACAGTGTAGGTGGTCAAAAAGTATTTAGCATGTTTTAGGCTCTGTGTTTGGTCCCCTTTGTACCTGTACCACCACAAAAAAAAAAAAAAAAGAAAAGAAAGAAAAAGAAAAAGTATTTGTTGAACAAAAGTGGCCAAAACTGGCATAGTAGCCGGGCACGGTGGCGCAAGCCTGTAATCCCAGCACTTAGGGAGGCTGAGACAGGAGAAGCGTGAGTTCAAAGCCAGCCTCAGGAGCCGCGAGGAGCTAAACAACTCAGTGAGACCCTGTCTCCACATAAAACACACAATAGGGCTGGGGATGTGGCTCAGTGGTCAAGTGCCCCTGAGTTCAATCTCCAGTACCCTCCCCGCCAAAAAAAAACCTGGCATAGTCTTCTCTATGTGATGAAGTAATACAGTATATAAATAACAGTGGGCTGTCTCTGTGTCTTTGAATATGAGCAGTATCTCAACAGACTAGTTCAGAAATCTGCAACTAAGAAAACTAAAAAACTAGAGATTTACGTTTGTATAAACTGGGTGGGAAAATAAAGCTGACTCTCCCTTTCAGATCTGTCTGTCTATCACAGTATTGGAGACAACCCAGCTGTGAACCACTGAGCTACATGCCTAGCGCTTTGATTTTTTATTTTCAGACATAGTCTCACAAAATTGCCCAGGCTGGCCTTGAACTTGCTATCCTCCTGCCTCAGCCTCTCAGGTTGCTGGGATTATAGGTGTATACTTCCACATCCAGCTTTTTTTCCAATTAAAAAATAAATTTAGTCTACAGAAGTTTTGAGGGGTACTATTTAAATATATTGTAGGATATTCTGTTGGGATTTCCCTGATTTTTTTTTTCCTTGTGATTAGACTGAGGCTCTGGGTTTTTGATAGTAAGACTACAGAGGTAAAGGGACATTGTCATCACATCTTATTAAGCATATATACTATCAACATGATTTATGACTTAATATTGACCTCAGTTACCTGACTGAAGTAGTGTTTGTGAAGTTTTGCCACTGTGAATTTACTCTTTTTCATCCTTTTCCATACTGTGCTCTTGAAAAGGAAGTCACTATGTGCAGTGCACACTTAAGGAATGGGGAGTTATGTTCCCTGACTTTTTTTTTTTAAAACATGTTTTAGTTGTCGATGGACCTTTATTTTATTTATTTATATATGGTACTGAGAATCGAACCCAGTGCCTCACGCTTGTGAGCTCTACCACTGAGCCACACCCCAGCCCCATGTTCCCTGACTTTTTTTTTAAAAATATTTATTTTTTAGTTATAAGTGGACAGAATATCTTTATTTTATTTTTACGTGGTGCTGAGGATCGAACCCAGTGACTCCCACGTGCTAGGCGAGCACGCTACCACTGTGCCATAACCCCAGCCCCTGTTCCCTGACTTTTAAGGTGGGGTATCTGTACAATTTATTTGGAATTCCAAATAGAAGATTTATCTCTCCTTCCATTTATTTAGTCAAGTATTTATTTATATCACTATGGGCTCAAGGATATTTATTTTGTACTTTGGGTTACATTCCAATACTATTGTATGTTGTTGCTCAAATTGTTCCAGCTTGGTCCATGGAGACCTGTTTTAGTTGGCTTCTATTCTGTTCCCCTCTAACATATCTGTGTTGGGGAGAGGGGATATACCCAGGGCCTTGTGTGTACTAGGCAAGTGCTTTACTACTAAGCTACATCCCCAGACCTTACTTATTTATTTATTTATTTAGTTGTCAATGGACTTTATTTTATTTATTTATATGCGGTGCTGAGAATCGAACCTAGTGCCTCACACATGCTAGGCAAGCGCTCCACCACTGAGCCATATCTCCACCCTTTTAAATTTTTTGATACAGTTTCTAACTGAGTTTCTTAGGGCCTCACTAAGTTGCTGAGGCTGGCCTTGAACTTGCAATCTTCCTGCCTCAGCCTCCCAAGTCACTACAGATATGTGGCACCATGCCCATCTATTCCCTATTTGGCATCTTGAGAGCTGGTGGAACCTTTAAAGGTGGGGCCTAGTGAGTAGTGTTCCAGTCACTGGGAGTGTGCCTTTGAAGGGGACATTTGGACCTCAGCCCCTTCCTCTTCCTATCTTTTACCTCATGGCTGTGAAGTGATGTACTTAGGCCTACAAGCAACAGGGCCAAGCAGTCATGGACTGGAACCTCTAAAACTATGAGCCAAAATAAACCTTTTCTCTTTATTAGTTGATTTACCTTAGGTATTTGTTATTATAACAGAAAATTGACTAATAAGAAAAATGTATATATGTTAACCCCAGGTATATAGTGGTATCTAAATATTTTTTTTTTTTTTTGGTACTGGAGATTGAACTCAGGGGCACTCAACCACTGAGCCACATCCCCAGCCCTATTTTGTGTTTTATGTAGAGACAGGGTCTCACTGAGTTGCTTAGCGCCTCGCCGTTGCTGAGGCTGGCTTTGAACTCGCGATTCTGCTGTCTCAGCCACCCTAAGTGCTGGGATTACAGGCTTGCGCCACCGCGCCCAGCTTCTAAATATTTTTATATGTGTCCATTTGCATGTATATTAATTTAAATGAATGCTCATTGATATCTCCAACTATGATTCATTACCACATGCAATCATTCTATCCTCCTTCCCTTGCTGATGTGTGAATTTCTACTTCAACAGTGAAAAGCCTGGGACTTGTACCATTTATTTAGTTCTTCAGAGTTGTGAGATTATGTGTTTGTGTGTGTGTGTGTGTGTGTGTGTGTATCAGTATTAGAATTATTATTACTTTGGACTCCTGCGGAAAACAACTTTACAGCTAGGGTACCATGCTTTTGCCTTTGGTTTTATGAACTCCACTTGTTTCCTAAGTTACTTTATTTATTTATCTATTTATTTAATCTATCTATTTATTTATTTTGGTGCTGGAGATTGAACTCAGGGGCACTTGACCACTGAGCCACATCCCCAGCCCCATTTTGTGTTTTATGTAGAGACAAGGTCTCACTGAGTTGCTTAGTGCCTCACTGTTGCTGAGGCTGGCTTTGAACTCGGGTTTCTCCTGTCTCAGCCTCCCTGAGTGCTGGGATTACAGGCTTGCGCCAGGCTCCTAAATTACTTTAATATCCTAAATATCTTTTTGTTTTATTTTATTATTATTTTTGGTACTAGAGATTAAACCCAGGGCAGTGTACCACTGAGCTATATCTTTTTGTTTTGAGACAAGGTCTTGCTAAATTTCTTAGGCTGGCCTGGCAATTTGTGATCCTTCTGCCTCAGCTTCCCAAGTTGCTAGGATTATAGGCATGTACCACTGTTCCCATCCTTAATGTCTTTTTAAAATTTGCACACAATAGTCTGGGCATGGTGGCACAGGCCTGTAATCTCAGAAGCTTGGGAGCAGAGACAGGAGGGATGACAAGTTCAAAGCCAGACTCAGCAAAAGTGAGGCACTAAGCAACTCAGTGAGACCTTATCTCTAAGTAAAATACAAAATAGGGCTGGGGATGTGGCTCAGTGGTTGAGCGCCCCTCAGTTCAATCCCCAGTACCCCCCAATAAAAATAAAAATAAAAAATTTGTACACAATAAGGTTTACTCTTGTTAAAGTCTATAGGTTTTGACAGAGGCATAATGTTATTTGTCCACCATTATAAGATCATGGAGTTGCAGGCTATGGTGCAGACATGGTCAGGTTCATATATAACCAGTCCCAGAAATGACATCAAGTAACTCTGATCACAAAGATGTGAGTCCATTCACAAAGATATGAATCTCTTAAAGGGGTAGGCCTAGAGTTCCTGAGGAACATTGTTTTGCCAATAAACACAAGAAGGACCTGAAGAAGATACAGGCCAACAGCACCAAGGCTATGAGTACACGTTCTTTGACTGTGAAAGACCTTGTAAACCTGAAGGAGGTTAAGCTCAAGATCCCAAAGGATGTCAGGTGCAAGTTCACTTGTCTTGCCTACATTGCTAAGGGTTTCAGGCTTTGCTGGCCAAAAGCCAATATTTAGACCAAGGCCCATGCCTAGGCTATACCTGCAGCTTCCACTTTAACTTCAGCTTCAGGTCCAGCTCAGCTTTCCAAAGGTGTCCATGAAATCTCCACAGGCCTCTGTCTGCCAGTGTGATGACAGAGGATTGGTGGTGACCCCTGAGCTGTTGTCTATCTGGGGCTGGAGTCCTCCTGTGCTGTTAGTACTATTAAACTTGAGCTGGGATTACAAAGTAAGAGAGGGCTGAGGTTGTAGCTCAGCAGTAGAGTGCTTGTCTAGCATGTGTGAGGCATTGGGTTCGAGTCTCAGTACCGCATAAAAATAAATAAAATAGAGGCATTGTGTCCATCTACAACAACAAAAAATTTTAAAAAAAGAGAGACAATAGATTCACCACCCTAAAAATCCCCTGTATTTCATCTGTTTGCTCTTCCCTTCCCTGTAAACACTGGCAACCATTGATATTTTTCTGTTTATAGTTTCACCTCTACTATAATGTCATATAATTGGAATCATACCATATGTAGTCATTCAGACTGGCTTCTTTTGTTTCACAATGTGATTTGAGATTCCTGCATGTCATTCTTTGACTTGATAGCTGATTTCTTTTTATTGATCAATAAGAATCCATTTTATGGGACTCAAAATATAGCTCAGTGGTACAGTGCTTGCCTTGCATTAATTAGACTCTAGGTTCAATTCCCAGCACTGAAAAAAAGAATCTTATGGATGTACCATAGTTTTATCTATTTGCCTATGGAAAGGTATCTTGGTCACTTCCAATTTCTGAGAGTTATGAACAACACTACTGTAAACATGCAGATTTTTGTGAGATAGGCATAAATTTTTAATTCAATTAGGTAAATTTCTAGGAGCATAATTGCTGGATCATATGGCAAGACTTTAGTAAGAAATCTCCAAATTGTCTTCCAGTGTGACTATACCACTTTACATTCCTATCAACACTGAATGATATTTCCTGTTATTCCACATGATTTTAGTTGTCAATGGACCTTTATTTTATTTATCTATATGTGGTGCTGAGAATCGAACCCAGTGCCTCACACATGCTAGGCAAGCGCTCTACCACTGAGCCACAAACCCTGTTATTCCACATTCTTGACAGCACTTAGTTTTATCATTTATTTTAATTTTAGTCATTCTAGTAAGTACATAGTACTCCCACTTTTTTTTTTAATATTTTTTTTGTTGTAGATGGACACAATGTCTTTATTTTATTGCTTTGTATGTGGTGCTGAGGATTGAACCCAGGGCCTCACGCATGCAAGGCAAGCGCTCTACCGCTGAGCTACAATCCCAGCCCAGTACTCCCACTTTTTAAAAAATTTTTTGCTTTTCATGACATTGACATAGTTTTTGAAGAGAATGGGTGATTTATTAAGAAGAAACTTTTAAAAATAAAACTTGCATTTTGGGATAATTTTAGACTTAAAGAAAAGTTGTAAAATGAAGCTGGGCATGGTGACACATACCTGTAATCCCAGCAACTCAGGAAGCTGAAGCAGGATGATCACAAGTTCAAGGCCAGCCTCAGCAACTTAGCAAGACCTTGTCTCAAAATAAAAATAATAAAAAAGGGGCTGGGATTGTAGCTCAGTGGTAGAGTGTTTGCCTCGCATGCGTGAGGCCCTGGGTTCGATCCTCAGCACCACATACAAAGCAATAAAATAAAGACAGTGTGTACATCTACAACTAAAAAAATAATAATAATAATAATAATAATAATAAAAAAGGGCTGAAGATTTAGCTCAGAGGTAAAGTACCCCTGGGTTCAATCTCTAATATATATATTTCCCTCTCATTCACTTTCCCTTTTGTTAACATCATATATGGTACATTTTATCAAAGCTAAGACATCAACATTGCTACATTACTTTTTTTTTTTTTTTTTGGTACGGGGGATTGAACTCAGGGGTACTCGATCACTGAGCCACATCCTCAGCCCTATTTTGTGTTTTATGTAGAAACAGGGTCTCACTGAGTTGCTTAGTGCCTTGCCATTGCTGAGGCTGGCTTTGAACTCGCGATTCTCCTGTCTTAGCCTCCCTAAGTGCTGGGATTACAGGCTTGAGCCACTGCACCCGGCTGGTACATTACACTTTTTTCAGTACTGGGGATTGAAATCAAGGCCTTGCTCATTCTGGGCAAGTGCTTTATCACTGAGCTACATCTCCAGCCCTTTTAAATACCTTTATTTATTTCTATGTGGGGCTGAGGATCGAACCCAGTGCCTCATGTGTGCTAGGCAAGCACTTTACCACTGAGCTATAACCTCAGCCCCTCCAGCTCTATTTGTTTTTGTTTTTGTTTTTTTTGGTATGGAGGATTGAACTCAGGGGCACTCGACCACTGAGCCACATCCCCAGCCCTATTTTGTGTTTTATGTAGAGACAGGGTCTCACTGAGTTGCTTAGTGCCTCGCCGTTGCTGAGGCTGGCTTTGAACTTGGGATTCTCCTGTCTCAGCCTCCCAAAGTGCAGGGATTACAGGTGTGCACCACTGCTCCTGGCTGCTCTTCTTGTTTTTATTTTTTAATTTTTTTTTGTACCAGGGATTGAATTCAGGGGCACTCAACCACTGAGCCATATCCACAGCCCTGTTTTGTATTTTTATTTATAAGCAGGGTCTCACTGAGTTGCTTATTGCCTCCCCATTGCTGAGGCTGGCTTTGAACTTGTGATCCTCCTATCTCAGCCTCCTGAGCTTGTGGGATTATAGGGCATGTGCCACCATGCTGGGCCCTCCAGCCCTTTTTTTTTTTTTTTAAATGTTTATTTTTTAGTTGTAGGTGGACACAATATCTTTATTTTATTTTTATGTGGTGCTGAGGATCGAACCCAGTGCCTCCCGCGTGCTAGGCGAGCACGCTACCACTGCGCCATAACCTCAGCCCCCCCTCCAGCCCTTTTTAAATTTTTATTTTGAGATTACCCAGGCTGACTTTGAAATTGTGATACCCCTGCCTTAACCTTCCAAGAAACTGGGATAATAAATGTGCACCTCCATGCCTGGTGATACATTACTTTTAAACTTTTTTTTTTTGGTGGTGCTGGGGATTGAACCCAGGGCCTTGTGCATGCAAGGCAAGCACTCTACCAACTGAGCTATATCTCCAGCAACCTTAAACTTTTTAAAAATATATATATGTTTTAGTTGTAGATGGACACAATACCTTTATTTTATTTATTTTTATGTGGTGCTGAGGATTGAACCTAGTGCCTTACATGTGCTAGGTGAGTACTTTTACCAATGAACCACAACCCCAGCCCTGTACATTACTTTTAAACAAACACCATATTTTGTTTGGATTTCAACAGTTCTGTCCATAACCCCTATTTCAGGATCCAGTCCAGTGATTATCTTCCTTTGCCTCTTCTGGTCTTTTGGTAATTTCTCAGTCCTTCCTTGTCTTCATGTCTTTTATGAGTTTGAAGAGTATTAGTCAGGGCTTCTATGTCCCTTTCTATGTCCCTTCTATGTCCCATCTTTTTCTTTTTACGTACTTCCTACTTTCTGGTGCTACATACAAGATGCTCTAGACTCATCTTTTTTTATCCCTGGTCTAATCCTAGAATTAGACATTTCTCCAAGGAACTCTGGTTTCTTTTACTGGGTGATGGTATTGTACTTGTTGCTATTGGGTGTCATTATCAATGGATTCTCTCAGCTGAAAATATTAGGTAATATATATAAACAAATCCCCATAGATGTGTTGTTTCTGCGTCTTTCCATCTGTATTTGTATTAAGCTAAATATGAAATTATATAGATTCTCTTACTTTCAGAGGAAATTTAGGTCATGAACAAATGTCCTCTTTGTAATTTGGTTCTTATTGAGATCTTTTTCCCCTGATAACACCTTTCAAGTGCTACAGAAAACATTGTTTTTTCTGACTTGGCAACGGTTGTGTGTTACAGGCTTATGGTCTTTGTTTAGACATGCATTCAAAGCATAAATTTTGATTCAATTGGAATGGTCCTACATTTCTGGTGTAGAGGTAATACCAGATAAACCATGATGATCATTTGTATCTTTAAATATAATTTTTATTATTTTATAAAGAAATAAGAAATCTATTTCTTTGATATCTTGGTTATATTTCTTAGAGGTTGTTATGACTTAATGTGATGTTTAGATCCTTTATTTATTTATTTAGGTACCAGGGATTGAACCCAGGAGCACTTAACCACTGAGCCAAATTCCCAGCCCATTTTTGTATTTTATTTAGAGAGAGTCTTGCTGAATTGCTTTGGGCCTTGCTAAGTTGCTGAGGCTGGCTTTGAACTCACGATCCTCCTGCCTCGGCCTCTGAAGCTGCTGGGATTGTAGACGTGTGCCACCCCGCCTGGCTTAGATTCTTTCTTTAATGATGAGCAAAAAAATTGAGTAGTCTCTCAAATATTTCTTGAAATGAAATTCATTTATTTATTTTCAATCATGAGACCTAAAATAATATTTTACTTATCTAAAAGTTAGCTACAATAGGAAATAAACCCAAAAATGTCTTTCTGGCAGCATAAGTAGTTAATTAAAATTTTTATTGACTTCCTTCTAGCAAACCCAGCTTTTTCTTTTATGTATAGGGTCTGCCTGTTTGGTTCTTTAAATCAAGAGCTAAAATTAGAGGCACTGCTACAAGATTACTAAAAGTATTAACTTGATCACAAAGGTTAAGAAAGGAAAGTTACAAAATATAAAACAGTAAAACTCAAAGAAGTCACATTATTAACAGTTTTTTGGTTTTGGGTTTTTTTTTGCAAAGAGTGTCTCATCTTTGTGGCCCTAAATCTTTTTTTTTTTTTTTTTTTTTTTATAATACACTCTTATTTTTTTTAAATATTTTTTAGTTGTAGGTGGATACAATATCTTTATTGATTTATTTATTTTTTTATGTGGTGCTGAGGATCGAACCCAGTGCCTGAAGCATGCGAGGCAAGCGCTCTACCACTGAGCCACAATCCCAGCCCCTGTGGCCCTAAATCTTGAGGGTAGAATTGCATTGGTTGTCCAAAGTGATCATCCTGAAAAGTTTAAATGATTTTCACTACACTTTGTTCAATAAGACCAGGAAGTATTTATTTTTTCTTTGATTTTTATTTTAAAAGTTACATAAAATGAAAATGTTTCAGGAATAAATATAAATCTGGCAAAGCTGGCTATCTAGAACATCTCATTTCCTAATCAGTTTTGCTATAATTTTCCCTCTATTTTGCATTTATTTTCAGTGTTTGTTTCTATCATGTCCTCATCCACTTGTAGTATGAAGACTCTTGTTTGCAGATTTTAGGAATTTTACCAATATTGTAATTCTGTACTTCTGGTTCTTTATGTGATAGGTTTAAAAATAAAATTTTGAGCTGGGGTTGTGGCTCAATTGCAGAGCACTTGTCTAGCACGTGTGAGGCATTGGGTTTGATTCTCAACACCAGATAAAAAAAATAAAATAATCATACATGTGGTGCATGCCTGTAATCTCAGCAGCTCAGGAGGGTGAGGCAGGACAATTGTGAGTTCAAAGCCAGCCTTAGCAACTTAGCAAGGTGCTAAATAACTCAGTGAGACCCTGTCTCTAAATAAAGCATAAAAAAGGGCTGGGGATGTGGTTCAGTGGTTAAGCCCCACCTGGGTTCAATCCTCGGTACCAAAATAAATTAATTAATAAATAATATAAAGGTATTGTGTCCGTCTCCAACTTAAAAAAAAAATCTTATGAAAACTTCGTAGTCTAGAGTTAGCATGGGTGCTTCGTTTGGGAGTAAAGGCCAAATCACATATTGGAAATCTCTGTGCAATAAATTTTTTTGTGTGTTTTTGTATTTTTGTGCTATAGAAGACTACTTGCTAATTTTGAGCAACATTTGATAAGAGAGATTCCTCTAAACAAAATGTGGACAGTACCTTTGAGGAGGAGTATTATTTTTTTACCAGTGATTGAACCCAGGGCCACTTGACCTTGAACCACATCCCCATCCCTTTACTTTTTATTTTGAGACAGGGCCTCACTAAGTTGCTGAGTCTGGTCTTGAACTTGTAATCCTCCTGCCTCAGCCTCCAATTCCCTGGGATTACAGGTGTGGCCACCACGCCCTACTTCCCTTTGAGTATTATTGGTGGGATATGACTTTTAAAAGTAATAATGAATCTGCTTTCTGTAGTTTAAAAAGGAATAGATTGCTCTTACAGCCAAAGAAGCAATTTTCCTAAGAACTCTAACATGAGTTAGGCCCTTCTTGAACCAGAGACTGAAATAAGGATTTAGTCTGAAGTCAGTCTAAAATCTCTGAATGATTCTGGGATGATGCTTATAATAACAGCACAATAATGATAGCTATTGTTTACTTAACACTTTGTATTTGCTAGGCCAACTGTTAGTACTACTACTCATGTAAAGTCACTGATTTGTATGACCTGGTCCTTTCCATTTTGATCCTCTCTCAGCCCATTTGACCACATTGGTCACATTTCTGTTCTTTACTCTTTCCTAACTGTTTTAGACATTTCATACGTGCCTGAAACATTCTTTGTTATTCTTTACTTGGTCAATCCCTGTTACTTTCTTTTAGTTCTCTGCCTAAAGAATCACTTTCTCAGTGAGACTTTCCTAGTGTAGACCTGGTGTCTTTGCTATACTCTCTCTTTTTTTTTTTATTTAAATATTTTTAATTGTAGATGGATGCAATATCTTTATTTATTTATTGTTAGGTGGCTCTGAGGATCGAACCCAGTGACTCACACATGCGAGGCAAGCGCTCTACCACTGAGCTACAGCCCCAGCCCTGCTATACTCTCTTATAGTACTTGCCCCTGGGCTCTTGTGCACAGCCTGTACTCAGTGCCTAACACAGTATATCCTCACATGACCTGACAAGTGCAAGCCTATTTGGTGGGTAGGAGAATAATACAAATATTTGGGTGAATTCTTTTTCTTTTTTTTTTTTTTGGTACTGGAGATTGAACTCAGGGGCACTTGACCACTGAGCCACATCCCCAGCCCCATTTTATGTTTTATGTAGATACAGGGTCTCACTAAGTTGCTTAGCACCTTGCCATTGCTGAGGCTGACTTTGAACTCGCAATTCTCCTGTCTCAGCCTCCCTAAGTGCTGGGATTACAGGCTTGCGCCACTACACCCGGCTGGGTGAATTCTTTTTTGGGGGGTAGGGTGGGAGGATTCTTAACATGTACTGGGGGAAATCTCCTTTAGTCTTCGCACAACAGTTAAATCATTGTAGACCAGTTCATTATCCTCTGTGTTAGTTTCCTCATCTGTCAAATGTGGATGATGATATCACCTTCAGAGTTTTGAGGATTAAATGAGTACAAATGAATTGCTTAGAATGGTGCCTGGCACATAATGTATGCAGGAAGTGTGCATAAGGAACCTGGTGGTGTTATGATGGATGATAAAACTGAGGCTCAGCTAGTCTGTAGCAGAGCGGGCTTATTTTTTGATTTTGTGGTACTGGGCATGGAACCCAGGGGCACTGTACCACTGAGCTATATTACCAATGCTTTTTATTTTTTGAGACAGGGTCTCACTAGGTAGCCCAGGATAGCCTCTAACTTGGAGTCCTCCTGCCTCAGCCTCCTGAGTAACTGAGATTACAGGTGTGTGCCACTCCATCCAGCAAGGTTTAGACTGAATTTAATCTTGACCAGAGCTCTCTAAAGTTAGATTTACTGCAGGCAACTGTTCTGTGTTGACTTTGCCAAAGTGATAGATTCCAAAAATTAATTACACTTTTTTAGTGGATTTTTTAAAAAATTGTTTTTTTAGTTGTAGATGGACACAAATATATTTATTCATCTATTTTTATATGGTGCTGAGGATCGAATTCAGTGCCTCCCACATGCAAGGCAAGCGCTCTACCACTGAGCCACAATACCAGCCCTTTTAGCGGATTTTATAGTCAAAGAGTAAGCAAAAAATCTTATCTGAAAATTTTATTAATAAGCAGTTTTTTACTTTGAAAAAGGATTTACTTCAGAATTGTATTGAACATATGTTTTCCAACACATTGGAAATATACATTAACATACAAAATTTTCTTTATAAATAACAAGGGACTTTTTTTAATGATTTGATGAAATTTTGCCATTTTGATAATTATATACTGGAGTGCAAAGTACTATGCTAGATGCTGGTATGATAATGAATAGAATTTAGTTTCATCTTGAGAAGAATGTGTTAAAAAACAAAAACAAACAAAACAAAACAAAAACTAGTTTCTTCTTTTGAAGAAGATAGTGTGCCCAAAAAACATTCAAGAGGGAAAAATGAGTTGTAGTTTATAGGATGAATATGGGCAGATCCAGCTTCAAAGTTCTAAGCTAGAATTTTAAAGTTTTAAAACTCTTAAAAACATTGTTTTAAAGACATTAAAGGTCATTGTAAATTTTTTTGTTTTTTGTTTTTGATACCGAGGATTGAACTCAGGGTTACTTGACCACCGACCCACATCCCCAGCCCTATTTTGGCTTTTATTTAGAGACAGGGTCTCACTGAGTTGCTTAGCACCTCGCCAATGCAGAGGCTGGCTTTGAACTTGCAATTCTCCTGTCTCAGCCTCTTAAAGTGCTGGGATTACGGGCGTCTGCCACCACACCCAGGCTATGTAATTTTTTTAAAAAGGCAGAAATGGATATTATGTTTTCAGAAGTAGTCTGGTTAGCAGTTTTCTATGAATCCTTCTAGAAAATTCTGATGTGCAAACATGTACAATACTATATTGGTTTCCTAAGGGTGCTGTAACAAATTACCACATATTTGGTGGTTTAACACAACAGAAATTACTTTCTCAGTTTGGGAGATCAGAAATCCAAACTGAGATATACAGAGTTAAACATCAAAGTGTCTGCAGGACCATACTCCTTCCAGAGACTCTAGAAGAGAATCTCTCTTGTGTCTTCCAGCTGCTGGTGGCTGCTGGCATTTCTTGGCTTGTGGCCACATTACTTCAGCCTATTCTAATCTTTCTTTGATCTGTCTTCACATCACCATCTCCACTGGGTGTCACATTTCTCTCTTTCTCCCTCTTATGAAAACCCACCTGGATAACCTACCCATCTCAAGGTCCTTAATTTAATCACCTCTGCAAATATTCCTTTTTCCAAATAATGTAACATTTTTAGGTTTCAGGAATTACAACCTTGAACATGAGATGTCTTCCCACTTTTAATTTCTTTCATCAATGTTTTGTAGTTTTCAGTTTTACTTCCTTGGTAAAAAATACTTGCTTTATGTCTAAGTCTTTTATTATTTTTGATGCTATTATAAATGGAATTGTCTTCTTAATTTCCTTTTTGAATTGTTCATCTATTCACAACTGGCACAGTTTCTTTTGAAATGCAACTAATTTTGTGTGTTGTTTTGTACCATGCAACTTTGCTGAGTTTATTAGTTCTAACAGTTTTTTTGTTCAGTCTTTAGGAGTTTTCACATATAGTATCATGTCATCTGTGAACAGAAATAATTTTATGTGTTTTCCAATTTGAGTGCCTTTTATTTCTTATTAATTGCTCTGGTTAAAACTGTCAATACTATGTTGACTAGAAGTGGCAAGAACCATTTACTTGGCTTATTCCTGATCTTAGACAAAAAGTTTTTTCAGTCTTTCATCATTGAGTATGTTGTCAGCTTCAGGTTTTATGTAAAGTATATTTATTATGTTGAGAAAGTTTTCTTCTATTCCTAGTTTGTTCAGTGTTTTTAATAAGAAAGGGTATTAAATCCTGTCAAATGCTTTTTCTGCATTAGTTGAGATTGTTATATGGTTTTTGCTTTTCATTCTGTTAATGTGGTATATTACCTTAATCTTTTTCATATGTTGAGCCATTCTCCTAATCTAGGAAATAAATCCCCCTTGATCATGATGTATTATTTTTATTATTTTTATTTTTTTATTTTTTTTAAATATTTATTTTTTAGTTGTAGGTGGACACAATATCTTTATTTTATTTTTATGTGGTGCTGAGGATCGAACCCAGTGCCTCCCGCATGCTAGGCGAGCACGCTACCACTGCGCCATAACCCCAGCCCTGATGTATTATTTTTAATTATTTGTTTATTTTTTAGTTTTTGGTACTGGGAATTGAACCCAGGGGCAACTTACCATCTAGCTACATCCCTATCCTTTTTATTTTTTGTTTTGAGACAGTCTCACTGAGTTGCTCAGGGCCTTGCTAAGTTGCTGAGGCTGGCCCTAAATTTGTGATCCTCCTGCCTCAGCTTCCCCTGGGATTACATGCATGCACCACTGTGCCCAGCATTATTTTAATGTGCTGTTGAATTTGGTCTGCTATTATTTTATTTTTGCACTGTGGAGTATAAGTTTTTAAATTATAAAATTCTGTTAGCTGGAGGCAGAACTTTTTTTCCCCGACTCAGCTGAAGAACTAGATTATTGCCAATGCCTATATCCTGTGCAATTCTCCTTATGTGTCCCTGGTTATATTCTCTGCCTCCTCTGTGCTGCTTTTTTATTCTCCCATGCTTTCCTTTTTTAAAAAAAAATATTTTCTTAGTTATCAATGGACCCCCATTATTTATTTATTTATTTATTTATTTATATGTGGTGTTGAGGATCGAACCCAGTGTCTCGCACATGCTAGGCAAGTGCTCTACCACTGAGCCACAACCCCAGTCCATGCTTTCCGTCTTGATTTAACCACAAATACATGTATCTCTAAATACTATATTGTTTGAGTTTGTATAATCATACTGTATGTTCTTTAGCAACTAGCTCTTTTTTTTTT
Organism: Xerus rutilus; assembly: GCA_028644305.1. NCBI lineage: Eukaryota > Metazoa > Chordata > Mammalia > Rodentia > Sciuridae > Xerus > Xerus rutilus. The sequence continues at coordinate 17,083,116 of CM053399.1, forward strand.
TTTTTTTTTTGCAACTAGTGGTTTTTCACTCATCATGGTTAGATGCATCCATGTAAGCATGTAGGTACTAATAGCTGTTTTCATGACTATAGACTATCTTTCCTGTAAATATACCACAGCTTTTTAATTGTCTCCTGTCAATGAGTTTTTTTTAATTGAGATTTAATTCACATACCATAATGTTTTATCTTTTTTTTTTTTTTTTTGGTCCTAGGGATTGAACTCGGGGGTACTCGACCACTGAGCCACACCCCTAGCCATATTTTATATTTTATTTAGAGGCAGGGTCTCACTGAGTTGCTTAGCGCCTCGCCATTGCTGAGGCTGGCTTTGAACTCTCAATTTTCCTGTCTCAGCCTCCCAAAGTGCTGGGATTACAGGTGTGTGCCACCATGCCTAGCTCTTTTTATGATTTTTTTAATAACTTTTATTTATTAATTTGTATGTGGTCCTGAGGATCAGACCCAGTGCCTCACCTGCACTAGGTGAGCACACTACCGCTGAGCCACAACCCCAGCCCTCTTTTTATGATTTTTAACATGCAGCTATCACTACTAATTCCAGAACATTTCCATCACCCCCCAAAGAAACTGTATACCCAGTAGCAATCATTCCCCATTCCCTTCTCCTTTCTTCCTACCTAGCAATTACTAATTTACTTTCTATCTCTCAGTATTTACCTAAGCTAGGCAATTTCATAACAGTGGGATTATACAACATATGATCATTTGTATCTGGCATCTTTCACCTAGCATAATATTTTCAAGGTCATCCATGTTGTAGCATTTCTTACTTCATTTCTTATTGTGATTGAATGATATTTCATTATATGGATACCATATTTTGTTTACTCATTCATTAGTTGATGGATATTTGGGTTGTTTCCATGTCAGGGCTATTGTGAATAATGCTGTTATGAACATTTATGTATAAGTTTTTGTGTGGACTTAATGTCTTCAATTCTATTAGAAATGGGTTGTTAATTTCAACTGTTTTTTCAAACAGATGTGTCAATTCATGTGCTCATCAGCAATATACAAAAATTCCAGAACCTCTTTCTTTTTCTTTTTTTTTGGTACTGGGGATTGAACCCAGGGGGCACTTAACCACTGAGCCACATCCTCCTGTTTCAGCTTCCAGAGTAGCTGGGATCATAGATGTGTGCCACTGCACCAGGCAAGAACCTCTCCCCCCTTTTTGATATATATTTTTTTTAGTTGTAGATGGACACAATATTTTTATTTTATTTATTTACTTTTTATGTGGTGCTGAGGATCAAACCCAGGACCTCACTCATGCAAGACAAGCACTCTACCACTGAGCCACAGTCCCAGCCCAAAGAACCCTTTTTTCTTAAAGCTTTTTGAAAGTTTCTTAGATTTTCTTATAAGCTTATTTTTACCTCCTAATCAAGAGAATTATACTTTTGAAAATAAAGATATTTAATATGACTTACTATATGAAAAGAGTATTTATTGCAGACTTTTATTTAGGCTATGGAAAAACTTATCTGAATATCAAAAATTCATACTGTCTAAAGGATATAACATGCTTTTTTTTTTCCCCCTTAGTACCGAGGACTTAACTTAGGGGCACTCAACCACTAAGCCACATTCTCAGCCCTATTTTGTGTTTTATGTAGAGACAGGGTCTCACTGAGTTGCTTAGTGCTGCACCATTGCTGAGACTGGCTTTGAACTCGCGATTCTCCTGTCTCAGCCTCCCAAAGTGCTGGGATTACAGGCATGCACCAACACGCCTGGCTCAGTTTTTTCTTAACTGCTAAAATGTGGGAACAACCCACATATCTTGAACTGGTAAAGGAACAAAATGTATATCACACAATGGAATACTATTCGGTGATAAAAAGGAAGAAACGGCTGTTATGTGCACTTGCATGGTTGCTGTCAGTGCTTTTGGGTTTTTTTGTTTTTGGTTTATTTTTAGCAGTGTTGGGGATTGAGCGCAGGGCCTCATACATGCTAGGTAAGCACTCTTACCACTGAGCCATGCCCCAACCCTTGATCTCAGCTATATTACACTAAATGTAAGAAGCCAGACTCAAAAGACTACATACTGTTTGATGCCATTTCTATAATATTGTGGAAAAGGCAAAAATAATAATGATAATACTGTAAGAAGAGAATACCAATCAGTGGTCCTAGGAGTGAGGAGAAGAGTTCAGTACAAAGGGCACAAGGGAATTTTTTGGACTGATAGAGATAGTCTTGATTGTGGTGAATATGTTACTCTGTGTTTGTTAGAGCTCAGAACTATATGCTGAAAAGAGTGGATTTTACTGTACATGTAAGAGCTATATCTTAGTAAACCCAACTTAAAATAATATCTCTTGGGGGCTGGGGATATAGCTCAGCTGGTAGAGTGCTTGCCTTGCATGCACAAGACTCTGGGTTTAATCCCCAGCACCACACACACACAAATAAAATAAATAAATAAAAGCTCTTAGCTCAAGGACTTTCCCCTATTTTTTTTTTTTTTTTTTGGAGGAGTGGGTGCGGGAATTGAACTCAGGGGCACTTGACCACTGAGCCACACTCCTAGCCCTATTTTCTATTTTATTTAGAGACAGGGTCTCACTGAGTTGCTTAGCACCTTGAGGCTGGCTTTGAACTTCCAATCCTCCTGCCTCAGCCTTCCCATGCACTGGGATTACAGCCGTGTGCCACCATGCCCAGCTCCCCTCTCTTCTTTAATCCTTGATTTCTGCTGCTCTGACAGCTGGGAACACTGGGAAGTTGGAGCAGCCATTGTGAGAGGGCTAAATATTTGCTTTATAACTTTAAAAGAAATATGGTAGATAAACTAGACAATATTTGTTGAACACTGTATATTTTATTTAATATACATAACACTTTTTATTCTAGGCATTGTTCTAAGCACTTTATAAATGTAAGCTTAATTCATTTAATTGTCCTGATAACCCTGAGATAGATACTGTTGTAACCAGAGTACTAACTAGGTCAGAGGACCCTGACTGTGGAACCAGACTCATCCATTTTCCCCAATTAACTAAACAGGAGACAAGTGGTGGAGAACACAGGAAAGGAATTTTATTCTCAGTGTGGCGGCATTGGGAAGAAAAAGGATCAGCATCTTCAACCCTGTCTTTAGGGTATTGACAAGAGCTTCAGGATTATGTAGGGAAGGAACAAGGTGGTGAGGGTATTTATAGTCAAACAACCTTGATCAAATTGTGATCTGGTTGGTCATTACCTCGGTATCGGCCATGTACACTCTTGTTAGGGATGAGGAAGTTGCTGTTCCCTGGCAGTATTTTCAGCTCTTGTTACAGGGTGTTTAACATGTCAGACCTGTGATCCTGGAATCCAAAATGGTTGCAGGAGAGAATGACTCAGAGAAAGAACAATTCAGATAGGCAAGATGGAGTTAGGACAATAACTGAATCCTCTTTCAGGTTTAGGGAAATGACTGGAGACCTCTAGGCTTTGTTCCACCGCTCTGAAACAGGACATTGTAAAAGCTGTTAGTTGACAATCTATTAATTATGATATCCCTTCAAATCTTGAAAACATTCTAGTTGCTCTTAATTTGGTATCTTCATCCTTGAAATGGGGGGATTATCACTCTTACATGAACATTCCTTAAATGATTAACATGTCTACATGTAGGGTTGAGCAGGTATCTGACCCAAAATTTAAGGTAGCAAAGGAGACAGATGTAAAATGAAAGCAGAAATGCTAAGCTTTTGTACTGCTTTTAGTTATCTGTTGGATATCTGCAAGCCCAAGTGAAGTCATTGCTTTTTAGCAAAAGCGGTCTCTAAGTCTCTGTTACACTATTATTTTTCTCATTTTACAATAGACAAAAGAAGCACAACAAGGTTGGAATTTGCCCACAGCCACAGAGTTGATAAATGGGATAGCCAGGGCATGAACTCATTTTGGCTGCAGAATCCATCACCTTAATCTCTATACTTCACTGCTTTTTCTTTGTTGAATATTATATGATAAAGAATTCCAGTTGACGCTTAAAACTTTCTTTTCCCTTGTTGGTTATGTATGTTTTATGTATTTTTTCTTCTATTGTTTCTTCTTCTTCTTTTTCTTCTTCTTTTTTTTTTTGATATTGGGAATTGAACCCAGGGGCACTTGACCACTGAGACACATCCCCAGCCCTTTTTTATATTTTATTTGGAGACAGGGTCTTGCTGAGTTTTTTAGGGCCTTGCCACGTTGCTGATGCTGGCTTTGAACTCACCATCCTCCTGTCTCAGCCTCCCAAGCTGCTGGGATTACAGAGGTATGCCACCACGCCTGGCTTCTTCTATTATATCTTTTGTTTTTTGGTGGTTTTTTTTTTGGTACTGGAGATTGAACTCAGGGGCACTCGACCACTGAGCCACATCGCCAGCCCCATTTTGTGTTTTATGTAGAGACAGGGTCTCACTGAGTTGCTTAGCGCCTTGCCATTGCTGAGGCTGGCTTTGAACTCGCAATTCTCCTGTCTCATCTTCCCTAAGTGCTGGGATTACAGGCTTGTGCCACCGTGCCTGGCTCTATTATAACTTCTTATAAGCAGAAAAAATTATGGTGTAGAGATTTTTTTAAAGCATAAGAAATGCCATCTTCTAATACCTGAATTGTTTTCCAGTTTTCATTATATACATGTGAAACATTTACCAAATCATTCCTTATATTAAGGAAACAGTTACTGCCCAGTAATTTGTTGAATTACAAAGGATTTATACATTCCATTTAGTCTTTGTTATAGTAAACAAAAAGAAGCAATAATGAAAATAGGGCTGGGGATTTAGCTCAATGGTAGAGCCTTGCATAGCATGCATGAGCTTCAGTCTCTGGGGTTAATACCCAGCACCGCAAAAATAGAAAAAGAAAAATCCAAGAATTATTCAGGAGTATTTATATAAAATGGACCAAAGATAGAAATCCCTGTAGTAATAATTTTGAAGCTCAGATGTCTGAGAGTGAACCATACAATCAATGGTTTCTTTCTAATTTTTAATTCACTAGAAAGTGTAGCACTGGATAGCATCCATTTGTGTGTGTGTGTGTGCGTGCGCACTTGCGCAATTATGCTTATTGAAGTTCATCTGCACTCTTATAATAAAATGCTAGATAATAGTATTGGTCATATCTTTTGTAATAAATATTTATTGAGTACTTATTTTGTAACACACTGGGAGAAAATGATAATTAAGATACTATTCAGCCCTTACCCTAGAGGTACTCAAAATCTGATGAGGAAGGCTGATCTGCAAACTATTACCCGCAGAACAGTGATAAGCTTGATGGGGATGTAATGAGAGGTGTTAATTGCCAGAAATATCATTCACTGTAAAAGCATTGAATGAGATTGTCTTGGCAGTTCAAAATCAGACTATTCGAATCCTAATCAGCTTCTCCCTGCTACAACTTTACTCTAAAATTCTCTGAGACCTTCAGAATAAGGGTAACTTCCACGAATCTGTTCCCTACTTTTCATGTCTGTCCTTTGGAATCTAAATTTCTACTTGAACCCCTGTTCAGACTGGAAATATTAGGTTAAATGGTCTCACTGAAATTAGTCCCATACTAGTTTGCTAATGGCCTAAGGCTCTAGTAATGATTAGTATGTTTATTCATCATGGGGGAGTATAGGCTTAAAAGTACATAAATCTCTTTCCTTTTGGTATGATGAAGAGACAAAATGCAGAAATTCTTCCTATGAAGAGAAAATTGAAAGTTATTAATAACCTTTGGAGATTTCAAAGACTAAGACCTAACTCCTTGAGATTCTAATGCATTTTCTCCTACAATTTTCAGTAACTTTTTATGTCAAATTAGATGAATGAACATCACAATTGTATTTTGCATGCACTATTTCTTTTTTTTTTTTTTCAAATATTTTTTAGCTGTAGATGGACACAATGTTTTTATTTTATTGCTTTGTATGTGGTGCTGAGGATCGAACCCAGGGCCTCACGCATGCGAGGCAAGCGCTCTACCGCTGAGCTACAATCCCAGCCCCTGCATGCACTATTTCTTTACTTACATAAAGCCGTAGTGAATTCTTGGACATTTTTCACAATGTCGCATTTCACTCACAAGAAGGAGGAAGATAGCCAGTCATGTTGGGGCACACCTGTAATCCCAGAGACTTGGGAGGCTGAGGCAGGAGGATCACAAGTTTGAGGCCAGCCCCAGCAATTTAGTGAGGCCCTCAGCAACTTAGCGAGGCCCTGTCTCAAAATAAAATTTAAAAAGGGGCTAGGGATGTGGCTCAGTGGTTAAGCACCCTTAAGCTCAATTTCTGGTACCAAAAAAAAAAGATGGAGGAGTATTTTTCTATTTTGCTTCCTATTACCTTTCTGCCCGTCTGGTATGATTACCTTCAATTCCTCTTGTATAAGAACAGTCTGTGAAAGGCTCAGGTGAGGCATTGCGGGCTGCTGGCATTCCTTTCTGGGCATTTGAATTGCCATTTGAAGACTTGCTCAACTCTAAGGAAAGTTAAAAGAAACAACAGTTTATAAAATGGGCACTGTTGTATTTACCCCGGTAGTTTGGCTGTTACCTGAAGTAATTTTTTTATCCCTGGAGGAGGGATTAGGATTGTGATATTGGGAAATGGTCATTTCCTTTGTCTCTGGACCATTCATTACCTGTGTTACCACCAAAAAAGAGGTGGACTCAACTCCAGTAGTCTTCGTAGTTGATCCTGCACTTGCCTCTTGCCTGGGAAAGCCTGTGGACTGGAGGCAGTACCCTGAGGGCTGCAAAACCTTTGGGCAAAGGCATGCTGCGGCCCCTTTAAGCCTCCAGTGTGCTCGTGGAGAGGCACTGAGGGTGGGGCGGGCACTGACAGCAGTGCTCTGGGCCCCGCCCCCGGAGGAGGCGTTTCCCAGCGGCCCGCCGCACCAATGCCTCCGCCGCCCGCCTGCCGGGTATTCCTGCTGATCCTGCTCCGACCTTAGGGCCCCCGACCTCTCCCTGCTTGGGAGCGTAAGTGTCAGATTGCGGTTGAGGGGCAAACATCCCCATGTCGGTGCCGGAAGTCCTGGTGGACAGTACTGGGGACTTTCCTGGCCTATCATAGGCTAAGGCAGTGAAAGAGCGTAAACAATGCCGGCTGCAGTGAGCTAAAGCCTGGGCATCCGCTCTACTTCTGGGTGTTGACAGCGTCCCTAGGATGCTTGCTCAGATATGCAGTGGGTGAGCGGCGCCCACGACCTGGCTTTGCCCCAGCCTAGTTTCTACCTATGGTGAGGAGAGGATTGCTTTTACCAGAGTATAACCCAGTTAAGCTGGATGGGTGGAGCTGACTCAAGTGCTCTGGGCCTTTGGTCCTTAAAGCTGGGATTTGGACACCTGGGTAACTTTGGGATGAGTAAGCATTAGGTTTTCAGTCGCCTTGGTACACTAGCGCAGTAACTCAAAGTTGACCTAATTCACAGCCGGGTTTAGCTTTCTATCTCCCCAGAGGCCTGTGTTTGTATCCATTTTCTCTTTTGGAGACATTGACAGTGACCATCTATTAGAGTCCAGTTAACCTTCCTTGCTGATAGAATAGCACTGTAAAAGACAGCTCTTTACCTGTTTCATCTCTGAGGGAATTTGCAGGAAGCCATGATCCCAGAATGAGAAAAGAAACACAGCAAAGTTTGCTTAGATTACCTGCTGGAGAAGCACTTCAGATTTCTTGTCTCTGGTTAATGCAGAATATGCCAGCAAGAGGATAACATTTGTCCTGGTTAATGGGTAATTCTTGGAGGCAGTAAAGTTTTTAAATTAGAGGGAAAGACTTGTCATTTTTGCTACCTGCTAGAGATGAGATTTTTGTCTGGCTTTGGCCAAATAATAAAAGTCTTAAATTTTCTATGACAGTTACATAACTGTATGCTTCTTTGGTACAGTTGTCCTTCCTAGACATGGTTGGAGTAAAGATTTCTGAGCATGTTCATGCATTCTTTTTTATCTTTGTTCATAATTACTGTCTAATTTTTTAATGAACCACACCCTAGTTGTCATTCAAAGGTTTGTTTTATAGTTATTTTTTTATTTTCTGTATGTGTTGTTTTGAGATAGGTACTAGTATGTTGCCGGGGCTGGCCCCAAACTCCTGGGCTCAAGCAATCCTGCATCAGCCTCCAAAGTAACTAGGACTACAGGTGCACCGCCATGCCTGACTTAGAGGTTACAGATTGCTTTTTTTTTTGGTACCGGGGATTGAACTCAGGGGCACTTGACCACTGAGCCACATCCCTAGACCTATTTTGTGTTTTATTTAAAGACAGAGTCTCACTGAGTTGCTTAACCCCTCACCATTGTTGAAGCTGGCTTTGAACTTGCAATTTTTCTGTCTCAGCCTCCCAAAGTGCTGGGATTACAGGCCTGTGCCACCGTGCCTGGCTGCAGATTGCATTTTTAGTGGGCAGAAAATTTCCTTAAGTTTCCCTCAGACTCATCTTGTGCTTCTACAGTAGCATCTGGTTAGCCAGACATGATAGTCCAGGAAAGGTAATCAAGTCCAGATCTTTTGTATTGTAATAGTGAAGAGCTTTTGTAAGTCACAATCTTGAAAATTTGCCATAAAATAGTTGTACTGCCAATGCTTCTTTCCAAGTAGAAGTAAAAAACAATCTATTTAGTAGCTCTATAATTATTCTTATAAACTCTCAAAGTAGAGGAATTTAAATTAAAAGGACACTACACTTGAGCCCTTGGGTGTTTAGGGAAAACTGGTGGGCTGTGAAGTAGGAGACAAGTTCTAGGCCCAGCTCTAGCATTACTCATGACGTAATCTCTCTGTGCCTTACTTTAGTTGGTTGAAGAATGAGAAAATGCTAGATTGCTAGGCCCTATATTTTACAATAGGACATGGTACATAATAATGTGAACAGTTTGGAATTCTAAGTTCTACCTTTATGTATAACCTTGAAAGCATTTCTTAAACCCTGGTCTAAAAATAAACAATTGCATCTAAATGTTTTTCAGCAGCTGTGTGAGCTATATGGTATTTGAGCTCTTTGAGACCTTAGATATATCAATGGGGTAAGGTGATGATATTTCTGTAGAACAGATTTATTTTAGCTGTTCTCCTTGCCTTTGCCTCTGTTTTAAACTGGGCTAAAATCTCCTAAGAGCGCTGAACAATTTGAAATTTCTAGATATTTCAGTAGGGACTAGAATGTATGAATCATATAGCAAGCATAATATATAGTTCAGATTAATCTTACTAATGCCTCTCTTTCTTGGCAATTTTATTTGCTCTCAAGGCATCAAACTCTGCTATTTAATGAAAAATTTGATTTTCTGTTTTTATGTTTATAAAATTCAGACCCCTCTATTCATTCCTGGTACCATATTTTTAATCACTTGAAGATCAGATTTCCTAAGTCTAAAACCAAACTCATCATAATCCCTTGCCTCTCCTCCCAAAGACTCTCCTTCAATCTCTCCTGCCCCACCTCTTTCCATTTCTACTGTCAAGACCTCTAGTTCTGGCTCTTCTTGATATATATGTTTTTGTACCAGGAATTTAACCTAGGGGTGCTTAACCACTGAGCCACATCCCCAGCCCTTTCTATTTTTTATTTTGAGACAGGAACTTGCTAAGTTGCTGAGGCTGGTTTTGAACTTGTGATCCTCCTGCCTCAGCTTCCTGAGCTGCTAGGATTAAAAGCGTGTGTCACAATTTTAGTCCTGGAGTACTGCAGTAATTTCCTATCAAACCTATTTTGCTTCCTTTCCAGTTCATTTTACCTAAATTTATCTGTCTGAAATAATAAAGTAGGATTATGTTATTGCCCTGTTTCAATTAACCAGCATTTCCAGCTGTTTAGCTTAATATAATTATTTCCATGATATGACCGTATACTCAGATCTTATACTTTCTGATCTTATATTCCCATAATGGAGTGTTCTCTAAACATGGTCAGTATTTTCCTACTTCTGAAACTTTTGCCTTTCATGTTTCTTCAGCCTGCAATATCTTCTTTCCACCATTTCGTTGTTGTTTGTTTGTTTGTTTGTTTGAACAGGGATTAAACCCAGGGGCTCTTAACCACTGACCCACATCCCTGGCCTTTTTAATTTTTAATTTTGAGGCAGGGCTTTTCTAAGTTGCTGAGGGTGGCTTTAAACTTGTGATCCTCTTGCCTCAGCCTCCCGAGTTGCTGGGATTACAGGCTATGCTGCCACCCCTGGCTTCTATCAGCTGTTTTTAAAAAAAAAATTCCACCTATCATTCATCACTAAGTTCAAATGTGATCCTTTCTATTAAGTTTTCACTGATCATCCCTCACACGCTGCTAATCCCACTTTTGAACTACCATAACCCTTATAATCCCTGCTCATGGCACTTTCCATCTACAACATATTTCATATTATAATGATTAGTTTACATATATTTTATATTATACTTTGTTTACATATCATATTTTTAGTATTGTAAATTTCTTGAGAATACCATTGTTTACTAGAAAGGAGATTGAGAGAATATTTTAAATTTCATGGAGTAATCTCTTATTAGATCCTGCTATTAGAAAGGACTCACCTTTACAGACAACCCATGTACCTGTGAAATGATTGGTAGTTTTAACAAATTATTCTTATCTCAGGCTTTTTTTTTTTTTTTTTTTTTTGTAGCAGGGATAGAACCCCGGGGCACTTAACCAGTGAGCCACATCTCCAGCCACTTTTGTAACTTGAGACAGGATCTCACTAAGTTGCTGAGGCTGGCTTTGAACTTGGACCTGCCTCAGCCTCCCAAACTACTGGGATTACAGGCATGCACCACCATGCCAGGCTTGTTGTTTTTTTAAAAAAAAACAGTCTTACTAGCTGGGCGCAAGCCTGTAATCCCAGCACTTAGGGAGGATGAGACAGGAGAATCGCGAGTTCAAAGCCAGCCTCAGCAATGGCTAGGCACTAAGCAACTCAGTGAGACCCTGTCTCTACATAAAACACAAAAGAGGGCTGGGGATGTGGCTCAGTGGTCATACCCCTGAGTTCAAGCCCCGGTACCAAAAAAAAAAAGAAAAAAGAAACTGTCACACCTCTTAGCCATCAAACACCACCAAAACCAGTACCTTCAAACATTCAAATCATAGGCAACCACTAATCTGTTTTCTTTGCCCTAATCTGGACAATTTGTAAAAATGGAATCATACTATATATAGTCCTTTTTAAATGGTTTCTTTGACTGAGCATGATGTTTTCAAGGTTCATCCATGTTATAATCTGTGTCAGTACTTTATTTCCTTATATTTATAATAATGGCATATTTACTTATAATAATACTTTGCTATGGATTTAACACATTTATCTATTTGATAGTTGATGGGCATTGGGGTTATTTTCATTTTTTGGTTATTATGAATGTTTGGTTTTAATTTACTGTATATATTGAAAATATTATGGAAACTGGAAAGAAAAAAGGAAACAACGAAAGGGAGGGAGAATCTTATGAAAATAGAAGGGAGACTAGTACAGTAGAGGAGGAGGAGAGGAAAGGGGAGATACCAGGGCATGAGAATGACCAAATTATATTGTTATAGTATGTGCCTGTACAAATATATAACAACAGATCCTACTGTTATATATGTTTATAATGCACACAAAAAATAATTTAGTTGTTTATCTCAAGTAAAGGTCTTTTTTTCAACTCTCTGGGAATAAGGGTTGCTAGGGGAGAGGCTGAACTGTATGGTTACCCTAAATCACAGACTGTGGTAATGTCTCTCTTAGCCAAGGGCAGATGAGTAGTAGTTAGTCTTGGTTATGATGCAGCTGCTGATTAGGGATAATTCTCCCTTCCTAACTAACTATATTTTAAATTTTTCTAAATGACCTAAGTCTTTTGGGGGAAATAAACTATTTTTCACATATACTCTTCATTTGTTCTTTTATTTTCATTGAGTTAATCACTAAAATATATCTTATTATTTATAAAATGTGAATAGTTTTAAGTATGTATTTATCAAGAAGCCGTATGTAAATAAGTTGTAGTAATTTCACTAAACTAGGAATCAAGAACCTCCTATAGGCCAGTCTCTCCTACTTAAATGACCTTGGACAACATACTTAACTGCACTGTTTTCTTGTATGTAAAAAGAGGATAATGATGCTTGCTTTATCCCATTTTTTCCTTTTTTCTTTTTTTAAATATTGCACACTTGCTACTTCTTTTTTTTTTAAATATTTTTTTTAGTTGTAGATGGACACAATATCTTTATTTTATTTATTTATTTTTATGTGGTGCTGAGGATCAAACCCAGTGCCTCACGTGTGCTAGTCAAGCACTCTACCACTGAGATACGACCACAGGCTCCCTACCCCTTAACTTTATGAGTATAGAGATAAGGTAAAGTTCTTGCTCAAGAGTGTCTTACATGTAGTTTCGTAGGGAAGAGCCACATTACTAACACCTTAAAAAAAAAAGCAAAGAAAGAAAAGACATGAAACCAGAACAAGCTGCACCATGTAGCCACACTTGTAATCCCAGGGACTCGTGAGGCTGAGGTAGGAAACAGTTCAGGGCCAGCCTCTAGCAAGACCCTATTTCAAAATAATTAAAAGGACTAGAAATATAGCTCAGTATACCCTAAAATATTTTAATAACATTATAAAATGTGACTGAAAATTTGACAGTGTCTCAGAATATTTTTGCTTATCATAACTTCAGAATAACAGTAGTTATTAAACCTGCTGCTACATTTTATTTCATATATTAATGGAGAAACCCATTCATTATTCACATTTTAAGATACGTTCAAACATAATTTTAATAGTGTTATATATTCTATGCATTAAAAAGTATTCTCTTTCTAATGAAGAAGGTTTTTAGACCTCACAGGTCAGTGGCACACATCAAAAAGAACTCTTTGTAGACTAGTAAGACAAAAGGAGAGGTAAATAATTTTAATTTCATTTATATTTGAATGAGCAAGAGAGAGCTTTGCCCTTAGGTATTAACTAAACCAAAAGAGGTTAAAGAAAAGGAGATTTCAGTTCCTGTTCTTTATTTAGTCAATGCATAAATAAAAGTAAAGAAAGTGATTATAACAAAAGTATAGGATGTCTATATATTATAGTACATTTTATTTCGAGTGTTTAGTTTTTGACCTATTAATGAGTATATCATTTTCAAATAACTTCTGAACAAAATGTTCTAACTAAATTCAGTTTGGGATATTTGTGTTGTTCTTTTAATTCTATTAAGTTGCAAAATAAAGTCAAGTGTAATTTAAAATGAAATATTTTCAAGTTGAGAATGCCAAATACTTAAAAAGATAATAAACTGAGAACATTTATTGTACCCTTGCTGTATGCTAAGTACCTCGTCTAAGAGTTTTACAAGAACTAACACATAATCCACACAATGATCCTCTGAGGTAGGTACTATTCTCTCTCCTTTACATGAAAGTGTGCTGAGGCAATATACATTGCCTAAGTATACTTACCCAAGGTCTCACGTCGGTAGTGGGGTTTTTTGTTTTGTTTGTTTGTTTTGGTATTGGAGATTGAACCCTGGGGTGTTCAACCACTGAGCCACATCTTCGGTCCCTTTAATTTTTTATTTTGAGATAGGGTCTTGCTAAATTGCTGAGGGCCTCACTAAGTTGCTGAGGCTGGCCTTGAACTTGTGATCCTCTTGCTTCAGCCTCCGGAGTTGCTGGGATTACAGGCATTTGCCACCATTCTTGGCAAATCATTAGTGGTTTTAAAGATAAATAATTATTTAGATTTCCAGGCAGAAATTTCAGGTAATTTCAGGTAAACATAATTTATATATTAGTAACTCCTAAATTTTAATCATTGTATGATATCTCCTTCTTGAGCTTCAGGCTTGAGCCTTCAACTGCTGCCCACATCTGTACTTGTTTAGTGTGCATGTCAGCTCAGCTTGTCCAAGACCCCTTTTGCATCCCTCTCTTAAACTCCTTCAACATTGACTCAGCAAGGGCTTCCTTTTTTGGGGGGTAGTGCTGGGGATTGAACCCAGAGCCTTGTACACGCAAGGCAAGCACTCTATCAGCTGAGCTATATCCCCAGCCCAAGGGCCTACTTTGATACTTGCAATGCTCCTACCCATAGGTCTAGGCTACCATCATCTTTATTTAGACCTTTCTTGCAGCCTCCTATTTTCCCTCTATCTCCACTATATTCTAAGCCATTCTTTACATTGTTTTATATTTATATTACATTATCTTTGGAAAAAAACAGGTTTGATAATGTTTGTAATTTAACCGCTAGGAGTCCTCCAAAATCTTTTGTCTTTGAGTTAAAATCCAAATTCCTTAACATTTGCTTACAAAAGCCTTCTAGGTTCTAAACTTGACTACTTCCCAACCTTATTCTCCATCCTCTTACTCTCCTTGTTGGATTTATACTTGAGCCTTGTTGAATAAACCCACCAAAGGAAAAGAAGTTAGAATAGATGCTATGAAAGTTTCTAAGATGTTTATTTCTGTATTCATCTCTGGTTATAGTTTGTGAGCCAGCACAAGGCTTTGGACCACACTTTTTTTGTTTTTGTTTGTTGGCAGTGCTCAGGATCTAACCCAGGGCTTGTGTACGCTAGACAAGCATTCTACCACTGAGCTACACACTCAACTCTTAGAGCATACGTCGAATAGCACTGAACTATATAGTATACTACTTGGATAAATTTTATAAGTGTTAGTGCCTCAAGAAATTAGACACATACTCAAAAGTTATTCAGCAAGGCAAACTTTACTTCTGCAGAAGGGAGTGCTACTGAACAAAGTCTGACAAGCAAGTACACTTGGGCTGGTAGTCCACCTGTTTTCATCCCTAACTCAGCACTGCCCTTGCTCTGATAGAAGGAGCTTGGGGTTACAATCTGTTTGATTGACTAATTTTAAAATTGGGGAGGGCAAAAGGAAGGGCTGTAGTTAAAATGGCTATGATCTGATACAGTTTGGGAAGCTCAAAATGACTGATTAGATCTTACATCCCAATTTTACATTTAATGCTAACTACTATATTCTGAAAATGGACCACATACTTTGTTTCTCACAAGCAAAATAGTGAGTGAAATAACTTGTTACAGAAGACTACATATAGTATAACCTTTTTTCTAGATCTCACAAATGATCATGCACAGTTAATTTTATTACTTAGGGACATGTGATTAAGGCATAAAACTAAACATATTTCAAGAATGTGCTTCTCTGGGAAGAAGGATGGAGTGGGAAAGAAACAGGTACAATAATGACAGTGTTCCAATTTTTAGATTGATAGATCAATGTGCCAGTTTTATTGTAATGCTTTGTAACTCATTGACACATATATTATGTGTGTTTTTGTGTCAAAAGTTCTAAAGATCAATTTTAAAATTAAAATAATTATGAGAAAAAGTTAATGAAGTTCTTTTCTTAGTGTATCCCGCCTGAACGAAAACAGATACAGACCAAGAGTGCTAAGTGTCACATGTTTGCACAAACACTGCATCCATTATTTTAGTGACCAGATAAGTTTTAGTATAAAGCAATTCTTTCCTTTGCATAAAAAAAGGAAATGAACAATTTTTTAAAACCCAAGCTATAAAATAGCAGATGTCATTTCTGAATGTATAACACAATGGCATATAAATTTTATATGAGGCAGTTAGTTTGGATAGCCATTTTCTTTGTGTTTCTAAAAGAATAGAACCAATAGGAGGAAAAAAAGTATTGCAGGGGCAGGGGCTGGGGCTGGGGCTCAGTGGTAGAGCGCTTGCCTAGTAGATGTGAGGCACTGGGTTCGATTCTCAGCACCACATATAAATAAATGAATAAAAATAAAAATAAAGGTCCATCAACATCTAAAAAGTATTTTATTTATTTTTAAAAAATTTTTTTGGTTGTAGATGGACACAATATCTTTATTTTATTTATTTTTATGTGGTGCTGAGGATCGAACCCAGTTCCTCATGCACGCAAGGTGAAAACTCTACCACTGAGCTACAATTCCAGCCCCTAAAAAGTATTTTTAAAAATTATTGCAGTGAACTCAGAATATGACTGAATATTATTTACATGCTCTTGGTTATAGAGTGTTTTCAAAGCTTTCACTGAGTGTTTTCTCTTTGAAAAATAGTCTGGTAGATAAAGTTTACTTTCGCAGTTCAGATTTTTACTAAGTAAATTTAGAGATTTTCATCCCAGGCTGCACATTAGAATCACCTGGAGGAATTTTTTTTTTAAGTAATTTGAGGTAAAATTCATCTAATGAAATTTATTTATTTATTTTTAAAGCAGTTCTGGGGGTTGAACCCAGGGCTTTGCACATGCTATGCAAGCACTCAACATCTCCATCCCCAATTTAACTATTTTTAAATGAACAACAATTAGTATATTCGCCATGTTGTACAACCACCACCTCTAATCTAGTTCCAAAACCTTTCCATCACTCCAAGGTACCTGGTAGTACAACCTCATCCTCTCAGCATTTTTTGTTCATTCCCCACTCTTCCAAACCCCTGGCAGCCACCAATCTGCATCTTTTCTGTATGGATTTACCTATTCTGGATAGCTCATATAAATGGAGTCATATAGTTTGAGACCTTTTCTCTTTGGCTTAACATATTGTTTTTGAGGTTCATCCATGGTGCACATTTATCAGTGTTTTGTTCCCTCTATGACAGAGTGATATTGTATGTACATATCACTGTTTATTCATCTATTGGTGGATATTTGGGCTTTTTAAAAATTTTTTTTTTAGTTGTTGATGGATTTTTATTTTATTCATTTCTTATTTATATGTGGTGCTGAGGATCGAACCCAGTGCCTCAAGCATGCTAGGCAAGCACTGTACCACTGAGCTACAGCCCCAGCCCCTGGGCCATTTTTTGTTTTTGTTTTATTTTAGCCTATTGCAAATAGTGCTGCTGTGAACATGAATGTGTAAGTACTTATTTGAGTATCTACTCTGAGTTCTTTTGGATGTATGCCTAATAGTAGAATTGTGGAATCAAATGATAATTTTGTGTTTAACATTTTGAGGAAGCGCCAAATTGTATTACATAGCAACTGGACCGTTTTGCATTTATCTGGGGATTTTTAAAATTTAATAATTTTGTTGTATTTTATAAACATGCCAGTGTACAGTTGATTATGAGGAGGGCAATCATTCACTATAGAGTTTGAAAAGCACTTCATAGTTCATTCTTTTTCATTGCTATTTAATACTGCACTTTATAAATACATCACTATATAGTCATTGTACATTTTTTTTGGTACTGGAGATTGAACTCAGAGGCACTCGACCACTGAGCCACATCCCCAGCCCTCCTTTGTGTTTTATGTAGAGACAGGGTCTCCCTGAGTTGCTTAGCGCCGCGCCTTGCCGTTGCTGAGGCTGACTTTGAACTCGCGATTCTGCTGTCTCAGCCTCCCTAAGTGCTGGGATTACAGGCTTACGCCACCGCGCCCAGCTTATTCATTGTACTTTTAATGAACATGTGGTGAATCCAACTTTGATTATAAAAACATTGTTATGGACATCCTCATATAAGTCTTCTTGTGTAATTGGCATCAATTTGTAGGGTACACACCTGGAATGAAATTGCTGGATGGTGGGATACGTGTGCCTTCAGTTTAGATAATGCCATATTGTTGTCCAAATCATTGTACTAGCTTGTCCTAACATTGCTACATTTGAGTTTCTTCAGATCCTATATTAAGGTTTGACTTTTGCTCTAAACACATTGCTGCCAGGTGCATTGGGGCATACCTATAGCCCCAGAGAGTTGGGAGGCTAAAAGCAGGAGGAGCCCAGGTTCAAGGCTAGCCTCAGCAACTTAGCAAGGCCTGAGGTAACTTAGTGAGACCCTATCTCAAAATAAAAAATAAAGAGAGCTGAGGATGTGGCTCAGTTGTTAAAGACCCCCAGATTCAAACCCTTGTACTAAAACAAATAAAAATAAAAATAAAAAAACAACATTGGGGATATAGCTCAGTAATTTCAATTCCCAGTACTACAACAAACAAAACTTTCACAATTCAGGTTTATTTTTACATAAACATAACTTTTCCTGAGATATATCCCCTTCTTTTGAAAGGAGGGAATAATATGTAATCATACTGCCTACCAGTTGTGTTATTTTGGCAGGTTACTTAATCTTTATGAACTAGTGTGTAAAGTGGGCAAAATACCTTTTTTTCCCATGTAGTTAATATTAATACAGGTGTACTAACATATTTAAAAGGACTTTGCCCAGTGCCCATTTCATAATAGAAATTATGTTGGTATTTATTGAAAACATATTTTGTGTGAAACCAGGATTGGGCATTGAGAGGTAAGCAGGACCTCTTCTCTGTAGTGCTATGTAGATGTTAAGTCACATTCTCAAATAGGGAGAAATGTCTGTGGTAAGAGAAAGGTTACGAGAGGATTATCCCTCTTCTTCATTTTTAAAATTAATTTATTAATTTGTTTATTGGTACTGGAGATTGAACCCAGAGGTGCTTTACAACTGAACTACATTCCCTGCCCTTTTTATTTTTTTATTTCTGAGACAGATTTTTGTGAAGTTGCTGAGACTGGTCTCTAATTTGTGAGCCTTCTGCCTCAGCCTTCCAAGTGCTGGGATTATAGGCCTGCACTATTGCACAGCTCTTTTTCATATAATTTATACACTGCATTCATTGCAGTTACTAGTTGGTAACTATTAGGCGATAAAATTGTGTTTTAATACTTTTCTTCCTTGTGTATTTTCAGTAGGTACTAAATTTTTTTCATTTAACACACATTAATTTTATATTCAGAAAAAAAAGGTGCTATCTAAATGGATAGCATTTGTTAAAGGAACATGGACTATAAACCTTACTAAAAATGGAACATTTATAAAGGAATAGTTCACTCAGGGATTTAATTTTTTGCTAATTTATATAAACATGGACTAGAGTCATATTTACTGGAATTACGTAGACAGCTGTGTAGCATTGAGATTTTTCCATTTATCATTTATATCAGAGATTGAACCCGGGGGCGCTTAACCACTGAGCCACATCCTCAGCCCTTTTTATCTTGAGACAGGGTCTCACTAAGTTGCTTAGAACCTTGCTAAATTGCTGAAGCTGGCTTTAAACTTGTGACCCTCCTGCCTCGATCTCCTGGGCCAATGGGATTATAGGCATGTGCCACCACACCCAGCCTCTATAAGGAATTTTAGGCGAACAGCTGAAAGAATGACTTTTCCCAAACTATTTTCTTGTTCTCTTATAGAGGAGAGAATTTTTTGTTTGCCCTCAGAAAGTTTGAAAATTGAATTAATAAACATATTATGTGGGAAGTGATTGAATTTAGTGATTTAAGTTTTCATAACATCCTGAGCTGCAGAAAGGAATAAGGGATCAGGGCTTCTGGGGGAAAGGAGAAGAGCAAATAAAAACTTGTCTCGTTAAACTGATAAAGTCTGTCCTGTAAACTACTCTCAGAAGTAACATGCAGTCTTTCTTTGTTCCAGGTGATAACCATCATACTCAAATCCTATTTTTATTTTATTTTTTATTTTTATTTTTTTTTTAAATTTTTTTTTTAGTTGTTAATGGACCTTTATTTTATTTATTTGTATGTGGTGCTAAGAATCGAACCCAGTGCCTCACACATACCAGGCAAGCGCTCTGCCACTGAGCCACCACCCCAGCCCCCCAAATCCTATTTTTAGACAGATGGAAGACTTCAAGGAATAAAACCTTCTGCTTGCTTCTGCTGTTTACTAGTGTAGATTACCTGTATACTTATAGTCTTCTTTTACAAAAGGACAGCTTTTCAGAGCTATTCCTGTGTCTGAACTTTTCTGAATGACCAAATGGAAATATGCCAAAAAAGTAGATTTTGGGGTGGAATATTTTGGTCTTCCACACCCCTTAAATGGCCAAGTAGCTGAGCTCTTGAGTTTTATTTTAACTTGGTCATGTATCTGAGTTTTCCTTTGGGAAAATATATAATCTTTTTTAAAAAATGCCTAACCCTTAATTAAATTTAGAATTTTTGATTGACCTTTTTTTTGTTGTTGTTTTTAGAAAATGTTCTGTTAATGGAATTAAATGGGCATCTGATCAAAGAATGGACTTTTTACTCTTGTGGTGCATGCATGATAAAATAATAATCTAAGAAAAAGTATTTTAGGGCTGGGGTTATGGCTCAGCAGCAGTGTGCTCGCCTAGCATGCGTGAGTCACTGGGTTCGATCCTCAGACCCACATAAAAATAAAATAAAAATATTCTGTCCACCTACAACTAAAAAATAAATTAAAAAAAAAAGTATTTTATCTTAAGAGACAATTTGATTGCTAGAAGTAACAGGTATCTACTTTTATCTGACCAGGAACTACTTTTAATTCCAAGGAAAAACTGGAAGCACAATGGGAGATGATAGTGAGTGGTTGAAATTGCCAGTTGATCAGAAATGTGAACATAAGGTAAGATTCATCTGAAATTTAAATTTCAGTGTTATATTGACTTGTTTTGGCACCAGTAGTATTGGTGTCTAACTTAGAAGCATGTGAAAACATGCAGTTTCAAAAACACTGGTGCCTTTTAGATGCATGTTATTTTATGTCTTTGAAACTAGGTGTTTCCAGCTCAATTTTAAAAGTATTTTTGAGCCGGGCACGGTGGCTCACGCCTGTAATCCCAGCACTTAGGGAGGCTGAGACAGGAGAATTGCGAGTTCAAAGGCAGCCTCAGCAACTGCAAGGCACTAAGCAACTCAGTGAGACCCTGTTTCTACATAAAACACAAAATAGGGCTAGGGGTGTGGCTCAGTGGTTGAGTGCCCCTGAGTTCAATCCCCAGTTCAAAAAAAAAAAAAAAAAAGTATTTTTGAGTTTGTGGAGAGAATTGAAGAAAGAAAACAGAACCAGGGCTGGGGTCGTGGCTCAGTGGTAGAGCGCTTGCCTTGCATGCGTGAGGCACTGGGTTCGATCCTCAGCACCACATACAAAATACATACATAAATAAATAAAATAAAGGTTGTTAAAAAAAAAGATTTAAAAAAAAAAAAAAAAAAAGAAAACAGAACCAGGCATGGTGCTATAGGCTTGTAATCCCAGTGGCTCAGTAGGCTAAAGTAGGAGGATCACATGTTCCAGGCCAGCCTTAGCACTTAGTAAGACTCTGTCTCAAAGTAAAAGGGACTGGGGATGTAGCTTAGCAGTAAAGAGCCCCTGGTTTCAATTCTCAGTTCCAAAAAAAGAAAGGATGGAAGGAAGGAGACCTATTAGTAAATTGGAAAGCAAGTTGTACTTAAAAGAAGTATAAGCTAAGTGCATGTTAGGCAAGAGCTCTATCACTGAACTAAATCCCCATCCCATGTAATTTTTTTTTTTTTTTTGGTACTGGGGATTAAACTCAGGGCTACTTGACCCCTGAGCCACATCCTCAGCCGTATTTTGTGATTTATGTAGAGACAGGGTCTCACTGAGTTGCTTAATGCCTTGCAGTTGCTGAAGCTGCCTTTGAACGCACGATTCTCCAATCTCAGCCTCCCAAAGTACTGGGATTACAGTTGTGTGCCATAGCACCCGGCTCAGCCTATGTAATTTTTATTTTGAAACAAGGCCTCCCTAAATTGCCCATTCTGGCCTCAGCTTGGAATCTTCCTGCCTCAACTTCTCAAGTAGCTGGGTTTACAGGTACACACTGTGGTGCCTGACTTTAATAATTTTTAAAACAACAAATATTACCAGGTAGTAGATTTTTGTATTTCATTCCTTTCCTTGTAAATTTATTTCACTTTAAGTTCTCAAGCTACCTATTTTGTGTTCTTAATGAGTTTCCTTTGAATCTTCATTATTTAAGATTTATAGTTGTTGATTATTAAAAATACAGTACAGATATATTAACCCACACAGTTATATAATTAGAGTTCTACCTATGAAGAGTAGAAATTTGAAGCTTTATTTCCTGTGTCCTCAAACAGAACCATTTCTTCATTTTGTATAATAATCATCATCATTCAGGCCCCTCCCCACAAGGGCCTTGTGTGTACTAAGCAATTCTAGGCAAGTACTTTACCACTGAGCTACTTTGTATTTAGTCATCCAAAGTAGTCTTTCTCTAATACTGGAATGTAAGCTCCAGGAGGGCCAAAAGTATGTTGTTTTCTGTATATTAAATACCTGTTGTACAAATTAATGAAAAAAATTAGCTCAGAATCTAAGTAAGATTAAATTATTGATGAAAAATCGATAATATTGTATAGTATAGTCTAGAACTGCCTAATGTTACATAAATGACAATAAAAAACAGCATACTTTGGAGAATGGGAAGTTTCATCAGGATGATTTCTTTTTTTTTTAGTACTGGAGATTGAACTCAGGGGCACTTGACCACTGAGCCACATCCTTAGCCCTGTCTTGTATTCTTTGTAGAGACAGGGTCTCACTGAGTTGCTAAGCGCCTCACTATTGCTGAGGCTGGCTTTGAACTCATGATTCTCCAGTCTCAACCTCCCAAAGTGCTGGGATTTATAGGCGGGCACCATTGCGCCCGGCTAGGATGATTTCTTTTGCTTGAGTTGTAATATTTTTAATGCCATATTATAAAGAAGTAATAACTAATAGTTAGAAAGAAAATGAGATACATTTTTCTGTTTTGAATATTATCTGAATTTCTTAAGCTCCTTTCTTATTTCTGGTCACAGGGTCCTTTGTTCAAATTACTTGGCATAGAATATTCATTTTTACTTCCTGTCTTCCAGATTTACAGTAGATTATATCATTAAATTTTGTTTTAAAAATATTACTTTTATTTTAGCTGTGGAAAGCAAGGTTAAGTGGATATGAAGAAGCCCTGAAGATCTTCCAGAAAATAAAGGATGAAAAGAGCCCAGAATGGTCCAAGTTTTTAGGATTGATCAAAAAATTTGTCACTGATTCTAATGCAGTGGTTCAATTGAAAGGACTAGAAGCTGCACTTGTTTATGTTGAAAATGCCCACGTAGCAGGAAAGTAAGTAGTTTCTTTCTAACTGTTCTGGTAACATTCCTTGTCAGAAGCTACATAGATTGCATGTATTTATAGATCTTAGTTATTAACAATTTTAGAATATGAATTTTTTTTTACTTTCAGAACTCCTTGTTTTTCGTAGTTTTCACTTTCAAAGTCTAAATGGTACCTGAGATCTCTTTAAATGGATCAAAACAGGGCTGGGGTTATGGCGCAGTGGTAGTGTGCCCACCTAGCACATGTGAGGCACTGAGTTCAATCCTCAGCATCACATAAAAAAATAAAATAAAGATATTCTGGCAGCCGGGCGTGGTGGCTCACGCTTGTAATCCCAGCACTTAGGGAGGCTGAGACAGGAGAATCACGAGTTCAAAGCCAGCCTCAGCAACAGCGAGGCACTGAGAATCTCAGTGAGACCCTGCCTCTACATAAAACACAAAATAGGGCTGGAGATGTGGCTCAGTGGTTGAGTGCCCCTGAGTTCACTCTCCAGTACCAAAAAAAAAAAAAAAAAAGATATTCTGTCCACCTACAACTAAAACATAAATATTAAAAAAAAAAAAAAGAATCACAACAAAAGTCAGAGCTGGCAGTGGCGCATGCCAGTAATCCCAGTGGCTCAGAAGGCTGAGGCAGGAGGATCACAAGTTCAAGGCCAGCCTCAGCAACTTAGCAAGGACCTAAGCAACCTAGTGAGTCCCTGTCTCAAAATAAAAAGGGCTGGGGATGTAGCTCAGTGGTTAAGTGGCCCTAGGCTCAATCCCCTGTAACCCCCTCTCCCTCCAAAATTAGAAATCAGATCTTGAGCTTTAAAGCTTAGATATTTTATATTCTGGGAGAGGGAATGCTAACTAACTAAACCTCTGTGACTCTTGGCTTGTTTGACAGGAGCTACAGATGATAAGTTTCCAGTCACCCACTTCTATACCTCATAAACCTGATTTTTAAAAAAACTCTTGTCTTTATGTCATTGATTAGAATCTTTCATATAAAAAAAAAAAATTGGGACCCTGACTTAAGTGCACAAGAAAGATGTACTTGATTCAAAAATTGTACCAAGAAAGAGAAGAAACCTTTTCACAGTTTAGTTAGCCAGCAAACCATTGCGCTTTTTTTGTTTTTCTTCTGATAATAGAAACAGCTTTTTTGACAAATGTGATAACATAATTCCAACCCACTCAATTCTTCTAGTCCCCAGGAGTATAGGTTTTATTTAATTTAGAGGAGACTCAAGAAATAGTTATTATAAAACTTTGCTAAGGAGTTGAGAGTAGTCTTGTCTTTTCTTTTTCTTTCTTTCTTTTTTTTTTTTTTTATTGCTTTGTATGTTGTGCTAAGGATCGAACCCAGGGCCTCACGCATGTGAGGCAGGCACTCTTCCACTGAGCTACAATCCCAGCCTGAGAGTAGTCTTTTCTTATTAAAGGTAGATATATCCTTTCATGCCTTTTTATGAAGAAATTCTCTTATCCAAAGAAATATTTGAAATGATCTAAATTTTTTCAGAAAGCAAACATTCTATAATCCTATTTTTGTAAAATATACTTGTATATCCATGCATATGTGAGAGAGAGGGAGAGAGACATGCTTTAGAGAAAGGTCTGGAAGGATGGATATCAAAAAATTGGAAGTAGTTTTCTTTGGTAGGATTTCAAGGCATTTTTGCTTTCTTTGAATTTTTTACACTTAACAAACTGAAGCTATGTCTGGTGTGACTTGTTTTAAACTGCATAAGGTTTTATTGATGTTTTGAAACGTAAATTTAAAAGTTAAAAACTCATTTACTTTGAGGCATTTGTAAAAGTACTTATATACTCCATTTCCGTGACTACTAAAGTGTGCCTTTTGTGTCTGGTGGTGGTTGTTTATATTATAGAACCACAGGAGAAGTTGTATCAGGTGTTGTAAGTAAAGTGTTCAACCAGCCTAAAGCCAAAGCCAAGGAACTGGGCATAGAAATTTGTCTCATGTACATAGAGATTGAGAAAGGAGAGGCTGTGCAAGAAGAGCTTCTAAAAGGCCTGGACAATAAGAACCCCAAGATAATCGTGGCCTGTATAGAGACACTGAGGAAAGCCTTAAGGTAAGATTTTTCTTTTGCTTTAGTTCTGTTTACTAAAGGATCTCAACTGAGTTTGGGTTCCTGGTTTAAACAGAAATGGAAACTGCTGAACTTGATTTGACATGCCACAACAGGAAAGTAATCTGGAAAAGGTAAAGTCATTCCTCAAATGTGTCCTCAAGCACAGATTTATGTAGTTTGAAATGTTGGCTATGAAGACAGTTTGTTGGCTATAGCAAATCTTGATTTAGATGCCTTTTTGGTAAAGTAGAAGCAAATGTTTATATGCTTTTAAGCAGAAGTACAGCAAATATAAAATAACTTTTACATAATAAGTCATTTTCAACCCTAGAATTTCTCATTTGATGTGAAGCTTTTCACGAATAAAATCTTCCTTCAGGAACAAATGGCTATAATTTGCTGTGAAGCTTCAATTTAGACAAATCAGTAGTTTATTCTGACTTGGCAGTCCTTCTAATCTGATATCTATGTCCCATACTATCTACTGTAGACACTTTAGAATACAGTGAAATCATCATTCTTTAATGTTGTTAAACTAACTTTGAGTTATGTCTTAAACGTTTATATTGTCTTTTGCTTGGTTTATAATGTTCTTTTGCAAAAATTTGACTTCACCTAGATACTTGTGTAATAAAGATTTTATTTCTAGCTAATCATGATAGAGTAGGTATGTGTTTTATGAGAATCAAATAATATATTCTATCTCATAGAAATTTAGCAAATTGACTTAGGTATCAGAATTATGCTTGTATCAGTAGAGCTATTCCCTAATGAAATAAAAAGTGTATTATACTGGCCAGGCGCAGTGGCGCAAGCCTGTAATCCCAGCACTTAGGGAAGCTGAGACAGGAGAATCGCAAGTTCAAAGCCAGCCTCAGCAACAGCGAGGCGCTAAGCAACTCAGTGAGACCCTGTCTCTACATAAAACACAAAATAGGGATAGGGATGTGGCTCAGTGGTTGAGTGCCCCTGAGTTCAATCCCCAGTACCAAAAAAAAAAGTGTATTATACTATAATATTCTACCTTTAAATTAGAAGTTTTAGTCTATAATATCATATACTGTAGTTATTGCATCTTTAAACTGGGAGAATAAGAGTAGAGAAAGAACAAGTTAGTATATGTCTTCTTATGTCGTTGTCATTGTCCTCCTCTTCCTTTTCCTCCTCCTCCTGCTCCTAGTAGTAGTAGTAGTAGTACTGGAAGCAGTAGTAGTTTTAAAACCAAGGCTCTTACCCAGGGCCTCACTCATGCTAAGCAAGAGTGCTATCACTGAGCTATATCTCTAGCTCTGTCTTCATCATTGATTTTGTTATTTAGTACATCCTGGTGTGGTTCTTTTTTTTTTTTTTTTTTTTTTTAAATTTTTTTTTTTTTAGGTGTAGATGGACACAATATCTTTATTTTATTTATTTTTATGTGGTGCTGAGGATCGAACCCAGTGCCTCACGCATATGAGGCAAGCGCTCTACCACTGAGCCACAATCCCAGCCCCCTGGTGTGGTTCTTTTTTTTTTTTTTTTTTTTTTTTTTTTTT
>CM053399.1:17109774-17144647 GCA_028644305.1 Xerus rutilus
TGTGGTTCTTAATTGTCCTAAAGCATTTCAGAATCTGTAGTGGAACTAGGTAGCTCTCTGTGATCTTTAAGAATTTTAAAGCCAAACTGGGGGTTCCAAAGTCTCCACTTACCTTTGTTAGCGGTAGCTTTAGAAGAGTCTTCAGAAACATTCTGTTGTCCCTAAAACAGACTTTAAAACTTTTCATTTTTTTTCTATACTAATATATTTAGTATCAAAATTAGGTTTGGTTTGGTTTTCCATGTAGATTTTCTCTCTTTGTTTATATTTTTCAGAAGTAGGCTACAATAGAGAAACAAAAAAGAATGAGATGAAATAGTAGTAATATAAAGGAAAATACCCCCTTTTGTTTAAAGGAATATTTAAGAGATCTCAAATATTAGCTTATTCAGCATCATGTTAAATAACCCAAAACTAAATGGTTTTAGATCACCATAATTTCTGATTTTCCCTTTAGTCTTAAAGATCAACTGAGCCAAGTTAAGTGTTCTTTTTTTAATAATATATGGGGCATTTTAAAGGGTCATCTAGTTTATTTTAATCTTAACTATATAACATAGCCAGGAATTTTGTTAAAAATCATTTACTAGGGAAAGTATTTTCACATTCTTCCTTAATCTGAACAATTTTGTTAAATTTGTGCATTGAAATATATTTATGAATATTAGATAATAAACTATATTTAGGTCACACTACTCATTCAGAAATTCAGTGTTTATTTCATAAGTAAATCTTTCCTGTTCCAGAAATTATTATTCAGAAATATTAGCAGTGATTTCAGAAAATAAAAATTGAAACTTGAAATTTGGGAACTTCAAAATATAATATGTGATAGATATATAAGGTTAAATATGCTATCTTCTTCTTTTTTGAGTGAGGGTTGCTACTAGGAATTGAACCTAGGGGTGTTCTACCACTGAGCTATAACCCCAGCCCTTCCTTTTCATTTTATTTTGGGTCAGGGTCCCACTAAATTGTCCAGGCTGGGCAGACATGGTATCCTCCTTTGTCAGCCTTTTGAGTTGCTTTGATTATAAGTGTGCACCCCTGCTCATCTCTAAAAATGATGCCTTTTTTTTTTTGGTACTGGGGATTGAACTCAGGTGTACTCAACCACTGAGCCACATCCCCAGCCCTATTTTGTGTTTTATGTAGAGACAGGGTCTTTCTGAGTTGCTTAGTGCCTCACGGTTGCTGAGGCTGGCTTTGAACTAGCAATTTCTCCTGTCTCAACCTCCCAAAGTGCTGGGATTATAGGCGTGCGCCACTGTGTCCGGCTTAAATATGATACCTTTTTATTTTATTTTATTTTATTTTATTTATTTTTTTTTTAATTTTTTTTTTTTTAGTTGTAGATGGACACAATGTCTTTATTTTATTGCTTTGTATGTGGTGCTGAGGATCGAACCCAGGGCCTCACGCATGCGAAGCAAGTGCTCTACCACTGAGCTACAACCCCAGCCCATGATACCTTTTTAAATGAAGTTAGGTTGCAATTATTTTCCCCATGAAAAACTGAAGCAAAGAGATTCATTTTGCCTACAGTTATGCTATGATACTTGTAAAGTCAGAAATGAAACACACTCAGGATTGGTGATCTGTCTGGTTGAGTGAATCATTTTAATTATAAGAATATTAAAAGTTTACTTAAAGTAGATTTTATCCATCTAAGTATTTATTAGCTAGCTTGCTTATATTTTTAGATTTTTTTATATACTTAAGATACTACATGTCTTTGTCCTTTATAGGTTTGAAATATTCCTAGTCTGGCTATCCAGAAAGTTAATTTTAAAGTGGTAATACTATTTTGGGCCCTAGGCATTAAATAATACTATACCCTTGGATGAGTGACATCCAAATACAAACATAGTTATGTGCTCCCCCTCTTTTTTTGCTGCCTTAAAAAAAGTTCAACCTATATAACTCTGTTAGTAAATAGTGTGGCACTAAGCATGCATACCCAATCCAAGTACATTGTGTGTTGATGATTTTCTCCCCAATTTCTAATTCTAGTGAATTTGGTTCCAAAATCATCTTGCTTAAGCCAATTATCAAAGTATTGCCAAAACTCTTTGAGTCTCGAGAAAAGGCTGTTCGAGATGAAGCCAAACTAATTGCTGTGGAGATTTATAGATGGATTCGGGATGCTCTGAGACCCCCATTACAAAATATAAACTCTGTCCAGGTGAGGCACAAAGTTCTCTGCTTGCCTTTGCACAAGTTTAATATGGAAATATTCTCCTTCTGTCATTGTTGATATTCTATCCTTTTCTATCTTTATACATAATTATTGTTCTTTCTTCTCTCCCTATCTTTCTCTCTATATATTTATTTTTTGGTGGTGCCTGGAATCAACGTAGGGTTTCACACATACTATACAAGCACTCTATCACTGAGCTACAACCCCCAGTCCCATTCTTAATTCCTGTATGCTAGTGTTAAATCTGTGACAGCTTAAAATATCCCTTTATATTTCTATTGGATAGCAGGACTTGGACTCATCTATTTTGGTGAAGCACATTATATCTGGGTTTTTCTTAAAATTAGTCTTGGAGACTTTTCTGACAGTATAATCTGAATTCATGAACTAATGAGATTGTCTTAAAATGTGGATTTTATTCTTCATTAGTGCTTGAGACATACATCTTCAGTGTAGTAAATATAAGTTGGTTTGACTTAAGCAACAAAATAAATACAATTTAAATTTACCTTGTTTGCCCTATTAAAGCCACATAAATAAGAAATTGAATCTTAATATATCAGTGAATATAAATATTAAGTATATTCTCTAATGGCAGAGTGTAGATAAGTTTTTAAAATATTTTATGATATTTGCAGTTGAAAGAACTAGAAGAAGAATGGGTCAAACTGCCAACAGGTGCTCCTAAACCAAGTCGGTTTCTGCGTTCCCAACAAGAACTAGAAGCTAAATTAGAACAACAACAGTCTGCTGGTGGAGATGCTGAGGGGGGTAAGCTAATTTTAAACTCTAGTTTCTGTAAAATTAGTAAGAACTGCCACTGCCACAAGAATTTGTTACTACGCATATTTTTGAAAGATTACCTTTAATAAAGTTTAAGTTGCAAGTGGCACTAATAACTCCTACCCCTCCCATATTAAGATTTCCTTAGGGATGTGAAAGGACTGGTAACTGAAGTAAAACCTTTCTATTTTTAACATTTGTTTTATTTTGTTTTTCCTTCTCAAAGGTGGTGATGATGGTGATGAGGTGCCTCAAATAGATGCTTATGAGCTTTTGGAAGCAGTAGAGATCCTTTCCAAACTTCCCAAAGACTTTTATGACAAAATTGTAAGTAATGGCTAAACTTCTTTCATTTATTTCATTTCCAGTAATTACTTGGATAGAGTTAGAAAATGTTCTCCTGAGCCCTTTTTTGGTATATCCCCCTGTAGACCATATCTTCCTTAGCAGAGTGAGTTAGTTGCTTTCTTCTCTTAGCTCCCATACTGCTTTGTACATATAAATATTTTGGCACTTTCTGTTACATTTTTTGCCAAAAATCAGAACATTATTCTTTACTTCTTTTTCATCATTTTTTGTCTGGTTTTACCTCTAAATCGCTTTTAATTTCATCCCTTTTTTTCATTCCGACTGCCATGACATTAACCCAGTGTTTCTTAGCCTAGGCACTGTTGCCTTTTTTTTTTCCCCAGGCAACTTTTTGGTGAAGCTTCCTGTGCATTGTAGGATATTTAGCAGCATCTGTGGCATTTACCTACCAGATATGAGTAGTATCATTCCCTCAAATAGTAACAATCAAAAATGTCTCCAGACATTGCTAATTCATGTCCACTTGAAAAAAATAGTCCTATGTCAATTACCACCATCTATTTTTTCCTCTTCCCATCATATTTCACAGTGTAATTAGAGGTGCCATTTTTTAAAATGCAAACCTTATCATACTAAAACCTGATTAAACTTTTCAGTGAGGGCTGAGGCTGTATGTTGCTCAGTGGTAGAGTACTTGCCTTGTACGTGTGAGGCACTGGATTTGATCCTCAGCACCATATAAAAAATAAATTAATGAAGATATTTGTGTGTTCATCTACAACTAAAAATACATTAAAAAAAAAACTCTTCAATGACTTCCACTGGTCTTGAGACAGTGTCTCAGAAATCATTCTATGGCCATTGAGACCATCTGTGGCACCTTTGAAGGTCCCATTTATCTTCCACCCACATCTCTGGTGGTTCTCTCTCTCTCCTGTTTTAGCCATGCTGGGCATCTCCCAGTAGCAAAAGTGCTACTTTTTTAAAAAAAAAATTCTAGGTATTAACATATGCAATTTTTTCTACCAATAATATTCTTCTCCAACATTCTCTAAATAATACCTTAATCATCACTTTTTTGGGGAGAATCTAACTGCCTCAACTAAGTTCTCTGGCTCTATAACAAAACAGCTTGTGTTTCTCTTTCATACTGGTTATAACATTTTAGTTATTTATTGAAGACATTTCTGGCTCTACTATTGGTTCCTTGAGTATCTAATTAATTACTTTATTTTTTTGGTAGCAGGGATTGAACTCAGGGGTATTCGACCACTGAGCCACATCGCCAGCCCTACTTTGTGTTTTCTGTAGAGACAGGGTCTCACTGATTTGCTTAGTGCCTCACTGTTGCTGAGGCTGGCTTTGATTCTCCTATCTCAGCCTCCCAGAGTGCTGGGATTACAGGTGTCGCCATCGCACCCAGCTTCTAATTGAGTAACAAATAAACATTTGATAAATTGAATTAAACTATAATTCCTCCAGGGTATCAAGTTTGTCATCTTTGTATTCCCTATTCTTGCAAATAGTGGGTGTTAAAATTGTTGAATGATTATTAGATTTTGAATGAAACATGTTCTACTTTATAACCATAAAACAAGGATAGAATTATACTCATAATCAGAAAACTGACTTCCAAAGTTAGAACTGCTTTGGTTGCTGGTTATGTGATTATTCTTTTCTGGTCTTTTTAATGCTGTCAAAATAGAATTTTCTTTCTTGTAATTGTACCACTGTAAGATGAACTAGAAATGCTTTTTCTGATGTTTTCTGTTTGATGCCTATTTACTAACATTTGCCCAGAAAATGAGATGGAAAAGTATGACATTGTGTTTACTTATATTACTTTAGGATTATGAAATCGTATGAAAATACATTGTATATGTGCACAAAAATTGTATGAACATAATATTCTCATTGGTCACAGTTTTGCAATTTTGTTTTTTAACTTTAGAAAAAGTTTCTGAAAACAAAAAGTTATGTTTTTGAATTAATAGAGTGCAAAAAATAGGCTTTCATTCTACTATCTTACAAGTGACTCATTTGTATTTTACAGGAAGCAAAAAAATGGCAAGAGAGAAAAGAAGCCCTGGAGGCTGTAGAAGTACTGGTGAAAAACCCCAAATTGGAAGCCGGCGATTATGCAGATTTAGTAAAAGCATTAAAGAAGGTAAATGGGAGGAATTTCAGCCTTGCTGTCCTAAGAGTCCAGGCCATTGAATTTCCCTTCATCAGTGATTTAGTGATTTTTTTTTTTTTTTTTTTAATCACAAGTACATTGCCACTTAAGGAACACTATTGATGATATTTGGGTTATAGGTGTATATTTTTTAAGGATTTTAAAAATTGTCCTAGGTTAGTTTGGAGGATTTAGTTTTCAGTTTGTTTATTATCACTTTGACTTTCATATGCTATTTCATAGGTTCTACAAAAATTAGGAAAGAGCTGGGTGCGGTGGCGCACACCTGTAATCCTAGTGGCTTGGGAGGCTAAGGCAGGATGATTGTGAGTTCAAAGCCAGCCTCAGCAAAACTGAGGCACTAAGCAACTAAGTGAGACCCTGTCTCTAAATAAAATACAAAATAGGATCAGGGATGTGGCTCAGTGGTCGAGTACCCCTGAGTTCAATCCCTGGTACCAAAAAACAAAAAAATTTAGGAAAGAAGGTCTTCTTGATCTAAAAACAAAATACAGTTTATAATTCTATGGAATGACCTATTTAAATTAGCTGAATTTAATTGTATAGATATTTAAAAAGCAGTGTTTTTTGTTAAGTAGCAAATGATACTACACTGTATTATCTCATCAGCATGCCAAGCAAAGTGAAGAGATACGTGATCAATTATAAAATAAAGGGCTGGGATTGTAGCTCAGCGGTAGAGCGCTTGCCTCGCATGCGTGGGGCCCTGGGTTCGATCCTCAGCACCACATACAAAGCAATAAAATAAAGACATTATGTCCATCTACAGCTAAAAAAATATTTAAAAAAAAAAAAATTATAAAATAAATAGCCAGGCACGGTGGTGCACACCTGTAATCCCAGCACTTTGGGAGGCTGAGACAGGAGAATTGCAAAAGCCAACCACAGCAACCGTGAGGCACTAAGCAACTCAGTGATACCCTGTCTCTATATAAAACACAAAATAAGGCTGGGGATGTGACTCAGTAGTCGAGTACCCTTGAGTTCAATCCCTGGCACCAAAAATGAATGAATGAATGAATGAATATATAAATAAATAAATAGTACTAAGAAACATTTTTAGAAACTATGCCTTTGGTTGAACCCAAGTTCAATGTTGCTGGCATTTTTTTTTTTTATGTAGTAATTTTTTTGTTTTTATTTTTGTTTTTGTTTTTTATTTTTTGTTTTTATAAAATTTTAAAATACAGATCAAACACTGGATATAGAGAGCTTAAAGAGGGCACTAAAGGAGGGGAAGTGTGATTCTCTTTGAATATGAGCCTTAATTCTTGGCTTCCTTAGCCTGAAATTACAGGGTATTAAAATGGTGGAAGAGGTGGTTAATTTTTATATGCACATGAAAATTCACTGATTTTGGGCTGGGATTGTAGCTTAGTGGTAAAGCACTTGCCTTGCATGTGTGAGGCTCTGGGTTCAATCCTCAGCACCACATAAAAATAAATAAAGATATTGTGTTCATCTGCAACTAAAAAAAATTTTTAAAAATTCACTGATTTTCATTATTCATAGTTATGTTCCATAAAGTTGCCAAGAGTGCTGATTTAGCAAATACTGAATTATTGCTTCTAGGAGAAATGCAAGGTTAGGGCCCTATGACTCTCTTCACAGCATTTTCATCTACTGATCAATATATACCTTTGTTTTATTCTGTGTGAAGACATCTTATTTAATATGTATTGTTGATTCATTGATACCAGACTCATAACCAACAGCACTATGGAGAAGCATATTGAACACATTTCTCTTAAATGCATCACAACCTTTTTGCACTTAGGAAGACAATAGCACTTTAGCACTATACTTGAGTCTTTTTTTTTAATTTTTTTTTATTTTTTAGTTGTAGGTGACAGAATATCTTTATTTTATTTTTTTTATGTGGTGCTGAGGATCAAACCCAGTGCCTTATGCGCGCTAGGCGAGCGCGCTACCACTGCGCCATAATCCCAGCCCTATACTTGAGTCATTTTAAACAGTGAAAGCATCAACAAGAAAGCACAGAAATGTAAAAAATATGGCACTAAAGAGACCATAAAAAAGATACTTGTTTGGGCTGGGGCTGTAGCTCAGTGATAGAGTGCTTGCCTAGCATGCGTGAGGCACTGGGTTCAATCCTCAGTACCACATAAATATAAGCAAATAAAATAAAGGTACAAAAAATACAATAACATTAAAAAAAAAAAAAGATACTTGTTTGGGCTGGGGCTGTAGCTCAGTGGTAGAGCGTTTGCCTAACATGCATGAGGCCCTGGGTTCGATCCTCAGCATCACATATAAATAATAAATGAATAAAATAAAGATCCATCAACAACTCAAAAAATATTAAAAAAAAAAAAAAGATACTTGTTTATAAGCAATGCTTTGTTCTGCCTCAACTGGGAATGTACACATGGAACAACTCAAATTTTTATAGCTCTGCACTTGTCTGTGAATGACCAGAAAAGTGTTATGAATATTGATATTAGGATTACAAATAACTTTTTGCAAGTAGGTGAATTCACCAAAATAGATCTGTGAATAATGAAAGTCAATTATATTTCCTAATAGCATTCCTGTGCTTACCTCCAAGTGGGACTTGGAGGTAGAGATATGATATGTCAAATCTTTGTTCAATCTTGTTTTTCCTCTTGAATCACAGACTCAAGTAAAATTAATCAAAAGGGAATTACCCTGAAGAAATAAGATTTTGCCACCCTGTAGCCTGGGAGGAAAGAATGAGAAGGAATAGAGGTAGAAGGTACTGAGAAAGGGAAAATGAGAAATAGTGACTTGTGAAGAGAGTGTCATAGCACCTGTAAAGTCTTCTAACATATAATTTTTATCAGGAATCTTAATGCTCTGTTACTGAGTGCTCAAATATGTCAAACAAAACTTTTTATTCCTCCTTGTCATTAATAGTAATTGATGTTCTCTACATACATTTTCGTAGAATATTAGCTTTTCTTTTCCTTTTTTTGGGGGGATGGGCGGGTACCAGGCATTGAACCCACAGGCATTTAAGCCTTGAGCCATATCCCCAGTCCTTTTTTGCATTTTATTTTGAGACAAGTTCTCCCTAAGTTACTGAGGCTAGCTTTGAACCTGTAATCCTCCTGCCTCAGCCTCTCAAGCCTCTGGGATTACTGTGCCAGGCTGAATATTGGCTTTTGAAGTAAAAATGTCTGTGATTTCTGTCAGCATTGTGAATGTAAATCTCTCACTGTATTATAAACAGAGAGGAGGATTGTTTAGTTTTTTACTTTGTTTTTTGTTTTGTTTTGTTTTTGTGGTGCTGTAAATCAAACCCAGGGCCTCAAGTATGCTAAGCATGTGCTCTACCACTGAGCTATGCTCCTAGCCCATGATTTTCTATTTGAGTAGACACAGACCATAGATTTCTGAGAGATCTAGGTAGCCTCTTTCTCTCTTTAGATGGTGTGGTGGGCAGAGATCTAAGACTACTAACAGGTAAAAACAAAAAACTTTATGAATGAAACATTTAAAATAATGAAAAGTTAATTTATGAATTTTTCTGAATCATGATGTTTTAATTTTCATATTTGATTTTACTTACACACACATATACACAAACTTCGTCTCTATATTTTGTTGACTTCACAATGGTGTATCAAAATGGGGAAGTGGTAAAATGGA
Source organism: Xerus rutilus (assembly GCA_028644305.1). Taxonomy (NCBI): domain Eukaryota; kingdom Metazoa; phylum Chordata; class Mammalia; order Rodentia; family Sciuridae; genus Xerus; species Xerus rutilus. Next base: position 17,118,897 of record CM053399.1, read on the forward strand.
AGAAAGAAAATGATAAAGAATAGGATATAGGCTGCTGCGGTGGTACACACCTGTAATCCCAGCAGCTCAGGAGCCCGAGACAAGAGGATCACAAGTTCAAAGCCAGCCTCAGCAATAGCATGCTAAGCAACTCAGTGAGACCCTGTCTCTAAATAAAATACAAAATAGGGCTGGGGATGTGGCTCAGTGTTGAGTGTCCCTGAGTTCAATCCCTAGTACCCTCTCCCACAAAAAAGAGAATAGGGAACAGATCCATTCCTTTTTCCTTCATTGAGTCTTTTCTCTCCTTTTTGTTTGTATCAAATAATCCCATTAATCTCCTTTTTTTCCCTCTCTCTCTCTTTTTTTCCTTCCAATACTGAGGATTAAACCCAGGGCCTCACCCATGCTAGTCAAGTGCTCTACCAATGAGCTATATCCAAAAACCCTGTATTTTGGTAATTATAAATAGTAAAAATCATTTATTTTGAGATTCTTTATAGTATTCCTGAAATTATTTCTTAAACTGTCTTCTTTCTAGTTGTCACCTGAGTTAGCATATTCTATGAGCTTTCCTGTTCTCATAAGTTATAATACTTTTATTTATAAGATATCCTTCTCATAATTTCTTTGACTTTGACAATTCCCTATGGGTAACAGTTGATATAGTGTATATATTAAATAAATAAATGAACACACACGTGTATGTATATAATATTTTTAGATTAAGATGGGATTTTCAAAGTATTTTATTATGTAATCTTTTTTTTTTGTTTGTTTGGTACCGGGGATTGAACTCAGGGGTACTCGACCATTGAGCCACATCCCCAGCCCTATTTTGTGTTTTATGTAGAGACAGAATCTCACTGAATTGCTTAGCGTCTCGCCGTTGCTGAGGCTGGCTTTGAACTTATGATTCTCTTGTCTCAGCCTCCCAAAATGCTGGGATTACAGGCGTGTGCCACCATGCCCAGCTTATTATCTAATCTTTATATAATCTCTAGACTTTTTCCTCTCACTGTGATACTAAGGATTGAACCCAGGGCCTCAAACTTTCAAGCTTGCTATGCAAGAGCTTTACCGATACAGCCTCAGCTCTTTTGTTTGTTTGTTTGTTGGTTGGTTAGTTTGGTACCTGGGATTGATCCCAGGGGCACTCAAAGCCCCATCCCCAGCTGTTTTTTGTATTTTATTTAGAGATAAGGTCTCACTGGGTTGTTTAGGGCCTTGCTAAGTTGCTGAGCCTGGCTTTGAATTTGCAATCCTCCTGCCTCAGCCTCCCGAGCCTCTGGAATTATAGATGTGCACCATGCGCCTGGAGTGTTGTGTTATGTTGTGTTTTGTTTTGTTTTGTTTTGAGTTGGTCTCCCTAAATTGTGTAGAGCTGGTCTTGAACTTGCATTCTTCCTTCCTCTGCCACTGCTTCTAGCTTTATCTTCACACTTTCTATGTGGTATTAATCTTTTGTCACTTAGTCTTTGTATTTCCCTTCCTTTAGTTAATCGTTTTATTCATCATAGTTTTCTGAACACAGTAATTCATGATGAGTTTCACTGATGTGTTTTCTCTCTGCCAAGAATATATTTTTGTTTTGACTGCTACTAACTACTATTTTAGATTACTAAACATAAATACTAAATGATAATTACAGAAAAGCACACTGCAGTTTAACAGTGTAGGCACAGATTATAAGAGAAGTTACAGCCCTTTTACTTTCCTTTTTCCTTTTCTCTTCTCTTCTCCTCTCTTCTCTTACCTCTGCCTCTTCTCTCTTTTCCTCCTGCTACTCATTGTGTTGCCCAATCTCTTCTTGAACACATGAGCTCAAGTGATCTTCCTGCCTCAGCCTTCAAAGTACCTGGCACTACAGGTGCATGCCACCACACCTGGCTAGGACTTTTCTTTTTTTATTTATTTCTTAGTTGCATATGGATACAATACTTTTTTATTTCATTTATTTTTATGTGGTGCTAAGGTTTGAACCCAATACCTCACATGTGCTAGGCAAGGTCTCTACCACTGAGATACAACTGCAGCCCCATGGCTAGCCGCCCCCCACACTTTTTTTTGTTTTGGTACCCAGGATTGAACTCAGGGGTGCTCGACCACTGAGCCACATCCCCGGTTCTGTTTTGTGTTTTATGTAGAGACAGGGTCTTGCTGAGTTGCTTAGTGCCTCACCATTGCTGAGACTGGCTTTGAACTCATGATTCTCCTATCTCAGCCTCTAAAAGTGCTGGGATTACAGGCATGCGCCACCGCGCCTGGCTAGCACTTTTAATTATAGAAAATATCTCATTGTTTAGACTACATTGAGATTATGAGCTAAATGTTCCTTTCCCTGGTCCAAAACAGAAGTCACTGAGAAAGCAAATCACTGAGTTATTCTCTGAGATGAATTGTTCTCATCTGTGGAAGAGAATCCTCTCTGCCACATCCATTATTCTTCTTAGAAGTAAATACTTCTCCATGTTCTCCACTTCCATTTCCCAGTTCAGAATAATTTATTTAGTCAAACTGAGATATGGGGCTGAGATTGTAGTTCAGTGGTAGAGCTCTTGCCTCGCATGTGCGAGTCACTAGGTTTGATCCTCAGCACCGCATAAAAAATAAATAAAGATATTGCATCCATCTACAACTAAAAAAACCCTGAGATATGTGATAATGATATCATATTAGAGTATCTGATTCATCATTTACCTATAAGTTCATTCAGTACTTTGCCATCTTGAACTTTAATAGATTCATAAGATATTCAGTATTTTATATTAGGATCATGAGAACCTGGATTTCATACTCATGATTTTATACTCATGATTACATACTCATGATTTCATACTCTGGTTACTACTGAGGTTTTTTTGGTACTGGAAATTGAACTCGTGCACTCGACCACTGAGCAACATCCCCAGCCGTATTTTGTGTTTTATATAGAGACAGGGTGTCACTGAGTTGCTTAGCACCTCTCCATTGCTGAGGCTGGCTTTGAACTCACGATTCTCCTGTCTCAGCCTCCCTATGTGCTGGGATTACAGGCTTGCGCCACCGCGCCCGGCTCTGGTTACTACTCTTACAGTTGGTAGGGAGATGTATTCTTCTAAGAAAGGGATGAAATGATAGTTTTGAATTGGGACCGTATAACAAAATCACCTTGTAAACTATATAAAAACACCGATGTCCAAATCCCATCCCATATTTATTGAACTAGGATTTCTTGGAATGAGGTTATGACATAGAGGATTTTTTGTTTGTTTGTTTGTTTTGTTTTGTTTTGTTTTGTTTTAGGCTGCTTTGCCTAACTCCTACTTTAAATAAATGTTGAGTAATTATTTTTGCTGTTGCTACTAGTTCTGTTACTTTGACCCTAGGAGTTCAATGAATTTTAGTGCAGAGTGCTAAATCATGAACCTAGTGCTTAGAAATTGGGAGTTTCACGTATTTTTTGCCATGTAATATTTATGCACAAATGGATGTATTTTGTTTGTTTTGATAACCCAAAATAATATGTCTTTTTCTGAGCTATGAACATAGTAGGAAAGACTATTCAGCAAATGAGTATATATATACTTGTTATCGGCATTCAGTTTTAGATGCTAGGGATATAATCCTGAATGTAACATAAATTCTAGTTGTGGGATAGACAATGAACAAATTAATGCATGATATAATGTCAAGATACAATAAAATTAGTGAAAACATATAATAATGTGGTGTGTATTAGCCAAGATTATAAAGATGGGCTTCTTGTGAAGAGGACATTTAAATAGAAACCCATATGAGCTGGACGCGATGGCGCATGCCTGTAATCCCAGCACTTTGGGAGGCTGAAACAGGAGAATAGAGAGTTTAAAACCAGCCTCAGCAATGGCGCGGCGCTAAGCAACTCAGTGAGACTCTGTCTCTACATAAAACACAAAATAGGGCTGGGGATTGGCTCAGTGGTTGAGTATCCCTGAGTTCAATCCCTGGTACCAAAAATAAAAAGAAGAAACCCATATGAAGTTAGAGACAGAGTCCTGTTGCTGTCTGATTTTGGTGTGTTTTTGATGACCATTCCTAGAATATACATTTTTAAAAAATTATTTTTAAATCTTTTTTTTTTCAACAACCTTTATTTTATTTATTTATGTATGTATTTTGTATGTGGTGCTGAGGATCGAACCCAGTGCCTCACGCATGCAAGGCAAAGTGCTCTACCACTGAGCCACGACCCCAGCCCTTAAAATTTTTTTTAAATTTAATTTTATTAATTGAGTACAGTACCAGGAATTGAACCCAGGACATTCTATAACTCAGATATATCCTCACCCCTTTTTATTTTGAGACAGGGTCTTGCTCAGTTGCTGAGCCTGGCCTCAAACTTGTGATCCTCCTGCCTCAGCCTCCCAAATAACTGATTACAAGTATGCTCCACTGCACCAGGCTAGAATGTAACATTTAAATACTAAATATAAAATCCAACATCTAAAATCATACCTGACAGGTGTTTTTTGTAAGGAACAATAATCAGGATGTTTACAAATTCCAATGGCAGACAGGCATGCTGGTACATTCCTGTAATCCCAGCAACTTGGGAGGCTGAGGCAGGAGGGTTACAAATTTGAGGCTAGTCTTGGCAATTAGGAAGACCCTATATCCAAAAATAAAAAGAGTGGTAGTAAGCCCTGGTTTTGATCACCTGTACCACCAAAAAAAGAAAAAAAAAACCCAGTGACGAGTTCAATATAGAAGGAAAGTAACGTACAGTAATAAGAGATTTTAACAAAATGCTTAAGAAGACTCTGATCTTATCTTCTCATAAGGAAAACGGTCATGGCCTGACATGAATTTAAAAGAACATGCTTTAGTAATGAGAGCAAAGGATTTGGAGTCCAAACAGACTTAGGAAACACAACACAACCAGTTCACTTTCTATGTGACCTTAAACAAGTTTATCTACTTAATTTTTGAAATCTGCAAACTTGAGATCGTTTTACCTCACGGGGTTTGGGTGAAAAATCACATTTAAAAATCATTATAAAACACTTATAAAAATTGTGCTAATTGGGGCTGGGGTTATGGCGCAGTGGTAGCGTGCTCGCCTAGCATGCCTGAGGCCCTGGGTTCGATCCTCAGCACCACATAAAAATAAAATAAAGATATTCTGTCCCCCTACAACTAAAAAAATAATAAATATTTTTTAAAATTGTGCTAATTTATTTATAATTTTCATCTCTCTTCTTTTTTTATTTTTATTTTTTTTTGGTACTAGGGATTGAACTCGGGGGCACTCAACCACTGAGCCACATCCCCAGCCCTATTTTGTGTTTTATGTAGAGACAGGGTCTCACTGAGTTCTTTAGCGTCTCACCATTGCTGAGACTGGCTTAGAACTTGCAGTTCTCCTATCTCAGCCTCCCTAAGTACTGGGATTACAGGCTTGCGCCACCGCGCCCGGCTTCATCTCTCTTAATCTTTATTCATAGGGAATGCACATAAGTACCAACTAGAATTTCTTGCATGCTGCTAATTAGGTCTTATTTAATGTAGAGAATCTAGAACGAAGCATTCTGCTTATCAAATTAAGGGACTAGATAAAATTCAGAGTAGAGTGGAGGCATTACTTCCATCAGAAAAAGAGTGAAAAAACAAGTGCTTGAGGACACTTCTAAGTCAAGTGACTTTTTAGCTACAACTAACTGGGCTGGGTTTGTGGTTTAGTGGTAGAGTGCTTACCTAGTATGCGTGAGACCCTGAGTTCAATCCCAGCTCGGCAAAAAAAAGAAAATTAACACCAACTGACTTGGATAGTATACACTGTAAACTCTTACCAGAGAGGAATTGTTCATGCAGCTCTTACCCATGAGTTTAGATGAGGTCTGAGCTTTAGGAAGCATAGGAAGGCAGTAGTATAAATATTGCTGGAGGAGAATCTGCCAAGAGCCGAAGTACAAACTTGATGATCATTATATGACTAAAATGGCAGCTGCAAGGCCAGGAGCTCCCTCAGAGGAATGTTTGCAAAGATTTTTATAATTTAGAGTCCCCATTAATTTCCTAAATGTACCTACAGCAGTTTCTACTGGTGCTTCTTGGTTATAAATATTAGAGAACTGCTGCCCTATGGTGTCTTTCGGAGAGAATACTCTTTTGGTTTTCCTGTCTCAAAGCAGAGTCAGTAGACCTGTAGCTTCTCTACCATTATCAGGGTCACCTCTTATAAGTTACAGTGCTGACAGTGCATATGCCACTACCAGAGAATTAACAATTTGAAGTTGTGGTTTTGTGTGTATTTTATGGTAAAACTTGAAGATAGGAGAGTAAACACAATGAAGGGAGGCTGCTAAATTCACTATTATTAAAGAAGAATAAAGGCTTTATTCTTTTATAGGAAGTAAAATTTGTCTTCCATCAGTGTAATAACTTTCAGAGTTCTTTTGAGAATACACTTCAACACCTTTCTATAGGGCTGTGACTATTTTGTTTTCCTTTTTTTCCCCCTTTGTAGGTTGTTGGAAAGGACACCAATGTCATGTTGGTAGCTTTGGCAGCAAAATGTCTTACTGGCCTGGCTGTTGGACTAAGGAAGAAATTTGGACAATATGCAGGACATGTAAGTAACACTCCTTTTTAGATATAAATCCACAAAATTATCAAAAACAGCCAAGTAGTTCACTTTATGCTTTAAACCAACTTTTTGGCATAGATTTTTTTGTTTTTGTTTTTTTTGGTACTGGGGATTGAACTCGGGGGTAATCGACCCCTGAGCCACATCCCCAGCCGTATTTTGTGTTTTATGTAGCGACAGGGTCTCACTGAGATGCTTAGTGCCTCACTGTTGCTGAGGCTGGCTTTGAACTCGCGATTCTCCTGTCTCAGCCTCCCTAAGTGCTGGGATTACAGGCTTGCACCACAGTGCCCGGCTTGGCATAGATTTTTATATACTGTGCAAAGTAAGTTTCTCATTAAGTTTTACTTATTTATTTGTTTGTTAGTTATCAATGGACCTTTATTTTATTTATTTATATGCAGTGCTTAGGATCAAACCCAGTGCCTCACACATGCTAGGCAAGTGCTCTGCCACTGAGCCACAAGCCCAGACCACTAAGTTTAATTATTCAGCATAGCTTCTCACAAATTTCAATAGATAGTAGTTAAGCTATTAAATTCATTAGGCTTATGTGGAAAATTAGGTAATTGGCCTAACGTACTTACTTGAATTGATTTATTTGTTTATTAATATCTTGCTTTGTTCTTACAGCTATATACAATATGACAGTATGAAATTGTATAACAACCATGGGGTGGGGATATATAACTCAGTGGAAGTGCCCTGAGTTTTCCAGCATGGCTACTTCCCCACACAAAAAAGTTTATAATAACCAGTACCAGAATGAAATTAAGAGTAGGAAAGATAATAAAAAACATGAGATGAAGTTGGTATGTACAATGTGTTGAGATATTTTCTTTAACTGTGGTAGCTGTCAATTAGCTCTAAATCTGGTCTAAATTACTTTAGAATGATTCAGCATCCTGAAAGTTGAACTTTAGGGTTTAACCTCCTAGTTACTTGATCATTTGATTTCCTATATTGACTTAAGAGTCCCTTAAGAGTCCCTAATGAGGTGTCAGTTTTTATATTATGAAGTTATTATCTAGCTTCACTTGAGCTATGATATTTGGAGCTTGCTTACTCATAACATTAAAAATAATTGCAGACAACTTAATAAAAGAAGATACCATTAAATAAAAATAAACCTTGGGCTGGGGTTGTGGCTCAGTGGTAGAGCACTTGCCTTGCAAGTGTGAGGCTCTGGGTTCGATTCTCAGCACCACATAAAAACAAATAAAACAAAATAAAGGTATTAAAATATTTTTAAAATAAAATAAAATAAAATAAACCTTGACTGATTTCTTTTTTTTTTTTTTTTTTTAATATTTTAAACCTTTATTTTATTTATTTATGTATTTTGTATGTGGTGCTGAGGATCAAACCCAGTGCCTCACGCATGCGAGGCAAGCGCTCTACCACTGAGCCACAACCCCAGTCCCTTGACTGATTTCTTACCAGGAAAATAAAAATAAAGATCTAATGTCAGGTGCAGTAGCACATGCCTATAATCCCAGCTACTCAGAAGACTGAAGCTAGTGTGTTGCTTGATCCCAGGAGTTTGAGACCAGCCTGGACAAAATAGTGAGACCCCATCTCAAAAAATAAATGAATAAATAATTTTTTTAAAGAGGTCTCTAAAAGCTTTATATATAAATAATAATTTGGGCCACGCCTGTACTCCCAGAGACTCAGGAGGCTGAGGCAGGAGGATTGCAAGCTCAAAGCCAGCCCCAGCAAAAGGAAGGTGCTAAGCAACTCAATGAGACCCTGTCTCTAAATAAAATACAAAATAGTGCTGAGGATGTGGCTTAGTGGTCGAGTGCCCCTGAGTTCAATCCCTGGTACCCAAATAAGTAAATAAATAATAATAATAATTTGGATCAATAGTATCTATTTTTATAGCAGCAAATATTTATATCTATAAATGTATATATTATTTATATCTATGTGTATGCTATCAATATATTAGTTAACTTTCAGTCAGTTTTGTGTTATTTATCAATAATTTTTTAAGATAAAAAACAATTTTTAAAATCCATTTTGATGTACTTAATGTTTGGCTAATTACCAGGTCCTCCAGTGTGAGTTCTGATTCTGGCTTTGTTTCGTGTTACTGTTCAGCTTAAAGATGTCTCCAGCACTCTATGGTTGGAGTTTTGTTTTTTCTCAAAACTATATGATATACACTGTATGATATCAAAAATTATTAGTGTTTGGCTTTTTTTTTCTTTCTGAGATACTAGGGATTGAATCCAGGGACACTCTACTACTGAGCTCTATCCCTGGCTCTTTAGTTTTTTATTTTGTCTTGAGACAGGATCTCACTAAGTTACCAAGGCTGGCCTCAAACTTTATATTCTCCTGCCTCAGCCTCACATGTTGCTGGGATTATAGGCATATTTCCTTTAGCTATTTATGGACTATCTTTTGTGAGATATTTATAAAAATGAACTTCAACTTTGTAGTCATTATAATTTTTTTTTTAGACTTATAAGTAGTATTAAAAAGTCCTTTATATTTCTCAAGACAGCCTTACTCCTTCTGGTCTGTGGTCACTTTTGTGAAATCTTGAAAATAATTTTTGCGGGTACCATTGACTTTGCTATCTTCTCTGATAGGGTGGGGATGTGGCTTAGTGGTAAAGCATTTGCCTAGCATGTGTGAAGCCTTGGGATTAATACTCAGTACCACCAAAAAAAAACAAGAAAAAGAAAAAAAATCTTTTACTGCCAAGTGTAGTGCCACACACCTGTAATTCTAGCTACTTGGGAGGCTGATGCAGGAGGATCACAAGTTCAAGGCCATCCTCAGCAACTTGTTGAGACTCTGTCTCAAAATAAAAAGTTCTGGGGATGTTACTCAGCGGTAGAGGGCCCTTGGGTCCAATCTCCAGTACTGAAAAGAAAAAAAGAATCTTTGGGGCTGAAGGTATTGCTCAGTGGTAGAGTACATGCTTAGCATGCACAAGGCCCTGAATTTCATCCCCAGAACCCTCTAGAAAATAAAAAGATTTTTTATTTCCCTGCTATCCCAGTGCCTAGCACTTAGTGTATACATTAGGCATTAATATTTAAAGAATTAATAATAGTTGACATATAAAACAAAAATTATAAAAATTTCAACTTTACTATCTAAACTGAGACTTGAAGATATTCTGATAACAAATTACTATAATTTTTGGTACTGTTTCTTTTTTTCTTTTGTGTAGTGAAGGAACAGGTGATACTCCAATTCAATAAGGTATATCAGCATCTTGAGTGGAGAGAAAGAAGTATATACTCCAACTATTTCCCTACCCCGAGTCCTCCTAGATGGTACTTATTTTGTAAAATGAGAACTGTTACTGATAGAAATGGTTATATGATTGTATACAGGATATAAAGACAGAAAATAAGTTGAGAAGCACTGGTCCAGTAGGACAGAATGAGAGTTTTTTGTTTTGTTTTGTTTTTTTGTTACTGGAGATTGAACTCAGGGGCACTCAACCACTGAGCCACATCCCCAGCCCTATTTTGTGTTTTATATAGAGACAGGGTCTCACTGAGTTGCTTAGCGCCTCGCCATTGCTGAGGCTGGCTTAGAACTTGCGATTCTCCTGTCTCAGCCTCCCTAAATTCTGGGATTACAGGCTTGCTCCACCACGCCTGGCTAGAATGAGAGCTTTTTTTTTTTTTTTTTTTTTTTTTTTAAAGATTTTTTTTTTTTTTTAGTTGTAGATGAACACAATGTCTTTATTTTATTGCTTTGTATGTGGTGCTGAGGATCGAACCCAGGGCCTCACGCATGCGAGGCAAGCGCTCTACCGCTGAGCTACAATCCCAGCCCCTAGAATGAGAGCTTTTAAGGAAGCTTTAAGTGGAAGATTGTGTGTGTGTGTGTATGATTCAGTGGTTTCAGTATAAGAAGATTGTATAACTGTGACCCCTGATTCTAGAATATTTTTAGTACCTGTTAACTATATCTGTAAGCAGTCACTCCCCACTCTTCTCTCCCTCTAGACCCTGGTTACTACTAATCTGCTCCCTGTCTCTGTGGATTTGACATAGTCATGTAAATGGAATAATATAATAAGTGGTCATTTGTGACTGCTGCTTTTACTTGACATAATTTTAAAAATTTTGGTTCAGTCATGCTATATCATACTTCATTCCTTTAAAAAAATTTTTTTTCTATAGTTGTAGATGAACAGACTGCCTTTATTTTCTTTATTTTTATGTGGTGCTGAGGCTCAAACCCAGTGCCTCACACATGCTAGGCAAGTGCTCTACCACTGAGCTACAACCCCAGCCCTCATTCTTTTTTGTTGCCAAATATAATTCCTGTTCTTCACTTTTGCAGGTTGTGCCAACCATTTTGGAGAAATTCAAAGAGAAGAAACCTCAAGTTGTACAAGCCCTGCAGGAGGCAATTGATGCAATCTTCCTTACTGTGAGTTGTCAGCATGAATTTGTGGTTTTATCTAAATTTTATATTTTATATCAGTATGTTATTTTAACTATTCTTCACAACTGAGAAAGCTCATTGACCAATCTTCTTTCTAAAGACCACACTACAGAACATCAGTGAGGATGTTTTAGCAGTAATGGATAATAAAAATCCAACCATCAAACAGCAGACATCTCTTTTTATTGCAAGAAGTTTTCGTCACTGCACTGCCTCTACCCTGCCAAAGAGCTTGCTAAAGCCCTTTTGTGCTGCTCTACTTAAGGTATAGACTGTCTTTATAACTGGGGGGAATATTTTATACCTAGGCAAGTTTTATTTTTTTCCTTCTTACTAATTATGTACACTAACTATTTGACTTTCTTACTGTAGATGAGTGATCTTTTGAGGAGCAGACCCTATGCATTTTTTGAGACTGAATCCTAATCTAGTAACCATTTGCATTCCTATTCTTGAAGGAAAGCACAAGTTAGTTTTTTTATTCTAGTAATTGCTACACATTTTGTTTCTTACTTGATCACATACTGGTGTAAGCTGATCTTTCCAAGCATAAACATCAAATCTGAAGTATTTGAAAGTTGTTTGGGAGTGAGGAATTTTAGACAGATGGTAAGAGGAAAAAAGGTAACACTTGCTTGCTGAATAGATAACCAGAGATTGCATTAACCCAAAAAGAATTTGTGTAAAGTAACCCTTAAGTGGCAAAGGAAAGATATAATTTTTATCCAAGAATTACAAACCTGAATTAAAATGTCTAAAGTAATATTGCCTAAAGTACTTTGTATTAAAGATACTTTGCTTAATTCCTGAGTATAGCACATCAATGATTCTGCTCCTGAAGTCAGAGATGCTGCATTTGAAGCATTGGGTACTGCTTTGAAGGTGGTTGGTGAGAAAGCAGTAAACCCATTCTTAGCTGATGTAGACAAACTCAAACTTGATAAGGTAGGTTAGTAATGAATTATAATGAAATTGAACAATAGTCCTATCTCTTGACATTTCTCTTAGAAATTACAGAGTACTGGTATTGTTTTGATCTAGGTTTCTCTATTTTTTAAAATTACCATTCACAGTAGGGAAGAAACATTACATTACAGACTCCCATGCACAACTGAAACAAATTTGGGGGAATGTTTTCTGATATTGTTTGCAATTTAATCTTTTCTATTCATTAAGAAAAATTGCCAAAAATCAATTCGTGAAATTTACTTCATTCTCTACTGGTAGTTCAGACCTAGAGTTTGAAAGCGTAACTACTCAGGATTTAAATTTTATCCTAGGCTACAATGGTGATACTTGAACTATCTTTGAAATTCTAACCAAACAGAAGCAAGTGACTAATCTGTAGAGAAGATGAAAACAACATTGTGAGATAAATTTCTTTGTAATATTCTAGAAAATTACCTTTCTAAATATCAGTGTCTTCCATCAAAATTATGGCCATCATAAGTTTAGTATAATTCTGATTTGTAAAGAAGTAAAACATACAACATATCTACTATTAAGAAAACCTGGATGATTTATCTTTGTTGAAAAGGAAACTTTTCTCTGAATTCTTATATATAGTCATGGTTTAGAAATGACTTATAATTAATAATGTGGTCATTGTGTTTCAAAGTTGGGCTAAATGATGTTCATCTCACTTTTCTTTCTCCAGATCAAAGAATGTTCAGAAAAAGTAGAATTGGTACATGGTAAGAAAGCTGGACTAGCAGCTGATAAGAGGGAATTCAAACCTGTGCCTGGAAGGACTGCTGTTTCAGGAGCTGCAGGAGATAAGGACACAAAGGACGTTTCAGCACCCAAACCAGGACTCTTAAAAAAGGCACCTACTGCTAAGGTTAATAGATGGTTTAAAAATGAGAATTTAGTAAAGTGGAGTTTGAGTGTGAGATTCATGATTATTCTTCCAATATGACTTCATTTGAGAAATGAGTTCATTGGCCATGTTGAAATCAAAGCAGAATATTTGTTAATGAAGACATATATTCCAGAAATGTATTTGGCTGTTTAAACTCTTACAGAGATAAAAATTATAGATGTGCATTTTTTTTTCAAAAAAATTTTATGGGATTGCGGTTGTAGCTCAGTTATAAAGCACTTGCCTAGCATGTGTGTGGCACTGGGTTCTATCCTCTGCGCCACATAAAAATAAATAAAATAAAGGTTTTTGTTTTGTTTTGTTTTGTTGGTACCAGGGATTGAACTCAGGGCCACTCGACCACTCAGGGGTACTGAGCCACATCCCCAGCCCTATTTTGTGTTTTATGTAGAGACAGGGTCTCACTGAGTTGCTTAGTGCCTCGCCCTTGCTGAGGCTGGCTTTGAAATTGCAATTCTTCTGTCTCAGCCTCTCAAAATGCTGAGATTACAGTCATGCACCACCACGCCCAGCTAAAATAAAGATGATGTGTTCATCAGCAACTAAAAATATCAAAAAAAAATTTTTATGGTAAAATAAACAATAAAATTTATTATCTTAACTTTTTTTTGGCAGTACTGGGGATTGAACCCAGGGTTTCTTACATGCTAGGCAAGCTCTCTACCACTAAGCTACATTCTCATCCTTTTTAATTTTATTTTGAGATAGGATCTCCCTTAGTTGCAGAGGCTGGCCTGAAACTTGCAATCCTCCTTCCTCAGCTTCTCAAGTCTCTGGGATTACAGGCATGTACCACCATGCCAGCTGTCCTAATCATTTTTAAGTGTACTGTTCGGTGCTATTAAATATATTTGTAATTGGTGCGAACATCATTACCATCCACTTCTATAACTGAATTCTATACCTACTAAATAATAATCTCCCAAACCCCCTTCTATCACCCCCTGGTAACCACCGTTCTTTCCCTTATTTGTTTTTGTGACGCTAGAGATTGAACCCAGGGCCTTGGGCATGCTAGCCAAGTGCTTTACCACCAAGCCACATCCCTAGTTTTTTTTTTTCTGTTTTATGATTTGACTATTTTAGAATCATCTTATTATCTAGAATCATCAATATTTGTTTTTCATTTTTCCTTATGGTGCTGAGGATCTGACCCATGCCCTCACCCATGCTAGATGTGCCCTCTACCACTGAGCTACACTCTCAGCCTAAATATTGGTCTTTTTGTGACTTATTTCACTTAGCATGCCCTTATGGTTTATCCATATTATAGAATATATCAGAATTTCCTTTCTTTTTAAAGCTGAATAATATTCTGTTGTATGGATATACCATATTTTGCTTGCTCATTTATCCTGTACTTTTGATTAGCACTTCCCTAATGATGTGTGATGTTGAATATCTTTTTATGTGATCATGAGCCATCTGTAGACTTCCTTAAAGAAATGTATATTGTTTCTTTCTTTTCTTTTTTCGGACTGGGGATTGAATCCAAGGGTGCTTTATCAGTGAGCCCCAGTCCTTCTTAAAAAAATTTTTAAGGGGCTGGGGTTGTGACTCAGTTGTAGAGCACATGCCTCACACATGTGAGGTGCTGAGTTTGATCCTCAGCACCACATTAAAATAAATAAATAAATATATTGTGTCCATCTATAGCTAAAAAAATTTTTTTTAAAGTTTTTTTTTTTTAATTGAGACAGGATCTCACAACATTGCTGATGCTAGCCTCAAATTTACACTCCTACCTTAGCCTCCCAAGTCCCTGGGATTACAGGCATACACCACAATGCCCAGCTTGGAGAAATGTATATTCAAGACCTTTGCCCATTTTGAATTGAGTTGTTTTTTATTGTTTAGTTTGAGGAATTCTCACATATATGATTTCCCAAGGATTTTCTCCCATTATGTGAACTGTCATTTTGGGTGATTATTTATTCAGTTACTTTTCTTGGGTACTGGGGACTTAACCTGGAGCAGTTTACCACTGAGCTACATTCCCAGCCCTTTTTATATTTTATTTTGAGGGTCTTTCTAAGTTGCTTAGGACCTTGCTGAATTGCTAAGGCTGGCTTTGAACTTGTAATCCTCCTGCCTCAGTCTCCCAATTTGCTGGGATTATAGGCATATGCCACTAGGCCTGGCTTTGATAAAAAATTTTAACCACATACACAGAGAGATGTACAAATAGCAGTAGATGTAGCAAAGCAACAATAGCATCATGCTTAATAATGGTCAAATTCTGGAGATAACTCCTATTGAAGTGAGAAGAAATGCTTGTTAGTACTTTTATTATTTAATAGTGAATTACTATTAACTAAGAGGTATTAATAAGGGGAAGTGAGAGACAAAACTGACATTTTTAATAGCTTTTATGATCATATACCTAAAACTCAAAGAAAGTCAACTAGAAAAACTACTAAAACAAGAAGATTCTATAAGAAGTTCATCTTAGGGGCTGAGATGATGGCTCAGTGGTAGAGTGCTTGCCTCACATGCGTGAGGCACTGGGTTTGATCCTCAGCACCACATAAAAATAAATACAGATATTGTGTCCATTTACAGCTAAAAAAAAAAATTTTAAAAAGTTCATCTTCGGGGCTGGAACGGTGGCCCAGTGGTAGAGCGCTTGCCTCGCATGCATGAGTCACTGGGTTCGATCCTCAGCACCACATAAAAATAAATAAATAAAATAAAGATACCACGCCCATCTACAACTAAAAAAACAAAAAAAGTTCATCTTCATTACATAAGTGGAACAGTAAGGTTTCCCATGACAACCCCTCTGTTCTTTTATAAATTATATAGAAATTAGATGAGAAATAATATGTTCCCCTGATATTAAGGCACCTTGGGATTAAGTATTGAGTAAATGTTATAACTTAGAAACTGTCTTCTACTGACTGGTGTGGGAAGGCATATAAAGGCGCATTTAAAAATATCAGGATATCATTCTCAAATGAATCTGTAAATATAATACAATTCCAGTTCATCATTTTGTCTTATTTATTTCACTACTCATTTTGAATTAGAGGTTCTTAATATGCAGTGTGGAGATTATTCCTCTATCCCCATGAATGGTCTTCAGAAGGGAGTCTATATGCCCGTGAAACTGAACTAAATTCTGTGAGCATGAAAAAAGTTTACTTTTGGGTAATTTTCATTTTAATCAAATTCTGAGGGGATTTTATGAGCCAGAAAGTTTAGCAGCTACTGTTCTAAATCTTAAGTGGTTTAATTTTTTAAAAATTGCATTTAGGCTGGGGGACCACCTAAGAAGGGGAAACCAGCTGCACCAGGAGGTGCAGGGAACACTGGAATCAAGAACAAGAAAGGACTAGAGACCAAAGAAATTGTGGAGCCTGAACTCTCGGTCAGTATTATGCATTGTGCCTCAAAGTTGGGAAGGTTGAGACATTGAAGATTCTCAGATAGCATAGTGTATCTATGGGAGTGTTCTTTAAGTTTTATCTGGGATATTTATACATTCTTGCCATCCATTTCCTTAAGCAGTTTCTAATTTTGATGTATTTTTGTATCTTACAGATAGAAGTATGTGAAGAAAAAGCTTCAATTGTCCTTCCCCCTACCTGTATACAGCTACTAGACAGCAGTAACTGGAAGGAAAGGCTAGCTTGTATGGAAGAGTTCCAAAAGGTACATACATAGGGATAAGTATAGTGTGAAAGAAAATTAGATAATTGGGAAACAATGAAATTGATAAATGAAGATTTGTCTTAATTACTGTTTTATAACCAACAAACATGTTTCACAGTATTAACTAATAAGATGGGATTTTTGTTTGTTTGTTATTTGTAGCTGTTTATCTTTCAATATCTTCAGTGATTTCTGTAAGCAACAGATCTCTCCACTTAAGCCATTCCTCATTCATTTCTGTATTTACCCACTGTGTCATCATTTTTTGGTGGTATAGACATTATCTGTTGGTAGGAAAAGCTATCAAAAACCTGTGTTGAAAAAGTGCATTATGGATTCTTTTGGCATGTGCTGTGATTCTCATGGGGAGAGGGATGTGGAAAAACTGAAAGAGCAGTGGGACTTGAGGCAGGAACCTTACAGTTCCGCATCTGCCACTTGTGTGATTTAGACCTAAATTTGTATGGAAATTTAACACTTAACTTTGAAATTTAATACTTAACTACTTCTATCCTACTTCACTATATTTTTAGGAAAATTAAGTAAGATAAAATACATATGGGCAATTTCTGCCACACACTGCAATATGAAAACTATTACTATTACTTTCCTTGGAGAAAATTATTTGGGAATTCCTAAAATGTAAAATTAAATAGTTTCAATGATAAAAATATAATAGCCATGTACTATGTACCCATTATTTTCTATTAAAAAGCATTATAATAGAAGTTAATTAAGCTCCCTCTATAACCCTCCTTGATTCTATTCCCCTTCCTCCTTCAGAGGTAACCAAGTATTTGATTTTGGTATTTAACCTTCCTTTGGAATTCATTTTTAACCCTTTAACTCTCACTGTCTTATGTTTTTTATTTCAAGGCTGTTGAACTAATGGATCGTACTGAAATGCCATGCCAGGCATTAGTGAGGATGCTGGCCAAGAAACCTGGATGGAAAGAAACTAATTTTCAGGTATTTTTTTAGTTGTAGATTTAATGTCTTTTATTGAAATAATTTCTATTATATCATCCTGTGGAAATGAAACTTATATAAATAGGAGTTTGTATATAACCCTGTGTTCCCCTTAGCCTCCCTATGTTACTTCACCTCAGCTAGGCCAGTCATTGCCACAAAAGCTAAATATATTCTGAAAGATTCTCATCCTGCTATCTTTCCCACATACTGCCACTTTTAAAACTCTTTATGCAGCATCTAGATAGATGAAAGGAGGACATCTGATTTGAGCTAAACCCCCCTGGTTAAATCCATAAGGGATAATTTTATGTATATACATTTAATAACAACTTTATTGAAACTATAAAACTCACTGTTTTGATTGATTGATTTTGGTACTGGGGATTGAACCCATGGGTGAACCCACTGAACTATATCCCCAAGCCTTCCTAATTTTTTATTTTGAGACAAGATCTCACTAAATTGCTCAGGGTCTCACCCAAATTACTGTGGCTGGCCTCAGACTTGTAATCCTCCTATCTCAGTCTCCTGAGTTGCTAAGATTACAGGTGTGAACCACTACACCTGGCTAAAACTCACTGTTTTAAAGTATACAATGCAGTAGGGTTGTTTTTGGTTTTGTTTGTTTTTAAGAACTAGGGATTGAACCCAGGAATGCATTTCCACTGAGCCAAATCCCCAGAACTTTTTAAAATTTAAAAAAAAAAAATTTTTTTTTGTTGGTACTGGAGATTAAATTCAGGGGCACTCAACCACTGAGCCACATCCCCAGCCCTATTTTGTGTTCTATGTAGAGACAGGGTCTCTTTGAGTTGCTTAGCACCTCACCGTTGCTGAGGCTGGCTTTGAACTCAATAGTCTCCTGTCTCAGCCTCCCTAAGTGCTGGGATTACAGGCTTGGACCACCGCACCTAGCTTAAAAAATTTTTTTAATTACTATTTTGAGACAGGGTTTCACCAAGTTACTTAGGGCCTCACTAAGTTACTGAGGGTAGCTTCAAACTTGTACTCCCCTTGCCTCAGGCTCCTGAGTCACTGGGATTATAGGCATGCCCCACCATACCCAGATCAGTGCATTGTTTTTAATATATTCAAAGAGTTCTGCAGCTCTACTTTTAGAATGTTTTTATCACTTCCAAAAGAAACTTCATACTCAGTGGCAGTCACTCTCCAATCCTCTCCAATCCTCAGCTTTTAGCCACTATTAATCTGTTTTTTATTTTTATATTTTGGGGGTTACCCGGGATTGAGCTGAAGGGCACTGGACCACTGAGCCACATCCCCAGCCCTATCTTGTATTTTATTTAGAGACAGGATCTCACTGAGTTGCTTAGCTCCTTACTGTGCTGAGGCTGGCTTTGAACTCATGATCCTCCTGTCTCAACCTCCTAAGCCCCTGAGATTACAGGCACGTGCCACTGCCTCTAGCTCTATTTAACTTTCCGAGGAATTGAAAAACAGTTTTCCAAAGTGATGGTATCATTTTACATTTGCTCCAGCAATGTATGAGAGTTCCACTTTCTCTACATTCCCACCGATAATATTTTTCTTTTCTTTTCTTTCTTTTTAAATATTTTTTAGTTGTCAATGGACCTTAATTTCATTTATTTATTTATTTATTTTTAAATATTTTTTTTTTTAGTTGTAGATGGACACAATGTCTTTATTTTATTGCTTTGTATGTGGTGCTGAGGATCGAACCCAGGGCCTCACGCATGCGAGGCAAGCGCTCTACCGCTGAGCTACAATCCCAGCCCCAATTTTATTTATTTTTATGTGGTGCTGAGAATCAAACCCAATGCCTCACACATGTTAGGCAAATACTCTACCACTGAGCTACACCCCCAGCCCCTAGTTATTTTTCTTTTTTTCTTTCTTTTTTAATTTTAGTCATCCTAGAGAGTATGAAGTATAATCTTGCTGTAATTTTGATTTATAACCTCCAAAGTCTCTGCTCTGTTAGCCTAGTGGTCTACTAGTGATTAGACAAATTTAAGTGCCTTGAACCAATTATGTGTTCTGCCTTTTACCAAACATGCTGAAATAGAAAGGAAGAATGCCTTCTGATGCCATCAGTTAAATTGTGCCCAAAGAAAGAAACCATGATCTTGATGATAAGTTAATTAAAATTAAATTTAAAATTTTCCAAAAATACAAAGGAAATAAAAGCAACCCAAGAACTGTAGGACAATATCAAAGAATAAAGCACACATAATTAGAGTACAAAAAGAGGAAAGGAAAACCAAGCAGAAAAAATATTTGAAGTAAAACTCTGAAAATTTTTCAAAAACAGATAAAAAGCACAAATTTTGAGAGAATATCAAGTAAGATAAATACCAAATATAAATAGGTGAATAAATAAATACCTAGTCATCTCACATCCAAATTACAGAAAACTAAAGACAAAAAAAATTTTTTTTGAAAGAAGAAAGAAAAATAATTGCCTTACTTATACAGCTATAGAAGAATAAGGATAAGAAATTCATTGGATAGCACAATAACCAATTTTTATCTTCAGCTCATGTTCCTAATACAGTCCTTTTCTCCATTGTAGGCATAGCCCTGAGACAACATCCATGTGAATTCCACAATTTGAGTCTTTTTTAAATTCAGTCTGCCATTTTATGTCTTTTAATTGATGAGTCTAGGCCATTAACATTCAGAGTTATTATTGAAATATGGCTTGTATTCTCATTCCTTTTAGTTTATTTTTGGTTTTTAACTTGACTTGGTTTCTCCTTTGATTAGTTTTTCCTTTAGTATAGTTTCTCCCTTTGCCAATTTTCGTTATTGGTTTTCATTTTATCCTCATGGAATATTTTGCTGAGAATGTTCTGTAGTGCACTGTTCTGTAGTGCAGGCTTTCGCATTGTAAATTCTTTTTTTAACTTTTGTTTATCATGGAAGATTTTTATTTTTTCATCAAATCTGAAGCTTAATTTTTCTGGATATAGGATTCTTGGTTGGCATCCATTTTCTTTCAGAGCTTGGTATATGATGTTCCAGGATCTCCTAAATTTGAGGGCCTGAGTTGAAAAATGTGCTGAGATCTGAATTGGTTTCCCACTATATGTAATCTGAAACTTCTCTCTTGAAGCTTTTAAAACTCTATCTTTATTGTGTATGGTAGGCATTTTCATTATAATGTGCCTTGTAGTTTTGTACATTTGGTGTCCTGTAAACCACTTGTATTTGATTTTCTAATTCATTCTTCATGTTTGGGAAATTTTCTGATATTATTTCATTGAAGAGATTTTGCATTCCTTTGGTTTGTACCACTGTGCCTTCCTCTATCCCAATAATTCTTAGATTTGGTCTTTTCATGTTATCCCATAGTTCCTGGATGTTCTGTTCATAGTTTCTTACCATCTTCATTGTGTGGTCAACTTTATTTTCAAAATTGTATATTTTGAAAATATACAATTCATTGTCTGAGGTTCTGTCTTCCAAGTTCTCTAGTCTGTTGAGATGTGATGCTTTTGATTGAATTTTTTATTTGGTTTATTGTTTCCTTCATTTCAAGGATTTCTGCTTGGTTCTTTTTCCAAGTCTATTTTTTTTTTTTTTTTTGGGTA
The DNA here is from genome assembly GCA_028644305.1 of Xerus rutilus. Classification (NCBI taxonomy): domain Eukaryota; kingdom Metazoa; phylum Chordata; class Mammalia; order Rodentia; family Sciuridae; genus Xerus; species Xerus rutilus. Next base: position 17,139,994 of record CM053399.1, read on the forward strand.
CTGGGGATTAAACTCAGGAGTACTTGACCACTGAGCCACATCCCCAGCCCTAGTTTGTGTTTTATGTAGAGACAGGGTCTCACTGAGTTGCTTAGCGTTTCACCATTGCTGAGGCTGGCTTTGAACTCACGATTCTCCTGTCTCAGCCTCCCTAAGTGCTGGGATTACAGGCTTGAGCCACCGCGCCCGGCTTCTATCTCTTTCTTGAAGTAATCTTTTGCTTCCTGTATTTGCTCTCCTACTTCTTTGTTGGAGTATTTTTTACTCTCATCTCTTCGTTGCAGTGATCAGTTATTGCCAGTATTTGCTCTCTTATATTATTCTGTGCTTCACAGATCATTTTAATTATGTACGTTCTGAACTCCTTCTCTGACATTTTATCTACTGTGCCATCAGTAGATTCTATTGTTGTAGTGTCTTGGTTTGTTTGGGGCATTTTCTTTCCTTGTTTTTTCATATTGTTCATGTGTCTTCCTCTCTAGCAGTGCTGATCTGAGATATTAGTTTCTACCCTATAATCTTGTAGTGTCCGTGTAAGTTATCAGTACCTCACCTCTGGTGTAACAGGGCTTGCAGGGACCTCGGGGATGATCTTCCTGGTTCTGGCTGTTGACTCTAGACAGATGTAGGCAGGGACAGCTGCCGTTTGGTAGATGGGGGGACCACAGCGCGGTGGGTCTCTTCTTCCTCGTCTGCGCGTTGGGCCGGAGTTGACGTTCACTTCGCCTTCCACTCCAGGACTTTTAAAACTTCATCTCAACCTTCTCTTCTTGCTTATGCAAGGCCTGAAAATCAGCCAGATATAAGAGATTAGGGCCCTTTCATGTCTTTCCTGGGTCCACACACAGCCTTGAATATGCATATCATCCAGATTCTTGGGAATATATAGGAGCTTTCAAAGTCCTCTCTAGACATCTTATTACCTAAATCTTACTTTTAAGATTTTAATCAAGGTCCCTTGCCTCAACAGGTATTGTAGCCTTGGGTAAATGGTAAATATTAAAACAGTTGTTACTAATTGTTTTCAGCAAACTTCCTGGGAATAGGTCTTTCCCCCACCAAACTATTCAGGTTAAATAACAGGTCCTTCAAAATGAGGCTCTTCTAGGAAACTGCCAAATAAGTCAAATGATGATTATCATTTTGGTGGGGACTTTTTGAGGTGCTCCAAACCTGGTCTTGCCACCCTGCAGTGGTTATACAATTTTAGGTTTTCGCCATTACCATAGTGTAAGACTATGGTTTTTTTGATGACTACTAGGGATCTGGGAAAAGGAGGATGCAATGAAGTTATTAAGTCTCCAAAAAGCTCACTTTTCTTCTGAGATCTTGGTACCTTTTCTTTAAATGCCTCTTTCATTGTTTCAAGCCTTTAGCTAATTTTCGAATTTCTGAAAGAGATTTTTGCCACTGTTCTTATTTTTTTTATGTAGGACATAAAATTACTTCTTTTCAAAGGTACATATTCCACCTGTCCAGAATTCACACACAAGATAACTACATTTTAAAAGAGTGCTTATTGCCTAAATGGATTTATAGTTGATAGAATTTCTAGCAGCTTAAAAAAGTAAAGTTAAGCCTGGTGTGGTGGTGCACACCTATAATCCCAGCACTTTGGGAGGCTGAGACAGAATCGCAAGTTCAAAGCCAGCCTCAGCAGGGGCGAGGCGCTAAGCAACTCAATGAGACCCTGTCTCTACATAAAACACAAAATAGGGCTGGAGATTGGCTCAGTGGTCGAGCACCCCTGAGTTCAATCTCTGATACCAAAAAAAAAGTTGCAGTATTTAGACAGCACAAGGGAATTATTTATGAACAAAAGGGCCTTAAGTCCCATACTTTGTCATCACACTAATTTCTTGACATTTGTACACTCAAACACATCAAAATTCCCTAAAAATCTCACAAGTTCTATGTTGTATGTAAACATACAAGGGTTATAGGTTTTTAGTCAGCAGCTCTAGTCATAACTCTAAACTGTACAATTAGTGTGGTCCTTTATTATGTACCTTAGAATGTGCATTCAGATCATTGCAAAAATCATAAGAGGAGGAGAATATAAAAATTAGATTTTTCAGTTCATAAACTTTCCAATTTTGAAACATTGAGAGGTTTGAGTTTTATTTGTTTGTTTTTCTCCCTCTTGGCAGGTGTTTTAATAGATGATGGTTAACTGACAAAATTTATTTTGCTTATTTAAAATTCTGATTTTACTTTATATTCTCAACTGTCCTTCACTGTGTTAATTATATTATCAGGCTGCTATTTAGCTAAATAAATGTCTTTGACTTATTCTTAATTTTATGATACTTATCCTTGTTCAGGTGATGCAGATGAAGCTTCACATAGTTGCCTTGATTGCCCAGAAGGGAAATTTTTCCAAAACTTCAGCTCAGATTGTATTAGATGGCCTCGTAGACAAGATTGGAGATGTAAAATGTGGCAACAATGCAAAGGAAGCTATGACAGCAATAGCTGAGGCTTGTATGTTACCATGGACTGCTGAACAGGTTAGTAGTAACACAGAGCTATCTTTCTGCAAGTTAATTTCTGTTTTTTTTGTATTTTTGTTTTTTTTTTTTTTACTGGAGAGATTGAATTCAGGGGTGCTCAACCACAGCAAGCCATAGCCTCAGCCCTTTTTATTTTTTATTTTGAAACAGGGTCTCTCTAATTTGCTTAGGGCCTCACTAAATTGCTGAGGCTTGCTTTGAACTTGTGATCCTCCTGCCTCAGCCTCCTGAGCCACTGGGATTACAGGCATGTGCCACAACACCTGGCCTCCCCATGTTAATTTTTAAGTAAAACCATTTTTAATACTACATTATTTTTACCTTTACTAATATATTGCTGCCTGATAATGAAACTTACCTTAGTCAAGAATAGTCCATAAAGGATGACAGTACTTTTTTTATTTTTTTGGTACTGAGTATTAAATCCAGAGGTGCTTTACTACTGAGCCACACCCGCAGCCCTTTATTTTTATTTTCAAACAAAGTCTCACTAAGTTCCTTATGGCCTGCTCGTTCAGTTGCTGAAGCTGGCCTCAGACTTGGAATCCTCCTGCCTTAACTTCCTGAGTCATTGGGATTATAGGCATGTACCACAGTACCCAGCAAGGATGACAGTACTTTCATGACATTAAAATCCATAATGATCAGCCAGGTGCGGTGGCACAAGCCTATAATCCCAGCACTTAGGGAGGCTGAGACAGGAGAATCACTAGATCAAAGCCGGCCTCAGCAATAGTGAGGCACTAAGCAACTCAGTGTGACCCTGTCTCTACATAAAATAGAGCTGAGGATGTGGCTCAGTGGTTGAGTGCCCCTGAGTTCAATCTCCACTACCAAAAAAAAAAACAAACAAAAAAACCATAATGATCACTAATAAAAAATTTTAAACAATCCCGCATGCTTTAAATACTACTATAACTTACCTCATTTTCTTGTGTAGCTTAAATCTTTTGTTCCTAAGTTTTTCTTGTAGTTGTTTAGCATCAGAAAAGTCATGTTTAACCGACAGCCATCTTTAAGTCATGCTATATTCCTATGAGAAATATGAGAGAACATAGACCTGATGTTGTTTCCTCTGCTCTAGGTTATGTCAATGGCTTTCTCACAGAAGAATCCCAAGAATCAGTCAGAAACTCTGAATTGGCTATCTAATGCAATAAAAGAGTTTGGTTTTTCTGGGTAAGTCAGAAATAAAGTAGAAAATAATTAAATATTTTGCCATCTCTAATTGGTGATTATATTTATCATAGTCATCTCTGCTTATTTCTGGAGAATAAAATCTAAGTTGTCGATATAAAAGAAAGCTGCCTGTTTTTTTTTTTGTTTTTGCTTTTGTTTTGTTTTTTTTAATGTGTGTGGGGTACCAGGGATTGAATCCAGGGGTATTTAACCACTGAGCCACCTCCTCAGTTCTTTTTAGTTGTTTTTTTTTTTTTTGAAACAGGGGATAGTGGCTGGCTAAGTTGCTTAGGACCTTGCTGAGTTACTGAGGCTGGCTTTGAACTTGCCATCCTCTTGCTTCAGCCTCCCGAGTTACTAGGATTATAGGAGTGCATCAATGCTCTCGGCAAGAAAACTACTTTTATCCTCAAAAGTCTGTATTGGGGTTGGGGCTGTAGCTCAGTGGCAGAGCACTTGCCTAGCACATGTAAGGCACTGAGTTCGATCCTCAGCACCACATAAAAATAAAAAAAAATTTAAAAGTCTATATTTCGATATCCATTAACAGAATTCTCTAAGTTATTTTTCCTCAGGTGTTAATAGCTATCCCACAGAAAAGTCATTTCCAAAGATATCTAGTCAAATGAATTTATAAATTGCTACCAGTAATCAAATTTGTTCAGAGACCTACAGGGCAGTTTGGTAAATTAAATACTCTCAAAAATCCCACAACGGAAGAGGTTATTTAACTTTGTTTAACCCACTGTTTTCCTAACTTACTTGTTTTTTTTTTTTTTTTTTTTGGTACTGGGGATTGAACTCAGGGGTACTCGACCACTGAGCCACATCCCCAGCCCTATTTTGTGTTTTATGTAGAGACAGGGTCTCACTGAGTTGCTTAGCGCCTCGCCGTTGCTGAGGCTGGCTTTGAACTCGCGATTCTCCTGTCTCAGCCTCCCTAAGTGCTGGGATTACAGGCT
>CM053399.1:17144747-17202130 GCA_028644305.1 Xerus rutilus
ACTTACTTGTACATAGAATTCAGTTGTTTATTTAACAAAATTTTATATAGCTTCCTTTATCCCAGGTTCTTTTTAAAACAATTTTCAAATAATAATTAATTTTATTTAAACCTTACAAAAATTACCTGCAGTATTGTGTTATGCTCACTTATAAATGAGGATACTGAAGACTGAAAGCTTAAATCTGCCCTCATCATAGCTAGGAAAGTGGTAAAACCAGAGTTTGAGTCTAGGCATTCTGGTTTCAAGAGAAAGCTATAGTTGCCTTTCTTTGTGCCTTGCTACTTTTTATAAAAGACCTCTTAATATCTCACAAAACAGTGTTTTGATTCTTCTGATGGAGGAAACACTACTACTGAAGAATTCACCATTCAATTCAATTATCATTTAATCAAAGAGCTGTTATGTTGGTGTCTATGGAGTTCTCCTAAAGTCCAGGGTGCTGTTATAATTCCTTATTAACAACCTTTCTCTCTCTCTTTTTTTTCCCCCCCAGTAGTGAGGATAGAACTCAAAGTTGCTTTACCATGAAGCTACATCCCCAGCCCTTTTAATTTTTCTTTTGAGATAGGGTCTAATTTGCTTAAGACATAACTCACTAAATTTCTGAGGCTGGCTTTGAACACGTGATCCTCCTGCCTCTGCCTCCTAAGTCACTGGGATTGCAGGTGTACACCACCATGCCCTCTATTTATTTATTTATTTATTTATTTATTTATTTATTTATTTATTTATATGCCAGGAATTGAACCCAAGGGCACTTAACTACTGATCCACATCCCCAGCCCCTTTTATGTTTTTATTTTGAGACAAGGTCTCACTAAGTTGATGAGGTTGGCTTTGAATTTATGATCCTCCTGCCTCAGCCTCACAAATCATTGTAATTACAGACATGTGCTACCATGCCTGGCATTTGTGCATATTTTTTTGTCTTGATACAGGATCTCACTGAGTTGCCAAGTCTGGTATCAAACTTGGAATCTGCCTGCCTCAGCCTTCATGAGTGCCCTCTTATAAGGAGCTATATCCCCATCCCAATTACACAGTTTTTGGTGTAATCTGTTGGCATGTTACATAAAAGCCAAGTGAATATTTTCCTCTTTTTTTAATCATTTGTGATCTCTCATTTATTCAATTACATATTGGCCATACTATTCCATTTGTTCTAGGCCATTGGAATATATCATGGACAAAATCAATTTCTGCTTTCATACAACTTATATTTGAATAAGGAGAGACAATAAACCATAAAAAGAAAAATATATCAGGAGTCATAAGAACAGTGGAATAAAAATAAAGCAGGATAAGAGGTTAAATGTTATCAACTTGGTATAATCTGGAAGAAGAGCACTTCTAGACCAAGGGAACAACAAGTTTAAAAGCCCTGTGCTTGCTGGACAAGGTGGCACACACCTGTGTTCCTAGTCCCTGCAGAGGCTGAGGCAAAAGGATTGCAAGTTCCAGGCCAAATAGAGCAATTTAGCAAGACCCTGTCTCAAAATTTAAAAGGCTGGGTTATGGCTTAGTGGTAGAGTGTCCTGGGTTCAGTTGTTAGGGCAGGGAGAGAGAATTAATTCATAGGCTATTGAATAATCCTGTCAAGAAATTATAGTGGTTTAGACATAGATTATAGAGGTCTAAGTGTTGTGACTCAGGATGCATTTGGAAAATAGAATTAAACAGGATATTAGACATAGAGAAACACATCAGGAATTACTCCAAGGACTTAAGAGTGGCCTGAGCAACTAGAAGAATAATGTGGCTCTTTACTGAGTTAGAGAACTCTGACTATGGGAAGAACAGGTTTTGAGGTTGGAGTGTAGACAGTCAGGAGTTTCATTTTCATGTACTGGATGTCAGATGTCTGCTAAACATAGAAGTGGAAGTGTCATAAAGTAGTTGGATAAATGGATCTGGAGTTCATGAATAAACTCAAGACTGTATTTAGGAATCTTAATTAAGCATAATGGGATTAATCAAAATATAGATAGTATTTAAAACTTACTTTAAAGTGAGTGTAGATGTAGATTAAAAACTCCACCCAAGGGATCCAGTCCCAGAGTCTGTCTTTTTAAAACTCTGTTGAGTCTTCTGAAGGTTTCATTTGTTTGTTTTCAAATTCTAAATGTTATTTCTTACAGGTTGAATGTCAAGGCATTCATTAGCAATGTGAAGACCGCTCTTGCTGCAACAAACCCAGTGAGTATATTCTGGCACATTAAGAGTATTACAGACTTCTTGTGGTTCTGTTCTGATTGGAAAGTTCTTTTTGTTCTCTCTGGCAGGCTGTGAGGACTTCTGCCATTACCCTCCTTGGTGTGATGTATCTGTATGTTGGTCCCTCTTTGCGAATGTTTTTTGAGGATGAGAAACCTGCCCTGTTATCCCAGATAGATGCAGAATTTGAGAAGGTAAAAATTCCACAAATGTTACAATGCATTGGTGAACTTGAGAATATCATTCATTAAGGCAGAACTTTTAAACCTTTGGAATGAAGAGTATGTATGTATTTGCTTTTATGTGCATAAAGTATCTTTGAAAGTGTGCATAAGAAACTGGTTTTGTGAGGAAAAGAACTGGGTAACTCTAGGATGAGAGATTTATCTCTTTATATTCTTCTCTACCTTTGAAATTTCAAACATTGTGAACATACCTATTCAAAAAGTACATTAAATAATAACTTTTAATAAAAAATGTAAACTAGGGGCTGGGATTGTGGCTCAGCGGTGAAGCGCTTGCCTCACATGCGAGAGGCACTGGATTCGATCCTCAGCACCACATAAAAATAAATAAATGGAATGAGGATGTTTTATCCATCTACAACTAAAAAAATTTTTTTTAAAAAAATGTAAACTAGGGCTGGGATTGTAGCTCAGCGGTAGAGCGCTTGCCTCGCATGCGTGAGGCCCTGGGTTCGATCCTCGGCACCACATACAAAGCAATAAAATAAAGACATTGTGTCCATCTATAACTAAAAAATATAAAAAAAAAAAAAAAATGTAAACTAAAGCAAGGCACTGTGGTGCATTAATCACAGCTACTTGGAAACCGAGGCATGAAGATTGCAAGTCCATGCTCAGCCTGGGCATCTTAGCAAGACTGTGGCTCAAAATTTTTAAAAAGGGCCGAGCATATTTTTTAGTGGTAGAGCACTTGCTTAGCATGCATGGACCCCTGGACTCAGTCCCCAGTAATGCAAAAAAAAAGGACAATTTTGTGATTGAGAAGTCAGATTATAATAAGTTTGTATAAAAATAACTTTTGTTATTTTTAGTCTATGTAGGAATTAAAATATCTACTCTGTAGGACTGGAGTCATAGCTCAGTTGGGAGAACATTTGGCTAGTGTGTGTGAGGCCCTGTGGGTTTGATCACACACACACACATATATATACATATACATGTACATGTATACACAATCATTGTGTGTTTGTATCTACTATGTAAATAAGTGTTATGACAGATAGAATGAGAAAGTTTGACATAGGCACCTCCCCCTAATTTGTTTGTTCTCATATTCTTCATTAAGTTCATTAGCCTTATTCATTTGTGTGTAGATGCAGGGACAAAGCCCACCTGCTCCAACCAGAGGGATTTCCAAGCATAGCATAAGTGGTACAGATGAAGGAGAAGATGGAGATGAACCAGAAGATGGAGGCAATGATGTTGTCGATCTTTTGCCAAGGACAGAGATTGGGTAGGTTTTACTCTGTGGAATGGTTTACTTGATCCATTGTGCTAAATTTTTCAGGGGTATGTGTGTTTGTGGCAGTGGAGATTGAATCCAGGGCCTCGTACATGCTTAGTAAGTCCTATACCTCTGTGCTATATCCCAGCACTTTTTTTTTTTTAAATACTTTTTTAGTTGTAAATGGACACAGTGTCTTTTATTGCTTTGTATGTGGTGCTGAGGGTCGAACCCAGGCCCTCACACATGCGAGGCAAGTGCTCTACCACTGAGCTACAATCCCAGCCCACCCCCCCAGCACTTTTTATTTTATTTTGAGGCAGGGTCTTGCCAAGTTGCCCAGCTGGTCTTGAGCTTTGTGATACTCCTTGGAAGAGTTCATAAGAAATTTTGTGAGGAAGAAAATGGAATAACTTTGATGTAGAACTTGGTAACTTTGGAGACCTCAGCCCAGCTGAAATTATAGGCTTGTGTCACCATACCCAGTTTGTTGTACTAAATTCTTTTTTCTTTTTCTTTTTGTACCAGGTATTGAACCCAGCTCAACCCTTGAGACACATCCCCAGCCTTTTTTATTTTTATATTTTTTATTTTGAGATAGAGTCTTGTTAATTTGCTTAGGTCCTCGCTAAGTTGCCAAGGCTGGCTTTGAACTTGCAATCTTCCTGCCTTAGCCTCCCTATCCACTGGGATTACAGGTGTCCACCACCACACCCAGCTCATTGTATTTACTCTTTGAATTCAGCGAAGGGAACTTGTGTGACATCATTCTTTTAGGAGCCTAGAATTAAAGATTATATCTTCTGTTTTTCAGTGATAAAATTACTTCAGAATTGGTGTCTAAGATTGGTGACAAGAATTGGAAGATCAGGAAAGAAGGCCTAGATGAAGTGGCAGGTATTATCAATGAAGCAAAATTTATCCAGCCAAATATAGGTGAACTTCCAACTGCCTTGAAAGGTCGACTCAATGATTCAAATAAAATCTTGGTATGTAGACCTTGTTCCTTTCCTTTTACTCTTCTCTCCCACTGGAGGAGGTTTCTTATCAGTGCATCCTTCACTAGCAGAACATAAGCTATTGCTTTATTTACTTTGACCTAGAAATAGCTTCCTTTAATTTCTTAAGTGTGTATCAAGATATGCAGGTTTGGGGCTAGGGTTGTAGCTCAGTAGTAGAGCATATGTCTAGCATGTGTGAGGCACTGGGTTCAGTTCTCAGTACCACATATAAATAAATAAAGGTCCACTTACAACTAAAAAGATATGCAGGTTTATTCATCAAATTTTTGTTAATTTCAAAATTTGCTTTTTACAAGGATCCAGTATTATATTTGTTTTGACTTTTTTTGTTTTTTGTTTTTTTGGGTACTGGAGATTGAACTCAGGGGCACTTGAACACTGAGTCACATCCCCAGCCCTATTTTGTGTTTTATGTAGAGACAGGGTCTCACTAAGTTGCTTAGCATCTCGCTGTTGCTGAGGCTGGCTTTGAACTTGCGATTCTCCTGTCTCAGCCTCCCAAAGTACTGGGATTACAGGCTTGCGCCACCGTGCCCAGCTCCAGTATTATATTTGTATGAAACTAATTGTAATACACACAAACACACACACTCACACATACCCCATATGTGCTTATATATACATGCTTAATTTCTAATTTAGGGGATGAGGACCGTTACCAGAGATTGAACCCAGAGGTTCTTAACCACTGAGCCACATCCCCAGCCCTTTTTTATATTTTAGAAACAGAGTCTCACTGAGTTGATAAATGCCTTGCTAATCTGCTAAGGCTGGCTTTGAACTTGTGGTCCTCCTGCCTCAGCCTCCTGAGCTGCTGGGATTATAGAGGTGTGCGCCACTATGCCTGGCTGCTGCTTCTTTTTTTTTTTTTTTTTTTAATAATTTTTTAGTTGTAGATGGACACAATACCTTTATTTTATTTATTTTTATGTAGTGTTGAAAATCAAACCCAGCGCCTCACACATGCTAGGCAAGCACTTTACCATTGAGCCTCAACCTTAGCCCCCAGCTTCTAATATTTAAATTTGGATTTTTATGTCAGGGTTTTTTTAAACTAAGCCTTTACCTTTAATATTATTATAAGTATTATAACTTTTGATCTAAAATTCTAACAATACAGTTTTATGAACTAAAAATTATTCATAAGCTAATAGATTTCTTTATCTCTTGAGCAGCCCAGAAATCTGCCGTATTTACTGTATAGCAGCAATCTTGGAAAACTTTGAGTACACTTTGCTTACAGTTCAAACATAAAATGTTGACTCTCTCCATTCAGGTGCAGCAGACATTGAATATACTCCAGCAATTGGCAGTAGCCATGGGCCCAAACATCAAGCAACATGTAAAGAACTTAGGCATTCCTATCATCACAGTCCTTGGAGACAGCAAGGTAAACCTAACCCTTTCCACTGTGTTGCATTCTGGAATAAGCCAGCCACATTCTTGGGCTAAGGATAATTCTCTTTTCTAGAGTACATGTAAACCCTTAAAAGTTTATAAAAATGAGACTATTAGAAGAAAAACACCTTAGAGAAACTTCTGTTGTTCACATTCATAAAATAATAAACTTTTCTCCCCTACCTCCAAACTATAGTTGATATTATTTTTTCCAATTCTCTTCTCTGGTCAGAACAATGTTCGAGCTGCTGCCCTAGCAACTGTGAATGCTTGGGCAGAACAGACAGGTATGAAGGAATGGCTAGAGGGAGAAGATCTTTCTGAAGAGCTCAAAAAGGAAAATCCTTTCTTGAGGCAAGAGGTTAGTATAATAATTTAATCAATTAATCATGTGCTTTACTTATGTCTTTTATCTCCTTAAGGGCCAAGGCTTGCCTAATTTTTGTATACATATACACACACACATACACACACAAACACATACACATTGTGATTAAAATGAACTTTATTAGGGGCTGGGGTTATGGCGCAGTGGTAGCGTGCTCGCCTAGCACGCGGGAGGCACTGGGTTCGATCCTCAGCACCACATAAAAATAAAATAAAGATATTCTGTCCACCTATAACTAAAAAAAAAAAAAAAATTAAAAAAAAATAAAATAAAATGAACTTTATTATAAGCCGGGCACGGTGACGCAAGCCTATAATCCCAGCACTTAGGGAGGCTGAGACAGGAGGATCACGAGTTCAAAGCCAGCTTCAGCAACAGTGAGGCACTTAGTAACTCAGGGAGACTCTGTCTCTACATAAAACACAAAATAGGGCTGGGGATGTGGCTCAGTGGTCGAGTGCCCCTGAGTTCATTCTCCAGCACCAAATAAATAAATAAATAGATAGATAGATAAATGAACTTTATTATAAAAGTTAACAAAAATGAAACCAAATTCCCAAAGTTTTTGTATTTATGTGCCCCTTCCCCTTTTCTTTTCCCTGCCATTCATAGACTACTCTAACAATAAAACTTTTTAAAGGATTAACTTTTGTGGGATTTTCCTTTCTTTGAAATTTTTTTTAATTTTGTATTTTTTAAAATATTTTTTTAGTTGTAGATAAACACAATACCTCTATTTTATCTATCTACATGGTGCCAAAGATTGAACCTAGTACCCCACATGCACCAAGCAAGGGCTCTACCATTGAACCACAACACCAGCCCCTCTTTGAATTCTTTTTTTTTTTTTTTTTTTTTAATTTTTTTAGTTGCTGATGGATCTTTATTTTATTCATTTATTATTTATTATGTATATGTGGTGCTGAGGATCGAACCCAGTGCCTCACGCATGCTAGGCAAGCGCTCTACCACTGAGCTACAGCCCCAGCCCCCCCTCTTTGAATTCTTAAATGGTAAAGTCATGGGTTTTAATCAGAATATAAAAAGAGTTTAGTATTCAGAAGTCAAAAAGTATAATCCATCTTGCCAACAGAATAAAGAAAAACCATAAAGTCCTATCAATAGATGCTAAAAAAAAGCATTTGGTAAAATCCAATACTCATTTATGATAAAAACAATTCAAGTTAGTAATAAAATTATTTCAACTTCATTAAAAGCACCTGTAAAACCTCTACAGATGATATCATAGTCACTAACGACTTAGTACTTTGCCCTAAAGATTGGGAACAAGATAAAAATGACAATTCTTACAGCAACTCAACCAGTTGATATATCACTTCTCATCAAATTCATCTACAGATTTAATGTATCTCCTGTAAAAATTCCAGGAAGTTTTTTTTATAGAGAGAGTCAAGCTTATTCTAAAATTTGTATAGTAAAGCAGAGGCTCTTGAATAGCCAAAACAGTCTTCAAAAAGAAAACAATAGGAAGGGGGCTGGAGTCGTGGCTCAGTGGTAGAGCGCTTGCCTCGCACGCATGAGGCACTGGGTTCGATCCTCAGTACCACATACAAAATACATACATAAATAAATAAAGGTTGTTAAAGAAAAAGAAAAAGAAAACAATAGGAAGAATCACTCTACATATGTTAAGGTTGACTTTATTGCTTACCTCATCAATTTACTATGGTATCAGTGACAGGAATACAGAGTAGAGATAAAAACAAAAATCAGTAGAATGGGAGAGAGAAAACCCAGAATAGAACCACATTTTTTTTTCCTGGTACTGTAGACCAAACCCAGGACCTAATCACTGAGCTTCATCCCCACCGCTTTTTATTTTTTATTTCAAGACAGGATCTCACACAGTTAACCATGTTAGCCTTAAACTTGTTATCTTCCTGCCTCTGCCTCCCATCGATAGAATTTAAAGCATGCACAAACACACCCACTGATCAACTAATTTTTCACAAAATTTAAAAAGTGAATCCATGAAGGGAAAAGTAGCCTTTTCAATAAATTTTTCTGGAACAATTGGGTATCCATAGACAGAAGACCTAAACCTCATGTCTTACACAAAAATTAAAACAGATCACTGACTTAGATTTAGTAGAATATAAGACTGTGAAACTTTTTTTTTTGGTACTTGAGATTGAAGCTTGGGGTGATTTACCCACTCAGCTATATTTCCTGCTCCTTTTTTTTTTATTTTGAGGCATGGTCTTGCTGAGTTGCTGAGATTCTCACAAAGTTCCCAAGGCTAACCTTGAACTTGCGCTCCTGCATCAGCCTCTCAAATCACTGGGATTACAGGTGTGTATCACTGCACCTGGCAAGACTATGGAAAGATAACATACAAGAAAGTTAACAAGACTATTAAAAGATAACATAGAAAATCTTCATAATATAAGATTGGCAAGAAATTCTTAGACTATTAAAAGCATAACCCATAATAATGAAAATTAATACATTGCACTACATCAAAATTTAAAATGTTTTGGACGGGGGAATGTAGGTCAGTAGTACAGTTCTTACTTAGCAATGTGCCATTGATCCTAGCACTACAAAAAAAAATTTTTTTAATTTTCTTTTTAACTTTTATTCTGCAAAAAACCATTTGAAGAACACAAAAGACAGGCTACAGAGTATGGGAAAATATTGTAAACTACATCTATTAAAGAACTAATACCAAGACTGTGTAAAGAATTCTCAAAACCCAGCAGTTTAAAAAGCAGGGGACGGAGCCGGGCGCGGTGGCTCACGCTTGTAATCCCAGCACTTAGGGAGGCTGAGACAGGAGAATCGCGAGTTCAAAGCCAGCCTCAGCAATGGCGAGGCACTAAGCAACTCAGTGAGACCCTGTCTCTATATAAAACACAAAATAGGGCTGGGGATGTGGCTCAGGGGTCGAGTGCCCGTGAGTTCAATCCCCGGTACCAAAAAAAAAAAGCAGGGGACGGGGTGTGGGGTGTGCTAGGAATGTAGGTCAGTGGTAGAGCACTTGCCTAACATGCATGGGTTCCATTCCCAGAACCACCACCAAAATAAATAAATAAATTCATTAGAAATATGGGCAAAAGACATGAACATACATTTCAATGAAAAGGATTTGTAAATGCCAAATTATCCCCTGAAAGATGTTCAACATTATTTTGCCATTAGAGAAATGCAGGTTAAAACTATAATGAGGTGCTGGGTGCCATGGCACATAGCTGTAATCACAGCAGCTCAGGAAGCTGAGGCAGGAGGATTGCGAGTTCAAAACCAGCCTCAGCAACAGCGAGGCACTAAGCAACTCATTGAGACCCTGTCTCTAAATAAAATACAAAATAGGACTGGAGATGTGGCTCAGTGATTGAGTGCCCCTGAGTTCAATCCCCGGTACCAAAAACAACTACAAAAAAAAAAAACTACAATGAGGTATCATTACACAACTATCACAATTGTTAAGTAAAACATAACAGTAACACCAAATACTGGCAACCATGTGGAGAACCTTGAACACTTGTATTTTGCTAGTGGTCATGTATATGTTCATAGTCGCCAAAACCTAGAACAGTTCAGATATCCTAGAGCAGATGATTTCAATTGTAGAGCATCCATACATGAAACACTATTTTGCAATAAGGAATTTTGCTACACAGCAAAACCAATCCCAAATGGTTACAAATTGTTTGATTCCATTTTTTATAATACATTTAGGTTTTATTTTGCTTTTGGTCATTTGCCATACTGGCGATTGAACTCCCAACCCTGTGAGTGCTAAGCAAGCTCTCTTATCACTGAGCTATATACCCCCAGTGCTATATAGCACATTTAAAATGACAAAATTTTATGAATGGAGAACAGATTAGTGGTTGCCAGGAAATGGGGTTGTGGTTAGAAAAGGTTAGCACAGGGGCTGGGGTTGTGGCTCAGTGGTAGAGCACTTGCCCGGCATGTGTGAGACCCTGGGTTCCATCCTTAGCACTGCATATAAATAAATAAACAAAGAAATAAATAAAAAACATCCATTAACAACTAAAAAAAATTTTTTTTTTTTTAAATTTTTTTTTACTTGTAGATGGACACAATGTCTTTATTTTATTGCTTTGTACGTGGTGCTGAGGATCGAACCCAGGGCCTCACGCATGAGAGGCAAGCGCTCTACCATTGAGCTACAATCTCAGCCCCTAAAAAAATTTTTAAAAAAAGGTTAGCACAAGAAATCCTTTTGATTGTAAATGTTCAGAATCTTGACTGTGGTGGCAGATATAAACATACATGATAATATGGTAGAAAAATAAATATACACAAATGAGTACAAATAAAATAAGGTCACCAAATTGTATCAGTATCAATAGCCTGGTTGTGATATTGTATTTTGTAAAGTGTTATGTATGAAGGAAATAGGATAAAGACAGCATGGGATCTTTATGTATTTTTATAATTGCAAGTGAATCTGTAAGTATCTTAATAAAATTTCAGTGAAAAAATAGAGATGTGATCATTTTAGGAGTATAGATCAAAAACTTTATAAAATAGAAGTCTCAGAATTTGTCATCTGATCAAATAAATATTTTGGGTCTTTAAATATTTCTTAGAATTTAAAGGAGTTAAGTGAAAGTTTTTTATCTTTTTAATTTTTTTTAGTTGTAGATGGACACAATATCTTTATTTTATTTATTTATTTTTATGTGATGCTGAGGATCGAACCCAGTGCCTCACGCATGCAAGGCAAGCGGTCTACCACTGAGCTACAACCTCAGCCCAAAGTTTTTTATCTTTAAAATATATTAAGATGGCTGGGAAGATGGCTTAGTGGAAGAACACTTGCTTATCATACTCAAAGTTCTGGGTTCAATCCCAAAGTCACCTAAAATATATTTAGAGCAGGGTACAGTGACACATGCCTATAATCCAAGTGACTTGGGAGGCTATGGCAGGAGGATCACAGTATGAAGCCAGCCTTGGCAACTGAGTAAGACCCAGTCACAAAATAAAAATAAGTGAGGGGCTGGGGTTGTGGCTCAGTGGTAGAAGGCTTGCCTAGTATGTGTGAGGCTCTGGGTTCGATCCTCAGCACCACATAAAAATAAATAAACAAAATAAAGGCATTGTGTCCATCTACAACTAAAAAAAAATTAAAAAATAAAAATAAGTGAGCTGGGCACGGTGGTGCACACCTGTAATTCCAGCTTCTCAGGAGGCTGAGACAGGAGGATTGCGAGTTCAAAGCCAGCCTCAGCAACAGCAAGGCACTAAGCAACTCAGTGAGACTCTTTCCCTAAATAAAATACAAAATAGGGCTGGGGATTTGGCTCAGTGGTCGAGTGTCCCTGAATTCAAACCCTGTGTAATTCTCCAGTCTCAACCTCCCAAAGTGCTAAGATTACAGGCGTGCGCCAGTGTGCCAGCTTATTTTTTGTTTTGAGATAGGATTTTGCTAAACAGTGGGCAGTGGTGCATGCTTGTAATCCCAGCAGTTTGGGAGGCTGTGGCAGGAGGATCACAAGTTCAAGTTCAGCCTCAGCAACTTAGACCTTTTTTAAAAAAAAAAAAAAAAAGCCGGGTTGGGGATGTGGCTCAGTGGTAAAACACATTTGGGTTCAATCCCCAGTACCCGCCCCCCCCAAGAAAAAGGATTTTGCTAAGTTGCTAAGGCTGGCCTCAAATTTTCGATCCTCCTGCCTCAGCCTACTAAGTCACCAAAATTACAAGCATGCATCATGGCACCCAGCAACATAACACTGTTCTTGAACAATAAAAAATACTGATTTCATATTGAAAAGTTGCAGCATAAGAACTAATTCAGTGTTGGTGACTAATGAAATCATTAAGTCTGAGATCACAAACAATGATAATTTTCCATTTGAGGTGTGTGACTAATCTTTCTTTCTTTTTGCAGCTTCTAGGCTGGCTGGCTGAGAAACTACCTACTCTTCGTTCTACCCCGACAGACCTTATCCTTTGTGTTCCTCATCTTTATTCCTGCCTAGAAGATCGAAATGGAGATGTACGAAAGAAGGCCCAAGATGCTCTGCCATTCTTTATGATGCATTTAGGATACGAAAAAATGGCCAAGGCTACTGGGAAACTGAAGGTACCACTTGCTGCTGCTTTCAAAAACCATTATTAAAATATTGATATTGATTTATATAAGAAAAATATCATATTACCTACTATGAAACTTGATTTGAAATCCTAATAAGAGCGAAAATAAAATAATTAGCATTTTAGAATTTCTAAGAGTCTACCAACCCCACAAGGTAAAAACTATGACCTTCTAGAATGATAGCAACTTGAATGTGACTTCATAATGTGTATTATTTCTCTTGCACTATGTGCTGCCTCCCTTTATTGGTATTTCAAAAGTAGGAGCTCAGTCATTTGACAGCATATCTTTTAGTAAGCTTAGTATGAGTGCATCATTTATGTTACTTCTCACTTATGTTACATTGTCTCTGTAGCCAACTTCTAAAGATCAAGTATTGGCCATGTTAGAGAAAGCCAAAGCTAACATGCCAGCCAAGCCTGCTGCACCAGCTAAAGCAACATCCAAACCAATGGGAGGGTCAGCTCCAGCCAAATTCCAGCCTGCATCAGGTAACTTTTTTTTTTAAATATGTTTTTTAGTTGTTATATGGATCTTTATTTTATTCATTTACTATTTATATGTGGTTCTGAGGATTGAACCCAATGCCTCACGCATGCTAGGCAAGCACTCTACCACTGAGCTATACCCCCAGCCCCAGGTAACTCTGTTTTGAGAGGGTTGAAAGGAAAGGAAATAACCTGAGGGAACTCTAAAAAGATATCTAGTTTTCATCCTTTTATCATAATTCCTCATAGTCTAAATCCTAAGCCCTCTCTCCATAACACCTTCCTCAGACATTAGTTAGGTATTATGCCAGGAATTGTGCTAAGGTTATGAAGATGATTAATTTGGTTTCCAAGTCTACAATGGTACTTTGGTACTTCTTTCTCAAAGTATTCCATACTATTTTTAAGATTTCTACAACTATTTTCTAACATTGCATATTCTAGTTAGAGTAGGAATTGGGAACATCTAGTTTAAACCACTTTGTTAGCTGATGAGGAAACTCAAAGAGGTTAGTGAGGTTAGGTTGTGTAGGGACAAATAGCCAGCCAATGCCTAAGCCAGCTTAAAATCCTACTTAAGTCACAAATGAGTTCTTCTTTTATCATACTTGGCTACTTTTTATTAATCCATCCAAATGTTTACTAATTTGTGTCTGTGTGTGTGTATGTACGCGCTAGGGTTTAAACCCAGGGCCTTGTACATACAAAGCACACATAACCACTTAACTTTGTTCCAGACCCTACTACTCTTTTTAAGGGAAAATTCTTGATTTCTTCATTCTAATGTTAAAATTCTGTAATGTATAATCTGTAACCACTTCATTTCAAGACTTCTTAAACATAACAATATTCCATTTAGTGGGTTAAAAATTGTTCATGCTATAAAGTTATAAATTTTGCATCTATAAAACTCTTTGTATCAAAGTACATATTCGGTTTTAGCATTTATTGGAATTGCTATATAGAAGATAATGAATCTCAATTTCATTATCTCAGGTAATGAAATCTTAATTTTAGAGATGATAGACACTACAATTAAAGAAGTACTGATCTGGCAACAAATGATTTTCTTAACCCTTATTTAGAAAATAATTTTAAAACTATAGGGGTTTTTTACTTTTTTATTGTTGATATTGAAGATTGAAGCCTGAGGTGCTTTTACCATTGAGCTACATCCTCAATTCTTTTTATTTTTTATTTTGATATAGGGTCTCACTAAGTTGCTGAGGCTGGCCTCCACCTTGCACTCCTCCTGCCTCAGCCTCCCTAGATACTGGGATTACAGGCATGACCACTGCACCCAACTAAAACTGCAGTTTAAATGGTGTTAAAGGAGATGCAGATTTTCTGAATTTTCTTTTTTCTTCCAATACCCCTCTTTCTAGGGATTGAATCCAGGAGCACTTTATCCCATTGCATTACATTCCATCCCTTTTTTTGTTTTTTATTTTAAGAGAAGGTCTCTCTAAGTTGCTCAGGCTATCCTCAAACTTGCGATTCTCCTGCCTCAACCTCCTGAGTCTCTAGAATTACAGGCATGTGCCACTGTGCCCAGCCTGAATTACTTCTTTAAGGTTATGCTAAAATAGGAATTTGGGAAGAAAAAAACTAGGGAAAAAAATCTAACTGAAAACACCTTATGAATTGATTTAAGAATGCTAGTTTTTTTATTATCATTGTATTTAACCTGCCCAGAATCAAAAGGGTTATTAGTTAGAATTTACACTTATCTTACATGCCTTTTTTTCCTCAAAGCACCTGTTGAAGATTCTGTTTCCAGCAACATAGAAGCTAAACCTGATCCGAGAAAGGCCAAAGCTCCAGGGGTTTCCTCTAAAGTAAAGGTGTGTTAACTCAGCATACTTAGATGTAGATTTGCTTTTGCATTTGTTTTACACATTGAGTCATTCTATTAGGAAAGATCATATTGTGTATAGAACATCACTACTTTTTTTTTTTTTTTTTAAGTATTAGAGATTGAACCCAGTGGCACTGTATCATTGAGCTGTGTCTCCAGTCCATCTTTAGTAAGACCCCCATAACAGACATCCTGCTCTCATGAGATGCTATCATGTTTCCTGTTACGCAGATCTCTAGGGGAAGATTTGCAGTAGTGAAAAGAGAAGGAAAGCATATGTAACTCTGGCAGAATGATCACTTTAGACTGATACGAATTTGAGAGAAGAATGGTAATCAACTTTCTACCATTTTGGCTCAGTTAAGTCATGATACTAGAAAGTGCTCTGGTAGTCTAGAAGGAAATACCTTTGTTCTCACACTACTGGGACTTGAATCACTAATCTTTTCAATAACTGTGCAGAGTTGGGTGATTTAAAGAAATAGATTCACATGTTTCGTTTTAAATATCCCCTGGGTAATTTTTTCATTTAATTTTGTGAATCATAGCAAATTATCAGTTACTGTACCAAAGTTCAGAACTGGTCACTATATTCAGACTATTAATTATTTAATACTTACAAAAGGAAAATTACAGAACTATATAAATAATAGTAAATCTAGCCAGGCTCAGTGGCACACGCCTGTAGTCCCAGCACTTTGGGAGGCTGAGACAGGAGAATTGTGAGTTCAAAGCCAGCCTCAACAACAGTGAGGCACTAAGCAACTCAATGAGACCCTGTCTCTACATAAAACACAAAATGGGGCTGGGGATGTGGCTCAGTGGTTGAGTATCCCTGAGTTCAATCCCTAGTATCCCTCCCCCAAAAATAGTAAATCTAAATGAAGAAGACTGTTTCATCAACTACATGCAGTGGATGAAAATATACAAGAGTATTACTCAGTACATTTATTATTATACTCCCGTGATAGAGTAGGTACTTTCTAGTCATTCTTTAAATATATTGCAGTTGTCCATTTTTCTTCCCTGTGCTTGGGTCCTTTAGCTTTGTGGGTTATTTAAGTGTATTTAAGTGAGTAATTATCTTCTAAACTATGCACTGAAGTTGTTCTTTTCCTGTCCTTCCTTCCTTATCCTAAATCGAGCAAGTGCTTATTTTAGTATTTTGATCACAAGTGCTTTGAAGTATTTTTGACTCTGTTCTAAGTGCCATAATTTTTTCCAGTGTTTTGCAGTTTACAAACAATTTTACATAAGCAATCTCATATTTGTTTTGACTAAATGACTTCAGTGTTTGGACTAGAAAGATATTCTGGCCAACTAGAAATAGTAAACTCTTGTTACATTTATACTATAATAATAATTCCAGTAATGAAATTTGAATATTACCTTAATTATATGTACTATTATTCACTATTTTCTTTTTATCTGATACAAAGATTCTAAATCTTGGATTTTTTTTTTTTGCGGGAGGGATAATGGGGATTAGACTCAGGTACTCTACCACTGAGTCACATCCTCAGCCCTATTTTGTATTTTATTTAGAGATGTGGTCTCACTGAGTTGCTTAGCACCTCAGTTTTCCTGAAGCTGGCTTTGAACTCGCGTTTTCCTGTTTCAGCCTCCCAAAGTGCTGGGACTACAGGTGTACACCACCATGCCCAGATTGAATTATTTTTAAAAACCACATTAGTGATTAAGTATTGAAGTGTTTCTACCAACTTTAGAAGAAGGTTCAAAGGAGCTACAGTTATGCTGCTTTTTTTTTTTAATTTTTTTAGTTGTAGATGGACACAATATCTTTATTTATTTATTTTTATGTGGTGCTGAGGATCGAACCCAGTGCCTCATGCATGCAAGGCAAGCGCTTTACCACTGAGCCACAATCCCAGCCCCAGTTATGCTGCTTTGATAGAGGTACATTAAATAAATACAGGGAGAAATAAAAGAGTTTTTCAACTAAGTGATGTGAAATGTATAAATGTCATTCAAAATATCATTAGTATGGAAAGATAAAATAGTATCTGAGTTCAATAAAGCAAAGAACTATCCAATGAACAAAAATTGTCTGTGACTCAGACTAAGAGAAATAATAGCTTTTCCAACTATATTTCTTGCCAGCTCAAGAACTAACCAGCAGTTTTAGAGAAACCTGTACAAAAACACAGTACATGCAAGATTCTGTGAATCAGCTGTTTCTTTCATGTTGGAATATAATGTAGAGAGATGTCTAGTTTTTATAAAAATGCCCCTTTCCTGAGCAGCAACATCATATTCTGCAAAAATGACCTAACTAATTCCCTGAGCTTTGGTTGTAGAGTATACAAGGCAAGAAAGTGCCAAGCAAAACCAGCTTAAAGGAAGATGAAGACAAATCTGGGCCTATTTTTATTGTTGTTCCAAATGGAAAGGAGCAAAGAATGAAAGATGAAAAAGGATTGAAGGTAAGGAAGGGATAAGAATCTTTAGGAGGTTTTTCCTTGTTTATGTTTTATTTTTCTTAGTCAAAATAGTTTTGCTATCTGAATAAAATGCATATTTTGAAATATCTGGTAATTAACTGAATCTTTGCTTATATAGTATCTTATTTTCTAGGATTACTATACAGGAACAGTAATTGGTACAAAAAGTTCTATAGGACCTATTGCCTGTTTTCTCTCTCTTTTTTTTTTTTTGTCACTGGGGATTGAACTCAGAGGCACATGACCCACTGAGCCACATCCCCAGCCCTATTTTGTGTTTTATGTAGAGACAGGTTCTCACTGAGTTGCTTAGCGCCTTGCTGTTGCTGAGGCTGGCTTTGAACTCATGATTCTCCTGTCTCAGCCTCCCTAAGTGCTGTGATTACAGGCTTGCGCTACCATGCCCAGCTCCCTGTTTTATCTCTAAATAGAAATAATTGTATAGTCTTTTGCCTTTTTTTTTTAAATCAAACATTCTAAGTATTTGTTTGTTTTTATTAATTGGATACATGCAGTGGACTGCTTTTTTCTTTTTTGTACTGGAGATTGAACTCAGGGGCACTCAAACACTGAGCCACATCCCCAGCCCTATTTTGTGTTTTATGTAGAGACAGGGTCTCACTGAGTTGCTTAGTGCCTCACCATTGCTGAAGCTGGCTTTGAACTCGTGATTCTCCTGTCCCAGTCTCCCAAGTGCTGGGATTACAGGCTTGCGCCACTGCACCCAGCTACTGGACTGCTTTTTTATTTTTCTTATACATAATATCTTTTTTTTTATAACTTTATTTTACATATTTTTTTAATATGGTGCTAAGGATTGAGCCCAGTGCCTCACATGTGCTAGGCAAACACTGTACCACTGAGCCACAACCCCAGCCCTGTATGTATTATCAGTAGTAGAGCTCTTACAGGGCATACTTAAGGCCCTGGGTTTGATCCTCTGCACCACCAAAGCAAAACAAATCATTTATTTTATGCTGTTTTGGTTTTTTTTTTTTTAAAACAGCCTTTATTTTATTTATGTATATATTTTGTATGTGGTGCTGAGGATCGAACCCAGTGCCTCATGCGTGCAAGGCAAGCGCTCCACCACTGAGCCACAACCTCAGCCCCTGTTTTGGTTTTATTAAGTGTTTAAAATTTGTTTTTCAAAAAATATGTAAATTGTTTGTTTATTACAGTACTGGGAATTGAGCTCTGGTGCTGTACCACTGAACTAGGTCCCCAGTCCTTTTTTATTTTTTATTTTGAGACAGTGTCTCACTAAGTTGCTTAGAGCTATATCACTAATTTGATGAGGCTGGCCTTGAACTTGTGATCCTCCTGCCTTAGCCTTCGAGTCATGGGGATTACAGATGTGCATCTTTGCATCGGCTCAGTTTATACATTGTTTTAAAAACAAAAATTCAAATGATATAAAAAGTGCAAAGTACAGTATCTAAAGCATCTTTAAAAAGCATGTCTTCCTTTCCAGTCTCCCACAGAGAATAGTACTACTAGTTTTTTGTTTGTATTACTCCATAATATTTCTTACCTATACAATCATATATTTGTTGATAAATAGACCTCCTTTTACAAGCATAGGAACATGTCATACTGTTTGTTCTATATGTCTTTTGCTTTTTTTTTTTTTTTAATATTTTTTTAGTTGTAGATGGACACGATATCTTTATTTATTTATTTATTTTTATGTGGTGCTGAGGATCGAACCCAGTGCCCCATGCATGCAAGGCAAGCGCTCTACCACTGAGCTACAATCCCAGCCCCTGTCTTTTGCTTTTAATGATGTTTGAAATATCTTAACTATTCTGTGTATGTCTTCTTTTTATTGGTACATTTTATATATATATAAAATATATATATCTATCTTCTTTATTGCCAATCCATTATGTTGA
This sequence comes from Xerus rutilus, assembly GCA_028644305.1. Lineage (NCBI taxonomy): Eukaryota > Metazoa > Chordata > Mammalia > Rodentia > Sciuridae > Xerus > Xerus rutilus. The sequence goes on from CM053399.1 coordinate 17,164,040, forward strand.
ACAAAAAGGTTGTTTGTAGTCTTTCACAATTCCAAGCTGTGCTGCCATAAGCATCTTTGAATGTCAGTCTTTGTGCATATATGCATTAAATACCCAAAATGGTATGTGCTTTTTTAATTTTGAAATTTAAAGTTTTTCCTCTGTTAAAGTTGTGCCATGGGGCTGGGGCTGGGGCTCAGCGGTAGAGCGCTTGCCTAGCATGCGTGAGGCACTGGGTTCGATTCTCAGCACCACATGTAAATATATATAAAAAAAAAAATAAAGGTCCACCAACAACTTAAAAAAATATTTAAAAAAAAAAAAAGTTGTGCCATGTTCCACTGTTTTATACAATTATAATATTGACTTTTCTAGTAGAAATTGCTCAAAATTATTTTCCTATAAAATTTTCATAGTTGATAAGATTCCAGAAATATGACAGCTTTAATTGACATTTTATATTTGTATTTACTTACAGATGAATTTTATTTAATTTTAAAAATCCTATTGAGTTCTGCAGCTGCTTTATTATTTTTTTATTTGTTCTAATCAGTTATACATGATAGAATGCTCTTCGATTCATTGTACACAGATGGAGCACAATTTTTCACTTCTTGGGGTTGTATAGGAAGTAGCGTCACACCATTCATGCAATCATACATATACCTAGGGCAATGATGTCTGTCTCATTCCACCATCTTTCCTACCCCCATTTCCCCTCTCCTCCCCACTCCCCTTTGCCCAATCCAAGGTTCCTTCACTGTTCCCATGTGCCCTCCCACACACACATTATGGATTAGCATCTACTTATCAGAGAAAACATTTGGCCTTTGGTTTTTTGGGATTGGTTTACTTCACTTAGCATGATATTCTCCAACTCCATCCATTTACTTGCAAATGCCATAATTTTATTCTCTCTTAATGCTGAGTAATATTCCATTGTGTATATATACCACAGTTTCTTTATCTAGGTTGTTTCCACAGTTTGACAATTGTGAATTATGTTGCTGTAAACATTGATGTGGCCGTGTTATTATAGTATGCTGGGGTTTTTTTTGTTTTGTTTTGTTTTGTTTTGTTTTTTGGTACTGGGGACTGAACTCAAGGGCACTTGACCACTGAGCCACATCCCCAGCCCTATTTTGTGTTTTATGTAGAGACAGGGTCTCACTGAGTTGCTTAGTGCCTCTCCATTGCTGAGGCTGGCTTTGAACTCGCGATTCTCCTGTCTCAGCCTCCCTAAGTGCTGGGATTACAGGCTTGAGCCGCCCGGCTTAGTATGCTGTTTTAAAGTCCTTTGTGTATAGACTGAGGAATGAGATAGCTGGGTCAAATGGTGGTTTCATTCCAAGTTTTTTAAGGAATCTCCACACTACTTTCCAGATTGGTTGCATCAATTTGCAGTCCCATCACTGCAGCTGCTTTAAATAAGGCTCTCTACTTCATTTGGTTGAATACTTTATAGCCAGCCTCTTTTTACTTTTCTCAGGTGCTGAAGTGGAATTTTACTACCCCACGGGATGAATATATTGAACAACTGAAGACTCAAATGTCCAGCTGTGTGGCTAAATGGTTACAAGATGAGATGTTTCACTCAGACTTTCAGCATCACAATAAGGCCCTGGCTGTCATGGTTGATGTAAGTCTCCAGTAAATACATGTGCATGTATCTCAGTCATGTGAAAATACTGAGCCCTATAAAATAATCAGAGTGCCTTGAAGGAAGAAGTAAAATATACCATGTTCTCAGTTCTTACTTAATAAAATAAATGAGGAGGAGTGTGTTCATTTCTTAGGTCTTAATTGGGGCTTTTTTTTTTAGAATGCAATAAAATTTTAAAAAGTATTTGCCTGATAGAATTTAAGCTTTTATACAGTCTTATTTGTGTGGGTTTTGTTTTGTTTTGTTTTAAGCACTTGGAAAGTGAAAAAGAAGGTGTCATTGGTTGCCTGGATCTTATCTTAAAATGGCTTACCCTACGGTTTTTTGACACCAATACAAGTGTCCTAATGAAAGCACTGGAATATTTAAAATTGCTCTTCACCCTGCTGAGTGAGGAGGAATATCATCTTACTGAGAATGAAGCATCTTCATTCATTCCCTATCTCATCCTCAAGGTAATGTATTGTTCTCTAGGAGATTGCTTGAGCTCCCAGATGACTTCAGTTTTTGTATATTTATTCCTTCTTCCTTTTTCTTTTATTATATGATGATACCTACCACCACTTATCTTCATGCCTTTCTTCTTTTAAGACATAGTAATGCATGACGTAGCTAAGGAAAAGTCTTGCTTAATAATTATTTTCCTTGTTGACTAGGTTGGAGAACCAAAGGATGTCATTCGTAAAGACGTTCGTGCCATCCTTAATCGGATGTGTCTTGTCTACCCTGCCAGCAAGATGTTCCCCTTCATCATGGAAGGCACCAAATCCAAAAACTCTAAGCAGAGAGCAGGTGAAGCAAACTGTTTTATTTTTCATTTTTTATTTTTGTTATGCTGAGGATGAAACCCAGAGCCTTGTTAGACAAGTACTGTGCCACTGAGGTATAACACCAGCCCTACACAATTAAAATGTCTACAACAGTGATCCCCTAAAAGAAATAGTTTATAGACACACAAGGACATTTCTTTAGTGTCTTTGTAGTTGATGACAGCCTTTTGATTGAGACTGTGAGAGTGATGAGTTGCACACTGATGGAGCCATGGTATCAGGTGATACAGGCATCATTCAGTACCACCCTGGTGACAAAATCAAGTGCACAGGGGCCATCTGACTCACAGACATCCCTTTCTTTCAGGAGCACTTGCTATAACACCATTGTTTCATTGAGAAGAGGCAGAATACAAGAAAAAACTCTAGGTAGAGCCTTAATAAGATTTTAGTCTTTCATGTATGCCAAAGGAAATCTATCTAGTAAGGAGAAGTCTGTCTGCATTGAATCTCAATAATCTAGTCCTTTTCCCCCAACAGAGTGCTTGGAAGAGCTGGGATGTCTAGTTGAGTCCTATGGCATGAACGTTTGCCAGCCAACCCCAGGAAAAGCCTTAAAAGAGATTGCTATTCACATAGGAGACCGTGACAATGCTGTACGCAATGCTGCCCTCAACACCATTGTAACAGTATACAATGTACATGGAGATCAAGTGTTCAAACTGATTGGAAATGTGAGTGACTTTTCTCTGGGTATTGTCAGCATAAAGTATTCCAAGGTGTCTTAGGTGCCAAGTTTCCTGCAATATCAACTGTACCTAGAGATTTACCACTTGTTTATAAATTCAACCCATCAATGTAGCCTAGAATCCAGATAGACATTTGAGGATTTTCTGATAAATGAAGGCCATTTAGGCTTTGTTTTACTAGAAATCAGATTTTCTTTTCTCAGTGTTCTATTTGTAGCAGTTTGCTTTAGACATAATAGCTATTTATAAATGAAGAAATCTGAGGTAGTCTACGATTTAAATTCTATGTAGCAATCTGCTCTGTAATTTTTAATGCATTTTGTTTTCAGTTATCAAGTACTCCCTTGGGAACTGTATGTCTACTGGTACCTATCAGATCAAAAGCATTTTGTAACCAAGTACAGGGTGCATGCCAGTATTCCCAGCTACTCATGAGGCTCAGGCAGGAAGATTGTGAGTTTGAGGTCAGCCTGGGCAACATAACAAGATTTCATCCTAAAGGGAAAAGAAAACATGTTGAGCTACAGCTCCAAGCCACTTTTTCAGACACATTAGATTCTGCTTCTGACTCCTTGCTTCCTTTGAGCCAGTCACTACTGTGGCTAGGCTTCAGTTCACTCCAGTTACCTCATCACAGCACCATTTATATACCCTACACTTAAATTAATTTACTTATATCTAATCAAATCCTTACTGCCAACCAGTTGAAAGAGATAAAACAAGTGGAGATTTTATAAATGACCAGAAATGAAGATTCTTGTCCATGGTCAACCCAGCTAGTTAGTAGTAACAAAACAAGAACAAGAAAGCTTCATCTCATTTTTGACCTTTTAATAAAATTATGGTTGTCAGTAGTTTATTTTTGTATCCTTTCCTTTTTTCATAATATCTCTTGTTATCGTAGGTATGCAGGTATTAATAGTTGATTCAGTATTATAGTGTTTTGAAAGTAAAATCCTAGCATAGTAGCTTCAATATGAAAATAGATAATTCTTGAATCCTCCAATTAGGTTTTTAATTCTCCACATATTTTAGTAGATGGATATGTTAATGAATTAAATTTGGTCTCATAGCTTTCTGAAAAAGATATGAGTATGCTTGAGGAGAGGATTAAGCGATCAGCAAAGAGGCCCTCTACTGCACCAATGAAACAAGTGGAAGAGAAACCTCAGCGCACACAGAACATAAGTTCCAATGCTAACATGCTACGCAAGGGACCAGCTGAGGACATGTCCTCCAAACTCAAGTATGTGGATGGAGCTAGTTGTCTGAGAGCATCTCTATGGACTTAGCTTTGTGTGCTCAGAGCTTGTCCTGTAACATAATCTTGAGTTCTTGTCATTATCATGCATGACAGAGTGTCTGGGTAAATGTCTTGTAACCAAATGTTTAATCTTTCAGTCTTCATTGTCTTTGTCTTTGTCTCAAAACCACTTCTAAATGGTCTTGTGCCTTCTTTCACTGCTTTTCCGTGGACAGAATTATGTATCGCACTTATAGGATGTAAGTACTGCCTGCTAATTTCTCATTAGCAGGACTCTTATATCTTTCTAACTTCTGACATGGATTCATCCCCTCTGGAGGCTGACTGGCTTAGAGTTTATAACCAGGGTAGAGGGTGTTCATAAATATCATGTCTGCCATAAAAGTCCAGTAGCTAGCAGAAATGGCAACTCACTATCACGTGGCTAAAAGATTGATTTGCCTTTTTCCTTGTGTTATATTTAGTTGTGCTCAGGTTCTTGTTCTTGAGATAAGGCTAAATAAAAAAGCATGCAACCCAGAATTGGCTTGGGACTCAAAATACTGCCTTCTAAGCAAGACAGCTCTATTTTGGGTTGTGTCATGAGTATAATTTTAACCAATTTGAATTTGGAAACATCGCATACCTATTTCTGAGATATAATGCTGGCCCTGACCTGTCAAGAGTGACTGTGCTTAAAAAGGGGTGACTGTCCTTCAGAGTATAAAAATGTACTAAATACTGCATGGACCGATGAAATGTTTATGATTTAAAAAACTTAAACACTGGTTAATTTGGTGGAAAAAAACCAGCTAGTCTATATTTTTCTTATGTTTTTGCCCATACATAGTGAGTTCTGAATCAATAAAAATATACTTTATTTTCTGTTCCATATGGAATAGAACTAAGTACAAGATTTATTAACTTCAGCAAATTAATGATAATACTTATAACTTGGCTGGTAATATAAGTACAATTAAAGTTATCTACTTTCTGAGGACATTCATGAACCAGTGCAATGTTATTGCCTAAGGTACCTTTCTTAGACTCAAGGACTTATATCATTCAGGGGGGCTGAAACCAGAAGTTGAACATCTGTCTTGAAGCTTTGAGGCAGCTGGCAGTTGTACTCTTGCCCTTTGATTAAGAAGTCTATCTTAGTTCAGGAGCCTCTTTTTGCTTCCCTTAGCCAAGCCCGAAGCATGAGTGGGCATCCTGAGGCAGCCCAAATGGTTCGCCGAGAATTCCAGCTGGATCTAGATGAGATTGAGAATGACAATGGTACAGTCCGATGTGAAATGCCAGAACTTGTCCAGCACAAACTGGATGACATTTTCGAACCAGTCCTTATTCCTGAACCCAAGTAAGTTATTTAAGTATAAGTAGTTAATGATCATCAGAGGATATATCTGAAAAGAGCCCTCTGTGGGAGTGTACAGTTAAAACTTTTTAGAACTGATTACTCTCTGGCTGATAGCAGTTTTTTATTAAGACCTGGATCCAGAGAGGAATTGCATAATTCCCACTTATTCAAACGTTTTGTAAGAGATTGAATTTTCCCCTTTGCTCTACTCTCTAGGATCCGAGCTGTTTCTCCACACTTTGATGATATGCACAGTAATACAGCATCCACAATCAATTTCATTATCTCCCAAGTAGCCAGTGGTGACATCAACACAAGCATCCAAGCTCTGACACAGGTAATGGGAATGCTCCCCAAGATAGTAATTCCATTGGTTTGGACATAAAGGCTATAAGAATGATAAATTGCACCCCAGCCATGTTACTTTTGTGATGAAAAAAGTCCACCTAGTCATCACTTGCTTCAAAGGACATAGCTTTAATAGAACCTTGCATTTATGTAATTGCATTTATGCACCAGATGCTGTAGATACATCAATAAACAAGTGGGACCAGTTCTCGTGGAACTTACTTAGAATTTAGTAGACAGAGACAAATAAACAAGAAAATATCAGATAGTAGTAACTAATGTGTAAAGGTAGGGTGATGGGAGAGGGACTGCATAGTTTCTTAGATTGAGTGATCAAGTCTTGATAACAGGGATATGTGGATAAGAGGTAAGAACATTCCAAATGGAGGGAACAGCTGGTACACACAGGCTAGTACACATAGGGTAGGAATGAACTTTCTGTGTTCAAGAAAACAGTGGAAGATCCAAGTAGATATGGGCATAGGGTGCAGGGAGGAGAATTATGGTATAGAATGAGGTTTGAGAGGCGGATAGTGACCACATCATATAGGGCGTTCTTGACAAGTCTAAAGATAAGTTGTTTGGATTTTGCAAATGATGGGAAACCATTAGAAAATTTAAAGAAGCTACTCTGTGTGTGTGTGTGTGTGTGTGTGTGTGTGTGTGCGCGCGCGCGCATGCTTATGTTATTCATATTAATCAAACACCTTTACCCTTGTACTGCATCCTTAACAGAAGCAACCTGTTTTTAAAAAATTTTTCTCTTCTTCGTATTTTCCCCTTCCCTAATAGTCTAATCTTAAAGCTGTTAGGTGGGGCAGAGCTAGGTATGCATTCACAGTTGTGGTGAGTGGGTGGGAATAGGAAGCTAGTGTGAGGATCTAAAACCCCACATATCACAAGGAGGGTGTCCTTACAAGAAGAATGGCAGAGAATTGGGAGTCAGAGCCCAAGTGGGTTGAAGAAGATGTCCATGCAGGAAGCCAACCTGTCATGTGGTAGGACCCAAGAAAAGTGAGGAAGATGTCCACATGTGTTGGGTATGGGGCATAGTGTATGGAGTGGCAAAGAGTAGGGAGTGTGTGTTACACTTTTTAAAACACATGAATCAAGTTGGGCTTGGTGACCCACACTTGTAATTTCAGCAATTTGGGAGGGTGAGGCAGAAGGATCACAAGTTCAAGTCCAATCTCTGCAATTTAGCAAGATCCTGTCTCAAAATAAAAAATGAAAAGGGCTGTGGATATAGCTCTTTGGTAGAGCAAACTTGGGTTCAATCCTGGGACCAAAAGAAATTTAGTCCTCCCCAAATTAAAAGGATGAGGGGCTGGGGTTGTAGCTCAGTGGTAGAGCGCTTGTCTCGCATGCGTGAGGCACTGGGTTTGATCCTCAGCACCACATAAAAATAAATAAAGATATTTGTGTTCATCTATAACTAAAAAAAAAAAAGGATGAGATCAGTAGAGGGAAGAGAGGGTAAGGATAGGTACTGGGGACTGAATCAGAACAAGATCTAGTGCATGCTTTAATAATTATATCAAAATGGATTCTACTGCCAGGCACAGTATTGCATGCCTGTAATCCCAATGGCTCAGGAGGCTGAATCAGGAGGATCGCGAGTTCAAAACCAGCCTCAGCAACTTAACAAGGCCCTAAGCAACTCAGTGAGACCCTGTCTCTAAATAAAATACAAAAAAGGGCTGGGGTTCAGAGATTGAGTGCCCCTGGGTTCAATCCCCAATACCCCCCAAAATGGATTCTGTCATGTATTACCAGAAAGAAACAATTTTTAAAAAATAATAACACTGTGATTATTACCCTAAAGAAAACAAAAATAAAAAAGATTAAACCATCAACAATAATGATGTTAAGTTTTGGGGAATAAGTTAAGCAGTACATATGAAAGACCTTCACAGAGAACCATAAAGCTTTATTGAATGACATTAGAGAATTTTCAAATGGAAATATACTGTTTACAAGATTCAGGATTAGATGTCAGTTCTCTAGTCCATAAATTCAATACATTTCCAATCAAAATCTCAAAAGTTTTTTTTTGTTTTGTTTTGTTTTTTTGTTGCAGTTTGAGACGCTTATTCTAAACTGTATCTGGGAGATTGAAGGACTTAAGAAGTACAAAGACAATTTTAAAAAATAACACACTGAGCTGGGTGTGGTGGTGCACACCTGTAACCCCAGCACTTTGGGAGGCTGAGACAGGAGAATCGCAAGTTCAAAGCCAGCCTCAGCGAGGTGCTAAGCAACTCAGTGAGACCCTGTCTCTAAATAAAAAACACCAAACAAGGCTGGGAGTGTGGCTCAATGGTCGAGTACCCCTGAATTCAATCCCTGGTACCAAAAAATAAATAAATAACACACTGGAGAAGACTTGTATCAGCAGTGGTTACAGAGTTACTGTTACTAAGATACTGTCCTGACCAAGGGATAAGGACATTAAAAATCTCTTCATAAATGCTGATTAATCAGTAGATATTGCTGGGACTAGTTATTTTCCATGAGAACAACAGTATAATTAGTTTGCTATCTCCTACACCAAAATATATTTCAGGTGGATTAAAGACCTAAATGTGAGAAGCAAAACTTAATAGGAGAACATCTTTGGCTTCAAGGTAGGAAAGAATTTCTTTAAAGCTACACAAAAAACATAATAGAAAATTTTAACTACATTAAAATTTTTTCAAACTTCTATGGACCAAAGGAAAGTGAAATACAAGTTATATATTGAGAGATGTAGATATAGTAGACAAAAATAAGTAAAGATACAGGGGAATCTGAATAATTTCTATCAGTTTAGAAGTCAGGATAGTAGTAACAAAAGCAATGAGAAGGAATAGTGGTAACCCTAGTAGAGGAAACAGTACCAACTTAGAGGGTCAGGAAGTGGTCTTCTGGTAAAGTAGATGTCCTAGAGCTTATTCTCAATGGCAGGCGTACAAATATGTACAGTTGCAGAATTTCATCAAGGTGTGTGCTCTTAGGGTTTGTACTTTATGCTATATGATATTTAAACTACAGTAAAAAAATATTAGAAAATGATAAACTAGATTTAATTTAATGCATACTCACATATATGGAACTTTACATTCTCAGAAAAGATAATGTTTTTCCATATGTCCATTGAACATTTTCAAAAATACGTCATATAAAGAAAACCTTAACAAATGCAAAAATTTAAGAAATAGAGTGACCAAATTCTTTGTGAATAACCCAATAAATTTTAAAATAATGTCATGAAAAATATTGGCTACTTCGAAAGTATGAAATGCTCCTAAATAACCTTCTGATCAAAAAAATAACTATGATTTGAGGAATGTAGAGTGCTTGCCTAGCAAGCATGAGGCCCTAGGTTCAAGTCCCAGAACCAGAAAGAGAGAGAGAGAGAGAAAGAAAGAAAAGAAAGAAGGAAGGAAATTCTGATGGAGAATAGGAAAATATTGCACTGCAAAACTACTGGAAAAGTAAAATCCAGTCAGGTGCATAGCACATGCCTGTAATCCTAGAGTCTCGGGAGGTTTAGCAGGAAGATCACAAGTTTGAAGCCAGTTTGGGCAATTTAGCAAGACCCTATCTCAAAATTAAAATGTACAGAGGGCTGGAGATGCAGCCCTGTATTTAATCCCTAGTACCAAGGGGAGGAAAAAAAAACCCTAAAACTCCAAAAGGTATGCTGCCTGAAATGTATTTATTATTCAAGAAAGGCTAAAATAAAGGTTCAGTATTCACAGAAATTAGAAAACAAAATCTGAAGCAATTTCAAAAGTAGGAAATAAGCTGGGCGCAGTGGTGCAATCCTGTAATCCCAGCACTTAGGGAGGCTGAGACAGGAGAATTGTGAGTTCAAAGCCAGCCTCAGCAACGGCGAGGCACTGAGCAACTCAGTGAGACCCTGTCTCTACATAAAACACAAAATAGGGCTGAGGATACGGCTCAGTGGTCAAGTACTCCTAAGTTCAATCTCCAGTACCAAGAAATAAAAAAATAAAAATGAAAAGTAAGAAATAATGAGGTTAGAACTTATTAAATGTTATATAATTAAAAATTATAAAAATGCTGCTTATAAAAATAAAACAAATCTCATACATAATTAGCAAATTATAACAATAAGGAGTTGAGGATAAATAAACAAAACACCACATGTAACAGAAAATTTGACAGAATAGATCTGCCATCCAGTTTTTTTTTTTTGTTTTCTGGTTTTTTTTTTAAATAACAGAACTTAGGCACACCACTACGTTAAAGCAGGAAACTTAGAATCTAAAAAGAAAAAAACATGTGAAAGGGTAAGATTTTAGTCTGGAGAAAGTTACCATATACTAAATCAGTAAACAAGTGAAATGTGGAATATATTTGCACCCATGGGACCAATAAAAGATTAATAGCTACAGTAAACAAAACTCTTGTTAACTTTTTTTTTTTTGATACTGGGGATTGAACTCAGGGTCACTCGACCACTGAGCCACATCCCCAGCCCTATTTTGTGTTTTATGTAGAGACAGGGTCCCACTGAGTTGCTTAGCGCCTCACCGTTGCTGAGGCTGGCTTTGAACTTGTGATTCTCTTGTCTCATCCTCCCTAAGTGCTGGGATTACAGGCTTGCGCCACCACGCTCAACTTGTGTTTTATTTAGAGACAGGGTCTCACTGAGTTCCTAAGCGCCTCGCCATTGCTAAGACTAGCTTTGAATTCACGATTCTCTTATCTCAGCCTCCCAAAGTGCTAGGATTATAGACATGTGCCACCGCGCACGGCACTTATTAACTCTTGAGAAAAAGAAAACCCATGAGAAACATGAATATGAATAGACAAATTACAGAAGATATCCAAAAGGTCAGTGAATACATGAAAAATGTTCAACCCTTCCCCTCCACACACCCCACAGAAGGGTAAATTAAAATAACAATAAGATAATCACTATTAAACCATAAAACTGACCAAAAGTAATAACATATATATAGCTGATAAAGATACTGGAAAAAGCCAGGCGCGGTGGCTCAAGCCTGTAATCCCAGCACTTAGGGAGGCTGAGACAGGAGAATCGCGAGGTCAAAGCCAGCCTTAGCAACAGCGAGGCACTAAGCAACTCAGTGAGACCCTGTCTCTACATAAAACACAAAATAGGGCTGGGGATGTGGCTCAGTGGTCGAGTACTTCTGAGTTCAATCCCCAGCACCACAAAAAAAAAAAAGATACTGGAAAAGCAATTCTCTTGTGTTAAATGTAGAAATATGAATTGTTAGTGCCTACTATAGGGGCTGAGAGTATAACTCAATGATAGCCTACTTATCATGTACAAGGACCAGCACCAAAAAAAGCATTATTTTCCCCAGAGAAATTATACTCTGAACTCTCTTAGAAATCAAAACACAAACATGTGTGTGTGTATATATATATGTGTGTGTGTGTGTATGCATATGTATGTGCTTATATATATACACAGAGATACTTATTGTAACATAGATAACATAGCCAAAGTAGAAACACTGGAAGTTCATCAGTAAGAGAATGAATGAGTAAATTTTGGTTCATGCATACATGCGTTATTATGCAACATTTAAAAACAGATTATTCCTGTTGACTTTAGAGTCATTTCATAATTTTCTATTGAATTAGAAAACTAGATGCAGAGAAGTGTATATACTATAAGCGTTCTACCACTGAGCTACATCCCTAGCCCTTTTTATTTTATTTTGAAACAGTCTCACTAACTTGTCAAGGCTGACTTTGAACTTGTGTTCCTCCTACCTCAACCTCCCAAGTCACTGTGATTGGCTGGGGATATAACTCGGTAGAGTGCTTGCCTTGCATTCACAAGGCCCTGGGTTCTAATCCCTAGCACCACCAAAAAAAAACAAAAAACAAAAGCTAAAAACCAACTACTATATATAACTATGAAGTTCTAATAAATAAACAAAACGTGGGGTTGTAGTTGTAGCTCAGTGTTACAGCGCTTGCCTGGCATGTATGAAGCACTGGGTTCGATCCTCAGCACAAAAGGAAGGGAGGGAGAGAGTAATAGGGTTGGGACTGTAGTTCAGTGGTAGAGTGCTTGCCTTGCATGCGTGAGACTCAATCCTCAGCACCACATAAAAATAAAGAGGAATTGTGGCTCAGTGGTAGAGTACTTGCCTTGCATGTGGAAGGTACTGGGTTCGATCCTCAGTACCACATATAAATAAATGAATAAATAAAGGCCAATCAACAACCAAAAAATTTAAAAATAAAGATATTGTAGCTGGTTGTGGTTGGCACATGCTTGTAATCCCAGCACTTTGGGAGGCTGAGACAGGAGAATCACAAGTTCAAAGCCAGCCTCAGCAACGGTGAAGCGCTAAGCAACTCAGTGAGACCCTGTCTCTACATAAAACACAAAATAGGGCTGGGGGTGTGGCTCAGTGGTTGAGTACCCCTGAATTTAATCCTCAGTACCAAAAAAAAAAAAAAGATACTGTGTCCACCTACAACTAAAAACAAAACATTTTAAAATAAATAACGGTATAAAATACAATAACATTTTTTTTAAAGTATTCCCTTTTTTTTGGCACCAGGGATTGAACTCAGGGGTACTCAACCACTGAGCCACATCCCCAGCCCTATTTTGTGTTTTATGTAGAGACAGGGTCTCACTGAGTTGCTTAGCGCCTTGCCGTTGCTAAGGCTGGCTTTGAACTCACTATTCTCCTGTCTCAGCCTCCCTAAGTGCTGAGATTACAGGCTTGAGCCACCGCGCCTGGCTCTTAACAGTGTCTTGCTGAGTAAATATGTGTGGAATGTTTGAATCCATAAGGACTAGATATTTATGCACAAAACTTTTTCGAAGGTGAGATATTGGAGGTGTTTTATTAATATACTCTTCCAGAGAAGTCCTGTGTAGTGTCTTTCTACTACTCAGTATGAAACATGAAAAATAAATCTTGGAATTTTTATTATCAGATAGATGAAGTCCTGAGACAAGAAGACAAGGCTGAAGCTATGTCTGGCCACATTGATCAGTTCCTGATAGCCACGTTCATGCAGTTAAGACTCATCTACAACACACATATGGCAGACGAGAAGTTGGAGAAGGATGAGATCATCAAGTTGTATAGCTGTATCATTGGCAACATGATTTCGGTAAGCCACCTCTGCAGGATTGGAGCTTCCCTTTGATCTCTCATCCCACTCAGGTTCTCAAACCAGAGTCAGTGCGGGTGTTGCAGTGAGTAATTTGAGAATTTTCCATACATGGTATATAGCAAGCTACTGATTACCTGTACTATGTGTTGGAGTACATTCCAGTTTACTTCATTGTTAGGGTATAAAGTAGAATGCTTACCTGCTATCTAGAATTATGCTTCCTGTTAGTTTCCTCATCATGCATAGTAAGCCCTCTTTGGCTTTTCACAGATAAATGTGCTCACATTTAAAATGCTATTATAAGCCAGATGTGGCACACACCTATAATCCCAGCGACTTGGGAGACTGAGACAGGTAGACACAAGTTCAAGATCAGCCTTACCAAACTTGAGGCCCTAAGCAACTTAGCAAGACTCTGTCTCAAAATAAATAAAAAGGTCTGGGAATGTAGCTCAGTGTTTGAGTCCCCCTAGGTTAAATCCTCAGTACAAAAATTTAAAAAAAAGAATTTTGTCTGTTATCAAAGACTTCATATAATGGTTTAAGACTGAGCTTTTAAAACTACAATATAAGCCGCACAAGCCTGTAATCCCAGCACTTAGGGAGGCTGAGACAGGAGAATCATGAGTTCAAAGCCAGCCTCAGCAACAGCGAGGCACTAAGCAACTCAGTGACACCCCGTCTCTACATGAAACACAAAAAATAGGGCTGGGGATGTGGCTCAGTGGTCGAGTACACCTGAGTTCAAATCTCCAGTACCAAAAATATATATATAAAACTACAATATAATTGAATGTTTATTAGGATATGCCACCACATTTATCTTCCTTGCTCCAAATTATTGAGTTTTAACCTCCCTAACACAGTTAGGACTGGATAGCTATTTCAGATAGAGAGCCTGGCCCGGGAGGCCTCCACTGGAGTACTGAAAGACCTGATGCATGGCCTGATCACCTTAATGCTGGATTCTCGTATTGAAGATCTAGAAGAAGGACAACAGGTGATCCGCTCTGTGAACCTCTTGGTGGTGAAGGTTCTGGAGAAGTCAGACCAGACCAACATTCTGAGGTATATTTGTACTCTTAGCAATAGATTCTAGAACAGCCTCTCTTTAGTATACACATAGAAATCAGAAAGTCAACTTAGCAATACCTTGAGCAACTTTGCAATACCCTATCTCAAAATAAAAAAGGGCTGGGCTTGTAGCTCAGTGAAAGAAAAAGATCAGAAAGTCACTAGATCAGTTGTAATTCGAGGTTTGCTTAATAAGTTGATTTTTTTATTCCTCTTTTTCTACATGGACCAAAGGTATTCTAGCCAGGGATAACCCCTAGAACTAGTATCAAATCAGTAAGCTAAGCCAACACCATGAGTTTTCTAGATTAGGACTATAAAATATGTCAGTTACATCTTCTAATGTGTACATTTCAGGTAGATATCTCTCAGCTACCAATGACACGAAAAATAGAGTGGCCGGGCGTGGTGGCTCATGCTTGTAATCCCAGCACTTTGGGAGGCTGAGACAGGAGAATCGCGAGTTCAAAGCCAGCCTCAGCAATGGCGAGGCGCTAAGCAACTCAGTGAGACCCTGTCTCTACATAAAACACAAAATAGGGCTGGGGATGTGGCTCAGTGGTTGAGTGCCCCTGAGTTCAATCCCCAGTACCAAAAAAAAAAAAGAAAGAAAGAAAAATAGAGTGATAAGCATTACCTCTTTACTAAGTGATGAAAGTTTAAATGGTGATTTAAAAATAATAGTAATTGAAGCCAGGTGCAGTGGTGCGCACCTGTAATCCCAGCACTTTGGGAGGCTGAGACAGGAGAATCACAAGTTCAAAGCCAGCCTCAGCAACGGCGAGGCACTAAACAACTCAGTGAGACCCTGTCTCTACATAAAACACAAAGTAGGGCTGGGGTATGGCTTAGTATTCAAGTACCCCTGCGCCATACTCAAGTACCCCTGAGTTTAATAATTGAACGTCAAGTAATAGAAGACAGTTCCTGATCTGCGTGCTGTCATTTTATTAGATGGATAGAGTATATTCAACCTTGCCTTTTAATTAATGACTTTAGAATGAATTTTGAAACTCAGCTAATGCTATTGTGTTGGTGGTTTTTCTAGTGCGCTACTTGTTTTGCTCCAAGACAGTCTACTAGCAACAGCCAGTTCTCCCAAATTCTCAGAGCTTGTTATGAAGGTGAAGTTGAAATTATTTGCTTTCTTTTCTTTCAAAGATGCAATCACTTTTTTAACATGGGGAAAGGAAGTTTGAGCTAAGACCTTGGCTCAAGTCAACCAAGACCAATGAAAAAATATAATTGGTCTTCTCCCAACTTATACACTAATCTCAGGCCTAAAATTTCTTGGCCTAAGTGAAAAGGAAGGGCTACTTTGTAGCTATTTCACCAGTTTTCCTAGAATCAAAAGGAAAGAAGTTTAATAAGACAAATTTCAGTTTCTTTGAGGGGGAATAACAGGTGTGTAACCCTGTAATATTTTGGTCTTTTTCATGAAAGACTCCAAATGAACATATCTATAAAATTATAATACCATTATTGCACTACAGTAGTATAAAATATTTTGTCTCCTTGGGTTAGATTTGGTTAAGTAGTCTAAATTATTTTCAGGTACCAAGGAAACCCAAGACAGAATTCCACATTTTCATAGTATTAAATGATGTCCTCAGCTGGGCACAGTGGCACACACCTGTAATCCCAGCACTTTGGGAGGCTGAGACAGGAGAATCACAAGTTCAAAACCAGCCTCAGCAACAGCAAGGTGCTAAGCAACTCAGTGAGACCTTGTCTCTACATAAAACACGAAGTGGGGCTGGGTCAAGTACCCCTGAGTTCAATCCCTGGTACAAAAAAAAAAAGATGTCCTCTATCTCTGGGGGATGGGAGGGAGGAGTGGAGATAGATAAGTAGATGGATGACTTGTCACGCTTGATTTCATGACATGGTGAACTGATTAAAATTTTTCATGTTGTAGCCGGGCACGGTGGCTCACGCTTGTAATCCCAGCACTTAGGGAGGCTGAGACAGGAGAATCGCGAGTTTAAAGCCAGCCTCAGCAACGGCAAGGCACTAAGCAACTCAGTGAGACCCTGTCTCTACATAAAACACAAAATAGGGCTGGGGATGTGGCTCAGTGGTCGAGTGCCCCTGAGTTCAATCCCCAGTACCAAAAAAAAAAAAATTTTCATGTTGTAGCAGCTGAACTGAAAGGATATGATCACATTTATATCTGACCAACTTTTAAGTATGACCCCTGAGCTTAGGAAAAATGAATGATGAAAAGTTGCCCTCATTCTTCAGTCACTCCTAACTTTTCTTTCTTTTTTCAATAGTGTCTGTGGAGAATGGTTCGACTATTGCCTGACACTATCAATAGCATTAACCTGGACAGAATTCTTCTGGACATTCACATTTTCATGAAGGTCTTCCCCAAAGAGAAACTGAAGCAATGCAAAAGTGAATTTCCCATAAGGACCCTAAAAACCTTGTTACACACCTTATGCAAATTAAAAGGACCCAAGGTGAGTGAGAGAATAGCAGCTGATCTCTAAAGGAGCTTGAAAGAACATCATGGAAAGGACGTGTCTACCGTTTGAATATGTTTATGTCTCCCTAAGATCCTAGATCACCTCACGATGATTGACAACAAGAATGAATCTGAACTGGAGGCCCACCTCTGCCGGATGATGAAACATAGTATGGACCAGACTGGGAGCAAGTCTGATAAAGAGACAGAAAAGGGAGCATCTCGAATAGTGAGTGGCCTGATATGAAAGATTGAGGGAATGAGGTTTTACTGAAAAAGATCTGGTCTAAAGTTTAGGTCACCCAGAGACTGAAGGCTCAAGGTGAGGGATTGATCTAATTAATCTCCTATTGTGATGTTGTGACCATTTCCACCATGAAATTTTAAAATATAAACTAATAATCATGTGGTTTTGGTCCCCAAAGAAGGTTTTTTTGCCTTTGCTCAAAGCAGTGGTTACTAGATAAATACACTATGAGCTCTATTTAATTGGTATCCACTTTCATCAAGTTGAGGTGGAAACCAGAGAATGGAGCCATCCATAACCCAGAATGGTGTTCTGCTGCAGACTCTGCAGTGCTGGTGTCTCCGCTACCTACAGGAACACACCAATAAGGTCCAGACTTTGAGATATTTTCTGTTCATATCCAACCATTGATTCCTAACTAGTAAGTCAAGTCAAACCAGACTTTTTTGTGTCTTTCAATTTTTTAGGATGAAAAAGCATCAAAAGCCAAAGTGAATGATTTCTTAGCTGAGATTTTTAAGAAGATTGGATCTAAAGAGAACACTAAAGAGGTGAGAATGGAAACATTAAACCAAATGGGGATCTACTTTGTGGAAAAGGGGCATTAATCAATATCCATCCCCACCTCTTCCTTTTCTTAATTACAGGGCCTAGCAGAGTTATATGAATATAAGAAGAAATATTCAGATGCTGACATTGAACCATTTCTGAAAAATTCCTCACAGTTCTTCCAGAGCTATGTTGAAAGAGGCCTTCGGGTGATTGAGATGGAGAGGGAGGGCAAAGGCCGTATTCCCACTTCAACAGGTATGGCTTTCTTCATAGCTCCAAGAATAAGCCCGATATAGCTCATACTTCACAAATTCAATATGTCAGAAACTAAGCTCATATATTCTGATCAAACTTGCTCTGTTCGTACTATTCTCCATTTTGGTTGAAGAAAACTTTTTCCTTCTAGTTTGGTTAGAACCTGAGCTTTTGGAATTCCTCTGTCAGGAAATTTTTTTGGCTCTATCTGCAAACTATGCTTTCAGGATCCATTCACACTTCTCCTTACCTTTACTTTTTTATTTTTTTGGTACTGGGGATTGAACCCAAGGGCACTTAACCACTGAGCTACGTCCCAAACCCTTTTTTATATTTTATTTAGAGACAGGGTCTCACTGAGTTGTTTAGGGCCTCACTAAGTTGCTGAGACTGGCTTTGAACTTGTGATCCTCCTGCCTCAGCCTCCCAAGGCACTGGGATTATAAGCACACACCACTGGCCCAGCCCTTTTTTTTTTTTTTTTTTTTTTTTGAGCTTTGTAGTTACATATAGTGGTTGGGATCATCCTGACAAACTCATATATGCATGGAAATCTTTTCCCTCCCCACGCCTCTTCTTTTCTTCCTTCCTCCATTCCTCCCTCCTTCCCTTCCTTCTATCCTTTGTTTTTTGGGGGTTTTTCATTGTTGTTGTTGCTGCTGTTGTTGTTTTTTGCACTGAGGATTAAACCCAGGGGCACTTTACCACTGGGCTACATCCCCAGCCCTTTTTATGCTTTATTTTGAGACAGGCTCTTCCTCAGTTGCTGAAGCTGGCCTTGAACTTTTGATCCTCTTGCTTCAGCCTCCGGAGTCGCTGGGATTACAGGCATGCACCACTGCGCCTGGCTCCTCACCTTTACTCTTACTTGGTCAGATACATCATTACCTTTCACCTAGACTAGAGCAGCACTGCCCTTCTGCTTGATCTCCCTGTTTCCACCTTTGCTTTCCAATATTCACGACCACATGTTGCATCAGAATGAGTCTTTTCAAACATTCCCCAGAAACCTGCACTCAGTAGAAGCAAAAGCAAGCCCTTATAAAGGTCTTAGAGACCCTGCATTGTCTGACTCCCTGATACCTCTGGGACCTCATCTACTGCTCTCCAGCCCCACTAACTCCCTTGTTGTTTCTAGAACACAGAGGCATGTACCTTAGATTCTTTGCATTGCTTCTTCCCACTGCCCCCAGTGCTGGTAATTGAACCCAGTACCACCTACCCTTAGCCCCTGCACTGGCTGTGTCTTTTATGTACAGTGCTTTTCCTTATTGGCCAGCTTCCTTTCTTCTTTTCACATCTGTGTTCAAATATTACCATCTTAATGAGACCTTATTTAAAACTTGCAACCTAACCTTCACCTTGCCATAGCACTTAACCACCTCTAACATAACATATGATGTAGTATCTGTTAGGTTAATTACCCAGTGTCTGTCTCTCTGATAGAATTTAAAATCCACAGGGGAAAGATTTTTATCTGTTTGGCTGCCTGGCACATACTAGTTATTTGTTGAATGGTATGAATGAATGCATACCCTAAGTTTAAGCTGAAATATTAGTATTCCCACAGTAAATAAGCCATTGTTTGAGAATAACTGCTCACAGGATCTAGAGACAAAAGGAAGACTTAGAAGATTTCAGTTACAGAAAATAGTTGTCACAACCTTAAACCAACTGCAAAAGTTCCTCTCATCAGGGCTAACTACAGCTCTCACATCGTCCTGTGTTAAATTTTTTACAAGTTCAGTGAAGTTCACCTACTCTTTCATTCCAAAGTTTTTTGCCTATAAAAGTATAATTCCTCTGTGGTTTTCAGACTCAAATCAGGTTTCTCTCTCAGCATGTATCTGGCATGAGTAAAGCTTCAGCTGAATTATGCTTTTAACTAATTGGTTTTCCTTGGTTTTGACACCTTAAATTACCTTTCTCCAAGAACTTCAGAGTTTTTTTCTTGCAGGGTGGTGAGCAGAATGTCAAACAGTGTGCATATATGGACATATCATGGTTTGGTTGATCAGGTTAGGGCCTCCTTTTCCAAAGTCTTTAATACTGATTAATAATTAATTGGCCCAAACAGTACATTTGCAACACCAGCATGTGATCTCATTGATTGTTGAATTGGTTTCATATATTCAAACATCTCTTATCACTGGCTTTTACATTATTCCTCATTCACTTTTCGCCCTCTCAACATGTTCTCCTTGTCTTTACGTTAAAGAATTTCTTCTTAGCTGGGCATGGTGGCTCACGCTTGTAATCCCAGCACTTTGAGAGGCTGAGACAGGAGAATCGTGAGTTCAAAGCCAGCCTCAGCAATGGCGAGGTGCTAAGCAACTGAGACCCTGTCTCTACATAAAACACAAAATAGGGCTGGGGATGTGGCTCAGTGGTCAAGTGCCCCTGAGTTCAATCGCCAGTACCAAAAAAAAAAGAGAATTTCTTCTTGCCTGGAGTTGTACCAAAGGGTGCTTTACCACTGAACTACATCCTCAATCCTTTTTATTTTTTTCTTTTTGAGACAGAATCTCACTAAGTTGCTAAGAATCTTGCTGAGTTGCTAAGGCTGGCCTCAAACATATAATCCTCTGTCTCAGCCTCCCAAGTTGCTGAAATTAATAGGCGTGCATGCCCCTGTGCACACCCATTTTACTTTTCTGTTTATCATAAAGCAGTTTTTCCTCTCAGCACTTTGTCTTATGAAAAATAATGCATTTTCATTGAAATCAAATTAGGAGTCTTTTTTTGTTTTATTTTGTTTATTTTCTGTACTGGGCATGGAAACCAGGGCCTTGCACATACTGGGCAAGTGCTCTACAACTGAGCTACAAGCCCAGCCACAAATTAGATGTTTTGTTTTGTTTTGTTTCCAGTATTAGGGATTGAACCCAAGGATACTTTAACACTGAGCTATATCCCAGCTCTTTTTATTTTATTTTGTGACAGGGTCTCCCTAAGTTGCTGAGACTGGCCTCAAACTAGAAATCCTCCTGTCTCCTCAGTCTCCTGACTAGCTGAGATTATACACATGTATAATCTGTGTGTTCAGCTGATTATTCTTTCTTAGAGATTTAGGAATTGGGGCTGGAGTTGTAGCTCAGTGGTAGAGTGCTTGCCTAGCATGTGTGAGGCACTGCATTCGATCCTCAGGACCACATAAAAATAAAATAAAGGTCCATCAACAACTAAAAATATTTTTTAAAAAAAGAAAAGACATTTAGGAACCAAGATAGATTTTTTTGGTTATATTTTTTATTCAATTTTTGGTTTTCTCCTGTCTTGCCACAATATTGATCTTAGTGATAAGGTTACAGATACTCCAGTGCCTGTCCTGCTTCAAAGATGTTTGTTGGACACCTCAGCTTCCCCTTCGCTTCTTCCTTAATACCCCCATAGCCTTGAGCTCCTTGCTGGCCTTCACAGGTTTCAAGAAGACCTTTCTCTTTTGTCTTAGCTGCCCCAAACCTATCTGATTCTTCCACACATTTGAGATCCTCAGGTTTTTCAGTTGGGTAATTACAGTATACTCAGGAATAGCTTGTTTTATTTGGATTGTGCAAGTTAGCCCTGGAATTACTAGAATAGCAACCCTTTGCTTAACTAGGATGTTAAGACAGACAGCCCAACTTATATTCTTCCTTTCTGTATCAATTCTTGAAGTTCTCATGAAGCTTATCTTCCGTTTTAAATTTTTTTGTAGTTGTAGATGGACACTTTTATTTATTTATATATGGTGCTGAGGATTGAACCCAGTGCCTCACATGTGAGAGGCAAGCACTCCACCACTCAGCCACAACCCAACCCCTCATGAAGCTTATCTTACACATGTCAGAACACCCTTTTTTTTTTTTTTAATTTTTTTTGTTGTCAATAGATCTTTATTTATTTATATGTGGTGCTGAGAATGGAACCCAGTGCCTCACACATGCTAGGCAAGTGCTTTACCACTGAGCCACAACCCCAGCCCTCAGATCACCCTTTTATCACCAACTTCCAGGTGAATACTTGTGGATTTTTTTTTTTTTTTTTTTTTGGTACCAAGGATTGAACTCAGGGGTACACAACCACTGAGCCACATCCTCAGCCCTATTTTGTGTTTTTATTTTAGAGACAGGGTCTCACTGAGTTGCTTAGCACCTCACCATTGCTGAGGCTGGCTTTGAACTCGCAATTCTCCTGTCTCAACCTCCCAAAGTGCTGGGATTACGGGCGTGCACCACTGTGCCTGACTTCCTTGTAGATTTTTTAGTTTTCAAGTACAGTGGAAAAATTCAAACCCCTGGAAATTTTTTGTGTTTGCTTTTAGATGCTAGGAACCAAACCCAGGACCCTTGTGCATGCTAACACAAGTTCCACCATGGAGCTACACCCCCAACCTTAGAACTCTTAATTGTTCTCTTTGGTGACAGATTGACCAAAGTAGTTTCAAAGTAGTATGTATGTATATGAATATTTCTTCTACATTTTTTTCTCTAGGCATCTCCCCTCAGATGGAGGTCACATGTGTGCCCACTCCCACAAGCACAGTGTCCTCCATAGGTAACACAAATGGAGAAGAAGTGGGACCATCTGTCTACCTAGAAAGGTTGAAAATCCTCCGACAGCGATGTGGTCTGGACAACACAAAGGTACTACTCCTTTCCTACTGTGTGGGTCCGGGAGAGCAGTAACATGCAGTTTAGGGATAGGCTGGCCCACAGAGAAGTGGCTCAATCTTGGTGTATGTAGTTCCAGAGCTGCATCTTTTCCTTTGTCCTACTTTCCCCAGTTTTAAACAGTGTCTCTTCTCTTAACAGCAAGATGACCGACCTCCACTGACCTCTTTGCTCTCCAAACCAGCAATTCCTCCAGTCGCCTCTTCCACAGACATGCTCCACAGCAAGCTCTCTCAGCTGCGGGAATCACGGGAGCAGCACCAGCATTCAGACCTGGATTCTAACCAGACCCACTCTGCAGGAACTTTGACTTCCTCCTCCTCCTCCACAACTAACATTGATGACTTGAAAAAAAGACTGGAGAGAATAAAGAGCAGTCGCAAATGAAGCTGCCCATCCCCCTGCACCCTGCAGCTTTAGTTTACTAAACTAGAAGTCCTCATAGTGTGAAGTGGCCTTGGCAGGCCTAGTGTACACAAACTGGTTGTATGTATCAGACCGCAGAGGGGGGGAGGAGTAGCTGTTGCACAAGTCTGTATGTTCCCCGCTTCTCTCCATCGACACCCGCCTCTAGAAGACTGTGGATTAGGTTAGTGTACAGACTTGTAAACAGCTGCCCCACTCAGCTCAGACTAGATTCCATATCCTTTTTCTTTTATTTTTAATTGCTCATTTGTAAAATTGTCCTAATCTTTCCTAGCTTTTAACTATTAGAACTTCTTTAATAGTTTTGAGTTTGTGAGCTCTTCTCCCTGTAGCCCTGAAGGGTCACTGTATTCTGTATGAATGCATGGCATGAGACAACAACTAATTTAAGAGTCTTTTATAAATAAAGTTTGCATTAACTATACCTGTCTCCCAAGATGCTCCATATCTGGGAGTGCAGGGCAGCTCTGTCACCTTTTGAGGATCAGCTGGGCAAATAGCCAGTTGGAGAAAGGTTCATTGCTGCCTGTGGAACTTATGTACTGGGGCTGTCTGTTATTCCTGTGGCACAGGAAGAACGTGCCTTTACTTCTTTCCACACACAACTCCTAGGGGGAGGAGGGAAATCTCCATCCTTCCCTGTTTTGAGGTCTTGGTGATGACTTCCCTCCAGTCATCTCCAGCAGTTCCAAGGAGCTCTTCCATCCCACCACTTTCTTCACAGCCCAAATACACATGAAATTGTGCTCAGGCATTGGCTAGACTAAAGTGATACCCACTCCACAACTGGATTTAGGTTCATTTGACTAATGGAGTTGGGGAGAGCTTGGTCATTTCCTGCCTGGTTATCTGAGCCTCTTGGTCCAGACTAACAATCGCTTTGCAGTGAGTATGAGTGAGGAACAAGACATGAACTAAGGATTCAATTCTGGAATAAATTCCATAGAACCTCCCTCCATGGTGACAAAAACTCTTCAGGACTAAGATTCTGGATCAGGGGGAGACTTAGAGTAATTGGGAAGCTCTCCTAGCCCACTTTCTACACAACTGGTATTCAAAAATTGAAAGACTAGGCAGGTATGATGGCACAAGCCTATAATCCCAGCAACTTGGGTGGCTGAGGTACAAGGATCACAAGTTCAAGGCCAGCCTCAGCAACTTAGTGAGTCCCTAAGCAACTTAGTAAGAACCTGTCTCGAATAAAAAATTAAAAGGGTTGAGGATGTAACTCATTGGTAAAACACCTCTGGGTTTAATTCCCAGTACCAAAAAAAAGAAAAAATTGAACAGCTGATAGAAAATGAATCCACTCTTGATTTTTCTATTAAGTGAATTCTGTTACTTCCAGTCATCATTTATAAGTGGTCCCTAGTCTGCCTGAATTTGACCTTGTTTTTCTCCCTCATAGGGCAGGCATTGAAGTGGGTAAGTGTTCACAGCAGGAAGATGGAGTTCATTGCTATTGTAAAGGAGCATAATTGGAAAGTGCCTGCACTTGGGTCTGGAATTGGCACAACTAATTTGAATCCCAGGTGCCCAGAGCTTACAATAGACAGTGATGTTGTTGAGATGTGGGTCCTTTTTTAAAAAGCAGGTTCCAGATGTTATAACTAATTCAGAATCCCTTCCTCTTCTGGTTAAAGCTTTGGCAGCTGAGATACAGAAAGTTCATTGAATTAACCACTTTTACCATTTTCTTACTGTTATTGTTCTTCAAGACAGGATCTCACTATGCTGCTCAGGTTGGCCTCAAATTATCAGTCCCCCAACCTCAGCCTTCTGAGTAGCTGGTACACATGTGTGCACCACTGTGCCCATTTTACCCTGCTTTCTGGTCAACAAGAACCAAAGAATGAGAGAAAGGACCTCTGTCCTAATTCTCTGTTCCCTTATATATGGAAAAATGAAAAAGGATGAGAAGGATTGGGGTTAAAGATAACTACTTCAGGTTCTTTCTTGCTTTAAACCATACATGTTAGTGAAGATTCCAAGCCAAAAATGAGAACCACATGGCATCCATAATCTACTCCTCTATCCTATACCTGAGGCAGATAGACGTTAAGTCTTACTCCCGCTCATAGCTCAGGGGTGTGACCTCAACATAGCCTTTTAGTTAGTATCAATGGATAAACAGTAACCTTAGCCGGGCGCGGTGGCTCAAGCCTGTAATCCCAGCGCTTAGGGAGGCTGAGACAGGAGAATCGCGAGTTCAAAGCCAGCCTCAGTAATGGCGAGGTGCTAAGCAACTCAGTGAGACCCTGTCTCTACATAAAACACAAAATAGGGCTGGGGATGTGGCTCAGTGGTCGAGTACCCCTGAGTTCAATCCCCAGTACCAAAAAAATAAAAATAAGAAAATAACCTTGAAGAATGTGCTATGAAAAGGCATCTTTAAAGTCCTATCACAGCTGGGCAAGGTGGCACACACCTGTAATCCCAGCATCTTCAGAGGCTGAGGCAGGAGGATTGTAAATTCAAAGCTAACCTCAGCAATTTAGGCTCTGAGTAACTTAATGAAACCCTGACTCTAAATTTTAAAAAAGGGCTGGAGATGAGGGTCAGTGGTTACCACCCCTAGTTTTAATCCCTGGTACCAAAAATAAGTAAAAATAAACAACAAAGTCTATCACTCGTGATTTTTAAATTTATCCAAATCCTTTACAAATCCACTTAACTTCTAGACCCTGTTTCCTGGAAAAACAAGTTGCTCTACTCTGTTTAACTGCTGTGTGAGATTCCAGGAAGCAACAGCCCCCCAATATGCTATTTGTGGGGACCAAAGAAGGGAGGAGGTAAGTAGCAGAGGAGCTTTGAACGTGACAGGCTGAATGTCTACCCAGTCCAGTTGCCAGGCAGTGGTGCGAATAGAAGCATCGGTGACTAAGGGGGAGCTCACATGGCACCAGGCACTGTGCCAAGTACACTATGGAAATCATTTAATCCTCATCATCATTCGCCTTTAAATACATCCTTTAAAATTTGAGAAATTGAGGCTCAGAGAGGTCAAGTGACTTAACCATGGTTATATCTTCCAAGGCTGGAGCCAAAATCTGAACCAGAGAGGTCACGCTAGGGGCCCATGCTCCTAGCTACTATATTTCACACCACTATCAAATGAAGGCATTTTAAATACTGAGCCTCTTAGGGGCAAAAATCTGCCATTTTAATGACACAAGGAAGAATGTAGGGTCTTAATAGGATAAGTCTGAGGTAAAGAGAAAGATGCAGCTACTCATGTCCCCATCCCCCAGCCTCTCTGGGATTAGGGCAGGCTTTTTAGAGCAGAGCAACTGAAAGCACAGGCCTCACCAATTTTTATGTTCCAATTCCTACTTTGACTTTTCTTAGATGTGGAACTTTGGACAAACTACTTCTCCAAATATGTTCACTTGTCTACCTCTTGTGAGGACAGTACCTACCTTTTATGAGTATTAAATTATCTAGACAGTCCTTTAAAGCTCTGGATGTGGAATGTTTTAAAATCTCATATATTCACCCTATCACCTCCCCTCGCAGCTGGCCCTGTTCTGGAGATGGTGGATTCTTTGAAGTTCTCCTGTGTATCCAGCAGTGTTACTGGTTGTTCTGAGCCCAATCCATGAACAGCACTGGGAGCACTGAGGCTCATCGATAGAGTCACTTTTATTGGGAACTATCCTTTTAGAAACAAACCAAAAAAAAAAAAAAATCTTTCACTGGATTGGTTTCTGTCACTTTTCAGTAAGGAGCCCCAAATGTGAGTGGCCCCTTATCCAAACCTATCAATGACTTTCTGTATCCACTTTTTCAGACGAAACACGTGTGTGTAGAAGCCGTATTTCCCATTCCGGTCACAGCCTTCACCCCATGAGACGATGCCCATTTGATACCAGCGGTTGTTAAAGGGGCTCTGAGGAAGAAAAATGGACTTTACAATAGTCAAATCCAAGGTAGTGTCCCTGTCACCTTTGCCAAGCAACTGTTTCTGAAAACAGGGCCCCCCTCACCCAACCCTCTCCCCTCCTCTGAAGTCTACCCACCAGCTCTGGCCTCAGGGAAGCTTACCTTCATGACAAAGGGTCCCCCACTGTCACCTTCACAAGCATCTCCTCGTTTCCCTTCATCTGGTTTATAACCTGGAGAGAGAACAGCAGGGCTCAGGAGCCACTCCCATTCAAGGGCTATAGCTTGCAAGTACCCCCTTGACCCCTTCTAGTCACCCTTGACCTCTTTGTTTCCTCACCCAACACATCCAATCCTTTAGCAAATCTCACTGGCCCTACCTTCCACATGTATCCCAAATCCAACCATGTCTCACCACTTCCACTCCTGGACAGGTCACATGCACCTCTTCCCTGAACCGTACCAGTTTCCCCAGTTCTCCTCTGCCCACCTACAATCCATTCTTCCCCTACACACACCAAACTGAAAATGATTTTTGTAAAGTAAGTTATACTTATAGGTAGCTGAAGACGATGGCAGTTCCTTTTATCCAAAACTCCCCACTATCCTCAACAAACAATGCAGAATGAGATGAACAACCATGACACAGCCTACACACACAGACCATACCTTCAGTGTAACTAGAATACACAAACACCCAAACTTCAAATTAATTCAGTATATTTAGTTGTATATCTAAATACTGAAATTTATGTAGGGATGAGATGGAAAATAGCTACTTAATAGAAGAAGTAGGTGAGCCGGGCGCGGTGGCTCAAGCCTGTAATCCCAGCACTTAGGGAGGCTGAGACAGGAGAATCGCGAGTTCAAAGCCAGCCTCAGCAATGGCGAGGTGCTAAGCAACTCAGTGAGACCCTGTCTCTACATAAAACACAAAATAGGGCTGGGGATGTGGCTCAGTGGTTGAGTGCCCTTGAGTTCAATCCCCAGTACCAAAAAAAAAAAAAAAAAAAGTAGGTGGAGTCAAATTGGGAATCTTATAAATAAGCCTAAATCTATAAATAACTGGATGAAAACTAAATAGAACCATAGAAAGATACTACAGGAAAACAATAAGAATAAAAAGACCTGAGCTAATAAAATTCTCCCAGAGAATACAACCCAAAAACTGTAGCTGAATAAAATATATCCTCAAGCAAACTTATCCATGTAAAAAAAAATTGAATCAGAAATCCAAAAATTGGGCTGGGATTGTAGCTCAGCGGTAGAGCGCTTGCCTCACATGCGTGAGGCCCTGGGTTCGATCCTCAGCACCACATACAAAGCAATAAAAATAAAGACATTATGTCCATCTACAGCTAAAAAAATATTTAAAAAAAAAATCCAAAAATTATAAATGGACAAAACAATGGGAAGAAATAAAAAGCTGAATGTAACTGAAATTAAACTCAAGCCAAAAGAAGACATTTGAGTCCCTAAGGGAGAAAAATAAGACAATGGAACAGAAATAGTATTTAGTGAATAATCCAAGGAAATTTCACAGAAATGAAGAAAAAATTGAATGTACATAGTAAAAGGATCCAATGAGTACATGGCAAAACTGACCCAAAATAATCAACTCTGAAACACATCCTAACAAAACTGCAATGCTAACTGGGCGCGGTGGTGCAAACCTGTAATCCCAGCACTTTGGGAGGCTGAGACAGGAGAATCGCGAGTTCAAAGCCAGCCTCAGCAAAGGTGAGGTGCTAAGCAACTCAGTGAGACTCTGTCTACATAAAACACAAAATAGGACTGGGGATGTGGCTCAGTGGTCGAGTGCCCCTGAGTTCAATCCCCAGTATCAAAAAAAAAAAAAACTGCAATGCTTCACAAATGAAGTAAAAATCCTCAAGGCCTCCAAGCAAAAAGACTGAAAACTTTACAAGGGTATTAAAGAATTACACCAACATTAGACTTTTCAAAAACAACATGCAATTGGGTTCCATGGTGCACACCTGTGATCCCAGTGACTCAGGAGGCTGAGACAGGAGGATCAAGAGCTCAAAGCCAGCCTCAGCAACTTGGCAAGGCCTTGTCTCCAAGTAAAAAGGGCTGGCTCACCGGTTAAGCACCCCTGGGTTCAATCCCCAGTACCACACACACAAAAAAAACAGTTTTCAAAACTTCAAAGAAGAAAAATATGAACTTTAAGCTGGGTGCGGTGGCGCAAGCCTGTAATCCCAGCACTTAGGGAGGCTGAGACAGGAGAATCGCGAGTTCAAAGCCAGCCTCAGCAATGGTGAGGCGCTAAGCAACTCAGTGAGACCCTGTCTCTACATAAAACACAAAACAGAGCTGGGGATGTGGCTCAGTGGTCAAGTGCCCCTGAGTTCAATCCCTGGTACCAAAAAAAAAAAAAAAAAATGAAACCACATACCAGAAGAAAACATGAGTGAATTTCTCCATGACTTTGTACAAGGAAAGGTGTTTTGTGTTTTTTGTGTTTTTTTTTTTTTTTTTACTTTTTGTTTTTCAGAGCTAGGAATCAAACTCAGGGCCTCACATGTGCTAAGCACAAAACCAAAAAAGGTCTTTAAAACTCTTTAAAATCCAGATTCAAGCTGAGCTCAATGGTGCATACCTGTAATCCCAGTGACTAGACAGAATGAGGCAGGAGAATTGCAAGTTCAAGGCCAGCCTGGGCAACTTAGCAAGATCCTGTCTCAACATTAAAACATTTTTTTAGAAAAAGGACTGAGGATGTAGCTCAGTGGTAAAACGCACTTGGGTTCAATCCTTGGTACCAAAATCCAGATTCATTAAAATAAAAGATTGATGCATTAAACCATATAAGATTCTTCTCTTTTCCTTTAGTTTCTTTTGGTACTGATGATTGAACCCAGAGGCACGTCACCATTGAGCTACATCCCCAGCCCTTTTTCATTTTTATTTTGAGGCAGGGCCTCCCTACATTGCCCAGTCTGGCCTTAATTGCAATCCTCCTGCCTCAGACTCTTAAAGTGCTGCGATTACAGACAGGCATGTGACACCATGCTTGGCTACATAGATTTATTTTATTATTTGCAGGCAAAGTATTATAAATAATTATTTTTAAAAAAACGGACAAGCTGGATGGGCTGGGGTGGTGGCTCAGTGGTAGAGCGCTTGCCTAGCACGTGCGAGGCACTGGGTTCAAACCTTAGCACCACATAATGATGAAACAAAGGCATGCTGTTCATCTACAACTACAAAAAAAAATTATTTTTAAATTTTTTAAAAAACTGACAAGCTGGAGAAAATATCTGTGGTATATATCACAAATAAAAACTTCACAAATCCGGGGCTGGGATTGTAGCTCAGCGGTAGAGCGCTTGCCTCACATGCGTGAGGCCCTGGGTTCGATCCTCAGCACCACATATAAAGCAATAAAATAAAGACATTGTGTTCATCAACAACTAAAAAATAAATTAATTAATTAAAAATAAATAAATAAATAAAAGCTTCACAAATCCATGAAGAAGTCTTAAAAATTGATGGTATAAAGTATGAAAAAATGGGGGGCTGGGGTTGTGGCGCAGTGGTAGCGTGCTCACCTAGCACGCGTGAGGCACTGGGTTCAATCCTCAGCACCACATAAAAATAAAATAAAGATATTCTGTCTGCCTACAACTAGAAAATAAATATTTTTTTAAAAAAGTATGAAAAAATGGGCCAAAAATCAAGAAAAAACAATTCACAAAAATTATCTGATGGGGCTGGAGATATAGCTCAGCTGGTAGACTGCTTGCCTTGCATGCACAAGGTCCTGGGTTCAATCCCCAGCACCACCAACAAAAACAAAAACAAAAAAAATTATCTGAAAATGATCATTAAGTATATGAAAAGTTGTTTGACTTCATTTTCAATTAGGAAAAGGCAAATTAAATCTATGAGGAAGGGCTGTGAGGCTACATGTAGCTCAGTGGCAGAGTGCTTGCCTAGCATGTGTAAGGCACTGGGTTCGATTCTTAGCACCACATAAAAATAAACAAAGGCATTCTGTCCATCTACAACTACAAAAATAATTTTTTTAAACTATGAGGAGATGCTATCTCTCACCTCTCAGGTTTGTGAAAATGAAAAATACGGCATTCTGTTGTCAAGGCTGTGGGGAATGGGCATTTTCATACACTGTAGATGGAAATGTAAGTTGGTACAGCCCATTTGGAAAGAAATCTGGAAATATCTAACAAAATTACATATGAGTTCACCTCTTAGCCTAGCAACACCACTTCTAGAAATACTGGAATACACACCTCCAAGGGTACAAAAATAGATGTGTACAAGGGTATTCACTGCAGTATTATTTGTCACTGCAAACTACTGGAAATACTCTAAATATCCATTCATGGGAAATTGTTGAATAATCCATGGTACACCCACATAGTGGAGTACTGTGTACTCCGAAATGCTATTCCAGGATACATTATGTGGAAAAAGTGAAATACAAAAGATTCTCTATACTGTGCTACACTGTGTGTAACGTAAGAGGAAATAAGAAAACGTGTCTGTTCATTGGTATAAAAAGAAGCACAGAAACAACAAGCCACAAACAAATGAGATGGGTTAATTATAGGAAGAGGATGGAAATGTGGTTGGAAGGCAGAGGGGTAAGAACAGGATAGAAGGAAGCAGACGTGTCACCTCTGAAGTGAACAGTACCTGTTTCAACAGGTTCTTTTACAATCATGTGAACATTTCACATACTTCAAAAGTAAATACAACAAAGAAGGAGGAGGTAATATTGAATACAACCAGAAACAAATAAGTCTAATGGTATTTTAAATAAACACTACAGAGAAATTCGCAAAGAATCAACCCAACTGAGTAACTTTTTTTTTTTCTCGTGGTGCTGGGTAACCTAGGGCCTTGTGCATGCGAGGCCAGCACTCTACAAACTGAGCTATATCCCCAGCCCTCCAACTCACTAACTTTTGAACTGAGTGTTTTGACTTTGTACTCTTAGGGAAACACCACATAAAAATAAAATAAAGATATTGTGTCCACCTACAACTAAAAAATAAATATTAAAAAAAAAAAAGAAATGTTGAACTCTTGTTAACAGAATTTTCACAGTGCCATGGATAAGGTATTCACAAACAGTGTGCTCTAGTATTGATCAAATAAATAAACATCATGGGGGCTGGGGTTATGGCGCAGTGGTAGCGTGCTCGCCTAGCATGCAGGAGGCGCTGGGTTCGATCCTCAGCACCACATAAAAGTAAAATAAAGCTATTGTGTCCACCTACAACTAAAAAATAAATATTTAAAAAAAAAATAAATAAATAAATAAACATCATGAATAATAGGAGTCAGGTATTTCACTGTCAATAGTTACAAATATGGGCAGGCATTTTATATGCAGTAGTGAATGAGTGAAGGACTATAATCATAATATGCTCACTACTTGCTATTGTTTTTGTTTTAATATTCAATTATAGTACTGTTTTAAAAGTTAAATGAACAATAAACGCAAATATAAAAGCTCTGACTTTGCCCTGTATGTATGATGACTTCAGTGTGCAAGAAGTTGTTTGATACCTGTAAAAACTACTTTTAAAAAAGTTCCCCTAGCGGGGCTGGGGTTATGGCGCAGTGGTAGCGTGCTCACCTAGCACGCGGGAGGCACTGGGTTCCATCCTCAGCACCACATAAAAATAAAATAAAGATATTGTGTCCACCTACAACTAAAAAATAAATATTTAAAAAAAAAAAGTTCCCCTAGCATCTCTTAGGACATACTTTGTAATTGATTTCAGCTGTGTATGTGGAAAACTTAGACTGAAATACTAGGTATATGTGTTGATTTCAGTGTATGACCCTTCATTGTTAAGCTATAAAACTTAAACTGTATTTAACTGGCAATCAGAAAAAGAAAACAATTTGTAGAGGAGTGTTGGTTTGTCTAGTTATTTGTATTAAGTGGGACTCATTGTGATGCCTCTGCATTCTATTGCCTCAACTTACTTGAAGGTGGCATAATGTAAAATCTTGCTTCTAGTATCAGTGAAAGAAATGATAACCTTTCAAAAGAAGTTTATCATTATATGCTGCTTCTTAAAGGCTTGCATTTGTAGAATTGCATTCCCTCCTATTGTGCCATCTTTTTAAAAAGAAATATATATATACACATATATATATAAAATAGTTACAAATATGGAAAGGGAGAAGCTAAAATGCATCTTGTGATATTTGATTTGGAATTGGAGGTCACATTATGAATTCTTGGTTTTTGATTAGACAGATATAAAAATGGATATGGATGTTGTTACATGCATTGTACACATATTATCTAGTTCTCTCCACTCAGAGATGGCCTAGAAGCATGACACCCCAGTAGCAATGTGCACACTAGCCCCTGGATCTTGGTTTCTAAATACCATTACCTATTGGAAGGGTTCCTTGGAGAAATGACTGATTTGAGAATGTAGCCATTTTGCTGTGCATCTTGCTGTGCCAGAAAGTAAAAAGTACTCAAAGAATAACAGGAAGCTGGGCAAAGTGGCCCATCCCTATAATCCTAGCAAGAGGAAGTTGGAAGGCTGAGGCAAGAGGAAGTTCAAGGCCACCCTCAGCAACTTGTCTCAAATTTACAAAGAAGCAAAAGGGCTGGAGGTGTAGCTCCTTGGGTTCAATCTCCAACATAGGGTGGGAGGGCACAGAATTAAAGTCCTTCAAGACACTAAGGAAAGTACCCATCCTGCCTGTACTCCTTTCCCAGCTCATCTCCTGCTGCTTGCTGGGTTTACTACACCCCAGCCCACAGACCTCCCTGGCACTCCTCAGACCTGCCATGCACACTCCTACCTCAGGGCCTTTGCACCTGCTGCCTCCTCAGCCTAATGTGTGCTTTCCCCTCAACATGCCTGGCTCACACCTCTGCTTCTTCCTGTTTCTGCTCAAATGTTATCTTCTTAGAGAGAACTCTCCAACCTTTTCTGCCCACTCTGTTTACAAGCACAACCACCCTTGTCATCCTCACTTCTTCCTTTAATCTGCCTTATTTTTTTAGAGGGATTGATGTTCCAGATCTGCTCATTGACATTCCCTCCTGGGAAGGAAGCTGTCTCAGGAAACACGCATCCTCTGCGTGGGTCCCTATTGTGTACCCTTGAATGCAGACCAGGAGCTCAATAGGTATTTGCTGAATGATTGAATGAATGGCTTTCCCCTACTCATGACCTCTTATTGCTGGTCTCATGTGTACTGAACACTGAACTGGTGGCTGTCCCCATGTCAGAGGCTTCATATACACTCTCTCATTTGACCCTCTCACAACCTTATGGCATGGAGATTTTTATCTCCATTTTATAGAGGAAGAAACTGAGGCTCCAAGGGGTTCAACACTCAGCTTATAAGTGACTGGAGCCAGAACCCCAGGTAGGTGTCCATAACATGTCTCAAGCTACCAATATGAGTCCCTGCTGTTCCCAGGCCTGCAAAGCACAAACTTGCCAGCACAGAACATGTTGTCCGTAATGTGGATCCGTGTGGAGGCCTTGCAGACTGGCCGTTCCACAATGGGCAGATTCACCACCTGCAGGACACTGGGCTGCACCTCATTGACGCTGGTGGTCCACGTCTCCTTCAGATTGCCCCAGCCTGTGACCCGCCCTTTATATCCAGCCTGGAGCAAGCTTTGGGAGAGAGAGAAGAACCTGGTAAGACCAACCCTCCGGAAGCTTCTGGAACCCAACTCCACTCCTTAGAGATCAAAATCTAATACACAGGTACAGGAAAGAACTTCTGAGTTTGCTCCATGAAACAGGCCTGGAAAGGAGGAAGGAACTTCAGCCAGGCCACACTTCACCAGCCCAGCCAAGAACTCAGCCATCAGTCTTGCTGCCCCACCTGGTTGCTGTCTGCTTGTCGGGCAAGCACACAGGATGAATGTGGTTGCTGAAGGTGATGGGCTTCTTGAGCTTCAGCAGGGCGATGTCCCGGTCCAGGTTCTCCCGCCAGTTGTACCTGGGGTGGATGTAGATCTTCTCCAGCATGGATATCTTTTCAACGTTCCGTTCATATCTGCACACAGCCCGACAAAGACCCTGAGAGGTTGTAGGCTCGCTCACCCAAGTGAAAAACAGCCAGTTCCCCAAAAATGTAAACTGCCCGCCCTCAGGGTCTGGGAGGCAGGGTGATCAAGGAGCCGCCAGGGAGGGGACAGCGCTAGTTCCTGTCTTGATAGCCCCCCTGGAAGCTTCTTCCCAGTTCTAAACCCACACAGGGTTTTGGAGTCAGGCAGGCCAGGAGCCAAGGACAGAGGTACAGGCCACAGAGTCCCTTGCAGGCACTGTGGAGGACTCAGACAGCTGCCAGACACACATGGGTCACTGGCTCTGTACCTGGTGCGGGAATGCTTGCCAATGCGCACCAGAAGGTCATTCTCGGTGAAGTTCTTGTCCCAGGGTGGGTATAGAAGGCAGTGAGCAGCTGTGAGGACCCAGCGGTCACTGATGAGGCTGGCCCCACACAACAGCTCCTGAGGACTCTTTCGGAAAAGCATCACCTGCCTGGGAAGGGGAGCAGGAGGCATTAGGACCTGGGGCACTGCCCTTCACCAGCCCTAAAAGTAGAAAGAACTAGCTAGGCTAGTAACTCCTGGTCTAGGCTTCCATTTAAGAACTAGCTAGGGGGGCTGGGGTTATGGCTCAGCGGTTGAGCGCTTGTCTCGCATACGTGAGGCACTGGGTTCGATCCTCAGCACCACATAAAATAAAGAAAGATATTGTGTTCATCTACAACTAAACAAAATATTTAAAAAAAAAAAAAAAAAAAAGAACTAGCTAGGCTAGTAACTCCTGGTCTAGGCTCCCAGCTTGACCTGGCTGCCCTGGGGGACTGGAGTCCCCACGTGGTGCTAGGGCTGCCTCCTGCTTTCTGCACCCCGCCCCCCACCCCCAGCCTCTTCCAGAGTTTGCACAGCTTAGCACAGCTCTGGAGTCCGGAGAACTGGAGTCAAGTGCTGCATTAGCAGAGAGCCTGGGGTGAAGCATTTGGGCTCTCTGGGCCTCAGCTCCGCCATAGGCTTTAGAGAAATAATAGAGCCAATCTCATTGCTGTTGCTGTGTGATTTAAGAGATCATGGGTGCTAATGTCGTCTGTAAAGCCCGAGCCTCTGGGCGGAGAGGTCCTGCAAAGGCTGAGGGTCGGGGACCGGCAGCTGCCCACCCGCTGGAGTGAACAGTTGGTGCAGGGCTCCGGGACTCACCAAGGTGCAATGCCAATTTCAGCGTCCCAGCCCTCCACGATGCGTCCATCGATGTAAGAATCCAAAAGCTCATCTTCGGTTTTGTCTTTCACTGTCTTCTTCTCGAACAGAGGCCGCAACCCACAGTCTGCAGAGCAAACTAGGCGGTGAGGGGCCAATCGCTGCCGCGAGCCCCAGCGCCACACAGATGCCCGCGGATGCCTCACCTGCCTCCCCGCTGCCGAAGGTCTTCTCATCAAAGAAGGTCTGGAACTCCTCCGCGGCGGTGCGCCCTCCGATGGCCCCGGCCCCGTTCTCACCCGGTGCTTCCCCTACCTCTTCCACGGCCTCCTCTGTAGGGACCCCAGCACTGGCTAGGGCTGGGCTAAGGCACTCCTCACCCATGCCCTAGATCTCCACAAACCCCAGCCAGCCTTGGGAGACATTGGGCTGAGGTTAAGAGCACACATACACAGCTGGGTCACTAGGCAACTGCCTCTCAGTGCCTCAATGTGTTGGTCTGTGAAATGGGAATGGGAGCTACCCACTGGGTTTCTGTGGGGCTGTGATGAAGACTCTCCTGTGTGCATTAGGTAAGCTTTGGCTAAGAGGCAGTGCCTGTTCTTGCCTTTATTTATTTATTTATTTATTTATTTATTTATTTATTTATTTATTATGGTGCTGGGAATTGAACCCAGGGTCTTATGCATGCAAGGTAAGCACTCTACCAACTAAGCTATATCCCCAGCCCACCTGTTCTTGTTAGTCCTCCCAGCTTTGTCCTCTGCATCTCAAGCCCCCTGCCCTGCCTGCTCACCACAGTAGTTGAGGTCGCAGTACTCCAAGTCACCAGCCTGCCCAGCCACATAGCACCAGGCGCCCTCCTCATCCCCATCTGGGTTACGGCAGAAGTTTTCCACCAGCTTCACCTCTGGACGAAAATTCCGGTTCTTGCTCAGGGCCTTGGCCTGTGGGCTGGACCAGGACAGGCAGGGAGACCCATGCGTTGTCACTGCCAGGTGCCCCTCGTACTGCCGGCCACGCTCAGGGACACACTGCTCGGATGAAGGTGACTTTTCCCTGGAACCTGTAGAGCGGGGAGTCATCTCCACAGTGACTCGCCCCTCACCTGGGGGGAAGGAGACAGGCATGGAGTGGGTGGACCATACATGGAGCCCGACAGGCCCTCGGGTTGGCTGACTTCTGCCTGTATGGCCTTGGGCAGCCTGGCCTCTCTTTCCACCAGTGCTATTGCCTTTCTTGCTGGTTCTTGAGATGATCAAACAAAATGTACAGCATAAGCATAAGGTAAGCCAGAGATCCATAACTGGGTTCATTGTCCAGGAGAGTTGTACTTTTTTAATTTTTATTTTTTTTTAATTTATTATTATTTTTTTTTTGGCACTGGGGATTGAACTCAGGGGCACTCGACCACTGAGCCACATCCCCAGCCCTATTTTGTGTTTTATGTAGAGACAGGGTCTCACTGAGTTGCTTAGCGCCTCGCGGTTGCTGAGGCTGGCTTTGAACTCGCAATCCTCCTGTCTCAGCCTCCCTGAGTGCTGGAATTACAGGCTTGAGCCACCGCGCCCGGCTACTTTTTTAATTTTTAATTTTGCAGCTCTGGGTATTGAACCTGGGTGTGTTCTACCATGGAGCCACATTTCCAGTTTTTTAATTTTTTACTTTGATACAAGGTCTTGCTAAATTGGCCAGGCTAGCTTCAAACAGGCTGGCTTCTCCTGCCTTGGCCTCTCCAGAGTCACTGGGATTGTAGGGTATGTGACACTGTGCCTGGCTTGAATATCTGTAATCTATTGGAGTGATTTTATGACTTTATGGAGTTTTTCCCTTTCTTTTCTTTCTTTCTTTCT
Organism: Xerus rutilus; assembly: GCA_028644305.1. NCBI lineage: Eukaryota > Metazoa > Chordata > Mammalia > Rodentia > Sciuridae > Xerus > Xerus rutilus. The sequence continues at coordinate 17,201,929 of CM053399.1, forward strand.
TTCTTTTTTTTTTTTTTTTGGTACTGGGGATTGAACTCAGGGGCACTTGACCACTGAGCCACATCCCCAGCCCTATTTTGTGTTTTATGTAGAGACAGGGTCTCACTGAGTTGCTTAGCGCCTCGCCATTGCTGAGGCTGGCTTTGAACTCGCGATTCTCCTGTCTCAGCCTCCCTAAGTGCTGGGATTACAAGCGTGAGCC
>CM053399.1:17202230-17212642 GCA_028644305.1 Xerus rutilus
ATTTTGAGACAGGGCCTCGCTATTTGCCCAGGCTGGCCTGAAACTTGCAATCCTCCTGCCTTGAGCTTCCAAGATGCCAGGATTATAGGTGTGCGCCACTGCTTGGTACCAGGGATTAAACCCAGGGAAGCTTAACTACTTAGCCACATCCCCAGGCATTTTTAGTTTTTATTTTGAGACTGGATCTTTCCAAGTTGCTTAGGGCCTCGCTAAGTTGCTGAAGGTGGCTTTGAACTACCTTCTTGCCTCAGTTTTCCAAACCACTGCGATTACAGGCATGTGCCATCATGCCCAGCTTGGCTTCTGTATTCTTATAGGGCATGGCAGGAAAGCTTGCTGGGGCCTAATAGGACTGCCTATGTAGTTTCAGCATGCCTGCAACCTATTTCCATCTGTGTGTATGGGGTCGGGTGGGTAAGAGTAATTGTATTTGTTGAGGTGATTGGTATCTTGCTTTAAGACCAGACCCAGAAAGAAGCAATGGGTCCAAGAGGGATTCATAAAGAACAAAAACCAGAAACCCATGTTCCCTGGATTGAATTGCTGTTCTATATTCTTTACCCCTGCCTGTGGCCACATCATTTGTCCTGTAATTTTATTTTATTTTATTTTTTTGGTACCGGGGATTGAACTCAGGGGTACTCGACCACTGAGCCACATCCCCAGCCCTATTTTGTGTTTTATGTAGAGACAGGGTCTCACTGAGTTGCTTAGCGCCTCGCCATTGCTGAGGCTGGCTTTGAACTCACGGTTCTCCTGTCTCAGCCTCCCTAAGTGCGGGGATTACAGGCTTGCGCCACCACGCCCGGCTGTCCTGTAATTTTAGAGGCAGGCAGTATTTTACCTCTTGAGTTGTCCTTGATCATGTGACTTGCTCCAGACAATAGAATATGGGCAGGACTGACTGCCAATTCTGTGCCTAGGCTTTAAGACATTAAAGACATTCTGCTGTCACTTGGAGGAAGAGCTTCCCCCAGGGAATTGCTGCCATGCAGCCTTAGCTCCAGCATGAACATGAGGGAACCAGCTCTGGGTCCAGTGTGGCCGGGAGCCTGGCTCAGGGGGACTCATCATTTGTAGCAGAGCCAAGCCCAGCCTACATTAGTTGACCCCACAGGCACATTGACGAGTGCAGCTGAGACCAGCAGAGCCACACAGCCCAACCTCGTCATGTAAGAAATACATGCTGATTTTGACGTGCCCTTGAGATACTGCAGCTGTTTGTTTTGCAGCATAATTGTGGCTATCACTAAGCAACACACCATGGGAAGAAAGAACGACAGACTCTTGCTGGGCTGAGCTGTGTGAGGCTTGCTCTATGTTGCTCAGAAAAGGGCCTGTGGACTGAAATGGTCAGGGAGGGCTTCCTGGAAGAGAATGTCTTGCGGAAGAGAAAGCGGGTTTGGAATATGCAAGAGCCTGGATTATAAGGAAGCCAAGACCCAGGAGGAAGTCAGCTTGCTCAGGGCTCCTCACCTCCTGAACGACAGGCATATTCCATTTTGAATTACTAACTTTGGCTGTAAGGTAGCCAGGGTCTTGGTGCCCATTCCAGCTGTCAGCCCCCTCCACGATCCCTGGACCTGGGTCACTGACCCCGATTGCCCCAGCTCACCACAGACGGGGACGCTGCATTCTTCCCTCCGCACGGTGGGATCTGTGGTGTAGCACCAGGGCCCGGTGGTGCTGCCGTCCGGGTTGCGACAGAAATTCTCCTGCAGTTCTGTCCCAGGATGGGTGGTAGAGTTGATGCTGGAATAGGAAATCAATCAGCCATGAGCTGTGCCTGCCTGGGGTGTCCCCACTTGCTGTTCTCAGCCCTCTGGGGAACAGGCCTGCCCACCACTCACTCAGGTTTATGTGGGTAGCGACTCTTCCACAGCTGACACTCGATGCCTGACCGGGTGACATTCACATTTCCTCTGTAGTTCATGCCCAGATCCTTCGCACAGTTGCCTGCAGAGAGACTTCAGTCTCAGTCAGCTAGATATAGAGGATTTGTCCCCTTCTCTCCTAGCAAAAGTCTGTCTGTCTATGCTCTCCAGCTCCCTCTGGCCCACCATTCTTGGCCTGCAACATCCTAACTCAGCAACTCCTCTGCACACAACAGTTCTCTAACCCATTGAACAGCCACCACCAGATAGTCACTGAGTGCCCACTACATGAGAACCATTGACAGGTACCATGCCAGCTTCTAAGGACACAGCAATAAGTAAGACAGTCACAGTCAAGGTAGTGCCTGCCTTCATGGAGCTTCTGTTCAGTGGCTCCTTGTGGCCATCAAAATGAAAAAGTGAACAAGGTCCTTCTAATCTGGCCTTGGTCTCCCTGGTCATCTTAGTTCCTCATGCCTCAGGGCCTTTGCAGGTGATATTTCCTCTGGGGGTGTTCCCTGGTTTCACCAGTGCATCCTGCAAGGTCAGATAAACCCTACTTCTTCTGGGAAGCAGTCCCTGACTCTGTTGTCAAACCACATGTGCTTCTCCTATGGGTTTGTTTGGGTTTCTTTTTGTTTGTTTGTTTTATTCCAGGAATTGAAGGCCAAGGGCACTCAACCACCGAGCCACATCCCCAGCACTCTATTTTTTACTTTGAGACAAGGCCTTACTAAGTTGCTTAGGGCCTTGCTAAGTTGCTGAGGCTGGCTCTGAACTTGCAAACCTCCTGTCTCAGCCTTCCAAGCTGCTGGGTTGACAGGTGTGCACCACTGCTCTCAGCTTCTCATGTGTTTTCTTGGTGCCTGAAATAGAACTTTCCTAGCGATCATGTTCATGTTTTGTATTTTGTTTTTCTATAAGATTGTGAGATCCTTGAAGGCAGGGACTGTATTCAACTTTTTAAAAATCCCCAGCACCTGACACACTGCCTGGAGCTTAGCAAAATGTTTATTATGCTATTTAACAATTGAAGCTATGGCTGGTGATTAGGAGTCCATGTCGTGGGGCCTACTGTCACACTGAAGATGTATCTGGAACCCTGGAGGGGCAAGGAGGGCCTCTGAAGGCACAGAGAAGGTGGTAGTCTTTAAACTAGCCTTGAAATAGGGATTTTCAGTGGGCAGTGACACTATAGGCAAGGAACAGGAAGTAGAAGCATCTTGACATGTTTACAGAGGTGCTTATAGTCAGAGTAGTGGGGATCTGGGTTCGGGTTTGGTACAATAGGAAGTCTAGAAAGGGAAGTTAAGGGCAGAATCTGTGATATTTTCCAGGCTAAGAAACCCGTGTTTTATTCTGTGGGTGAACGGGAGTCACTGAAGGTTGTGGAGAGTAAACATGACATCTTCAGAGCTCTGACTCAGGTGGACAGAAGGTCCAGTCAGGCAAACGAGAATGAGGTTCTAAAAATTAATTATCCATTCACTCCTTTGTTCCTCCAACATGAATCACCTGCTGACTACCACAAATCCACATGCAAATACACATCCTTGATGATAGGGACATCAATGTCAGGGCTCTCCACCTACTCTCCTCCTCTTCCAGGTGGCCCTGGCAGATCCTGCCCCCACTCATGTGGTTCCTCACCTTCCATACACTCCATGAAGCTTTCTCTAGGTTTCCTCACTGGTCCACAAGCTGGAAAAGATCAGAAACACCTTTGGGATTGGGGCAGAGACAGAGTAGAGGGGCTGGAGTAGAGGGTGGTGGGATGATGGACTGACAGATGGATGGGAGGGAGGGGCTGGGTGGATTGCAGGTACCAGGAGGTTCTCTGCGGCAGGACATTGTCTAGCTGGAGCCCCCGCCTCCCTTCCTGCACTCACCTGTGTACTTGGCCCAGAATATATCCTGAAAAACAAGGGCTAGGAGTGAGACTCTGGCAGGGCGGGTTTTGTCTCCCTTCAGTATGTTTGCCTCTCCCTGACCCTGTTCACACAGGGCGGGAGGTGCGTGGCCAAGTATCCTACTTTTGCTTCCAAAAGGAGAAGAGTATGTGAGGAGAGAGGAGTCCCCCAGCACACCCCACCATGGGCTAGGGAGACGGGCGCAAAGGGGCCACAGGCCTGGCGTAGTCTGAGGAGGGGAAAGGCTGTACAGAGCTCCAGGTACACGAGGCCTGAGCCTGGGCTCCTGGCCTCGCCAGCTCCCTGCCAAGGATGGCACAGACGGCAGAAAATTATCAGTCAGGGCTCTACATGCCCAAGAGCCCCAGCGTAGACACATGACTGAAGCCTGAGGAGGCCCTGGATGTCATGGAGCCTCAGCAGGTCTTGAAACAGTGACACACCCCAGTGGAGGGACCTTCCAAGAGTGGCTGAGGCTGCTCATCTTGCTGCTCAGCCAGATGGGCTCAGAGTCAAAGTTCTCAACATGGAGAGCTGACTTGCTCCCCACTCCCCTTGCTGCGGCAGAGTTAGGCCCCCGGAGCCCCAGCCCTCCCCTGAGCAGCCCAGGCTCACCGTGGCGCTGGTGGACTCCAGGGCCTCGAAGGCCTCCTCGTAGCTGCACTGCTCCTCCACGCACTCCCGCTCCAGGTTGCCCTTGCGCAACTCCTCCAGGAAGCCACTGTTGGCCCGACGGACCCGCTGGAGCAGCGACAGTGCTTGCTGAGGGGCCAGGAACACTGCAGGAGGGTGGTGGGAGGGTCGCCTCAGGGAGCCAGGCTGTCTTAGCCATTGTGGGGGCAGGAAGCAAGCCTGGCCTGCCCTGCTGGCTTCCAAGAGGGGGTTTCTGGGATGTGGAAGTCTCCTGAAGGCGGCTCAACACAGCTGACCGGCTCCTCTCCTTTCACTGGTGGCTTCTTCCCACCCCCCACATTGCTGGAGAGAAGCAGCGGCCCACCTGCCCGCCAAGCACCTGCCTGCTTCCCTAATTTGGGCTGTGCCTGAGACCCACCCCAGGCCTGCCTGTGTTCCCTGCTGGGCCCACGGACCCACACCACAGCCCCCTACCCTGCCCAGCTTCCCAGCGCCCCTTACCATCCTGGCTGTGCACAAGACTAACCAGGGCAGCCAGGGCCAGGCAGCCAGATAGCCCCAGGCCTCGGACGTGCGCCATAGTGCATCAGCTCCTGGGACTCTGAGGGCTTGTCCTGACCTCTCTGGGTTAATGTTGAACCAACATGAAGAAATGTGTGGAAAGGGAGAGGTCAGCAGGTCAGGGCCATGGGGACAAGTAGACAGTCCTCTGGCCCGCCCCCTCCACTGGGGAGGACAGGTCCTCCTGGGTCTAGGGACAGGTTTCTGAAAGGAAGTCACAAAGATAAGTTTATAGCCCATGGCCCCTCCCTGACTGAGACACTGGCGAACATGTGTCAACAGGACCACCAGACCTTCCTGAGGTTCCTTCCTAACCTAAAAAACAGTGATGGTTGCTTTAGTCTCTGTGGGCCTTAGTTTCCGTATCTGTACAATAGGAATAATACTTTTGTTGTTAGAACTAAGGGAGATTATGAATGTAAAGTCCATGAAATACAGTAAGTGCTTAATAACCAGTAGATCTATGCATGTAAATCAGTGAGGAGGTTGATGTAACCATAGTGCTCGGGTGTAAGGAATGCAAACAAGGTCGTGGCAGGATGGAAGCTGGCCCCTTGCCCTAGGATGACCTGGGCAGGCACAGCTAACATTGACCCCCGCCCATTTCTCCTCTTTCCTGGCTAGGGTGCTGTGGGAGAGTGTTTGTGTGTGGTGGCTGCCTGTTTGGGAGGAGGAGCTGTGCTCAGGGCCACTTGGGCCTTCCATCTGTCGTCTCCCATCTCCTGCTCTAGAACCAGCCAGACCAAATCCCCAGGTCTCCATGGCAGGGCCTGCTCTTCCACCTGCCTGCCCTTTGCCAGGCTAGGGAGGCTTCCAGTACTACATGGCTTCTGGGCCCAGCCTGCTCCTGTCCCTCCCCCATTTCCTATTTGCAAAGTAAATATTAGTCCTGGATCTAAGTAGGACAGAGGGACAAAGAGCAGGAACACAGACCACAGACGCTTGCCTTGCTTTGCCTGTCTTCAGGTCTGGCTGTCAGGGTCATATGCAGCTTGGGCAGAAAGACCTGGGAACAAGGACTCCCACAAACCAGCTAATTCCTGAGTAGAACTCTGCTTATATATTTTCATATATATATTTCAAATACATATAAATTTACAAATTTCAAAATACAACTGTACTTGATGTTGCCTATAGTTTCAGCTACTTGGGAGGCCAAGGTGGGAGGATCATTTGAGTTTACAAGCTCGAGACCAGCCTAGGCAATGCAGCAAGATATCATCTCAAAGAAAAGAAAAAAAGCAGGGCGCAGTGGCTCAAGCCTGTAATCCCAGCACTTAGGGAGGCTGAGACAGGAGAATCGCGAGTTCAAAGCCAGCCTCAGCAATGGCGAGGTGTTAAGCAACTCAGTGAGACCCTGTCTCTACATAAAACACAAAATAGGGCTGGGGATGTGGCTCAGTGGTCGAGTGCCCCTGAGTTCAATCCCTGGTATCAAAAAAAAAAAAAAACATGGGCAAGAGGATCACAAGTTTGAGGTCAGCCTAAGCAACTTAGCAAGGTCGTAAACAATAGTGAGACCCTGTCTCAAAAGAAAAACATAAAAAGGGCTGGGGATGTAACTCAGAGGTATAATCCCCAGTACAAAAAAAAATTGTATATATATGTGTGTATATATGTGTATATGTATATATAAATTTCACATATATATAAATTTCAAATTATATTTATTTTTATTCTAATTTATTTTCACATTTTTGAGCCATTGTGTCTGGTCCAAAATTATATATAGGCACATGAGCTGGGGATGTGGCTCAGTGATAGAACACTTACCTAATATGTGCAAGGCCCTGGGTTTAATCATAGTACTGACCAAAAAAAAAAAAATCATGAACAGACCTGTGTAACAAGTCCCCAGGTGGCTCCTTCATGTCACCACTTAGCTGTGCCTCCTAAGATAACAACTGCTCTAACCGCTATCAGCAGAGATCAGTTTTGCCTGTTCTTGACCTTGATATACGTGGAAACTTGCAGCATACATTTGTTTATGACTGTCTTTTCTAGTTCAGCCTGTCTCTGAGATTCCCCCATGATGTGTGTATCATAGGCTGGTTATCTTCATTGCTCTGTGGTGTCTCATTTTATTAGTGCAGCATATTTGGTTTATTTCTTTACCTGCTGATGAGCATTTCAATGGATTTCCAGTTTGGGGCTACATGAACAGCGCTCCTATGAATATTCTTGAACATGTCTTTTGGTGTAAATGAACTTTATTTTTGCTGGATATATGCCCAGGAGGGTATTTGCTGGATCATATTAAGTGTGATTTACTTAAGTCCCCAGGACAAAACACTGTCCCAGTGGTTGTACCAGTTTACACTCCCACTAGGCGGGCTGGAGTCCAGTGGCTTGGTGTCCTCAGCAATGTTCCACGTTCCTTTGTTTTGTAGGAACCATTCCAATAGATGGATAGATGCGTCTTGTTGGTCTTGTTGTGGTTTTAATTTATATTATTTTTTTAAAAATATTTTTTTAGTTGCCAATGGATCTTTATTTATTTATATGTGGTGCTGAGAATCGAACCCAGTTCCTCACACATGCAAGGCAAGTGCTCTACCACTGAGCCACAACCCCAGCCCCTTATATTCTGTTTCGACAGATGATATTAAACTTTTTCTACAAATTTAGTGGGTGAAAAGATGTCACAACACTAATTTATTTTAAAATTGCATATTAACTAAGGGAAGAAATAGGACTCCTGAAGTGGAGAGATCACCTTGAAGCAGGTGATCCCAGATGGCCTCCTTCTTCCCAGGACCAGCATGGGCCAGCCCTGGAGAGGGAGAAAAGACAAGAGGGGGACAGAGAGGGAGGTGGAGCTGATGACTGCCCCTTGTTCTCTTGCTGTCAGAACGTCACAAGCCTGACAGCCATTCCAGCTTCAAAGAGAGCACCAGTTTGGAAGTTCATGCCCTGGTTTTACCATCAGAAAATCAGAACTATAACCATATCCACCTCAGAAGGCTGCTGTTGAGATACTTCAGTAGGATCATATTGGTCTCTTTGCAGACTCTTTTATTTGGAGTTCCAGGCCTGGTGAGTATGTGGCATGCTCAGGCTACCTTAACAAATTACCATAAACAAGCAACAAGTGTTGATTTCTCACAGTTCTGGAGGCTGGAAGTCAAGGTCAAGGAGCCAGCAGATCCAGGGTCTGGCCAGCGCCCACTTCCTGGTTCACAGATGTCTGTCCTTTCACTGGGTGCGCACATGGAGGACAGAAAGTATCTCCCTCATGCCTGTTCTTCTTATGAGGATCTGGGTTCGATCCTCAGCACCACATAAAAATTAGTAAATAAAATAAAGGTATTGTGTTTAAAACTAAAAATGTTTAAAAACAAACTTGGGCAGGTTCCAAGAAACAAGGTTGACTGACTGAAAACTAATATTTTTGTTTTGGTACCAGGGTCTGAACCCAGGGGTGCTTAACCAATGAGCCACACCCCCATTCCTTCTTTATATTTTATTTAGAGACAGGGTCTTGCTGAGGTGCTTAGGGCCTCAGCTGAGGCTGGCTTTGAACTCACAATCCTCCTGCCTCAGCCTCTCTAGCCACTGGGATTACAGGTAGGCATGCACCACTACACCCAACCTAAAAACATTTAATCTTGTAAACCGGTTTTCAGGTTTTGGCTGATGAGGTTTTCTCTCCACAGATTGCCACCATTTCCTCCTGTCCTCCCTCCTTTTGGACAATTTCAGATTTATGCTTTGCCAAAAAGTTACCCAGGTTGGGTGGGACCTGGGTTAATGTCAGTGGCAAACTAGGAGACATGGGGCTGATTATGGCCTTGTGATCAAGCCACAAAATAATTCACATTTGAATCCTGGCTGTGCCTCTTATTGATCTTGTGGCCTTGACCAGTTACTCTCTTCGAACCTCAGGTTCCTCATCTGTGAATCAGGGATTGCAACCTCTATTTTTTTTTTTTTTTGGTACTAGGGATTGAACTCAGGGGTACTCGACCACCAAGCCACATCCCCAACCCTATTTTGTGTTTTTATGTAGAGCCAGGGTCTCACTGAGTTGCTTAGCACCTCGCCATTGCTGAGGCTGGCTTTGAACTCGCGATTCTCCTGTCTCAGCCTCCCTAAGTGCTGGGATTACAGGCTTGAGCCACCAAGTGCAACCTCTATTTTGTAGGACAGTGGAAACATGAAAGAAAGTATGTGTTTCGCAATGGGCTGGGCAGTAGTGTACACCTGTAATCACAGCTATTCGGGAGGCTGAGACAGGAGGATTCCCAGTTCAAGGCCAGCCTTGGCAACTTAGCAAGGCCAAGTCTTAAAATTTTTTTAAAAGGGCCAGGGTTGTACCTCTGAGCTCCTCTGGGTTCAAGCCCCAGTAACACACATGCAAAAGGAATGCTTCTGCTTCCTGTCTTGCCTCCCACTCTTCCTCAAAGCCAAGCGATGCAACGTGGCCTCCAACTACTTTCAGCTCCCCAGCAATTTCCATAAATCTGTCCTTTCAACGGCAGCAGCATTGCTGGCCACCTCCCCCTTTTTGAAACACTGTGCCCTTCGCTGCAGTGACACACACTTTGCAAGTGTGTCTCTAATACTGGATGCTTATTTCCAGCCTCCCCTCACCAGCCTTCCTCTTGTAGTTGAACTTAAAGGACTGGACCATGTTGGCCTTGGGCCTGCACGTCCTCCCCTCTCTGGATCCCCGGCTCTCACAGCTTCAGTGACTACCTAGTTGCTTCTCCACCTAACCCAGGTTTTTCTTCTCAGGTTTGTACCTATTTCCAACTGTTTACTTGTGATCTCTCTCACAGGTATTTCAAATTCAAAACCCATGCAAAACAAAATGGAAACGTCCTAGGTCCCACCCATCCGAGGCAGAACACCTAAGCTTCAAGGATCAGCTCTCCTTATCCACTCATTGTTTGAATTGTCACTTGCATCTCCTAGAGAACATCCTCCCCAGAACTACCCCAGCCTACACGGCCCCCTCACTCCATCGTGGTATCACTGCTTGGATTCCAGCTGCTCTCCAATGTCCACTTGGCTCACTCTCCTGGGTTGTTCAGGTCCCTGCTCAAGTTGCCTTCTGAGACCACCTCTGACTATCCAATGTAGGGTTGCATCTTGGCTCTCATTCCTCACCTCACCAAATTCCTACTCATCCAGGTCACAGGTGAGTGGGGGGACCCTAGAGTGCAGAGGCTAAGAGCCTAACTCCAGTGCTGGCAGGACTAGGTAGATTTGATTTATTTTTTTTTTATTTTATTTTTTTTTTGGTACTGGGGATTGAACTCAGGGGCACTCGACCACTGAGCCACATCCCCAGCCCTATTTTGTGTTTTATGTAGAGACAGGGTCTCACTGAGTTGCTTAGCACCTCGCCGTTGCTGAGGCTGGCTTTGAACTCGCGATTCTCCTGTCTCAGCCTCCCTAAGTGCTGGGATTACAAGCGTGAGCCACCACG
>CM053399.1:17212742-17233262 GCA_028644305.1 Xerus rutilus
GGTAGATTTGAATCTCAACCACGCTCTGTGATCCTGAACAGGATCCTTAAGGGGCTCTGTATTTGTTTCCTGACCTATAAAACAAGGATCATGATGCTACCTACCTGTGGGGATTTGCTTCATGGGTTACTCATATAAAGCACTGGTTCACAGTAAGGCTGAAGGGTTCCTTCTTATCACTAGGAGGTCCGCCCTGGTGCCCCAGGCTAGGCTAAAATGGTTTCATTAACATACCACAGCACCCAGTGGTGCCCCATTGAACTCTTATCCCCAGTGACTGCTGGGCCCCATCCCTGACCCTGTGGGGGCTTGTGAACACTAAAAGGCATTTCCTGTCTTGTTCATAGCCGGCACCTAGTGCAGTCCAAGCCAAAGCAGATGAAAACACATTAATTCCCTACCCCTTCCCTGAACTGGGCTGAGTCAGGTACATAGAAGGGCACAGATCTAGCCCCAGCTGCCTCCCAAGGAATTTGTTCTTTCAGTACAGAATGTTAAACAACTTAGGGCTTAGATGGTATGGAAAGCTGTCAAAATTAACTAAAGACTGAACTACAGAGATGTGTGACATGTGGGCTGCAAGCTGAGCTCTTTCAACTCTTGGAAGCCATTCAAATTGGTTCCAAATCAAAGTGCTTATCCCTAAGGGAATTTTTTTTTTTTTTTTTTGGGTACTGGAGATTGAACTCAGGGGCACTCAACCACCAAGCCACATCCTCAGCCCTATTTTGTGTTTTATGTAGAGACAGGGTCTCACTGAGTTGCTTAGTGCCTCACCCTTGCTGAGACTGGCTTTGAACTCGTGATTCTCCTGTCTCAGCCTCCCTAAGTGCTGGGATTCCTAAGGGAATTTGATGGACATAACTACCCTGGCAAACACCCAGTGGGTTAGGAGCACTGCCAACTATGGACTGTCCCACTGGGTGGGGGTGGGGTCACTTCAGTGAGGCTTACAGAACAGGAATCCATGGTGTTCCTAGGGGAGGAGGCGGGGCAAGCTCTTCTGGGAGTCAGGAAAAGGATTTATACCCAGGAGAGGTTTGACGTGGCAGTAACGCAACAGTTCAGTGGTTCATAATCAGGAAGGGCCATCTTAGACTTCCATCTCTACCAGGCAACCCAAAACAAAAAGATGCAGACACATGAGCTACAGACTTTATGGAGAGCTGTGAGGAGAGGGCCCACATTTCAGGTGCCTGTTTCTACCTCCACTACCTCTGCCCAGGCACTAAAGCCCATGTCCTTATGGATAAGCACCAGGCTGGGGCTAGGGCCCTGGCTCTCTGAAATAGTGACCTCCACAACATCCCTGGCTGGAGATGCTTCACTTGGGCTGCGTGTGTCCAACAGCTCTGGCTCAGTCTGCAGGAGCACCATGGTGGGCTGAGAAGCAGCAGGAGGCACAGAGGAGGGATTAGACGGTGGCCCAGCCTGATGACTAAGTTGGTGCCGCTTGAGGCTCTGGGGGAGGGTGTAGCCCATGCCACAGGTGGCACAGCGGTAGGGCTTGTCCGCCAGGTGGGATTTGAGGTGGCGCCGCAGCTTGGTGGCCAGCGTGTAAGCACGACCACACTGGGGACAGGGGAAAGGCCTCTCCCCTGAGTGCAGACGCTCATGAGCACGAAGGGTATGCGGGTCTCGGAGGGCCTTTCCACACACAGGGCAGAGGTGCGCCTCTCCAGTGTGGGAGATGAGGTGGCGCCGCAGCTCGGGTAGCTGGGGGAAGGCATCAGCACAGTGAGGGCAGCGATAGGGGCGCTCCCCGGTATGCAGCCGTAAGTGTCCATGCAGGTTGCCCCGCTGGCGGAATGCCCGGCCACAATGTGGGCACAGGAAGGGCTTTTCCCCTGTGTGGAGCCTCATGTGGTTCCGCAGGGAGCCCTGGTTGGCCAGGAGCCGCCCACACACAGGGCACGGGCATGGGGCAGGGGCAGCTGGCACCTGGTGGGTCTTGCGATGCAGTCGCAGAGAGGGCCGGCGGGCGAAGGCCTTGCCACACTGGTCACATGCAAAGGGCCGGGCACCTGAATGCACCACTTGGTGCTCTCTGAGATCTCGCCGGGTGCCATAAGCCTTGTCACACTGTGGACAGGGAAAGGGTCGCACCCCACGGTGGCCCAGCACGTGGGCTTTGAAGCTCTCCTCTGAGCTATAGCTCCTGCCACACTCTGTACACAGGAAGGGCTTGTGGCCCGTGTGGATGAACGCGTGCTTCTTTAGGTGGCACAGCTGCAGGAACGCCTTTCCACACTCCCCACAGTGGTACCGTCGCCGCCCCTGCTTTGGGGAGTTTCCAGCTGGGCCAGGAGGGCTCCATAAGAGTACAGGGAGATGCTGGGCCCCAGGCTCTGAAGTCTTTGCTCTGGGTGGGCACTGATCACTGGTGCCACCTAACTTCTTGGCCAGGCAGGCATGTAGCTGGGTACCCCTGGCAGAAGGTGATGAATTGGCTTCACAGTTCTCTGGGTCCACCTGGGCAGTAGAGCCTCTCTGAGATTCAGGTTCACTGCTCTTTCTGCCCTCCTGGGCAGCCAAGTTGCTCTGAATTTCAGGTGGCACCTGTTCCTGGAGTAGGCCCTCCTCATCCACACTGCCATCCTGAAGCAATGGGCCAAGAGGCTGGGTATTCTTGGAAGGCTGATCCTGGGCTTCAGATTTAGGTTCAGAACTCACATTCCCTACCTGGATGCTGTGGGATGACTGGTGACCAAGATCTATGAAATAAGAGGTGGGGTGCTAGAGTTAACTGAACTTGGTAGAAGGTAATACTAACAGGGAATTACAGGACATGTATTTTCTCCCAGCCTCTGAACCTCACTGGGATCAATCACACCAATCTCTTCCCTGGAGCATGAGCTGTACACTGTTTTCCTATCCAGTCTTAGGTGCCTCTGGAGAAGTACTCCTGGAAACCAAAGTGCCCCACCTATCTAGTTAATCGTTAGAAGGCAGCCATTAGAGTAAGGTCCTCCTGTTCTCCCCTAGGTACATACACTTAGAATGTGATTCAAGACCCCAACCTCCCCTCACCTGAGCTCATCTGTAAAACAAAAGGAATCTCTGCTTGCACCCCAGAGAGAAGAAATTTAAGAAACTGGAAACTTTGTGTACAGCTTACTGTTTTCATCAATATGACCTTATTCCAGGAAATTCTTTTTTGTGTGTGGTGCTGGAAGATAAAAGTAATAAATATCTTTACTGTTGATTACAAGGAAAAGACCTGTGTCACTGGGATTATAGGCGTGTATCACTGGGCCTGTCTTTAAACCACATTTTCTTAGGACTACCACAACTCTAGTATTCTCCTCACTACACTGAGCTATAAATTCTGCTTTGTCTTATCACAGGTTGTTTAGATGATAATTTGGGGAGCAGGCATTTTCTTGACACATACCTATGCAAGGGTCTGCTGCATCCTCTCCAGGGGAGGCCACTTCTTGTTGTACATCAGATTCCACTTCTGCTACCACCTCTACAGCTGCCTCCTCTTCTAGCCTGGGCTGTGTGGGGCTCTGGCTATCCGAGGGAGGCCAGGGCCACAGTAGCAGCTCAAAGCCTGGCAGCACAACCCGGTACACCTGCAGGTGAAGCCTCTCGTTGATCTGAACTGGAGCCACGTTTCCCTCACTCTCCAGCCTGCCCCGTTGCACCAAACTGCAAAGCAGACCAACAGCTAGCTGAGCAGATTCTTTTCAAGTGGCCTTCCCTGACAGCCCCAGCTCTCAGGAAGTCTGAGTCCCAAAGGGCACACCATGCCTTTGGAAAACATACTGGAAAATATCCTTGGGTAGGGGATTATAGTCAGTCAGCTTCAGACTCCATCCCAAGCCTTAAAAGAAAGCTTCAAAGGAGCACATTCAGAATATATGCTTCTGTAACTTACCTGGTCCAGCCTGAACTCTGCTCAGAGGCACATACTGCTCCCCATGGATCAAGTGACAGGTCCTGAAATAAACCAATAAAAGTCCTTCTCACATGTGTTTAAGGAAGCCTGGTTGGGGACAGAAGGACCCAAAACTGGATGAAAGGTCTACTAAGACAAATCTAAGACAAAGTTCCTGTAAGGCTAGCAGATTCTGGTGCTGCCTCTCCATCTAAGGGCTGATTCTTCAGTTAATAAAGACCAAAGAGTATTTCCCTCCCAAGGGTGTGAAAAATTACATTACTAACTCCCAGTAAGTACTAAACTCAAAAAAGTAGTAAGAGGAACATCAATTTTTTAAACCATTCACTGCACTGCACTATTTCATCTAGTCCTCCAAACAATCCTGAAGAAAGCCACTGCTTTCTTTTACAGATGAGTTAAAGGAGGTATGTAATTTGGCTAGCTAGGTGACAAGGTTGGGATGAATTCCAATAACTTTAGCTCTTGCCCTTGGTTCACAGCTGACACATTAATCTAGCTTTTAACAATTCTGTACATCTTGATTCCTTAACTACTACGGTTGAAGGGCAGCCTTGCTGAGAAGGCACAAACCCCATCTCCAATCGCTTAAAATACCTCGTTTCTAACAAACTGGAGGGCTGTCGGGAAATGTCTAAATCTCCCCCTTAATTTTCAGAGTCGCCCCATCCCTCAATACCTCCTCCTGCTGTCGTTTCACTTCCTCGCCCTTCTCGGAGACATACTTTTCTTCCAGTGGGCCCCAGTGCAGTCCCGGCTGTAGGGGTTCCCCGACACACCAGACCCCCAAACGCTGTTCCTGGGCGAGTGAGGGACCCACGGCCAAGCCCCGGGGAAGGCTCTTCACAGAGACAATGGCCTGACTCGGCCAAGGAGGGCCATCTTTGAGGCACTGAGCACAATCTTCTCCGGATGGGCTCCGTCCCGATTGCGGGCCCAGGCGCGGCTCCGGGGCTGCAGGGAGTAGGGAAAGCAATGAGGAAGCGGCCCACACGGGTGTGGGGAACCGTGCGGGAGGAAACCGCATGCTCAGCGAGGCCTCAGGAGTCTGAGGGAAAAACGGGCTCTAAGGTGGTTCCTGAGAGATTTGAGGGGGTTTGAGGACTCTTTTTTTTTTTTTTAATTTTTTTAGTTGTCGATGAATCTTTATTTTATTCATTTATTATTTTTATATGTGGTGCTGAGGATCGAACCCAGTGCCCCACGCATGCTAAGCAAGCGCTCCACCACTGAGCTACAGCCCCAGCCCCGGTTTGAGGACTCTTAAGAAGCTCCGAAGCCGGGCGCGGTGGCTCACGCTTGTAATCCCAGCACTTAGGGAGGCTGAGACAGAAGAATCGCGAGTTCAAAGCCAGCCTCAGCAATGGCGAGGTGCTAAGCACCTCAGTGAGACCCTGTCTCTACATAAAACACAAAATAGGGCTGGGGATGTGGCTCAGGGGTCGAGTGCCCCTGATTTCAATCCCCGGTACCAAAAAAAAAAAAAAAAAAAAAAAAAAGAAGCTCCGAGCGACCCTGAGGACGCAGGAGGATCTCAGGTTCCAGAGGACTGGACTGGCGGGGAAAGAAGAGACTACAGAACGCTGGGGCCATTTAGAGCAGGGCTGAGAGCCGCAGGCATGGCAAGCCACTCACCGGGGTGCAGGGTCTTCCAGTTCAAGAGCACCGCTCTCTCTTCCTCCATCCCGGAACAAAACACCTCCCTCCGCCGGAAGTGAGCGACTCATTTCAACTCCTCCCGGAAACAGTCATGGATTTCCAAATTTCTTCTTAGGAATCCAGAGTCAGACCTCATTGGTGCACAGGACCGGGAATTTGGGAGTAGTTGTAAAGAAAAACTCTGTCCGAGAGCAATACGACCCTAGGATTCTGGAGGCCCACCAAGGATTCGAGTATCTGAATAAGCGGAACTGTTCCAGTACTCTCCTTGGGGAAGCGGGGGAGCCACCGGTCGGACAGTTATGTTGTCCCCTCCCGAAGCCGGCATTTCGGAGGGCAGTGTGGGGGAAGTGGGCGGAGCTCCTAGAAAGGCCATGTTTAGACCGGGCAGCGAGCCGGAAGCTGGTTGGAGGTGTGGCGGAAGTGGTTGGGGAGTGAGGAGACCCGAAGGGGGCGGTTCCCGTTCCTCCGCGGAGCCGGATGTTTGCCGAGCTTTGACAGGCGTGGCAGAGGGAGCAGCGCCTGAGTGCGGTGAGCTGCGGGGCTTGGAGTCTCTCCGGGTAGGGTACGGGAAGGGAAAGACCTGGCATGGTCATCTGAAGAGATGGAGTCCGGGTAGGAAGGACGCAAGCAGATCTAAGGAAGGGGAGCAGGGGTGGGATTGGGCCTGGGGGCCTGGGCTTTCCGCTGCGGGGATTCTGCCCCACTTTGGCGCCTGCCGGGAGAAGACAGCCTCTTTCACTGGCTTCTTCCTGCCCTCCCCAGGGCAGAGGCCAGGCCAGATCTCTACCTTTGAGCAAGCCCGCGAGAGGGAGAAGTCTCCCTGATACATTCTGGCAAAGCATTAAGAACGAAAAATTTGGGGGGAAGTGTTCCACCCTGCTACTTATTAGGCCAGGATTTCTTCTCACTTTCTTAATTTGTGAAATGAGTTAATTACACTCAATACGGGCTTTTAAAAACTCAATGCAAATGTGATTGTAGTTTAGAGTCTGGTTATTGTAATGGGGTGGGATATGTGTTTTTGTAATTCTGGAGCCACAACTAGTAGGCCAATGCAACGCCAGAAAAAAAACTACTTCAAGTTTCTATTTCTGGTCTGCATAAAGGAAAGATTAATAGAGAAGAGGTTTTAGTTGCTCTTTTGGACCTTGAGAATCACATGAATGAATTGTTGAGGGATTGCCTTTCACCAAGAGACTATCTCAGAGAGCTATTAAAATCCTGCCTCTGTAAATTGTATGACTTTCAGCAATTTGCTTTTTTTTTTTTTTTTTCTGCTTCTCACTTTCCTCAAATTGTAAAATGGGCCCAGTAGACGGGCTCAGTAGTACATGCTGGACCAGTGCTGTTTTGCTGTTAATTGCTTGTGTCCAATTCATGTCCCTCAACCATATTAGTTCTTTTCTCCACTTAGGAAAAGAATTCATTCATTCTGTAATTCTGCTAATGACTGAGCACCTACCATGTGCCAGGCATTATTATGAATAAGTTTTTTGTTTTTTCTGTGGTACTGGGAATGGAAACCAGGGCCTTGTTCATGCTAGGCATGTACATGCTAGGTGCTCTACCACTGAGCTGTATCCTAGTCTTTGAGTAGGTTCTTAAATAGTGATTCTCAGAGGGTTTGTGGACCCCTTAAAGTTTCATGTAAGTTTCCATATACCTGCTGACTATTTTTTAGGGAAAAAGGTCATTTTGGACCACCATTTCCCCAAAGTTAAAACTGGTATTTAAAGTGATTCTCAAGCCGGGCGCGGTGGCTCACGCTTGTAATCCCAGCACTTAGGGAGGCTGAGACAGGAGAATGGCGAGTTCAAAGCCAGCCTCAGCAATGGCGAGGCACTAAGCAACTCAGTGAGACCCTGTCTCTACATAAAACACAAAATAGGGCTGGGGATGTGGCTCAGGGGTTGAGTGCCCCTGATTTCAATCCTCGGTACCAAAAAAAAATAAAAATAAAAAAATAAAGTGATTCTCAGAGATTTGGGAAAAGGTGCGTACATGGATTATCAGCTGGAAAGGAAAAATTGATCTCAAGAGTGGCAAGTATTTGGTCTGGGGTTGTGGCTCAGTGATAGTGCTTGCCTGGCATGTGTGAGGCACTGGGTTCGATCCTTAGCACCATATAACAATAACTAAATAAAATAAAGATATTGTGTTCACCTACAACCAAAAATAAATAAATAAATAAATGGTGGGAAGTATTTTGCACAGAATGGAACAGGACTTGCCATTGGTTGGTATATTAGCCAGGGTACATCATTTCCACTACTTTATCTTAGAATTTTCTTTCCCTGGCTTTCCTCATTCTCCTGCTGATTGGAGCTAAACTTCTGGGCTCAGAGAAGGCAATAGCTGTGTGTTGGAGGGGGGATAGGGAGGCTGGTATGGCAGGGAGGTGGGAACCATTGTGATTTGTTATGCTGACAAAGAAGAATTGAGGGAGATCAAGTTTAGAAGAACTGACTGGAGGAGTAACTGGAAAAGAAGTGGAGTTCAAGTTCGGCTCCTGTTAGACGGTGTCCTTCTGCTTCACACATAGCTCCGTCCCTAGCTGCTACTTCTAATCCTCTTGTTCACTTTAGCACATGTTATTTCTTAGCACTGGAGAATTATTTTTCTGGGAGGAGCCTTAGCTTCCACAGATGAGGATATTTAGGCCCAAGATTTTTGCAACTCACTGGCTTAGGCAGGACTGTAACCCTGATTTGCATGTACTTGATCCCATGCTTTTTTCATCACATCAAGTACCTACTGTGTGCAGAAGGATTTCTCTGGGGTAGCTGTTAGTGATGATGGAGCCCCTGGTGTCTGGGTAGTTATAGGACAGAAAGGATGGAGAAAATGCTCAGGCCTGGAGGGTTTTTGCTTTGACTTAGATTCTGTCCTTCTTATTCAGCTGCAGCCCCCTGTTGGGAAACAACCCCCAGCCTCCTGGTTGAATGGGAGAGGAGCGTAGATAGATGGGGTGAATCTCTCAAGACTGAAGATGGTCTGCTTTGGAGGGCTGAAGGTTGCAGAGAAGTGAGGGAGCTGGCTGTTAGAGTGAGGGTTCAGAGTACTCACTGAGGATAAGGCCAGGGGAGAGGGAGAGAGAAAGGAAGAAGAGGACTTTCTGGCCCTTTGACTCAGGAGCTTGAAACAGCTTTTTCCACTGACTCAGTGTGGTTGCCCTGGTAACGGGGTGGTTGTTGCTAGGCACAGGGAGCGGGCTCACCATCCAGAGTCCTTGGATGTGAAGTGTGCAGGAGGTTGTCATGTCATCTAAGAACCCAGTCTGTGGATCTCAGATGGCAGCTTTTTCTTTCTTCCTACCCACCCCCAAGTCCTATCTGCTCTCCTTATCTGCCCTGCTGATTCTCTGACCATATATGTCATTTTTGGTCTCCAGGAATGCAGCAGCCCTGAGAGCAGCCTCTTCTAGGGTTGGACAAATGGGTTGGATGAAAACCCCCTCCCTTACCCATCTAGTGAGCTTTTGGTGAGAGCAAGAGGTGATTCGCATAGGACTGAGGACACCTACTATGGCCAGGTCCCAGACTGGGGAAATCTGATTTCAGTGTCAGCTCTTCTTCCTCCCTCCTACTTGTCTGTGCTTGACCTTAGCTTAGCACTCCAGATATCACTAACCACTTCCTTTCCCATCTGTGTCCTCTAATTCTTTTTTTTTTTTTGTAGTTGTAGATGGACAGAATGCCTTTATTTTATTTGTTTATTTTTATGTGGTGCTGAGGATCGAACCCAGTGCCTCACACATGCTGGGCAAGTGCTCTGCCACTGAGCCACAGCCCTAGCACCATGTGTCCTCCAATTCTTAGGGTAGTCTGTTCACCTTTCCACCTTGAAAGTGGTATGTGAAGCCTCCCACAGGTCTCAACATGGAGACGTGCAGATTTGTCTACTGAGACTGGCAGGCAGATTCCATTCCTGTTGCTGTTTTCTGTCATGGGGCAAACCCAGCTGGGCTGCTCAGCCATGGTCTTTTTTGTGGGGCCCTGTCATCTCTGGCCATCTCCTCTTCCTCAGGCCAGTGGGGAGGGGTGGAGAAGACAGGATCACAGCCAGCTGTTTTCATGCATGGCCTTTGGAAATCCTTAGATTCCTTAGATTCTTGTAACATCCACTGTGTAACTGCTGGGACCCGCAAGGCTTTTGTACTCCAGGACCCCTGAGGAAAGGGACAGGTACCTCTGCCCTCCAAAGCTAGGATTGCACCTCCAGGCCAGTTGGGTGGAAAGCAGCTCAGGACCTGGCATGGATCTTCCCATCCAGCTGAGGACCTGAGGAGAGCTGCCAAGCTGTGCCATCCTCTACCCCAGCTGCCTTTCCTGGCAACATGCTCCATGGAACTCTTGGCAGGATGAGAAGTGTTGAGGAATAGGGACAGGGAGCTGGGAGAGGGAACAGGGAGCAGGAGGGCTTGCAGTAAAAATTATGAAAGGTGGGGCTGGGATTGTAGCTCAGTGGTAGAGCGCTTGCCTCACATGCATGAGGCCCTGGGTTCAATCCTCAGCACCACATACAAAAAAATAAAATAAAGACATTGTGTCCATCTACAACTAAAAAAATATGTTAAAAAATTATGAAAGGTGAAAAGAAGGGGTTACTGACCCCCCCCACCTTTTTACCTCTCCCAGGTTTGCCTCCGGGTTCTGCCACGAGGGATAGATTTTGTCATGGATCCGCTCTCAGAACTGCAGGATGACCTGACCCTTGATGACACCAACCAGGCTCTGAACCAGTTGAAGTTGGCATCCATTGATGAGAAGAACTGGCCCTCAGATGAAATGCCAGACTTTCCCAAGTCAGGTGGGCACCACGAGATCTTGGACAGCTATAGGCACCTTGGAGGGGGAGATCCCCTTCCTGCTGAAGGGAGAGCCCAAGGGGGCAGCATGGGAACAAGCAGACAGCCCCAGGGTTGGGCCAAGAAAACAAGCTTTCCTGAGGGGAGGACCGGCAAGGGTGCATCAGGGAAAGCACTGTATCAGCCACCTGGATTTATCCCCTGATTTTGTCATTTCCTCAGATGACTCCAAAAGCAGCTCCCCAGAACCAGTCACACACCTGAAGTGGGATGACCCTTACTACGACATTGCCCGGCACCAGATTGTGGAGGTGGCAGGTGAGCACACTTAGCTCTGCACCTCTTTCCTCATGGTCTGTGCTCCTGGTTGAAAGAAGCTGACCCCTCATACCATGGCGGGAGGTCTGAGGGGCATGCTGGTGTCTACCTGTGGTTTGGCCCCAGTCCTTGGAGCTCCTCAGCACATATACCTTTCTTTAAAAAGCACAGGCTTGATTGTGATTGCCACTTGATACATTCACCCGTCACTGCTTTCTGATCTATGGTCCTGTTGTTTCCATTTGCTAATGATATATGGGAGGCAATATGGCCAAGTAGCTTTGAAGTTAGAAAGTGCTGGGTTTGATCTCCAGCTCTGCTCTTGAGCTCTTCCTTGCTGGGTCTCTGAAAGGATTACAATCTTTTTTTTTTTTTTTTTTTTTTTTTAAATATTTTTTAGTTGTAGATGGACACAATGTCTTTATTTTATTGCTTTGTATGTGGTGCTGAGGATCGAACCCAGGGCCTCACGCATGCAAGGCAAGCGCTCTACCACTAAGCTACAATCCCAGCTCCCAAGGATTACAATCTTGAAGGTATGTCAGGGCTTAGTGCTGAGCAAGAGCATAGTTGGCCCTGAGTAAGTGGCCTTTCCTTTCCCCTTATTCCATTCTCCTTTTTTTCCCTTCCTTCCCCTTGGCCCTGAGGTCAACTTTTTTTTTTTTTTGTACTGGAGATTGAACTCAGGGGCACTTGACCACTAAGCCACATCCTCAGCCCTATTTTGTGTTTTATGTAGAGACAGGGTCTCACTGAGTTGCTTAGTGCCTCGCCATTGCTGAGGCTGGCTTTGAACTTGCGATTCTCCTGTCTCAGCCTCCCTGAGTGCTGGGATTACAGGTGTGCACCACCGCGCCCGGCTGAGGTCAACTTTTCTAACCCATCAGTTATTGGAGAGGATGGGATGTGCCAGTCCCTCCTTGGGAACCATATCTCCAAGGATGTCTGGAATGGATGGAGCTTCCTTCCAGAAGTGCAGGGTAACATGGCTCCTGGCGTATCAAGTTCCTGGCAGATGTATACCCTGCCCTGAATGGGTCTGAGCCCCTGCTGGGTCTCTGCCTTAGGAACCTTCCTCCTTCCTGTTCATAAGGCAGGACCCAGAAGAAACCTGGAGCAAGAGGTAGTGAGCAATGAATAAACTGGCTCCTGTCCTCAGGGTCCCACTGCTAGAAGAGGCAACCTTGAGGCTAGGCAGCTACAAGGTAGGGTGACAGCCTAGCCCTGCTCTGAGGCAAGGGGAGCCATGTAGATTGCAGCCCCTGGAGCCCAGAGTGGTACTGACTGAGGGACCCTGGGATGAGCCACATGCCTGGAGGCATCTGGCTGTGGGGAAGCAGCATGCTGGGCTCAACAGGGGTGAGGCAGTTGAATGGGTTGCCCCTAATGTCCAGTATGTTTCTGTTGCCTGCCTTCATTTGTGCTGGGGGCTTTGACCTGACCTCTCTCACCCTTGGAGAAGCAAGGCTGAGAGTTTCTTCCTGGCCTGGTCCTGACCTGGGCCCAAGAGAGTCCCCCTGTGAACCTGGGTGGAATGTGGGGCTGTCCAACGTGAAGGAGTCTACCTTGACGGCCTCCTGGCCTACGTGATCCAGACACAAGACAGAGCTGGAGGAGGCTGCCCACCCACCTCCACGAGGGTTCCCTTGTCCCCACCCAGCAGAGCTGTAGCATTTTTCTGTTTTCCCAGGGTGTGACGAGCCTGAGGGGGCCCAGTCAGGTAGGTGTTAGTCCTGATTTTCTGCGCTTGGCCTCTCTGGGCTCTGGCCTCTGGGTCTGTTGATCAGGAAGGGCTCTCGGTGGAGGCCAGTGGGGCTAGCTTAATTGCAGCCCCACTCTGGGAAACTGGGAGCTAGTGGTGCCTGGGAGCCGGGAGTAGCAGAGTTTATGGGAAGCATGCTAGGGTGGAGGCTGTGTGGGGACACACCCAGAGCCCAGAGAGAAGGAGCCCCAGGGGACAGAGGGACCTTGTCCATATCAGGCCTGGCTCATGAGCTGGCTCAGGGACACCTGGGTGGTGGTGTCCCCACGTGCATGCCTCTCTGGTTGTTGAGAGTAATTTGGATTGGCATTGTCCAAGTGAGGCTGGTTTGATGAGCCCACAGTGATGTCCCTGGCACTAGAAACCAGAGAAAGAGCCCATGCAGGAAGGGTGAGTGGGCTGTGTCCCGAACTCCTCTGCAGCCTCTGTTGTTCCTGATAGCAGTGGCTGTCGTGCTCCTGGGTCAAATTGAACTCAGTGCCAGTGGGTTCTTTCCAGTGGTGTGCTGGTAAATATGTAACAGGAGGCTCTCTGGAAAAGAAAAACAAAGATCATTATTTGAAGCATTTGCAATTTCTATCACAGCTGGTTTCAAGCTACCAACATGATGTCAACTGGCTCGCAGAATTCCTGACAGTTTAACAAATGTGTGTCTCCAGCACACTGTAGGCCGCCAGTCCTGGCTCCCCTTCCCATGTCCTTGGCCTGCTCTGCAGGTTGTGGGTGCTGGGGCTGGTCTGGTGGTGCCTAAAATGCCTGCTGGAGGAGCTGTCCTGTTGTTGATTAACACCCAGGCCACCCTGGGAGAGTC
Source organism: Xerus rutilus (assembly GCA_028644305.1). Taxonomy (NCBI): domain Eukaryota; kingdom Metazoa; phylum Chordata; class Mammalia; order Rodentia; family Sciuridae; genus Xerus; species Xerus rutilus. The sequence goes on from CM053399.1 coordinate 17,226,007, forward strand.
CTGACTGGTATCTGGGGAGTGTAGAGGCCTCACTCTTGGGGCCGTCTTGCTTTCCTCACAGCCATGCCCTCCTTGTTGAGCTCTCTCCCCTGGTGCTCTGGCAACAGCAAAACTGCCAGCTTAGCCTCTCCCTTAAGTCTCCAGGGCAGAAGCTGTTTCCCTTCTGGGCCAGGTTGGAGTGTTCTGTGCCCTTCATGGCTTCTTGCAGCAGCAGCAGCTGTCCTGCCTGCTGCCAAGCGGCAGGCCATTCAAAGACTTGGGTGATGGACCCCACTTTAGGGATGAGAGGGTAGGGCTAGACCCTAAGGTTGCCCCTCTCTCATTCCTTCTCTGTCTGGGAGTTTTGCCATCAGATGCCTCTCTGTGCCCTAGCGGTCCTCCATCTCCATCCCTGTCCTCGCTTCATTTAGTATGAGTGCCTAGAACAGTATCATACAGCTCTGCATCGAGGCCTGTAGTCAGTATTGAGCACCCGGTGAGGAAAAACCCACATTCCTTCCCTCAAGAAGCTTACAGTCTACGGCTGGGGTGTAATTCAGTGGTAGAGCATTTGCCCTGCATGTGCAAGGCCCTGGGTTTGATCTCCAGCCAAAAAAAAAAAAGTTTACACTTTAGTGTTTTTTTTTCCTAAATTTTTTTTAGTTGTAGATGGACACAATACCTTTTTATTTTATTTATTTATATGTGGTACTGAGGATCAAACCCAGTGCCTCATGTGTGCTAGGTGAGCACACTGCTGCTGAGCCATAATCCCAGTCCCAAGTGAAGTGGTTCTTAAAACTGGTCACAGACCTCTTTGAGACCTTGAAAGGTATCCCCAGCATAGCTAACTCTCTAGAAAAAGTGTGCATGTGCTTGTAATATTTTTCATACAACACCAGGGAGTTGGTGGATCTGCTGAGCACATTGGTAGAGCCCTGGTTGAGAACCCAAGCCTCCATTTCAGGTGCTATCGCCAGCTGAGAGAGGGAACCACAGGCCCCTGGGCCTCACCCCAACTGCTTCCTTAACTACTTATAGCTCTTCACATTCCAGAGCCATGAGAGCTCACAACTTTCTGCCCTAGCTCCTCAAATCTGCCGGACAATGAGAGCTGTCTTATTGTTAGGTTAGCAAGAAAAACGATCTCTTGGAAGCCCCCATACTCTTCCCTGCACCCCCCCCCCCCATCCTGGGAATTTCCTCTGCTTATAGTAAGCAGAGTGCCTTGTCTTCACAGGCTCCTGGTGGGAGACACAGGGCTTTCTGAAGGACCAGATTGTATGATTGGGCTGTTAGTCTAACCATTGTTCCAGTTTCTTGCTACTCTGTTCTTCCTTCCCCTGCTAGAGTTGGTGAGAAGTAAATTGGAGCTGGCACGTAGCCCCAGAACCACCCACAGCTGGCCTGGAAGGAATCCAGCACATGAGCATCGAGGCTAGGTACAGAAGAGAGCAGGTGGCACCTGGGCCTTCAGAGTAGATGTGCTGCTAGAAGGAGCTGTATTTCTTCTTCATACTGGCACACTGAGGATTCTCTGCTTGTCAGTTAGGAGAAATTCTGTCTCAGGCTTTGGGAAACTCACTAACAGAGTCTGACTTGTAACCTAAACATCAATAGGTTTCAGAAATGAAACTGTGTGTACCATGTTCTGGTGACCTGTGACTGTGCAGGCTTCCACACTTACTGAATACCTGCCACCTGGATTAGCACTAGAGATTTTTTTTTTATTTATTTTTTGTTGTTGATGAATCTTTATTTATTTATATGCGGTGCTGAGAATCAAACCTAGTGCGTCACGCATGCCAGGCAGGCGCTCTACCACTGAGCCACAACCCCAGCCCAGCACTAGAGATTTAAGGCCAGACCAAACACAGCTCTTGTCTTCTACCTCTCAGGAATCAGGAAAAGAGAGGTTACCTGAGAGAGTCAGTGTCATGACAGAGGTTATGCTGGGAGGCATGAAAAGGGATAGCTAGCTCACCTGCCTAGGGGAAGGAGGGGAGGATTTAGGCTTCAGGGAGGAGATTAGGTTGAGTGTCCAGAGTTCATAGGAGTTAACTTCAAGAAAGATCTGTCTGGTGTGAAAAACAGCAGAAGCTGAACCCAGCCTGGCATAGATAGGTTTAGCCTGTGTGTTGGAGGTGTGTGTGGTGTGAGTCTGGAGCCCAGAGAATCCTGTGAGCGATTTTCAGGGACATTTACAGGACCAGAGCCGTGGAGTATATCTGGAGTAGGATTCAGGAGGAAAAGAAGATTCAGTGCTGTAGTGTTGGGTAGATGGGTGTTTATGAGCCCCATGGCTAGATGTTGTGCAGGTTGGCGGAAGGGTGTGGGGAGCATATTTCAGGGCTGGTGGGCTGGGCCTCGGACACTGACCCAGGTGATACTTGGAAGGCCCTGGCTGGGACTTTAAGGGCCCACAGAGCCAGGCTGTGCTTTGGGTGGAAACAGGGGGGGTCAGGGACTGAGTCAGAGGCTGGCTGTGACAGTCAGACTGCTGGCAGTGAGGTTCCAAATCGGGCCAAAGCACCAGGTTACTCAGCCAGCATGGACAGGGCTGCCTTTGTCACATTCTAGAAGCCTCCTTCCATCCTCCAGTGAGCCCTGCTTCAGCCCTGGAGCGAAGGGTGAGTGTGCTGGCCATTCTGGAGCAGCACTGACTTCTGGCCTTCATCATGGACCAGGTAGGGTCAGCAGGACCATGGCTTGTTACATATGGGGAGACACTCAGCCTAGGGGAGCCATCCTTAGTCCTTAGAGATAGATATGGAAGGGCAGAGTGCCAGTCCTTGCATTTCCTGCATTATGTAGGTGGTCTTTATTTGCCTTTGAGGCCACAGGAGTTAGGCAAGTGTAGCTTGGTATCTCTGGAGAGGTGAAGGGAAGGTCCCTGAGCTGTGCTGGGGGCCCCTGACCCATGCTGGCCCTGAGGAGCATCTCACTTTGGGGACAGTAGCATATGTCTCAGGAACTTCCTGGCTTTGTGATGGAGCCAACTGGTCAGACCATCAAACTATTTGTTGGCAGCCATCCCTGAATGATCACATCCATGTGAGCATATTGCCAGAGGTTTACACACTCCTCTGAACTCCATGTTCTTTAGATTCTTTAATGTAAAAGGATATAATTTTTAGAAGTGTGCAGAGAGAAGTCAGTCAGACCCAGATATGATGGGTCATTCTAGTAGTATAATCAGAAGGTGTTGTCACTGGTTAAAAGTGAGACATGACCATTAAGTAACCAGGCTCATTTCCTCTGTGGCTTCAGACTTGCTGAGAAGGTAGCTTTAAGAGGTTTTCCAGATACTTGTGGCTCAAAGCGGGTGCTTAAGTGCAGACAAATTTTAAGATGACTGTTTGGCAGGATAATAAATGCTTCTGTGAATGTGAGTTTTTTAAATTGAGGTAAAATTTATATAACAAAATCAATAATTTTGCCGGCCTTCGTGGTGCATTGTTCTTGCAATCTCAGCGGCTCTGGAGGCTGAGGCAGGAGAATCGCAACTTAGCAAGACCCTGTGTCTAAATAAAATTTAAAAAAAAAAAAAAAAGGCCTGGAGATGTGGCTCAGTTGTTAAGCACCCCTGGATTCAATCCCCGATACCAAAACAAAAACACACATCCCTGTAATCCCAGCACTTAGGGAGGCTGAGACAGGAGGATCGTGAGTTCAAAGCCAGCCTCAGCAACAGCGAGGTGCTAAGTGACTCAGTGAGACCCTGTCTCTACATAAAACACAAAATAGGGCTGGGGATGTGGCTCAGTGGTTAAGTGCCCCTGAGTTCAATCCCTGGTGCCAAAAAAAAAAAAAAAAAAAAAAAAAAAAAACCACACATCAGCCATTTTAAAGTATACAGTTTGGTGGTATTTAGTATATTGACAGTGTGTACAGCCGATTCCAGAACATTTTCATCACATGTGCCCACACTAACCCTGTGCCTGTTAAACAGACCCTCCTCTTCCTTCCCTCCCAGCACCTCAAAACTAATTTGCTTTCTGTCTCTAAAGATTTACCTCTTCGCGATACCTCATAAATGGAATCATACAGTAGGTGCCCATTTGTGTCTGAGTGCTTTTACATAACATGTTTTCAGGGTTCATTCATATTAGCACATATTAGAACCTCTTTTTTTTTTTTTTGTAATGGCCCAACAGTGTTCTGTTGCATGGATATACCACATTTTCTCTATCCATTCACACACTGGCGAGCATTTGGGTTGTTTCCACCAGGCATTACTTTTTAAAAAGTGATGTTGTTTCTTGTACCCTTGCTCACTGGCCCTGAAAGCAACCAGTCCCTCTTTCTTAAGGAAAGGAAGTGTGCATGGATGCTCAGGCCCACTACTCACTGGCACAGGTCTCAAGGCTGGCACCTCTGTGGACCTCACCCCCATTTTTTTTTTAACCTATACTTATTTATTTTTATGAGGTGCTTAGGATTGAATCCAGTGTCTTGCGAGTGCTCTACTGCTGAGCCACAACCCCAGCCCCTCCCCCATTCTTTTGGTTCATTCAATCCACTGGGCTCCATCTTTCTCTATACCTAGGAGATGACAAATATGGGCGGAAGATCATTGTGTTTAGTGCCTGTCGGATGCCCCCTAGCCACCAGCTGGACCACAGCAAGCTCCTGGGGTGAGTACCTATGGGGAAGGGGCATGGGACCTTTGCCTAGACCCCCAGGTTGCCTACAGCCATTTTTCTTACTGTCCCTCCCTGCTGGAGGACCAAGGAGGCTAGGAGTCAGACCTAGTTTCTAGTCACAAACTATCTGTGACCTTGGCAAGTGTCTTTGAGCCTCATTTTCTCACCTTTCCAGAGGGATAGTCATCCATTCCTCCTTCCTTATGGGGTGAGATACTACATGTGAAAATGTCTCAAAAAATAAAATACCATCCAAATTATTAGATGTTTTTTTATGTGGTTGTGACAGTTGGTCATCTATATTCATAATCATTTATAACTAGTGTACTCTTATTTTGTGCCAAATTTGGTGCCAGTGCTTTCTGTACCTGTGCGGGTTCTCTTAGCCAGATACACATAACATAGACATCTTTGAATGCAAGTTCACCAGCTGGTTGAAGCTGACATGCGGCAGATCCTGTTCTAATAACCGTTCACTCTCAAGCCAGCACTGGGCCCATGTTGGGGACAAGCACAGTCAGGGTATGCGGGCATCCATGGAAGTGGAGCAGTACCTGACCTCCTTCCGCCTTTTCTCTGTGCAGAGTGACCACCTCTTTCTTCTTTCCTGGCCAGTTTAAAGCGTTCCCTAAATGTAACATTTCTATATTGCCCATAGCAGTTAGAGCCACTGAGGTCCCGGATGGTCGTGTGTGGGGATGGAATGGAGTGGGCTTGAGGACAAGGCCAGAGTGCCACAGAGAAAGGACAAGGGCCCGAGTTTGGAGTCTCGGCTAGTCCCTGGTAAGCCAGGGCTGGAGGCTGAGTCCCTCCAGTGTCTGTAAATTCTTCTTCTCTGGCTTTCTGACTTCCTCCCACCGTTCCTTGGGAGGCAGGCAGAGTCTTGTCCGGGCCCACCACGTGGCCAGCCAGGAATAGCCAAGGAGCTCAGCCTGAGGGGGCTGAGTCACATGCCCTCCCTTCTAGCTTTTTCACCATTTCTGATGTACCAGGTGATAGACTGCTGGCCAGATAATAGTCCACGTGAGAGGAAGTCAGAGGATGGGGATGGGAAGGATCCAGTTCTCAGGAGACAGCTTGCTGAGGAAGCGCACCCGCTCTGGGCCTTCCTTCAGGCTCAGGAAGCTGTCTGCCATCCCCTGCTGTGGGCCTCCATCCTTCCCCGGCAGGCAGGTGCACACACGCACACACGCAGCCTGGTCACAGTGCTGAGAGCAGAGGCTCTTCCAGTGGATCAGGACAGCAGTGGATCAGGCTGTCCTGTTTTCAGTCAGATTACCTCAGACTTGGCTTTTCCTAGCTCCCCAGCCAGATCTGGGAGTTGAAATGGAAAATGCCTGAAGCTTAGAGTCAGAAGACCAATTAAACTTCAGTTGCCTCTGACTAGCTATGTGCTTTGGGACAAGTTTCTTCCAAGCCTATAAAAATAAGAATTATGAGGCTGGGGCTGTAGCTCAGTGGTATAGCGCTTGCCTAGCATGTGCCAGGCCCTGGGCTCCATCCTCAGTAAGGAGGAAAAAAAAAAAAAAAGGAATTGTGCCCGCCTTGCAGGGCTGTGTGAGTTCTGGGTAGGATAATAGACATGAAATGTCATTGTGTACATTTTCCCAGTATTACTATTTTGAGAGGCTGGGAAAATATAAGTAGCTATAAGGAAAAAACAGCAACCAAGAAAAAATAAAGTTTCCCACAAACCTGCCATCCAGAGAGAAAACCACTGTTAATATTTTGTGATATTCATGTCCCACTTTTTTTTCTATAACATGTGGAACTCTGGTTAGTTTTGTATCTTACATGCTTTTCTTTTCTTTTCTTTTTTTTTTTTTTGGTACTGGGGATTGAACTCAGGGGTACTCTACCACTGAGCCACATCCCAGCCCTATTTTGTGTTTTATGTAGAGACAGGGTCTCACTGAGTTGCTTAGCGCCTCGCCGTTGCTGAGGCTGGCTTTGAACTCGTGATTCTCCTGTCTCAGCCTCCCTAAGTGCTGGGATTACAGGCTTGAGCCACCGTGCCCGGCTCATGCTTTTCTTTTCTGAGCACTAAACATTCCTCAAAGATATTGTTCTAAAAACATTTATTGACATTTAACATGCATACAGAAAAGAGAACAAATTGTGAAGTGTGCTACATGATTTTTTTGTTCGTTTGTTACTGGCTCTCACTGTGTTGCTCAGGCTGCCCTCAAAGTCCTGGGCTCAAATGATCCTCCTTCTCAGCCTCTCAAGTAGCTGGGACTATAGGCAGGTGCCACCATACCCAACTCATGATGAATTTTTAAAAATTGCACACACCCATGTTACCCACACCTCAGAGACCTCCCTTTGTCCCTTTTCTCTATCTCAAACAGTAACCACTGTTTTGACATCTGACTTCACAGATTAGTCCTGTGTGCAGAAACATCCTGTGAGGTATTCTATTTATAGAAGTCATATGATTTCTTTAACCAATTCCCTAATATTGGACAGATTGCTGTTTTTTTTTTTCTTCTTCCCCATCATAAAAGTCTGGGATGAAAGCCTCCTATAAAAATGTTTCTGAGCCGGGTGTGGTGGCTCACGCTTGTAATCCCAGCACTTAGGGAGGCTGAGACAGGAGAATCGCGAGTTCAAAGCCAGCCTCAGCAATGG
>CM053399.1:17233762-17269200 GCA_028644305.1 Xerus rutilus
GAGGTGCTAAGCAACTCAGTGAGACCCTGTCTCTACGTAAAACACAAAATAGGGCTGGGGATGTGGCTCAGGGGTCGAATCCCCGTGAGTTCAATCCCCGGTACCAAAAAAAAATAAATAAATAAAAATGTTTCTGTTTATCTCAGAACAGAAATACATTTATCCTTAAATTCCTAGACAAGCTGGGCGTGGTGGCACACGCCTGTAATCCCAGCACTTTGGGAGGCTGAGACTAAAGAATCATGAGTTCAAAGCCAGCCTCAGTGACAGTGAGGCGCTAACCTCAGCGAGACCCTGTCTCTACATAAAACACAAAATAGGGTAGGGATGTGGCTCAGTGGTCACATTCCTTGAGTTCAATCCTCAGTACCAAAAAAAAAAAAAAAATTTCCTGGACATACTTTCACAGGTTCAGAGAGTATGAACATTTTATGGCTTCTAATAAACATCACTTCATTATTTATCCAAAAGTTAATGACATCTATCAGCAGATGAAAATGTCCATTTTCACTACAGTCTTTGCTATTTCATAGTTGCAAAATGCCACCCTTTTACGGGACAGCCCTTTGTAACCTGCAAAGTGCTCATTGTGGGTAAAGGGTGAATTATTGTGTAGTTAATGATTGGAATCAGTACTAATCCAGCATTAGCCATGTTTCATGCCTGCCTGTGCTGCTCCAGCCTAGCACTCAGGGACAGTATTTAGGTTGCCCTCTCTGGGTGGATCAAGTCATATCTCACACTTGGTCAGATCATTGGGTACTTCCCCAGGCAGTTCTCCTCTCAGCCTCTTCCATGTTCTTAGCACTGGGCCTGCCCAGTCTGGAGTGATGTCCCTACTGGAGCCTTGGAGCCGGTTGGCCAGCCAGAAAGAGGACTTTACACTGGACTCCCCTCCCTTGAAGCATTCCATGCTTTCTTGTTCATTCCATCCATACTTCTCTGTGCTTAAGATTACGTGTGTGTGTGTGTGTGTGTGTTGGGGTGGTAGATACTGTGTTGTGGGCATAGGGAACCTGAGATGTGGCTCTTTGGTCCACTACCAGCCTAATGATGGAGCTGAGGCTGTTCTGGCCACTTTGGTTGCCTCTCACAGGCACAGTGTTTCACAGCCTGTGCCAGTTCACATGTACAAGGCAGAGCTGTCCCAAGGTCAAGAATGCAGGCTTTGCCAGGTGTGGTGGCACACACCTTTAATCCCAGCAGCTGGGAAGGCTGAGGCAGGGGAATTGTGAGTTCAAAGCCAGCCTCAGCAAAAGTGAGGTGCTAAGCAACTCAGTGAGACCCTGTCTCTAAATACCATACAGGGGCTGGAGCTGTGGCTCAGTGGCAGAGCACTTGCCTCATACATGTGAGGCACTGGGTTCAATTCTCAGCACCATATATAAATAAATGAATAAAATAAGGTCCATCAACATCTAAAAAATATTTTTAAATAAATAAATACAAAATAGGGCTGAGGATGTGGCTCAGTGGTCGAATGCTCCTGAGTTCAATCCCTGACACCTCCCCCCCCCCCAAAAAAAAAAAAGAATACAGGCTTTGGAGTTGCACACATTACCTCTAGCCTCCACCACAAGCTGTGTGACTTTGGATAAACACTTGACTTTTCTGTTCCTTGCTCTCATTTGTAGATAGGGATAATATCAGCTTCCATTGTTATGAGGAAGGAATTAGATGAAGTATGGGAAGTGCTTGGCACACCCTAAAAGCTTAGCTTGCTAAACAGGGACTCATTTTTTGACTCAGGGCAGTCTTCTAAGGGAAATGTCATTCCCTTTTTATTGCAGTTAGGCAAGAGGGCCCAGCGTAGAGTCCAAGTTTTATGACTTCTAGTCAGTGCTCAGATTGAGAGATATTGGGCTGGGGATGTAGCTCAGTGGTAGGGCACTTGCCTAGCAGGCATGAGGCCCTGCGTTCAATCCCAGCACCAAAAGAAAAGAAAGTGAGAGCTGTTACCATTATTCTTCCACCTGGCCCAGTCACCATCCTCTGCCTCCCCCACAGGAATCTGGTGACTGATTATGCAGCCAGAATAGACAGACCTTGGCTCCTGAGGGTGGGAGTGATGCAAGCAGCAGACTCTCAGGACACAGTTTCTGTCTTAACCTGGGCTGGGCCACTGGTGCAGCCTGTCTGAGCAGGTCAGGTCTGAATGATTTTTCCCTTGAAGGTACCTGAAGCACACCCTGGACCAGTATGTGGAGAGCGACTACACGCTGCTGTACCTGCACCACGGGCTGACCAGTGACAACAAGCCCTCCCTCAGCTGGCTGCGGGATGCCTACCGGGAGTTTGACCGAAAGTGGGTTGGGGCCTGGGACATGTGGCTCCAGAGCCAGCAGCTCTACAGGCTCTGGGCTGCCCTTGCTTGGGCAGGAGCTTATGAAGGAGCTTATGCTATGCTAGTGGGAGATGGGACCCCACCCTGGGTAAACAGTCTGAAGTCAGAAAGGCCACTGCTTAAATCTCAGTTCCTCTACTTCCTCATTCTTTGACCTATCATGTTATTTCACCTCTCTGAGCCTCTTGTTTTCTAATCTGCAAAATGGGGCAACAATGACACTTACTTCAAGTGCCTACCATGAGTAGTCAGATCAGAAACTGCCCATTAAGGGGCTGGGGCTGTGGCTCAGTGATAGAGCACTTGCCTCGCATGTGTGAGTCACTGGGTTTGATCCTCAACACCACATAAAAATAAGTAAACAAAATAAAGACAGTGTCCATGTATAACTAAAAAGTATTAAAAAAAAAAAAAAAAGAACCCCATCTAGCTAGGTGTGGTGGCTCATGCCTGTAATCCCAGTGATTTAGGAGACTGAGGCAGGAGGATCGCAAGTTCAAGGTCAGCCTCAGCAGCAATTTAGCAAGGCCCTAAGTAACTTAGTGTCTCCCTGTCTCAAAATAAGAATAAAAAGGCTGGGGATGTGGCTCAGTGGATAAGTGCCCCTGTGGTCAGTCCCTGAAACAAACAAACAAACAAAAACAGAAAAGAAAAAGGAAAGAAACCAAAGAACCCCATCTGTCTTTTACTCTGTCCACTTTCGAGTTTCCCATTCTTCCCCCACAGGTATAAGAAGAACATCAAGGCCTTGTACATTGTGCACCCAACCATGTTCATCAAAACCCTGCTCATCCTCTTCAAACCCCTCATTAGGTGAGCAGACCCCAGGAGGGCAGGTGGCCTCCCCATGTATCCCTTGCACCCCCAGCACATGCCTTGGGGGCTAAGCACCTAGGGCAGACAGCTTGGGTAAGGCCTCTGTCTGATCTGGGATGGCCCAGCCTGATTCAAGTCCTTCCTTCCATTGGCAGCTTTAAGTTTGGGCGGAAAATTTTCTACGTGAATTACCTGAGTGAGCTGAGTGAGCATGTGAAGCTGGAGCAGTTGGGGATCCCTCGCCAAGTGCTCAAGTGAGACTGGGGATGGGGGGCGGGGGCAGGACAACATGGCCCTGGGCAGGGAGCCTGGAGAACAGGGTAATGGGAAGAAGCAAGTGTCGTGATTCCAGGACAGCAGACAGGGTCAGACAGAGCAAAATCAAGCTCTATTTCTGTCACAGGGTGTAACTGAATCTCTTTAAATGTTTGCTTTCTCCTGTGTAGCATGAAGTTGAGTTGTGAAGATTGAATGAAGTAATCTGTAAAACCTCACAGTAAAGGTTTGATAAAGTTGGCTGTCAGGACTAGAAAGCTAGAGGGTCTGTCTGTCCTCTCCCCGCCCTAGGTATGATGACTTCCTCAAATCCACACAGAAGAGCCCTGCAACAGCCCCCAAGCCCATGCCACCACGACCACCCCTTCCCAACCAGCAGTTTGGGGTCTCATTGCAGCAGTGAGTACCAGAAAGGTGGGTGGGCCAAGGGCTGCTGGGGCCAGGCCAAGCCAGGCTGCAGACCCTCTCAATGCCCTGTCCCCACAGCCTGCAGGAGAAGAACCCCAAGCAGGATCCCATTCCACTTGTGCTCAGAGAGACCATTGCCTACTTGCAGGCCCATGGTGAGTGCCAGACAGTCATGGGATCACTGACTTCCAAAGTCACCTGCCCCAGTTGCCCTTGGGAGGCTGCTGGGCAGGGCTGAGGTCCAGCCCCACTGACTCTACCTGGAACCCCAAGACAGAGAGTGGGCTGGGAAGCTACCCATTGCCCAGAGCTCTGAGACTCACCAGGCCTCACTGTTTCCCCAGCTCTCACCACCGAGGGCATCTTCCGGAGGTCAGCCAACACCCAGGTCGTACGGGAGGTGCAGCAGAAGTACAACATGGGTGAGTGGTCCAGGGGCTGTTCAGGCCCCTGGGGTGGTGCAGACCCTGTGGGTGTAAGTGCAGGAGGCAGGAGCACATGTGTGACTTAGGGGAGTTCTCTGCGTTCTGCTACCCTGTAAACAAGGGTCCTGCATTCTCTTCCTGTCAGAGGTTTATGTGGCATTTGGTGTCACTACATAGGTCCCACTTGTGCCTGCCTCTCCCAGGCCTGCTGCCTCAGCTGTCAGATTCTGAGTCTCCTGGGCTCAGGCTTGTTCAGAGGTGCGGGATAGCTGTGGGATGGGGTGGGGACTCACTCCCCTGACATGGTCTGAACCTGCATCCCCTTGTCACAGAGGAGAGGAGGCAGGTTTAAGAGGTGGCTCCTAAGAGGACGGGGTTTGTGCAGAGGCTGAGGGCAACATGGGGCCCACCTGGCCTCCACATGGGCTGCGTCATGTGATCTCCAGCTTGCCTCTCCCACCCAGGGCTGCCAGTGGACTTCGACCAGTACAATGAGCTGCACCTCCCAGCCGTCATCCTCAAGACCTTCCTTCGGGAGCTTCCAGAGCCCCTGCTAACCTTTGACCTCTACCCCCACGTTGTGGGTTTCCTCAGTGAGTTGCCCTCTTAGCCCGCATGTCTTTTACCTGGTCCGGGGTTAAACTTGGGGCAGGTGTGTTTGATTATCCACCCACCACCTCGACCAGCAGGCATGTGGGCCTGGGAGTCTCCCGGGAAGTCTGGTTGGCCTTGTGTCAGGGCTTCCTGAGCCAGGCCAGCTCCCCTGTGACCTGGGCCTGATTTCTTGTAGACATTGATGAGAGCCAGAGAGTGGAGGCAACGCAGCAGGTCCTCCAGACGCTACCTGAGGAGAACTACCAGGTCCTTCAATTCCTGACTGCCTTTCTGGTGCAGGTGAGACCCACCTCAGCCTCCACTGCTCGCCTGGGGGTGCAGGGAGGGAGGAGGGGGAGCTGTGGTGTGGCTGGAACCAGGAGGCAGGACTGTGGCTTCCTGATGCAATCCCTGATTCCCTCCACAGATTTCTGCCCACTCTGACCAGAACAAGATGACCAACACTAACCTGGCTGTTGTCTTTGGCCCTAACCTGCTATGGGCCAAGGATGCCGCCATCACCCTCAAGGCTATTAATCCCATCAACACTTTCACCAAGTTCCTCTTGGACCATCAAGGGGAGTTGTTTCCCAGTCCTGATTGCAAGGGACCCTGAGCCCAGCCCCACCGCCCAAGCCCCTTCTCTGGTAGCCCCAGTTTGGACTCCTCCTCCTGGCTTCAGCCTCGCAGGAGATGGAAGCTGGAGCTAGCTAACCAAGTGGCTCATTCTCCCCCTCTGTCTGGCCCTCCTCCTCACAGGCCCTGGAGGCCATTACCCTGGGGCATTTTTCTTCGCCTTATACTTCTCACTGCCTCTCTGGATGCCTGGGTCCCGCCAAGCACTCCAGAGCGGGGCTTGGCTCTTCCAGCTGGAGAAGGCTTGAGCCCCTGTAACTCCTTTCCTGCCTGTTTCCCTGGCAACAGTGGATGACAAAATCACTGCCAGCTGGGCTGGTAGCTGGGGCTGGTTCTCCCCTTCCTGATAGCTGGAGAAGGAACAGCTGAGCCCTTGGTTTGCCCTGGCCATGCCGAGGCGCCTCCCTGTCTGGGTCCAGTTGCTCTGCCTTTTAGAAGTCCCGCTGTAGGTTGGCGGGATACAGGCGCCTTGCACCTGTCCTGCCAGGCTCAGCCCTGGGTACTTCCTCAGCTAAGGAATGACCAGGCTGAAGTCTGCTTCCTATTTCTGCCTCCTGGGTCTGCCTTCCCCAAGTGGTACTGCCCCAGGACGTCTTGACCTGCCAGGAATGGCAGCTTGGATGACAGGACAGAGTCCCAACATCCATTTTAAATAGTCCCCCCACCAGTCCCAGTGTTGGGGGATCAATGACTCATTCATGCCTTGCCCGTGTCCCACATGCACAGATTCGAGGCCATAAGCTCTTGTGGACCTGTATGTTGTGGAGTCACACTTGTCCCTGCTCTGGCCAGAAGTGACTTGGTGCCTCAGAATACATGGTAGCTGCCTTGTCCAGCTGGGGGCTCTTGGAGGGAGTCGGGTGGAGGCTCAGAGTGCCCACAGGAGGGGCAGAGATTTTGCTAATAGTTGAGCCCCTGCCAGGTGGAATCTAGCACCTCCTGAGGGAGTATGGGCCCCAGGGTCCTGTTGTCTTTCAGAAAACCTGGCCCCCAGTGATGGTTGGTATCCCTCATTCCACTCCTTCCTAATGAACCCTGGGGACCTCATGTCTACAGCCCTGTTCCCCAGTGGCAGGGAACCTCTGCAGTAACCCTGCCCCCACAGCTATGGGCAGGCAAGGCAGCCCCCTCTGTAAGCCATGGGGGACAAGACCAACCTCGCTGGGCTCTGTCCTCGGGCCCCTGGCACATCAGGACTCCAGGGCCCCCCTGGAATGTTGCTGGCTGTCAGCCTGTCTGGCCTGGCCCGGGCTCGGCCATTCTGCTTTCTGCCCTCCTTTGTGTATCATGTTGCTCACAGCCCCGTTTACTGGGGAGCCTTCTGGATCTATCTGGACCTTCCTTGTCCCCTGCCCCCTGGGCCGTTCCTGGGGGGTGCTTGTACTGTGAATCAAGTGTTCACATTCACACCTGATGACTTCTGTGGCACCAATCATGTATTTCACCGTTTGCACTTTTTATATTTCAATAAAAACAAAGATGAAAAAATGCCCACCTGACTATTGGGGAAGTGAGGCCTGGCAGCACAACTGGTGTGGTGGAAGCGGTGCTCGGGAAGCCCCTTCCCCAGCCCATCCGCCCCCTTCCTCATCTGACTCGAGAGACCAGCTGTCTGACCATCTTCCAGGCTGGGAGATATCTTTAGTCACTTTCCACTCCTGCATCCGCAGCGCTCCATCTGGTCTTCATGTGCTGTATCTTAGGCCTCTTTTGCTCCCAAATGGAAGGTACCAGAAGCTTGGGGAACTTAGATTTATGTAAGGCAAACAAGGAGGAAAATTAGAGTGGGTTGTGGTGGACACTGGGATAGGCTTTGAAGCTACACTAGGGTTTGAATTTTGGTCCCATCACTCACCAGCTCTAACCCGTGAAAAAGGATGGACCTCACCTCTGAGATGATTTTCATCAGAAAATGGTTCCTGTGATATGTATGGTATTTAACAGAGTGAGTGCTCTTGACCATGAGCAAAGTGACACTTGGAGCTTGATGTGGCAGCTGGGACTGAAACCCCTACATCCTGACCTTTCTTCCTCCCCTGTCCTCAGCCTGGGAGGTTGGGCTTCTCCACCTGCCAACTGGCTACAGAGGCTATGGAAGATGTGACTTTGTTTCCTCTTCAGCAGATTTTGCCTTGCTTTACAGATTAAGATGGTGAATGCAGGGCTGGGCGTGTAGCTCTGTGGTAGAGTGCTTGAAAACAATGAAAATACTTGTGTGTTTTGCACACACACACCCCTATCCCCCATTGAACCCAGGGGTGCTTTACCGCTGAGCTACTTCCCCAGCTTTTTGTTGAGACCGGGTCTCACTTAGTTGCTGAAACTGGCTGAAATTTGTACTCCTGCCCCAGGGAAAATTACAGGCCTGCACAGCACCACCACAGCTGGTTTGTCACTGAAAGTAGGACTGAATTCTGTTTGGCATAGTTGTTAAGGTCAAGTCCAGGTGTTGCTGTGGGCTTAGCTGCGGCAGCAGGAGGCTTGCTTGCTTGCTCAGGCAGGGGCAGCCTGGCCAGAGCTGCAGGATGGGATAGAGTTAGGATGGTGACTGAACACTGGCCTGGGCTCCAGGAAAGTGGTCTCATTGAACAATTGTGGCCTCCGTCCAGGTGCCTCAAGGCAGAAGGCACTGGTGCCCTCCTCTCACTAGCTCTTTTTAGCTCTAAACTGGTGACTGGAACATAGAGGCAGTGAGTGACCCAGGGAAGAAGAGGGGAGTGAGAGGCAGGGAGAGCTGTTTACTTGGGTTGGGCTCCAGGCAGGGCCTCTGCCCGAGTTTTTCAAGTGCCAATTTACCAAGGCCTTAGCAACAGCCCGTCTCGGGGTGGAGCACAGGGAGATGTTTTAAAGGAGTAGGACACAATTGCTGGTCATGGGACACTGGACACTTCACTTTGTGGAGATTCCAGTTAAAGGGTGTTGTCACAGAACAGGCTTTCCATTTCTGACCCAGGGGTTGGACAACTGCTCTGCCTGGCTCCATGGTCTGGCATCATGGTTCAGTATCACCTGCATTCAGTAACAAGTAAGGGCTCCTGGGCCCTTATGGGCAGGAATGGGCTGGCCCCATTCTCCTCAGACCCAGGACTGAACTAAATTTAAAAATTTTCGATCATCCCCCTTTTATGTTATCTTGGGGCCTGACTTCAGCCCGAAAGGAGATAGGGTGCAAACTAGATAGCAGTTGCCTAGTTCTGATCAGGCAGTTCTCTTGTGTCTAGAACCATCTCTGCTTCCAGAACTGGCTCAACCTTCAGGTTGCCTCCACTACCACTAAAGGCACAAACCAGGGTTGAGATGCCTATAGCCAGAGCCCCAGTGACCCTGCAGATCTCTCCAACTCTTCATGGCTCCTCAGATAGCCCAGTGCCCTTGATGGAGTCACTTGAGATCAGGGCATAAAAACAAACTTGCTTGGGCCTTCGACTTCCTGCTAGTTGACTCAATTCCTTCCCTTTCCTCCAGTTAACTTGGCCACAACACTCTCATTACACTAACAACCATTCCTGTCTTCTTTTGGAAATGTGGCAGGAACTCGTCCTCCTTTCAAGCCAAGACTAGATCCTACAGGCCAAGTGGTGAGTGTTATGTAAGGGGCATAAAGAGCTGATGACAGTGGCCTTCCTTTCATGGAGATTTTACTATGAGTGTACTTCACAGACATTTTCTTACTGACTATTCAAATACATAACACTGTCATGTGAACAGCATGAGGAAAACGAGGCTCTAGAAAGCTTCCTCACCAACCCAATGTTGTCCAGCTGTCCGTGGCCAAGGCCTAGGACTTAAAGGAGCCCTGCCCTATTCCAAAGCCTGCCTGCCCTTCACAAGGCCACAGAGCCAGTTGATGACCAAGAGCTGCACAGAGGCGGGAGACGACTTACATGACTGGCAGCTATAAAGTACAGAAAAGGCTTTATTGGAAATCTCTTGAGTATATATGGAAGTATACCTGTTGTTTCCAAACAAAGTAGGCTTGAGGAGGAGGAGGCACCCTGCTGCCTGGAGACACATGACTGGTCCCCACCTGTGCCCAGGGTGCTACAGGGGTTGTTGGTCTGGCCTCCTCCCTTCAATGGTACAGGGCTGAGGCAGGAGGTGGCCTAGCTGGTTGCTTGGCTCCTCCCAAACTCAGCTCAGTCAGGGATTAGCCTCCCTGGTTTCCCCAAAGATGGGGCATGGAGAAAGGCTATTGCCCGGATAGTCCACAATTAGGAAGTCAGGACTGTAGTGGACAATGGCTACCAGGCCTTTCCATGCTAGGCAAAGAGGGCAGCAGCTGAGATGGGGCATCAATAACTTACCAGAGGCCATCCCCCTTGTCCATGCTGGGCCGTGGAGGAGAATCTGATTGGTTCAGCAGGCCATGGATGTGCCCTGGCCCAAACAGGCCAGCCACTGGCCAGCACTGCTGGGAGCATTTCTTGATGGCAGCAGAAGCATGCACAGGGGCAGGGCTCCCCCAAGAGCCCACTCTGGTGCCCACAGGTCAGCCTTGTAGGTGGACAGCGTCACATGCAGTTTACTAACAAGCAGTTGAGAGCCATCTGCACTGAAGAGCAGTTGCTGCCAATAAGTAGCCCAGGGGACAGGAGGAATGGGGCAGGCTGCTTCTCCTTAGCCAGGCCACTGGTCAGGCTCAGGGAGGACAGACGGCTAGGCACTTGACTTACTCAAGTAACACCTGAAGGATTAAATCATTCGTCCACCCAGCTTTGGTTTCTGAACAGGGAACCAATCCAGCCTGTAAACCCAGGGCAGTGTAGAGACCCTGGGATTAACGGGAGGTGGTGGTCAGGCCAAAGCAGGAGGAAGAAAAGCTCAGTCTAGCCCTGAGGATCAGAAACGGGTACCCCAGAAGGAAGGAGCACACACAATGCCCCCTTGGGCACTGTGTGTGGCATAAATCTGGAAAGTCATCACATTTAGCACCCAAGACTCTGCAGAAGCTGCGAGACTGGAGGCTCCCACTAGGAACACACAGGGGTGCAAGGGAAAGCCTACTGTCAGTCCAAACCCTGAAGGTCATTTGCCCTTGGCCAGCCCCATTCTTAGATCCCACCTTACACAGAGGGATATAAGGGGATGGTCTGAGAAACCTCCACAGGAGGAGGCCTCCATCTCAGGAATGGGCCACCCTCACCTTTCCCAAGTGAAACCTCTAACTGCAAACATACTTCCTCTATAAAATATCTGATTTCTCTGAAAGTAATAAATATTTACCATGTCCTATAACCAAGAAGCAGAAACGGCAGGAAGAAAAAGAAAAGGCCCTTTGCTGTGACCCTCAATGACAGAATCCTAGGGACGTAGGATTTGCTTTTATTTTTCCTCTGTGGAGCTGAGGGGCTGGGCGTAGGCAGCCACCAGGGCTGCAGAGCCCTCTGGTAAGGGCTGGCACAACCCTCCCAGTGAGGATGACGGGCCCCGGAGCTCTCATCCTCACAGGTGGGCAGGCCTGTTGTATTGCCAAGAAGTACAGGCACAGGGGTAGGGGCCGAGAGAGCGCGAGAGGAAGATGACCCTAGAACTAGAGGAGACAGAACAGGACCCTCCTTCCTCCTCCCAGCACTGTTTCCTTCCTCTTTCTGCCTCACAACAGTCTCTGGGCCACCAGCTGGAATGTCAAGAGGTTAATGGGAAGGACAGACAGGGGGCTGGCAGCAGGAGGAACTGATGACACTGTGTGAAGCAGCAGGCAATGGGTAGGGTACACAATGGCCCTGCAGAGGCCCTTTGGTTACAAAGGCTCTTCCATCTCCAAAGGCAGAGGGCAGGTCCTCGCAGATGCAGTCACTGGGTCTAACAGCCACCATGGAGTCTCCAGGAGGTCCAAGAGCAGGGGTTTCTGGGTCCCCAAGGAGGGACCATCTTCCCCTCCAGCTAGCTGGGAGCAGCATGAGGGATGGGAACAGCTGAGGAGTGGGAGGCTGTCTGTCCCCTGGGACCACAGAAAAGGGATGCTGCTGGTACTGGAGGACACTTTACTGCAGGGTTTCTACAAAGGCATCAAATTCTCGGACGTTCTTCTCATGCACAGCCAGCTTCTCTGGTAACGAGTCCTGTTCAGGGAGGAGAAGAGCTGCTTACTTGGCAGGCCTTGGGAGGCTGCCAGCCCCGCCACTGGAATGGAGGAAGGGGATGAGACAGAGACAAAGAGCTCAGCTGAGCAATGCTGTGCTAGGCAAGCAGAAAGCAGCACAGCTGAGTGAGCACTGATAGGGGAGGGACATATCCATCAGGGCTTTGTGGGGTTGCAAAACAGCCATAGGAATCCATGTGGGCTGCACACTCAATGAGAGAGGAAGGTGGACCGTGCCGAGAACAGGATGGCACAGAAATTAAACGTGAACGACCCCTGATGAGAGCAACCCCAGAATAAAACTGTTAAGTTTAGAGCTCTATGAATTCAGCAAAGTTTATGAAAGGGTTTTTTAAAAAATATTTATTTTTTAGTTGTAGGTGGACAGAATATCTTTATTTTTATGTGGTGCTGAGGATCGAACCCAGTGCCTCACGCATGCTAGGCGAGCACGCTACCACTGCGCCATAACCCCAGCCCTATGAAAGGGTTTTTGATGCCCTTTTCTGGAATGCCCTGCAGGACAGGAGCAAGGCAGCCTTGCTACACTGCCAAGAAACACCTGCAGGTCTGGGGGAGGCCTGGGCATCTGCATCTTCACATCAGCCAAGGTACAGAGAAGGACAATAAAAAAGAGAAGCAGAAAAACAACTGTGACCAGCTGAACCTCCCTACAGTACCAACTATTAATGTAAGAGAAACTGGGCACAGTGGCACACACCTGAATTCCAGCGGCTTGGGAGGCTGAGGCAGGAGGATCACATGCTCAAGGCCAGTCTCAGCAACTTAGTGAAGTCCTAAGCAATTTAGTGAGACCCTGTCTCAAAATTTTAAAAAAGTGCTGGGGATATACCTCCGAGGTAAAGCCCTCTGGATTCAATCTCTAGTACAAATAAGCACAGAGACCTGGCCTGACCAGTGATCTGCCTTCACTGGTGGGGTTAAGCACAAGGATCTGGCAAGAGGTTGGAGACTCTCCTGCCTCAAACAAGAGAGTGGCCTGGACACCCTGACAATGAGGCAGGTCTGGGCACAGCTGCCCAGGTGGAAGGAGGCCTGGGAACTGGTTAATACCACTGGTGTCGTGACGGAGCACTGGGACCCTGTTTCTTCTGTGCTCATGTAAAAGGAGAGGTAAAGAGAGGGTGGTAGGAGGGCTACACAGGAGCCAGCCTGGCTTTGTCTGGCTGTGTTACCACAGCAAGTTACTCAGTCACAGTGCTGGCTTTCTCTTTTGTAAACTGGGATAAGAAGACCTACCTTTTAGGGCTGGGTGATTCAAGTTAAAGTACTTTAAAAAGGCCTGGCAGCGGGTGTGGGTGTTGCTCAGTGGTAGAGCCTTTGGCTCGCATGCACTAGCCACACTGGGTTCTGTTCTCAGCACAAGAAAAAAGAAAGCTTAGAAAAAAGCCCTATGGGGCTGGGATTGTAGCTCAGCGGTAGAGCGCTTGCCTCGCATGCGTGAGGCCCTGGGTTCGATCCTCAGCACCACATATAAAGCAATAAAATAAAATAAAAAAAAAAAAAAAAAAAAAAACATTGTGTCCATCTACAACTAAAAAAATATTTAAAAAAAAAAAAAACAAAAAAAAAAAAACAAAAGAAAAAAGCCCTAATAAGCTGGGCATGGTGGCACAAGCCTGTAATCTCAGCACTTAGGGAGGCTGAGACAGGAGAATCGTGAGTTCAAAGCCACCCTCAGCAATGGCAAGGCACTAAGCAACTCAGTGAGACCCTGTCTCTACATAAAACACAAAATAGGGCTGAGAATGTGGCTCAGTGGTCGAGTGTCCCTGAGTTCAATCTCCAGTACCAAAAAAAAAAACCTAATAAATGTTTATAATACTACTTATTATGTAGAACTATAAAGCTCTAAAAAATGATAATAGTAATTATCAGACCATGGGACCTTGACATCTAGTGGTATAGGATACCCCGAGTTTGTGGCTTGTACAGGGTACTCTTCTGCTTTTCCGAGGCAGGAAACAGGAAATGCCCTAAGCAGAGATGTGGCAATTATGGTCGGAGAACAGCTATAGGAGGAAAGACACTCTCTGAGGGAAGGGCAAGAACACTGACCCCTAGGACTGTCGTGCTCCTCTGCCCCTGCCCCATGGGCATCTGCTGGCCACCACAAACCTGAACGGAAGGGCTGCTGGAGCAGCCTATGAGGACAGCAGGCATAGAGCAGGTGTGAGAAAGTGATGCTGAGAACAGGTGGAGAAAGGGAGCTACGGTCAAGCAAAGTCGAGATGACCGCCGCTGGGTGCCACGCCAATCACACTGTGACCAACTAAAGACAAGTCTAAAAATCTCCCTTTCCTGTTACAGGGAAGATAGGAAGCACAGGTGGGGAGGAGTGACAGGAAGAACTTTCTAGGCCTGTAGCTCAGGGATGACCATCGATGAGGACAGGGAGGCCAGAGGATGAGCTGTGCGGGGAAGGAGTGTTCGTACCAAGTCTTCAGCCATGGACTGTGCCCCGATATCTATGGAGAGGCTGCTCAGCTGAGGGGGGTTCTGAAATTCACGATAGAAGGTCCCCAAGTCCATCGGAAGAATGTCATCTTTAGAAAAAGCCGGTTTCTTAAAAAATAAGACAATCAGTTTAGCTTGCCTTGGGCCGCAAAGGAAAATCACAGAGGAAATTTACCCTTCCAGATATTATCAAAGAAAGGTTCTTCCAGGCTCATCTTAGGAAGCAGAATCTCTACACCTTATTCTTCTGGGCTACTGTCTTTAATCCTGGTCATAATCCTCCTCTCAGATAGGGTTATGTCCTCTTCCTACACACTCCTTTCTTAAACAAAGGGTCATCCGTTCAGGCATGAGCCAGACCTGAGCTGAAACCACTGGAAAAACCTCGTTTAGAGTTAAATTTCATTATGAATTTCAACCAGAGACTGGAACAGAACTGTTAGCTATTCATGGGCCTCTAAATGTCTGCCAAGGCAGGGTGTCAGGGCAGGGCACCCCCGTCCCATCGTTTTGGTCTACAGTGGCCTATTTTTTCCCTGTGAGGGAAATCTTATTCAATAGCAACAGATACCTCTGAGTTTATTTTCCTTGGGACAGCAAAGGTCAAGGGAGGTGATGGCAACTTACGAAGTCGATCATAACGAAGTCATCGTGAGCATTGCCACTGCTGCCCCCACTGGAGCCATCCGAGTGCAGGCTGCCATGGAGAGGAGATACGGGCTCTGGGGAATCTGGAGGATTCACCTGGTTCAGAATAAGGCAGAGTCAGGGCTGATTCTGTGAACTGGATACACGTCACTGAGGAGCTGGTAAGGAAGTTAATGCTGGCTACAGATTCATAAGCCAAGGGGCATGGCTTAAGGCCTGCGGAAAACGTGGTAACTGTGGCCTCTGAGGGACAACTACTGCAACATCTACTGGAAACTGGTAGTCACTGGTGGGCTCACCATAGGGTCAGCATCCTCCAGCTCCAAATTCTTGGGAGCAAACATGGCAAAGGGTATGTCCAAACTTGTCAGAGTCACCTAAAGAAACACAGGAGAAAAGCATTCGTTCCTGTCCTTCTCCCACCTGCTGCGTTTCCTTCCTTACTGGCTGCCAGAAGCCCAGTGGCCCAGCAACTCTGCACACCCAGGCGGCCCACAATGCTCTCCCAGGTCCCTTGTCCCCCATCACGTGTGCCCACAGCGTAAACAAAGGCTGGGCTCCCAAGGACCCTGGGAATTCAGCTGTGGAAGCCTGAGCCACAAGACCACAGGAACGAAGATCTTTGCTGCACCCCACCCCCAAGGAGGATCTTCCTGTTTCATGTGAAGTATGAGATAACAGTATAGCACAGTGTCTGGGAACTAAATGGTATCTTGTCTATCTCCTGTGGGAGGCTTAAAAGCCTCAGAGCCGGGCGCGGTGGCTCACGCTTGTAATCCCAGCACTTAGGGAGGCTGAGACAGGAGAATCGCGAGTTCAAAGCCAGCCTCAGCAATGGCGAGGCGCTAAGCAACTCACTGAGACCCTGTCTCTACATAAAACACAAAATAGGGCTGGGGATGTGGCTCAGTGGTCGAGTGCCTCTGAGTTCAATCCCCAGTACCAAAAAAAAAAAAAAAAGCCTCAGATGAGTGTGCATGTGTGTGTGTATCTTTTTTGGTACTGGGGGTTGAATCCAGGGGCACTTTACTACTGAGCCCTTTTATTTTTAATTTTGAGATAGTGTCTTGCTAAGTTGTTCAGGGCCTTGCCAAGTTGCAGAAGCTGGCCTCCAATTTGCAGTCTTCCAGCCTCAGCCTCCCAAATTGCTGGCATTACAGGCATGCACCACCATGCCCGGTTAGAACAATAACTCTTAACTTTTTCTGGAAAGGGGTCATATGTTATTAATCCTCTACACAGAAAAACTTACACACACACACACACTTTTGCAAAAAATTTAAGTGGTTCCACAAAACACTGTCCACAGGGCCTCACTCTAAGGACTCAGAAGTTCTCACAGTGGCAGTGGCAGTGGCAGAAGGATCACCTGGTTGATGGGTTTGTTGACAAAAGCCCCCACTTTCCGGACAAAGATGGTCTCCAGGACATCGTGGGGTGAGGCCCGTCCCTCACTGCTGTTGGACACAGTTTCAGTATCCTCACTAGAGAATAAAGTGAAGTTGGAGCTCATTCTTAAATCACAGCAGAACAAGACAGTTCCCCTCAACCCACCCTCCCAGGGGTGCCACATAATTGAGTAAAGTTTACATAAAATTTAATCTGAAATCCCAATGACAAACATCAGCTACCATTAACTCAGACAAGCCACTCTCATAAACAACCATGATTTTATTACCAACCAATTACATAACCAGACCCCAAACTTTAGCTTCTTCATTTTTTGCATGTTTTTTTTTTTTTTTCAAATCTAAAAATACCTAAAACTGCATAGCTTACAGCACAATGTGAACTTTAAGCCCTACCTCACAAGGGACGCTGTCCACAAGAGTCCCACATTTGGGGCCTTAGCCAGCCAGAGCTCTCTCCACTCTTGATGGCCTGGGCAGGGTTCTCTGTGCTCCCTACCACGTACCAGCCCCTCTCCTCATCCCAATTATCCTCCATTCCTAACAGTCTTTGAACACGTTCAGTTCAGCTGCTCTTGAATTGCTGCTCCCTCCCCACAAAAGCCCTCTGGACTGGATTCCAGGGGGACTCTAAGCAACAGAAAAGGGGGCCTAGACAGTGCCTGCCAGCCCAATAATCATAGCCTTATGAGTGGCAGGGGACAAGAAGGGTCCTCTGGACAAAAACAGAGTCTCAAGGAATGCAGGAGGACAGTGGCAGGTAGCCTCTGAACCCCAGGGACTAGCCCCGAGGAAGGCTTCTGAGCTCTGAGGACCTGCACTAAAAGCTTCCCACAGGGTCCTGTCTGCAGCTGCTCCTGGACACGCCCCAGGAGCTGAGGCCCAGAAAACTGGAGTGTAAGGTGACTAGCAGATCTTCCCCTCTCATCCCACAGAAGGAGGATGAGAGGGAAAAAAAAATTAAGGTTGAAAAGCCAGGAAGTGAGTAAATTATTTTTCCTGACAAATGTCAAAAAAAATAATCTTTCTAAACGATTCCCCTCCCACTACTCCACCGTGGGAATGAAGCAAAATATACCAAGAATTTCAATGATGAGAAAGTTCGTGGAGGATGTGGTGGGGCAATGCGATCTCATTAGCTCTGGGGCCTCCAAGTCAAGGGCAGGCAGGGCGGGGCAGCCCCAAGTGCAGCCTCCCAGGGAGAGGTCTGAGGGTAATGGGGAGAAAAGGGCGCCCCAGAGCCAGGAGCAGCCCGCGCCCCAGGTGTATGACAAGCTAGGTGATTTTAGGCCAATTCCTTAATCCTGATGCTCTCTGTCATTTTTTTACTTTTTCTCTTTTTCCCTCAGTGCTGGGTATGGACCCCAGGCCTCACACATGCTAGGCAGGCACTCTGCCACTGAGCCACACCCCAGTCCTCTCCTCCTTATAAAGGAAGTGACAATGGCATTTTTATAGGGTTGAAATATGAGAACTTTCATTTCTTACTTAATCCTTGTCTTCATTATTTGAATTTCATTGAATGTGTCACTTTGGTAATCAAAAAAGACAAAAAAAAATTAATTTCTTTTTTAAAATGAAGAATAGGCATTTCCAAGGATCTCCATGAGGCTCCAACACAGCAGAACGTCATGTATTCCACTACGACAGCAGATGTACCATGGCGCCGTGATGGCAGGCTGTGGTCAGCACCCTGTTCCCTCCTTAGGAAACACTGGCCAATGCCAAAGGCATGAATGTTGAGGTGAGGAAAAAACAAAACAAAAAAAACCCTGACTACCTCTTTACAGGATGAGGGTGACAAGAACCAAGCTCCTCCTATTTTCCAGTTAGTAGCAAAGCCCTGGGCCAGTCTCCTTACATACCAGCTTCACTCCAAGATTTTTTTTTTTTTAATTTTTTTTTTTTAGTTGTAGATGGACATAATGTCTTTATTTTATGTCCTTTGTATGTGGTGCTGAGGATCGAACCCAGGGCCTCACGCGTGAGAGGCAAGCGCTCTACCGCTGAGCTACAATCCCAGCCCTCCAAGATTCTTATTAGGGAAATTCAAGGATTTCCATTTGGGGCACAAATGCCATGCCCAAGTCTGTGTGTATCAGGACGTACAGGCCCTTGGCTGGCCTTAGCAGTGGCAGAGCCATGATGGGGACTCACCTGCTAGAAGGTGTGGCAGCACAGTGGGCCACGTCAGCAGGAGTGTGGGTCGCCAGTTTCTCCTGGTCAGCCTGGGCACCGTGGGCTGGCTGGTTGGGAGCAAGAGGCACCCCACCTTCCTTCCCAGGAACCATTAACTTTGGGGGAAAATGGAAAGATACAATGAACCTTGGCAGTATCAGCATGAGTGAATGGCACGCCCTAGCTTAATAGTGTCTGCTTTCGGGCTTTCCCATCACTGGTGCTGTCACCAGATAGAGAGGCATCCCAGGATCTTATTCTTTCTGGGACTTGGCTACTGAAAGACATGCATGGTAACAACTACAGAGAAAAAAGGAGAGGGGAAAGACCCCTGGGGAAAGTCATCTTTCTTTTCTAAAGTCTAAGAGGTTCCTTCCTCTCCAAGAGTCCTTTTAGTCCTCCTGTTACCAAAGAGCTCTGCGTCCAAACCCTCAGTACAATGCTTTCACTGTAAGACTCCTTCACTGCCTCTGGGGAAGAGAGGCAGCCCTGGGAAGCCCACAGTCCACCACCCAGCTCTCAAGATACCTGGTGAGGGTGCGGAGCATTTAAGCCAGCAGCGAACACTACTGGATAAGCCAGGTCAGCTGATCCCAGGCCCAGGACAGCAGGCTGATAGGAAAGGCGAGAGCTTGAGAGCTGAGCAAGAGAAAAACAGAGGGGCAGAGGAAAGGCAGGAGAAACAGCCCTCCTAGAGTGTGAGCGATGATCGAGCTCAGCAGAAGGAAGGAATGGATCCCAGCCCACACGCACATGCGCTGCAGGCCTGGTGTTGTGTGGGTTAAGGACAAGACAGGGGTTTTTAGACCACTTTTTAGATAAGAAAATTCAGAGACTGGTTATACTGAGATTGGGATCCCTGATTCTGGAGCCTCCTGAAGACCTCAAACAAGCTCCTGGCTCCGTCTTTCTCAGATGCTCAGCTAACTGCTTCTGTCCCAGCCCAGCACATCTGTGGGGTACAATCCAGAGCAGAACCTGTAGCCAAAAGCATCAGTTTTTCCACAGTCTCTCTATTTTCTCCTTTGTCCTTAAGGTCCTTTTGAAACAGAAGGCCATCTTCTCTAATCACACCCTCCATTACTCCTGGCTATGGGAAGGTTCCTATTTATAATGAAAAAAATACCAGTCTTGAATTGTTTATTTGGAACTTGATATAAATAACTCCATGTATTTTCATACAACGGAAGAAGGTGGGGCAAATGAAAATCCCTATTTTGGGCTGCTGGGCTGTGGCTGTGTCCTCTTAAAATCAATTGCCAAGACTCAAAAGAATCCCACAGAACACTTGGGGATGTTTAAGGAACTATACACTGTACTTTTATTTGCACTTTTAAATAGAAAGAAGCCATCTGGTCATAACCCCTTCTTCCCATTATGAACTTACTTGATGGGAAAAGGCCAGTCCTGCCATGGGGACCCTCAGAGTATCCGTCACCACAGGAGTAGGGGTCTGAAAATGTGCCTTTGTGACAGTAAACACACACTGTGCACAGACACACACACAGACAGGAGAAACGAGAGAAGAAAAAAGAAAAGGGACTTAAGAAGTGAAAACATCTCTGGAGGGGCAGCAGTGAGAGGCTGGAGGGACAGCAGGGCTTAGACTGCGCTAGGGAGAAGGCTGCATGCTGGCTTCCCGCAGTGACAACGTGGAGGGTCCCTAGAAAGAACACTTTCCCCAGGATGCAACCTGCAATCCTGTCCCCTGACAGGCAGCTGGAGTGAAGCTGATCAAACAGGCAGGCAAAACAGAGAAACCTGAACCAGCATCAGTCTTTGTTAGTCAGAAAAAGGTGGGAGGCAGCCAGAGAACAATTCCAACAGGAAGGGCCTGAGAGTAGGTGCAAAGGGAACAGAAGAAGAGGGAGGATGCAGGGCTTGTAATGTTATACCGCAAGCTTTTTTCAAGGAACCACAGTCTTCAGGGACAAGTTCAAAGCAGGCATTTGTTGGCCAGAACTTTTTTTCCCCCAAGTACTGGGAAGTGAACCCAGAGGAATTCTACCACTGAGTTACACCCCGCCCTTTTTATTTTGAGACAGGTTATTGCTAAATTGCTGAGGCTGGCCTTCAACTTGAAATTCTCCAGCCTCAGCCTCCCAAGTTGCTGGGATTACAGGCGTGCGCTACCACACCTGGATGGTTGGCTAGAACTTCAGAAACCTCTGGCATACACTTTCCTATGTTGTCCTGAAAAAATGAGCAGGTGTGTGTGCATGCACACATGTGCTCCCTGATAGTGTGGGACAACTTTATAGAGTAAAAGTTGGGGCCCTCTCAAAACTCTTCTGATTTTTTTTTATGGGTATGATGATTATTTGGGGTCTTGCTGCTCCATCTTTAAATCTTGCCAATTAGCTGATCAATGCTTAGAATGGGATGGAGGACTTTAGGACATAGTATCAGGTTCTGAATCACAACTATTTAATGCCTAAAGTCCATGCCCAGATAATACAATGATCCTTATTTTATTGGAAGAACAAACTATATCGTATTAATATGTATTTATTAGACTAAAGCAAAAGCTCTAAGAAAGTTTTTAAACAATGTAAATCCCTGGATTAAGCCAAGGAATTAACTATTTTATTTATTTATTTATGGTACCAGAGTTTGAACCCAGGGGTGCTTAACAACTGAGCCACATCCTCATACCCTTTTATTTTTTATTTGTTTAGTACCAGAGATTGAACCCGGAGGGGCTTTACCACTGGGCCAGAACCCAGCCCTTTTTATTTTTCATTGAGACAGAGTCTTATTAAGCTGCTTAGAGCCTCACAAAATTGCCATCACTGGCCCCAAACTTGTGATTCTCCTACCTCGGCTTCCCGAGTCTCTGGGATTATAGGCATACACCATGGCACCCAGCAGGAATTAAATATCAACAGGAATGAAGAAAACTGATGGTTAACTGATTTTTCTCTACCATCCACTCAAAATAAATATTTCTGAACCAAACTGTACCAACTTTGATTAGAGGTACTCGGAGGTCACCTAAGGAGTGCATACTGTTGATAAAATCATGACAAGACACCATCAGCTACAAATATCATAAAAAAGACAGCTTTTTTTTTGGTACTGGGGATTGAACTCAGAGACACTCAAACACTGAGCCACATCCCCAGCCTTATTTTTGTTTTTTATTTAGAGATAGGGTCTCACTGAGTTGCTTAACACCTTGCTGTTGCTGAGGCTGGCTTTGAACTTGTCATTCTCCTGTCTCAGCCTCCCAAAGTGCTGGGATTACAGGCGTGCACCACCGCACCCAGCTAGACAGTCTTGCTTTACACAGGTCAACAAACATTTATGCAAAGATCAGGTGCAGAAACTGCTAAACACCTGTTTAACTTTTGGAATCACATTTCCACTGGATCAAAGAAACTGACGAGTTATGCCCAGAATCTCCATCTCTCATATCTGACTCATAACTTTATTGTTCATGAATCTGTCACTTGTAAAACAAAATTATACTGTTTAAGGTGACATATCCATATTCTTGTCAGCTAAAAAATAATCTACTCCCGGGGCTGGGATTATGGCGCAGTGGTAGCGTGCTCGCCTGGCATGCGTGAGACACTGGGTTCGATCCTCAGCACCACATAAAAAAAATAATAATAATAAAAAAAGATATTCTGTTCACCTACAACTAAAAAATAAATAAACATTTAAAAAAAATAATAATCTACTCCCAATTAGTTATGGTGGTGCACGCCTGTAAATCTCAGCAGCTCACAAGGCTGAGGCAGGAGGATCGCAAGTTTGAAGCCAGCCTTAATAAATGTAGTGAGGCTGTAAGCAACCTAGTGAGACCTTATCTCAAAATAAAAAGCAAAAAGGGGCTAGGGATGTGGCTCAGTGGTCGAGTGTCCCTGAATTCAATCTCTATTATCAAAAAAAAAAAAAGAAAGAAAAAAAGAAGAAAGAAATGGTTATGGCTAGAAGAAACTAGCTAATGTGAGAGTCAGAGAGGAAGAAGATCATGGAGATGATGGGCAGGGAGTACAAGGAGCAAGAGGCAAAGAGAAGGAAGGAGTTGGGGTGAAAGGGAAGAAATATGTCCCTGAAAATCAGTCCACTGGTAAAAACCACTGCCTGGCTGATGGTGTCTCAGCCCCACATCCATACAGGATTGAGGAGATGTTTCCCTGGGGGAAGCTGACAACATCATTTCAAGCCAGTGTTTCACTGAAACTGGGTTTGGCACTGAAGACTGACTCTGGTGGAAAATTTAATGGTTAGAATTTTTGGGAAAAGAATACAGACAGGCGGGCTGGGGTTATGGCGCAGTGGTAGAGCGCTTGCCTAGCACGCGTGAGGCACTGAGTTCGATCCTCAGCACCACATAAAAATAAAATAAAGATATTCTGTCCACCTACAACTAAAAAAAATAAATATATATATATATATTTTTTTTGGTACTGGGGATTGAACTCAGGGGTACTCGACCACTGAGCCACATCCCCAACCCTATTTTGTGTTTTATGTAGAGACAGGGTCTCACTGAGTTGCTTAGCGCCTCACCGTTGCTGAGGCTGGCTTTGAACTCGCGATTCTCCTGTCTCAGCCTCCCTAAGTGCTGGGATTACAGGCTTGAGCCACCGCGCCCCGCTAAAATAAATATTTAAAAAAAAAAAAAAGAATACAGACAGGCAAATAGCTTTCAAGTATTAAGAAAAGCTACATTAATTATTGGACTCCTTCCATTATTAGAAACCAAATATACCACTTAAAAAGAGCAGCAGCCTACTAAATTAACAAGTGTAGGCTAGAGTATCTCTGGTATCAGAATACATTTGGAATTCAGTGACTGATTTTCTCGGGAATTTGAAGAACTCACCAGGAAGGTAAAGGCTAAATGTCATACTGGGGTTAAGAATGGTTACAGGTGAGAAACACTGCAATATTATGTATTACATAACAGTCACTCTTCAAAATAACCCCCTTGAGACAATCGCCACCGCCACCAAAAGAGACTAACTAAATTTGAATACCATATCATAAGGCACGCAGATACACACACACACACACACACACACACACACACACACACACACACGCATGCACCAAATAACTACCCCCACCCCAGAACCTGTTTCCCCCTACCTGGGATGGAGGGGAGGTGGAAAAAGAAGTCGTACACACTTCTTGAGAGTCTTCCACTGATGGATATGTCACTCCAGCATCCTCCCCAGCAGTTCTAAAGTGAGGGGAGAAGAGAGGGTGAATTTTATGGTGATGGCAGTCAATGTCAGAAAGTAGAGAAAGAGTAGGTAAGTAAGAATAGGAGTTGTGACAAGAACTGTTTCAGGTAGAGTCCATATTGCCAGACGACGACATGAAAACAATTTAACTTGTCCAGGATATTCCATGAATTACTGACTCTTATTTTTATTTATTTATTTTTTGTGGTACTGGGGATTGAACCCAGGGCCTGGCTCATGCTAGGCAAGTGTTCTATCACTGAGTCACATCCCCAGCCCTTTTTATTTTATTTTGAGACAGGGTCTCGCTAAGTTGCCCAGGCTGGCCTGGAACTTGCGATCCTCCTGCCCTCAGCCTCGAGTTGCTGGGATTGCAGGTGTGCAACCACCGCACCCAACAAATAAACGGCACTCTTGCATTCTCCAAGTAACTTGCGACATACAGAGAAAAGTCATATCATTACCATCAAGATCCAAAATGTCCAGTAATTTTCTGGGACATTCTATATCCCAAGTCATGGTGTACCTAACAGGCAGCAGCAAAAAGGGAAACTAGCTCCTCAATTTCTGTCCATGAGGCAAGTGGCTGCTTTCGCCTAGCTGCAGTTTGGGAAAGCACCTTTCACATTCCTCACCTGTAATTGCAGGGGTGCATGGGAGAGGAGCTGGAATAGGGACGGTCCACAAAGTGATCAATGATAATCCCCATGATAGGTGGGGTCCTCTCAAATTGCCTGTAATGCAATATGCAAATTGCAGTATTTGTTAGAATGTCTTCCCAGCCCCCTTGAAGTCCTCAGAGGGGCCCTCACTTCATATCTATTGGCTGGCACTGGCCTTAAGTATTGCAATCTCTAAATATAAACCACAACCTCTATGTTCTGGACAAGTTGAGTCTGGGACATTCAAATTCTCCAATTTGACAACTGTGCACACTCTCTGGCTTGATTTTATTCTTCTGAAGGGGATGCTTTTAGCAACAGCAAAGCTGACAGGTAGGCTTAGTCTTGCAGTTTTGGGAAAGGTAGGAGCTTTAACCTCCCTGGGATGGTTCTTTGGGATTCTGAGGTTCCTCCTCACCTGGTAGACATGAATGCCAAGTTAATTCTGTAAGCACAAGAAAGAGTGATGGTGCCCACAGGAGTGCCCACTGTCCCAACACGAACTGTCTGGAAGCCTAGGAAAAGAAAGAAGTGATTAGCTTTTATCCAGAGAATGTTGACATGGTCCTAGTCTGCCTTTCCCTAATCATTCAGCCTCTTGTACAGCCTCTAGCATTATTCACTTAGCACCTCGGGTGCAGCAACCTCAATATCTTATGTGTCTGCGTGCTGTATTCCCCCTTCCAGTTTACCCAATTTTGGCCCGATGTTGGCAAAGGAAAGGGCAGTCTATTTCCAGATAAAACTACCTTCAAAGAGATTAAAAACACTGAGTTCTTGGAGCATCTGGGAAAATTACTAGGGCCTTCCTAGCAGCTATATGGACCACTTACTGCCTCCCTATCTTTTCCTTACTTGTATGACATATATGGAGATGAAGGGCCATGTATTGTAACAGGTAGCAACCAAGCCTATCTCTGAAGTTAGAAGCACTCTTAACACTAAAAATGTTTTCTGACCATGATACACACCTTCTCCTAAGCCATTCAGCTGAACTTCCCCAAAATATATCCTGTAGAGAAGAAAGAAAAAGAAATGTTACTTGATTCTTTACTGTCAGGACCTCTATGGCCAAAACAGCAGAAAACCAAATAAACAAAACAAGCTCTTCTTTCCTTATCTACGTGAGTGCCTCTCTTGAGGGAATGAAACTGGTGCCAACTACTTTAATCAAGCCACAGGGACAGAGGTGCATATGGAGACTGCTGGTTAAGAAATGAGGAAAATAGCCAGGCACGGTGGCGCAAGCCTGTAATCCCAGCACTTTGGGAGGCTGAGACAGGAGAATCGCGAGTTCAAAGCCAGCCTCAGCAGTGGCGAGGCGCTAAGCAACTCATTGAGACCCTGTCTCTACATAAAACACAAAATAGGGTTGGGGATGTGGCTCAGTGGTCAAGTGCCCCTGAGTTCAATCCCCAGTACCAAAAAAAAAGAAATGAGGAAATAACAGTTAAGTGGAAACTGTTATTTATGTTTTTTTCTGTGTCCCTGAGATGTGTTTTAAAAGTATACCTACTAGGAAATAAAGACTATGTAAACATAGTTGGCAAACAGATATAGTACTGCTACTACAAGGTCCTAGGTTTTGACAAGTAGCTTTCAATTACAGGCCACTCTACTTGCTTGTCATGAGCCATTAAAAGCAAATGGGTGGGGCTGAGGTTGTGGCTCAGTGGTAGAGCGCTTGCCTCACACGTGTGAGGCACTGGGTTCAATCCTCAGCACCACATATAAATTAATAAAGATATTATGCTCATCTACAACTAAAAAAAAATTTAAAAATAAATTTAAAAAAAGTAAATGGGTGGTCTGGGGTTGTGGCTCAGTGGTAGAGTGCTTGCCTAGCATGTGTGAGGCACTGGGTTTGATTCTCAGCACTGCATATAAATAAATAAAATAAAGGTCCACTGACAACTAAAAAATATTATACAAAAAAAGTAAATGGGTTAACATGATAGAAAATATTTTCCACCATGGAATGATTAACTAGGTAAGACTATTCTGAAAAATTAAAAATATGAGAATTATTGTGTTTTGGGTGTATTTCAGTGGTGAAAGTACTTGCTTAGCATGCATGAGGCCCTGGGTTCCACCCCTAGTACCACCAAAAAAACCCAAAAAATCTCCTTAGGCTAGGCACAGTGGTACATGATTATAATCCTAGCTCCTCAGAAGGCTAAGGCAGGAGGATCAGCCTGGGCAACTTGGCAACACTCTGTCACAAAATTTTAGAAATTGAAATAAAAAAGGTGGCGGCGGGGTAGTTCAGTGGTAAAGCAAGAGCAAGGTTCTGAGCTCAACCCTCAGCACCACAAAGACAACGACAAAACAAATAATCCTCCTTGCTCCCTCCATCCTATTCTACAAATTCTAAAAATCAGCTCTACATATATAATCTGAAGGCTAAAACCAACGGCTCAACACTAACACAAAGGAAAGAGTCTTGGATGATTCGGGAGCTCTGGCATTCCCTGTTTTGCTCACACTTTTCTATATAGCCTCAAATTCTCCACTCCAGTCCATTTGACAGTATGAGTATGGGTCTCATGCTGCCCCCATTTCTGTGCCTTGCCAGCTGTTGTATGTCTATCCGGAATGATTATTCTCCCTCATTTCTACCAGCCGAAATTCTTTGGAATTCTCACAGTTCACCTCGAATGCCAGCTTCTTCCACGAGGCCTGTCCACTTCCCCCGCACCATATCAACCTTTCTCTTCCCCGGTATTCTCCCAGTACTTTCCCCCTGAAACTGTAATGTACTTTGCAAATACTGGTTTTGAATTATAATTATATACAAATCAAACCTCCCCCATTTGATTAGAAACACGAGTACAGGGCCAAGACAGAGCTGTACCATGCTCTCAGCACAATGCTTGGACTATAATGGCACTTGATGCAGTGTGGAAGTGAAATCCTGCAAGGAAAATACTGTTGACCATAGCATTACTTCCACAGACAACTAGCTTGAATACTTCAGTTAAATTAGCAACTTCTTAGACCAAATGTCTGAAGTCAGAGCTGGAATAGAGAAGGCTGTGGCATCTTCCCAGGACAGCCTAGGCTATTTTTCAGTCTTAAGCTCCTTTTCCAGCTTTGAGACAAAACAATGATTGTGCAGAAACAAAAGGACAGTGAGCTTGGTGTCTCTGGAACACTGAAGTTCATGAGGGAGGCTGAAAAGTGATCACACAGAAGCTATACTAAAAATAATCCAACCAACAAACCATCTTCTAGAACAAAATCACAGAATACTGGTGTCAGACAATAAGCACTATGATGAGGCATATGAACAAATCAGGATGAGCGTCCATGCTGCTTACCTGTACAATATGACATATTCATGCCCTTGTTTTCGGGAGAGTCTGTAGGCTGGTGTCACCCTAGTTATAGCAAGAAGGGACTTCAGCAGCAGTGACAGCCTGTTGTACACTGTGTAGGAAACTTTGATTTCTTTATCACACCTGAGGAGCACACACACTTATTAAATGCTGGAACTGTGCCAATTCATTATGAAAACATGTTCTGAACTAAAGGTGTGATTAGAGTTCTTGGTGAGCAGATTGTCTAAGTCAGCCAGGTTTACTTTGTTTAATATGAGACATGGCAAATGAGCACAAAAAGTACCTCATATGTTTTTTTCTCATTTGCAAGTGGTTATCTTTCTAAGAAATAAAGCAGCACAGTTGAGCTGTCTAACTCTATACAAGAAATATGAAGAAAACTCAGTCTGGCACTAAGATTTTACACTACAACGTGGCAACTGAACTGACTTCTATTAAAAATAATAATAATAATGCCTGTGCCACACATACTTATCACTGAGATTTTTCTTTTGATGGGTTGATATTTCCTCAAGAATTCCTATACTCTTCTTGAAAACTGAAGCCTTAGGCAGGAAGTAAACTAATTTGCTTTGAAAAAAGAAATTGGGGGGTGGGGTGGAGGGAGATAACATGCATTTCCAATCCACAACCAGCACAGTGTGTGAAAGAGCAGGGCAGGGAGATCTTACTGGACAATTGCCACACAGAAAACAGACAGAACAGAGCAGTCATGTCCCACGAGCTTGCGAGGGATTTAATCAGAGAACTTGCTGTACTCTGGGAAAACAAAAAATCCTTTTCAGCTTCTCTGCTGCTCCTTTCTCTGTGGTGTATGTCTCTCTGAACTGACACTCCTTCTGAAGGTCATCTCTGCCTAGGCTGGAAGCCAAGCATGAAGCAAATTGTAGCAAAGACCCATTGGCTCTGCTAAGTGGTCAAAATGGGCTCCGTGCCTCTGAAAACAAAGGCCTGCTTTCACATGATATCATCTGCTTTATCCTCAGCTATCTACCAGGGACCCTGAGACAGAGTGCTTACTTTTCATTCATTTCAAGACACCAAATTTCCAGCTCCATGGAATCTCCCTGTGGATGGAACAATTGAAAAACATTTCAGTATTTAAAAAATCATCTCATTTTTAAATTATAAAGTACTACACAGCCCAATAAAAATACTGGAAGGTATACAGAAGCAAAAAGGAAAATTAAAACAAATATCAACCTATTTAACCAGTTGCTTTTCTAAAAAGTTGGATCACACTTATATATACTATTTTTAAAAAAGACCTTTAGTCAGTTAGACATAATAACTTTATTACTTTTAAAACTTTTTTGTAGTTGTAGATGGACAGAATACCTTTATTTTATACCTTTATTTTATCTGTTTATTTTTATGTGGTGCTAAGACTCAAACCCAGTGCCTCATACATGCTAGGCAAGTGCTCTACCACTGAGCTACAGCCCCAGCCCCATAATAACTTTATTTTTACTTATTTATTTATGCTTTATGTGGTGCTGAGGGTCAAACCTGGTGTGTCACATGTGCTAGGCAAGTGCTCTACCACTGAACCATAACCCAGCCCTGTATATACTGTATATATTTGTTTTTGTTTAGTTTTGTTTTCTTGGTACTGTGGATTAAACTCATTAACAATCCTGAGCTACCTTCCCAGTCCTGTTTATTTTTTACTTTGAGACAGGGTCTTACTAAAATGCTGAGGCTGGCCTCAAACTTGCCATCATCCTGCCTCACTCTCCTGGGATTATAGCAGAGTGCTACCACACCTAGCGAAGACTTCTGATACATATCCAAACTGCTCTTCAGAAAAACTGACACGTACCTGGTGTGTTAGCATACACCTGTAGTCCCAGCAACTGGGGAGGCTGAGACAAGAGGATCACAAGTTTGATCTACCAAGGACCCTGAGACAGAATGCTTACTTTTCATTCATTTCAAGACACCATGTGAAAGCAGGCCTTTGTTTTCAGAGGCACGGAGCCCATTTAGTAACTTAGCAAAGTCTTAACTTACTTGGCAAGACCCTATCTCAAAATAAAAATAAAGAGGGATGGGAATGTGACTTAGTGGTTAAGTCACAGGTTTTGGTACCAGGTTTGGTCAATCCTGGTACCAAAAAGAAAAGAAGAAAAAAAAGTTCTTGAAACTAGGGATGCAGCCCAGTGTTAGAATATTTAACTATCACATCTAAGGCCCTGGGTTTAGTCCCCAGCACCACACACACACACAAAACAAGAATGTTGAAAGTTTACTACATGCTATCCCAGACACTATGCTTGGTCCTGAGGACACAAGAGGTTATTTATTTATATTATGCCTCATTTTATAAAAATCTCAAAATATAAGGAAACATGAGTGGCACAGCTACTGATCTCAAGAATAAAAGTGGTTAGAATGTGAACAACAGGAACATGTGTTGACTACCTATTATATGTAAGGGGAAGCAATTTACAAATAAGGATTAAATGAAAAAATATTATAGTCCTGCAAGACTGTGAAGTACAGTGTCACTGGTGGTGGTGTTCCTGATGGTGGGGTTAAGTAATCTGGCAAAAGTCACTCAGTTGGGATATGAACTTGGCTCTGAATAGCTCCAAACTCCATTTGCCTTTTATTATATCATAATGTTTCATAATCTAGAAGTGGAAATAGATCAATAGACATGCTAAAACAGCCAGGCAAGGTGGCACATGCCTATAATTCCATCATCTAGGAAGGCTGAGGCAGGAGGATCACAAGTTGGAGGCTAGCCTGGGCAACCTGGCAAGACCCTGTCTCAGAATAAAAAATACAAAGGGCTGGGGATGTGGCTCAGTGGTAGAGCACTTGCCATACATGCACAAGGCCCTGGGTTCAATCTCTGGCACCACCAAACAAACAAAAATATGAAAACTATATTTGCTTCAATCCTAAAACAGATTAGGGTGAACAAAGACAACTTTTAAAACTCACAATATGGCAAATTATACTCTGGAACCAAATATAAACAAAGTATCATAGGAAGTCTAAGAAGAACAATTACTTTTCCCCCT
The DNA here is from genome assembly GCA_028644305.1 of Xerus rutilus. Lineage (NCBI taxonomy): Eukaryota > Metazoa > Chordata > Mammalia > Rodentia > Sciuridae > Xerus > Xerus rutilus. The sequence continues at coordinate 17,264,293 of CM053399.1, forward strand.
AAAAGGGAGATTTTCTAGAGCATGTCACTTGAAGGATGAGTAGAAATGTCACATGAAGAAGAGGGCAAAGAGCCTGCTCTACAGTGCTGGAATAATAAGTACAAGACCCTGGGAATGAGGGTGTAGTTCTGTGGTAGAGCGCTTGGCTAGCAGATGTGAAGCCCTGGGCTCCGTCCCCAAGCACTGCAAGACAAACGACTCCCCAACAAGACCCCTCTGGAAAATGATGAGAAGCTCAGAGAGGGAAGGTGCAGCAATAAGCTGAGAAAGGAATTGGACCCAGAGGGTGGAGAGCCTCAAATGCCATGTGAAGACACCATCCCCGCCACTGCCTTACCTCAGAGGTCTTGAGTGAGATCTCCACACACATGGACCGCCCCACGGCGGGCAGCTGCCCTGCCAGTGCCTTCTTGGCCTCATGTGTCACCTCCGGGATGTCTTTAATTGCTAAATTGAACTAGAAAACAAAAGGGACTATTGTGTGAGGCACTCTGGAGGAGCATTACAGGAACACAAAGCAGTGTGCTGGCCATGCAGATATAGCTTGGGCTGATTACGTGCACTCCTCCCTTCACTATAAGGCACAGCCGCATCAAAGCCCTAGATCCCAGGTTGAAAGGCTGGTTATCTATTTTAAGAGTTAGGGAACAGGCATTATTTTTGTCTTCTAAGGAGTAAGCCTTTCATCTCAGACAGCAGAAAGTCAAGAACCAAATAAATTCAGGTCTAATTTCAATAAAGAATATATTTTCCATGTGAATAGATCAAATGGAACTAGATTTTTTTTTTTTGGTACTGGAGATTGAACTCAGGGGCACTCAACCATTGTGCCATATCCCCAGCTCTATTTTGTGTTTTATGTAGAGACAGGGTCTCACTGAGTTGCTTAGCACCTTGCCATTGCTGAGGCTGGCTTTGAACTCGCAATTCTCCTGTCTCAGCCTCCCTAAGTGCTGGGATTACAGGCTTGCACCACTGCACCTGGCTGGAACTAGATGTTTTAATGCTGTGGTTTAGTAATACTATCAACAGCATGCCTTATTACTGCACTTGAGAACTTCACACTCATTCCTTCTGACAAAAAGCACAGTATAAATTCCCCCAAAGAAGAGAAATTTTACCCAATCTGAACCCGTTGGAGAAGAAGAAGAACGAGTGCAAATCTTTTCACCAAGTCGAGCCTGGACAATCACTTGGACTGTCTGAAAAGAAAAACAAACAAAAAAACAAAGTCTTAAACAGATTTGGTTCCTTATCAGGGTTAAAAACCTACCAACACACAGTTAAAGACATGCCTATTAATCATCAGTTAATCATAACCATACTTCAGGAGAGGATGGAATCCTAACAAGAGCACAAATAAAAATACACATATACATACCAAAACAACTGCAAATATTCCTGAGGAAAGAGTGTCAACCAACAAGAGGCATTAGAGGTCAAGGCTTGGCATGTGTAATACCCTCACATGGCAGCAGGAGTGTTGCATGTGGTAGCTATGACGTTCAACTGGGGGTTTAAATAGTCATGGTCCCAAACTTACGTCATCATAGTAGATTTAAAACAAGAATTCCACAATTATTCCTATCACTTAGCCCATATGGCATAAATCTTCCACATAATTTTACATCCAGAATCTATAGCATGGATTTTTCTGGCATGGCAATTGTGGAGAGGAAGGGGTGATACAGGTGGAAGTGATTTTTGTATTTAGGAAAATACAGCATTCAAAATTCATTTCTGATTCTCCATTTACCAAGAAGGGATCAATAAAGTTGGACATTTCAGTATTAGTGAAGCTTAGGGAAAGATGCCCCAAATGCTGCCCATTCCAGTTCAGCCTTTGTTCCCATCCCAAGGGAACACATTGTGCCAATAACCTGGCATAACAGTTTGACATTTATTCAAACAGCTTTGAAAAAAAATTTTTTTTGAACAAGTAGCTGTGGAAAATTGGAAGCTACTTTTTGGTTACACCCCCAATACCACCCCTATACTTCACAGTTTGGTTTACAACAGACAGAAGTATCCCTTAAAATGGGCAAGCTGCAACCTGTTATGCTACATTTCTAAAGAAGGTTCTCTAAAGGGAGGAGCATGGAAGTTATTTCTAACAGTTCTCAGCTCCAGAGTATGGACGTATTACCTTGAGGGCAAAAAATTTAATGAACTTGTCCAGGTCCTTTCTGTCCTGGGAATTGAGATCAGTTTCCATTGCCTACAGGAATCTATAAGAGAAAAAAAAAGAGGTGATGAAAACATGACCAAAAAAGGGACTGTTATATAAAAAGGGACTGTTATATCAAAGCATACAGGCATGGCAGGCTACTAATTTTTTTAAAAAATTTTTTTGTAGTTGTAGATGGACAGAATGCCTTTATTTGTTTATTTTTATGTGGTGCTGAGGATTGAACTCAGTGCCTCACACATGCTAGGCAAGTGCTCTGCCACTGAGCTACAGCCCTAGTCCCATAGTCTACTATTTATTTATACTATGGTCATGTGGAATTGGGAGGGGACAATTTCCTTTAACTAAGATCCGCAGTAGAAACTAGTAAGATACTGTATCTTTTTTTTTTTTGGTACCAGGGATTGAACTCAGGGGCACTCGACCACTGAGCCACATCCCCAGCCCTATTTTGTGTTTTATGTAGAGACAGGGTCTCACTGAGTTGCTTAGTGCCTTGCCATTGCTGAGACTGGCTTTGAACTCGCGATTCTCCTGTCTCAGCCTCCCTAAGTGCTGGGATTACAAGCGTGAGCCACCGCGCCCGGCTAAGATACTGTATCTTGAAAAAATAAATTCCACAGAAAGAACTGTATTGAGGGACATAAATCAATGAGGACATTTTACCTGATTCTGAAACTTTGAGCTTTAAATATAACTTTTCTAAAATGCTTTATTACTCAGTGTATTCATAACTAAGTTCTTTGATATCACTGGGGATAAAACCCAGAATCTTGAGCATGATTTGCAAATGCTCTACCACTGAGCTACATCCCTGGTCCTTGATATTATTTACTTTTATTGTGAAACAGGGTCTCGCCATGCTGCCCAGGCTGGCCTGAAATTTGTAATCCTCTTGCTTCAGCTTCCAGAGTAGCTGGGATTCCAGGTATGCAGCCCCCATCTTTGGTTTAGGACTAAATTTTAATGAGAAAAAAACTTTGCTAAAGCAATACAAAATGAGTTAAATTTACTTCACTTTAGAAGGCCATTAAATCAATCTAACTTTTGGGGGTTACAGACCCCTTCTGAGAATCTGACGTCTAAAAAAGCCTTTACTCCAGAGAATGCCATGCATATGGGAATACCTACAGATTACTTCATGGGGATTCATGAATTTCACGAAGCACATTATAAACAACCCCCTGGTTATAAATGGTTTGGCATGAGGGGACTATATGGAAGAAGGCATTAGGGAGAGAAGAGCATGAACTAAAGAGGTCAAAGTAACAGAGAGTCAAATGAGTTTAGACATACTAAGAAGTATTCCAATTTTCTAAAGACTGCCAGGGGCTGGGGAAGTAATATAGTTGTTGGCACTGCCCCAGATTCTTGAATGTGATGCTGGAATCTGGTCTACATCTCGTAGGCTAGAGATGAATCCCACGCAAGGCTTGTGAGAGGTGTGGTCATCTCATCAGAATAGAACTGCAGAAAGGCAGGACTTGAGCAATAATTCAGGACTGTGGTCAAGGTTAAAATTCTAGGGGCTGGGATGGTGGTTCAGTGGTAGAGCACTTGCCTAGCATGTGTGAGGCACTGGATTCAATTCTCAGCACCACATATAAATAAATAAAATATGTTGGGCACAGTGGCACATGCCTATAATCCCAGTGACTTGGGAGGCTGAGACAGGAGGATCGGGAGCTCAAAGCCAGCCTCAGCAACGGCGAGGTGAGACCCTGTCTCTAAAAAAAATACAAAATAGGGCTGGAGGATGTGGCTCAGTGGTCAAGTGCCCCTGAGTTCAATCTCAGCACCATAAATAAATAAATAAATGTCCACTGACAAGTAAAAAATATTGAAACAAAAATTCTAGCACAAGCAAGCTTTGAAAACAGTGTGGACAGGAGTGATTTTAAAGGAAGAGCTCATAGGATTTAAATACTGATTGCAAAAAGAGGACAGAGGGTCCAGGGTTTATTTATTTATGCTTTCAATACCTTCATTTTATTTATTCATTTTTATGTGGTGCTGAGGATCGAACTCAGTGCCTCACACATGCTAGGCAAATGCTCTACCACTGAGCCCCAACTATAGCCCAGTGTCAGGGTTTTAAACAACAGTAACTTAAAAGTGAGTTAATAAGGTTTCATTTAACAACAGAATAGGAAAGCCAGAGGGAGGATGGGATTGAAGGAAAGGAGTAAACAAAAGGAGAGAGATGAAACAGGAAATAATAAGTACAAGTTAAAAATAAGCAACTCAGCGAAAAAAAAAAAAAATAAGCAACTCAGCGAGACTCTGCCTCTAAATAAAACACACAATAGGGTTGGGGATGTGGCTCAGTGGTCGAGTACCCCTGTGTTCAATCCCCGTTACCAAAAACAAAACAAAACAAAACAAAAAAGCAACATATTAGCCAGGCCCACTGGCACACACCTGTAATCCCCGTGACTTGGGACGCTAAGGCAGGAGGATCATGAGTTCAAAGCCAGGCTCAGCAATGTAGCGAGACCCTAAGCAACCTAGTGAGACTCTGTTTAAAACTAAAATACGGGGCTGGGATTGTAGCTCAGCGGTAGAGCGCTTGCCTTGCATGCGTGAGGCCCTGAGTTCGATCCTCAGCACCACGTACAAAGCAATAAAATAAAGACATTGTGTCCATCTACAACTAAAAAAATATTAAAAAAAAAAAAAAACTAAAATACATTTTTTAAAAAAGTGCTGAGGATGTCGCT
>CM053399.1:17269300-17284790 GCA_028644305.1 Xerus rutilus
TAAAAATAGAATAAAGATATTCAGTCACCTACAACTAAAAAATAAACATTTAAAAAAAAAAAAAAAAAAAAAAAAAAAAAAAAAAAGGAATGACTGAGGTACAATTTAAATGTAGTGAAATGCACAAATCTTGGCTAAACAACTTAACACATACCTTTTTTTTTTTTTTTTTAAATATTTATTTTTTAGTTGTAGGTGGACAGAATATCTTTATTTTATTTTTATGTGGTGCTGAGGATCGAACCCAGTGCCTTACGCATGCTAGGTGAGCACGCTACCACTGCGCCACAACCCCAGCCCCAACACATACCTTTTTAAAAACAGTTTCAGTTGTAAATGGACATAATACCTTTATCTTATTTTTTATATGGTGTCGAGGACTGAACCCAGCACCTCACGCGTGCTTTACAAGCGCTCTACCGCTGAGCTACAGCCCCAGCCCGTAACAAATATCCTTACATGTTATGCCCCCGTAACCACAATCCAGATCAAGTCATAGGGCACTTCTGATACTCCAGAAGGCTTCCTTGCACACTCCCTCCACCTCAGTCAATAAAGCCAACGAAAAGTAATCATTACTCTGACCTTTACTACCACAGCTAATTTTTTCTGTTTTGGTTTTTTTTTTTTTTTTTTTTTTAGTACCGGGGACTGAACTCAGGGGCACTTGACCACTGAGCCACATCCCCAGCCCTATTTTGTGTTTTATGTAGAGACAGGGTCTCACTGAGTTGCTTAGCGCCTCGCCAATGCTGAGGCTGGCTTTGAACTGGCGATTCTCCTGTCTCAGCCTCCCAAAGTGCTGGGATTACAGGCGTGCACCACCACGCCTGTGCCTGGCTTGTCTGTTTAAATTTTTTTTCCCCTTACAGTGCTGAGGATTGAACTCCAGGCCTTGTGTGTAATGGGTAAGCACCTTACCACTGAACCACATCCCCAGCTATGTTTTTTGTTTTTGTTTTTTTTTTTTTTGGTACCGGGGATTGAACTCAGGGGCACTTGACCACTGAGCCACATCCCCAGCCCTATTTTGTGTTTTTTGTAGAGACAGGGTCTCACTGAGTTGTTTAGTGCCTCGCCATTGCTGAGGCTGGCTTTGAACTCGCGATTCTCCTGTCTCAGCCTCCCTAAGTGCTGGGATTACAAGCGTGAGCCACCGCGCCCGGCTACATCCCCAGCTATGTTTTAAATTTCTTATAATTAAATAGTATCAAGCGTCCTGTGTGTTGGCCTTTACTCAATATTATGTCCAAAGACTTATCTATATTGCTGCATATAACAGAACTTTATTCTTTTTTGTTGCTATATAATACTTTATTTCATAAATACAGCACAAGTTCTAAGATAAATTCTACTGAGGCTGGGGGGATCTAGCTCAGTGGTAGAATACATACTCAGCAAGCAGGAGATCCTAGATTCAATCCCCAGATAAAATAAAATAAACTAGAGCCAGGTGTGGTGATGCATGCCAGTATTCCTAGTGACGTGGAAGGACAAGGAATAGATCCACTAAATTGTTGGGCTAGCTTGGATTTGGAAAGATCACAAGTTCCAAGCTAGTCTCAGCAATTTAATGAGCCCCTCAGCAACTTAGCCAGACCCTGTCTCAAAATAAAAAACAAAAATCATAGGGGAGGTAGCTCAGTGGTAAAGAGCCCCTGGGTTCAATCCCTGGAACCAAAATAAGTAAATAAATAAAATTCTACTTTTTATAAACATTTGGATTGTTTTCTATTTTTAATTATTTTATTCTTGCATGTGTCTAAACACTCATTGCTATCAGAGGTTAAGCCAAGAGTGTTAATGCTGGACCACAGAGAGTATCTATATTTAGTTTTTTTGTTTTGTTTTTTCTTGTGGTGCTGATGATCTAAATCCAGGACCTTGCACATGCTAAGCAAATTCTCTACTACTGAGCTCCATTCCCGGTCTCTGTATGTTCAATTTTAATAGACACTACCAAACACTTATGCTGGATCTATACAAATTTAATTCATACCAGAAGTGTATGACAGTTCCATTTGCTGCAAATCTATACCAGTACTACTAAATTTTATATTTCGGCCACTGTAACAAGGCTACAATACTATCCCATCTAATCTGCATTTCCCTAATTAGCAAGGCCCTGTCTCAAAATATTAGCATTCTTTCACATGCTGATTAGCTGGATACAATCCTTTTTTTTTTTTAATATTTTTTAGATGTTGATGGACCTTTTATTCATTTATTTATATGTGGTGCTGAGAATCGAACCCAGTGCCTCACGCATGCCAGGCAAGCACCCTACCACTAAGCCACAACCCCAGCCCCGAGGATACAATCTTTTTTGAAGGGCAAGTTCAAGCTTTTTGCCCATTTTACATTGGACTTCTTTTTCTTATTGGAGTTTTAAAAATATATTCTAGTTATAAATATTTTGTTGGATATATATCTTCCCCAGATGTGGCTTGCCATTGCAATGGAATCTGATGGCTGGTCTGGTCTATTTCTGATGAATACATCAACATACAAAGGCTAGACTGTAAATATAAGACAAGCACTCAGTCCACACCTGCAGCAACCCGCCCATTCAACCAGCCTGATGACTCCAGTAGTGAGGCCAGAAAGCCAACCTGCTATCTGCAGTAACCACTTAAGAAATCAGATTATCTCTCACAATCAATCAAGGTAGCCAAATAATAACCACAATTACAATTAGCCCCAAATAGCCAGGACTAGATTAATACCCTAATTTTTGTCCCATTTCCAATTTAGGACTATCCAGAGAAAGCCAAATGTGCACCCCTAACCAGTGACACAGGATGCTTTACTTCTAATTGACCCCTTGCAGCTTCCCCATGCCAACTGCCTTCAGGCCTTCCTCTTTTCCACTATGAACCTTTCCTGTTCCTCTACCTGTGAGAGTCTGTCAAATACAAGTGATGGTAGGTGATTCTCTTGCTCTGAATGGCCTTTGCCTATTCTCATCTGGGTGGTCCTTGTTTATTTCCACAATAAAAGTGGCTTTACTGAAGTAAAACCGGCAATAAGCAACGTACTGAAAATGTACAATTTGTGTCACATATGTACGTAACTTTAAAATCACTACAAACAAAATAGTGAATACACTCATCATTCCTCTAACCTGAGGTCCCTCTGAAGTTCCTCTCTCTGGTCATGCCTTAATGTACACACTCCTCATCACTAAGTGCATTTTGTATAATTTTTTATCAATTAAATCATATAGTTTGTATACTCTGTCTGACATCTTTCACTCAGCATTCTTTTTTGAGATTTATTCATATTGTGTTGTCTCAATAGTTCATTTCTGTTTATTGCCCAATAATTTTCTTCCTCTGGGAACCTTCTGACTACCAGTTCTTAAGTCCAATTTCATCCTGTCCTTTGATGGTTAGCACTTTGTCATCTCTATTAAAGAAATCTTTGGGGCTGGGAATATAGCTCAGTTGGTAGAGTGCTTGCGTCCCATGCACAAGGCCCTGGCTTCAATTCCAAGTACCTTCAAAAAAAAAAAAATCTTTGCTGATCTCAAACTCATAAAGCTATTTTACTCCTATACTTTCTTCTAGAAGTTTTTATTATTTTATTTTTATTTTTTGGTCCTGGGGATTGAACCCGGGGTCCTTAGCCACTGAGCCACATCCCCAGTGCATTTCTTATTTTGAGACAATGTCTCTCTAAGTTGTTTAGGGCCTCACTAAGTTGCTATAGCTGGCTTTGAACTTGTGATCCTCCTGCCTCAGCCTCCAAAGCTGGAATTACAGGCATGCACCAGCACACCCACCTTGGAAGTATTTTTATTTCACCTTGCAAGCAATCAGTTCTGTAACAGCCACTAGCTGGGCATCCTCTATATCTATTCTGCTGTGATACTACCTACTTGGAGATAGTGTCAGATCACACAGGTTGAGAGATCAGGCCACCAATCTGCACCCCACTTCAGGCAGAAATTACAGGTTGTGGGGCTGGAGTTGTGGCTCAGTGGTGAAGTGCTTGCCTGGCACATATGAGGGATCGGGTTTGATCCTCAGCACCACATAAAAATAAATAAGATAGGGGAGTCTATCTACAACTAAAAAAAAGTACCAGGTTGTTTTACTTGTGCTTTTGGACCTACAGGCTATAAATTGGGGTTCCCACAATCCCCTCCTCAGATTTGATTAATTTGTTTGGGCAGCTCACAGAAATCACTTACGTGTATGAGTTTGTTATAAAGGATATTACAAAGGATACAGATGAAGAGAGACGCAGTGCAGGGTATTGGGGGAAGGGCACTCAGCTTCTTCTGTGCCTTCTCTGAGCACACCACCTTCTAGAAACTTCCAGTTATCCAGCTCTCCAGAAGCTTCTCTGAACCATGTACTTCTGCTCCTGCCCCCCACTCTCTCAATGGACACTTCAATGCACAGGAATGAATGAAGCTTATATAGTCAGGCAGAAGTGTGACTGGATAAAAAGGGTGTGATCTAATGCTAAGAGACTGGGGAAACCCAGCAAGGCTGGTTAGTTCAGATTCTTTATCTTTTTTTTTTTTTAATATTTTTTTTTTAGTTATACATGGACACGGTGTTTTTATTTTGTTTACTTATTTTTATGTGGTGCTGAGGATCGAACTCAGTACCTCACATGTGCGAGGCAAGTGCTCTGCCACTGAGCTACAGCCTCAGCCCCTAGTTCAGATTCTTTTTGACCTCTCTGTGAAGTCTTCCTTTGAGAAGGATATGGGCCAGAAACTATTTCAAAATGGGATTCTTATTATCTAGTATCAGACAAGATTACTAGATCAGTGATTTTTTTTTCTTTTTTCTTTTTTTTTTGGAGGAGGGTACTAGAGGATTCCACACAGGGGTCCGTAATCTCTGAGCCACATCCCCAGCCCTTTGAATTTTTATTTGTAGACAGCGTTTCTCTAAGTTGTGTGGGGCTGAGGCTGGCCTTAAACTTGCAATCCTTTCGCCTTACCTCTCAAATTGTTAGGATTACAATTTTTAAAAATGTAGCTATTCAAAAAGCTGAGAAAAAGGGATCCAAATTCTCAAGGTCAGCTTCAGCCTCCCAAGTAGCTGGGATTATAAGGGTGCATCACTACACTCAGCCATTCGTATTTGATTATCAACCATCATCTTTTCTAAAATGGCTTAATTACATACAATCAATCAATAAATACAATTAAATTCATACAATCTATACATCACAATGCTCCCACAAATATTGCTGCCCCTTCCAACTTCAGCTACATCTATTTTCCCTAGACTCCTTACTTACAGATTTCTTGTCTGAAAACTAACATAATTTCTTAATATTTTTAGTTGTAGATGATCACAATACCTTTATTTTATTTATTTTTTTAATGCGGTGCTGAGAATTGAACCTAGTTCATCACAAGTGCTAGGCAAGTGCTCTACCACTGAGCTATAACCCCAGCCCATTAATATCATTTAATTAAGACTTTTCTTCAAGACTTAAGGTAGAAACAAAACTATTTACTTGACCTTAAGTGGCGATTTCAATTTAGCAACATTCTCTGCACATCACTTTCACAAACAGAACTTCAGAACAAATGACACTTTAAGGTTCCCAAAATGCTAAAGAACAGGCATAGACTTGTAGTAGACAAAACGTTTTGAAGTTTATCTGCCAAAATTCATTCTCCCATTTTTGTCTCCTGACTTTATGTAGTAATTGGCAACATCCAAATGGCAGAAAAAAGATTCCATAACAATGCTTCAGTGCAAATGACAATGACAAACAGAAGAACACATAACTGGAGAGGAATATAGGTTTTCCAGATTTCAGTTTTGTACTGAAATGTTAATTTTTTTTCTCTTCAGTGCTACAAACTGAACTTGGGGCCTTGCACATAGTAGACAAGTGCTCTACCACTGAGCAGCACCTCTAAACACTGAAATGTTATTAACTGAAAAAATAAATTAGAACACTTTTACTTGAGTATAAAAAAAATAATCTTTCTGGGCACAGTGGTACATGCCTGAAATCCCAGCCACTCAGTAAGTTGAGGCAGGAAGATCTCAAGTTCATGGCCAACCTTGGCAACTTGGCAAGACCCTGTCTCAAAGGACTGGGGCTATAGCTCTGTGGTAGGGCTTCCCTGGACTTGATCCTCAATACTGTTAAAAAAAAAAAAAAAAAAAGATTTATCTCAACTATCTTTTAGACCCTCAATTAAAATTACATATTATGAGCCGGGCGCGGTGGCTCAAGCCTGTAATCCCAGCACTTAGGGAGGCTGAGACAGGAGAATCGCGAGTTCAAAGCCAGCCTCAGCAATGGCGAGGCGCTAAGCAACTCAGTGAGACCCTGTCTCTACATAAAAAAAAACACAAAATGGGACTGAGGATGTGGCTCAGTGGTTGAATGCCCCTGAGATCAATCCCCAGTACCAAAAAAAAAAAAAAAAAAAATTACATATTATGCTACATTAGTCCTCCCCATATCCAAGAGTCTTTGCATAGTTTCAGTTACCTGTGTTCAGCCACGATCTGAAAATATTAAACAGAAAATTTAAAGGCTAGTATATAGTTTAGTGGTAGAGAAACTGCCTAGCATGCAGAAGGCCCTGGGTTCCATCTTCAGCCCTGTAAAAGAAGGAAGAAAGGAAGGAGAAAATCCATAAGGTTTTGGTTTTGGGTTTTTGTAGCGCTGGGGATGAAACCATGCTAAACGTATATCTTTGTTGAATTAGATACATCTCAGCCAATAATTCACAAGTTTTAATTTGCACTCCATACTGAAACATTCCTGTTCCACATGCCCATTAGTCACTTGGCATCCTTCTAGGTTATCAGACTGTCAGAGTATGATAGTGCTTGTGTTAAGTAACCCTTGTTTTACTTAATAATGACCCCAAAGAGAAAAAATAGTGATATTGATGATTTTGCAATGCAAAAGAGAAGCCATAGAATGCTTTCATCTTAAGTGAAAATGTGAGTTCTCAGCTTAAGGAGAACAAAGTATAGGGTTCACTGTTTTTTTTTTTTTTTTTTAATTTTTTGGTTTAAAAAATTTTTTAAATTTGTTTTTAGATATACATGATAGTAGAGTATATATTGACACATCATACATACATGGAGTACAGCTTCCTATTCTAGTGATTGTACACAATGCAGTTACACTTATCACATGTTCATATATGAACAAAGTTATGTACAATTCATTCTATTGTCTTTTCTATTCCCATCTCCTCTCCCTTCCCTTTGTTCCCCTTTGTCTAATCAAGTGAACTTCTATTCTCAGCCCTCCCCGCAACACCTTATCGTGTGTTAGCATCCCCACGTCAGAGAAAACATTTGGTTTTGGGGGACTGGCTTATTTCACTTAGCAGTATAGTCTCCAGTTCCACCCATTTACCAGCAAATACCATAATTTCATTCTTCTTTATGGCTGAGTAATATTCCACTGTGTGTATATATGAAGTTTGCTTTATTCTTTCATCTGTTGAAGGGCATCTAGGTTGGTTCCATAGCTTAGCTACTGTGAATTGAGCTGCTATACACAGTGAAGTGGCTATATCACTATACTATGCTGATTTTAGCTTCTCTGGGTATAAACCTAGGAGTGGGATAACTGGGTCAAATGGTGGTTCCATTCCAAGTTGTCTGAAGAATCTCAACACTACTTTCCAGAATGGTTGCACCAATTTGCAGTCCCACTAGCAATAAATGTATGAGTGTACCCTTTCCCCCACATCCTTGTAGGATTCACAATTATTTTTACTTCAGACATTAACTGGGGATCTTAGAATATATCTCCCTTGGGTAAGGGGGAAATATGGTATGTATAAAGCTCAAAGACAGAGACAGATGAGGAAATAGCACATGAAAGGTGTGAAAAAAATATTGGGAAACAAAAAGTAAACAGCTTGTTTAAACATGAAATTATCAATTTTTTTTCTTTCTAAAACATCATTAAAATGGCAAGGGGGCAGTTATAAAGGACAAACTACATGGACAAAATGAACAGGCACAGAGATAAAAGCTTCAAAGTTTGGGGCTGGGGTTGTGGCTCAGTGGTAGAGCGCTTCCCTTGCATGTATGAGTCACTGGGTTCAATCCTCAGCACCACATATAAATAAATAAATAAATAAATAGATAGATAGATAGATAAATAAATAAATAAATTGCATCCATCTACAACTAAAAAAAATTAAAAAAAAAAAGCATCAAAGTTTGAGAAGATGGGAAATAGAAGGATGGCTAACTGACTGAAAAGAGCAGAGTGACATTCAGACCAGCCACGAGGAAACCACTAAACAAAGCAAGCTCACTAAACCAAAGAACCCAGGAAAGGCTAAGAATTAGAGGTATCAGTAATCTGCTGGTGGCAGATGGGGCATATAACAGGATTATGTGAAAGTCCATAGAAGAAGCAATTACACTGCCACTCCAGCCCCACACCATCCTTAATGGTACTTTGGCCAGAACCGTCCTTTCTCCATGCTATTTTAAGACTGGCTATTAACGTTTGGAGATATTAAATCAGAAGGATGACAATGGTCTTTGGACATCAAACTGTCCACATAAAACCTCCAAGACACCATTAGCCCAGGACACCCTCCTCATTTAGTTTAAAAATAGGGAGTCTTGGCCAGGCACGGTGGCACATGCCTGTAATCCCAGCACTTTGGGAGGCTGAGACAGGAGAATTGTGAGTTCAAAGCCAGCCTCAGCAATGGCGAGGTGCTAAGCAACTCAGTGAGACCCTGTCTCTACATAAAACCCAAAAGAGGTCTGGGGATATGGCTCAGTGGTTGAATACCCCTGAGTTTAATCACCAGTGCCAAAAAAAAAAAAAACCAGGGAGTCTTTCCTCAAGTGACTAGTAACTCTTGGCTGCTCCATTCACACTTGAGCATGAGGCATCAAAACACATTAAGTCCAGGCTGTGTGGATGAGGCTGGTAGACTGGTGGGCCTCATAGCACGGTTATCAGAAACAAGTTGCTGTGGCTGAGGTTGTGGCTCAGTGGTTGAGTGCTTGACCAGCACACGTAAGGCACAAGGGTTCAATTCTCAGCACCGAATAAAAAAAATAAAATAAAGGTATTGTGTCCATCTACAAAGAAAAAACAACAACAACAACAAGTTGCCGCTCCTCTCCCCACACCCTAATAAGATAAACCCAAATGTCAGTATACAGAGTATACAGAAGGCTTTCCCTCTAGGACTACTGAAACCCTCCAGGAGTCTCTGCTATACTGCTGGGGATGAGGATGAGTCTGCCTATCAGTTTTCTGGAAGTAGCAAGTAGCAGAAATCAGTAAGCTGACTTTTTCCTTATCTATCTCTATGTGCCTTTTGCTAACTGGTCTATTCAACCCCAAACAAAAACTCTGTACTATTCCTAGTACTGCCCTGCCTTTTTTTTCTGGTAATGGGAATTGAACACAGGGGCATTTATTTTTTTGAGACAGGGTATTACTAAGTTACTGAGGACCTCACTAAATTATTGAGACTCACCTTGAACTTGAGATCCTCCTACTTCAGCCTCCGAAGACACTGGGATTACAGACGTGTGCCATGGTGCCCCACAAGGCATGTTCTTATTTTGATATTGGAACTGTAGCCAACTAGTACCTTCAATTCTTTAATTCTCAGCTGGGCATAGTGGCACACGCCTGTAATTCCAGCACTTAGGGAGGCTGAGACAGGAGAATCATGAGTTCAAAGCCGACCACAGGAACGTCGAGGCACTAAGCAACTCAGTGAGACCCTGTCTCTACATAAAACACAAAATAGGGCTGGGGATGTGGCTCAGTGATCGAGTGCCCCTGAGTTCAATCTCCAGTACAAAAAAAAAAAAATTCTTTAATTCTCACAGAATTCTGTGGTACAAATTATTTCACTTCCTGTTCTCTCTCAGGCACTCATATTGTGACTTCTCTTGCACTACTAAATCATTCACAACCACTTTTCTATCTTTCTGACTTCCAAAAATGGAGAAAAATATCTCCTTTTCCGTGGCTCCCATCCTGTCCTTGCATGTTCATATCCCTTTTATTCCTTTAAAGTAATTTTTACAGTTCTAGAAGAAAAAGTAGATAAATATACTCAATCTATCATGTTTAACCAGAAATCTATACTCATATTCAAGGATCATTGATCTGGGCTAGGGATGTAGCTCATTGGTAGAGCACTTGCCTAGCATGTGCAAGGCCCTGGGTTTTGCACATGCGTGTGCGCGCACACAAATCAAAATCAAATACTATTAGTCAGATGTGGTGGCACACTTCTGTAATCCCAGCAACTCAGGAGGCTGGGGCAGGAGGATGGCAAATTCAAAGCCATCTTCATCAATTTAGTGAGGCCCTAGGCAACTCAGCAAGACCCTATCTCAAAATAAAAAATAATAAAAAAGGGGACATGAGAATTAATCAGACATTACTTTCCTATGTTCATATATAAATACATGATCAGTGTAAACTTCACATCATATACAACTGAAAGAATGGGAAATTACACTCCATGTATGTATATGTCAAAATACATTCTACTGTCATATATAACTAAAAAGAACAAATAAAAAATTAAAAATAATGGTCTGGGGATATGGCTTAGAGCTTAAATGCCCCTGGGTTCAATCCCCACTACCTCTAAAAAAAAAAACCCAAATAACACTGATCTAATGGAAATTTTTTTTTTTTGTTTTGGTACTGGAGATTGAACTCAGGGGTACTTGACCACTGAGCCACATCTCCAGCCCTATTTTGTATTTTATTTAGAGACAGGGTCTCACTGAGTTGCTTAGCGCCTCGCCGTTGCTGAGGCTGGCTTTGAACTCATGATTCTCTTGTCTCAGCCTCCCTAAGTGCTGGGATTACAGGCTTGTGCCACCGTGCTCGGCTGAAACTTTTATTTTAACATGGGGGAAACAAGACAATAAAAAGAATAACTAAAATACATGTTTGAAAAAAATAAGTGATGGAGAAAAAGATTAAGCAGGGCAGGTGTTAGGGAAGACCTTGCACTGAGGTGACCTCTGGGCCAGGATCTATAAAAGGAGTAACTGAGCAAGGAGAATATCTGAAGAAAGGAAGGACAGAAGCCTCAGGGATGGGAAAATGCTTGGCGTGCTGGTGGACAAGGATGAGCACACAGATCAGAATGTAAAATGTTATGACCACTTCTGAAAAGTTAGTTTCTTACAAAATTAGAAAATACTACTTACCAAATAACCAAACCATTCTATTCCTAGGTAGTTATGCAAGACGAATGAAAACATATGTCCTCAAAAAGATTTGTATACACATTTTATAACAGTTTATTCATAGTAACTCCAAATGGGAAACAACTCAAACATCTAATAAAGTGAAAATATATTAATAAATTACAGGACTGGGAGTACAGCTCAGTTGTAGAGCATATGTTTAGAATAAATGAGGCCCTGGATTCAAACACCAGTATCAAAAAAACAACCAACATGCTCACATATATACATAGATATGATATAATTATATAACGGAATCCAGCAAAATAAAACTAACCCACTAATCACAGACAAAAAACTCTTCCTGGAAAATACAATGGAGATGAATCTCACAAAATAAGTGAAAGGAGACACACAAAAATACAGGAGGACTGCAGCTATGTGATGCTCTAGAAAAGGAAAATGTAGAAGCCGGGCGCAGTGGCTCAAGCCTGTAATCCCAGTACTTTGGGAGGCTGAGACAGGAGAATTGCGAGTTGAAAGCCAGCCTCAGCAACAGCGAGGCGCTAAGCAACTCACTGAGACCCTGTCTCTACATAAAACACAAAAGAGGTCTGGGGATGTGGCTCAGTGGTCGAGTGCCCCTGAGTTCAATCCCTAGTACCAAAAAAAAAAAAAAAAAGGAAAATGTAATCTCTAGTGACAGAAAGCAGATTGGTGTGACATGGGGCTTGTAGTGGGAGGTGAGGATGAAACAAAGGGAAGGGGAATAAGGTACAGAGCATAGGATTCCCACATATTCAGTGTGACAGTAATCACAAGAGCTAAGCATTGACAAAACTGATTAAATGGTACATTTATAATGGATGCTATATTATATCTCAATAAAGTTGATTTTATAAAAAAAAAAAAAAAAGGACTGCTCCTGCTGGGCCTGAAGGCACATGCCTATAATCCCATAACACGAGAGGATAAGGCAGGATTATCTCAAGCTCCAGGCCAGCTTTAGTGATTTAGTGAGACCCTGTCTCAAAATAATAAATAACCCGAGGCACGGAAGCAGCAGAGCAGACTGACCTCACACCCACCTGTGGAGGAGGAGCCCACCATCTACCAACATGAGGCTGTCCTGGCCCGCTTCCATCTAGAATCAACAGCCAGGACTAGGAAGACCATCACCAAGTTCCCTGTAGACCTGGTTACACCGGAGGTAAGGTATTGATTGGTAATCTGTAGGGACACTGCAAGATTAAAAACATAGTGCACCACAATCATGTGGGTTTCATCCCAGGTATGCAAGGTTGGTTCAACATACAAAATCAATAAACATAATTCAGCCAGGCATGGTGGCACACTCCTATAACCCCACCACTTTGGGAGGCTGAGACAGGAGAATCGCGAGTTCGAACCCAGCCTCAGCAACGGCAAGGCACTAAGCAACTCAGTGAGACCCTGTCTCTACATAAAACACAAAATAGGGCTGGGGATGTGGCTCAGTGGTCAAGTACCCCTGAGTTCAATCCCCAGTACCAAAAACAAAAAACAAACAAAAAAAAAAAAAACAAAGGAAGGGGCTGGGTTTGTAGCTCAGTGGCAGAGCACTTACACATCTGTAAGGCACTGGGTTCGATCCTCAGCATCACATATAAATAAATAAAATAAAGATCCATCAGCAAATAATAAAAATATTAATAAAAGAAACAAGGGAAGAAAATGCCCTAAACAAACCAAGATGCTACAAATATAGAAGCCATTGACAGATAGTACATCAGATGAAATGTCAGAGAAGTTGTTCAGAACGTACATAATTAAAATGATCTGTGATGCACAGAATAATGTGAGAGAGCAATTACAGGCAACAATTGATCACTCCAACAGAGATAAGAGAGAAAATACAGGGAGCAAAAGATTACTTCAAGAAAGAGACAGAAGCTGGGCGTAGTAGTGCATGCCTGTAATCCCAGCATGTTGGCAGGCTGAGACAGGAGAATCACGAGTTCAAAGCCAGCCTCAGGGGCTGGGATTGTGGCTCAGGGGTAGAGTGCTTGCCTTGCATTTGTGAAGCACTCGGTTCAATCCTCAGCACCACATAAAAACAAAATAAAGATATTGTGTCCATCTACAACTTAAAAAAAAAAAAAAAAGCCAGCCTCAGCAATGGTGAGGTGCTAAGCAACTCAGTGAGACCCTGAGTTGCTTAGGGTCTCTAAATAAAACACAAAAAATAGGACCGAGAATGTGGCTCAGTGGCGGAGTACTCCTGAGTTCAAACCCTGGTACAAAAAAAAAAAAGAATAGAAAAGAAAAGAAAGAGATAGAGCCTCCGAAGGAAAAAAAAAAGTATCCTTGAAATGAAAGAAACAATAAACCAAATAAAAAAGTCAATAGAAAGCATCACATCACCAACAGACTAGATCACTTGGAAGACAGAACCTCAGGTAATGAAAACAAAATATATAACCTTGAAAATAAAGTTGACGCACAATGAAGATGGTAAGAAACCATGAACAGAATGTACAAGAATTATGGGATAACATGAAAAGACAAAATCTAAGAATTACTGGGATAGAGGAAGGCACAGAGATACAAATCAAAGGAACACACAATCTCTTCAATGCCAAAATATCAGAAAATTTCCCAAACATGAAGAATGAATTAGAAAATCAAATACAAGTGGTTTACACGATACCAAATGTACAAAGCTATAAAGGATCCACACCAAGGCACATTATAATGAAAATGCCTACCATATACAATAAGGATAGAATTTTAAAAGCTGCAAGAGAGAAGTTTCAGATAATATACAAGGGGAAACCAATTCAGATCTCAGCACATTTCTCAACCCAGGCCCTCAAACCCAGGGGATTCTAGAACAACATATACCAAGCTCTGAAAGAAAATGGATGCCAACAAAGAATCTTATATCCAGAAAAATTAAGCTTCAGATTTGATGACAAAATAAAAACCTTCCATGATAAACAAAAATTAAAAGAATTTACAATGCGAAAGCCTGCACTACAGAACATTCTTGGCAAAATATTTCATGAGGAGGAAATTAAAAACAACAATGAAAACTGGCAAAGGGAGGAACTACACTAAAAGAAAAGCCAATCAGAGGCTGGGGCTGGGGCTCAATGGTAGAGCGCTTGCCTAGCATGAGTAAGGCACTGGGTTCGATCCTCAGCACCACATATAAATAATAAGTGAATAAAATAAAGATCCATCAACAACTAAAAAATATTTAAAAAAAGAAAATAAAAGCCAATCAAAGGAGAAACCAAGGCAAGTTAAAAACAAAAATAAACCAAAATGATTATGAATACAAACCATATTTCAATAATAACCCTGAACATTAATGGCCTAAACTCATCAATTAAAAGACAGACTGGCAGATGCATTTTTAAAAGGCCCAAAACATGCTGCCTTCAAGAGACTCATCTCATAGAAAAAGACATCCACACACTGAAGGTGAAAGGATGGGAAAAAACATACCACTCACATGGACTGTGTAGGGGTTTCCATCTTCATATCAGATAAAGTGGACTTCAAACCAAAGATGGTCAGAAGGGAAAAAGAAGGTCATTTCATACTGCTTAAGGGAACCATACATCAACAAGACATAACAACTATAAATATGTATGTCCTGAATAATGGAGCATCAACGTATATCAAACAAACCCTTCTCAAATTTTCAGAATCAAATAGACAACAACACAATAATATTGGGTGATTTTAACACACCTCTCTCACCACCAGACAGATCTTCCAAACAAAAACTAAACAAAGAAACCACAGAACTCAATAATACAATCAATAATTTAGAATTAACAGACACATACAGAATATTTCATACACCCACAAGCGAATACACTTTTTTTTCAGCAGCATATAGATCCTTCCCTAAAACAGACTGTATGTTATATCACAAAGCATGTCTTAGCAAATACAAAAAAATAGAGATACTACCTGTGCATTCTATCAGATCATAATGGAATGAAATTAGAAATCAATGATAAAATAAAAAATAGAAGCTACTCCAACACATGGAGACTAAATAATATGCTATTGAATGACTCATGGATGACAGAAGAATCAGGGAGGAGATTAAAAAATTCTTTAAAGTAAATAACAGCCGGGCGCGGTGGCTCACGCTTGTAATCCCAGCACTTAGGGAGGCTGAGACAGGAGAATCGCGAGTTCAAAGCCAGCCTCAGCAATGGCGAGGCACTAAGCAACTCAGTGAGACCTTGTCTCTACATAAAAACACAAAATAGGGCTGGGGATGTGGCTCAGTGGTCGAGTGCCCCTGAGTTCAATCCCCAGTACCA
>CM053399.1:17285290-17306644 GCA_028644305.1 Xerus rutilus
TGGCTCACGCTTGTAATCCCAGCACTTAGGGAGGCTGAGACAGGAGAATCGCGAGTTCAAAGCCAGCCTCAGCAATGGCGAGGCGCTAAGCAACTCAGTGAGACCCTGTCTCTACATAAAACACAAAATAGGGCTGGGGATGTGGCTCAGTGGTCGAGTGCCCCTGAGTTCAATCTCCAGTACCAAAAAAAAAAAAAAAGAAAACTACAGAACACTAAAGAAAAAAGTTGAAGAAGATCATAGAAGATCAAAAGATCTTCCATGCTCTCGGAATAGGCAGAATCAATATTGTCAAAATGGCCATACTACCCAAAGTGCTATACAGATTCAATGTGATTTCAATTGAAATCCCAACGTCATTCATTATAGAAATAGAAAATGCAATCATGAAATTTATTTGGAAAAATAAGAGACCCAGAATAGCCAAAGCAATCCTTAGCAAGAATAGTGAAGCACAAAGCATCACAACACAAGACCTTAAACTATACTACAAAGCTATAATAACAAAAACGGCATGGTATTGACACCAAAATAGACATGTAGACCAATGGTACCGAACAGAAGACACAGAGACAAACCCACACAAATACAGTTATCTCATACTAGACAAAGGCACCAAAAACATACGTTGGAGAAAAGATAGCCTCTTCAACAAATGGTGCTGGGAAAACTGGAAATCCACATGCAACAAACGAAACTAAATCCCTATCTCTCAACATGCACAAAACTCAACTCAAAATGGATCAAGGACCTAGGAATTAGACCAGAGACCCTGCACCTAACTGATGAAAAAGTAGGCCCAAATCTTCATTATATTGGATTAGACCCCGACTTCCTTAACAAGACTACTAAAGCTCAAGAAATAAAAGCAAGAATCAATAAATGGGATGGATTCAAACTAAAAAGCTTCTTCTAAGCAAAAGAAACCATCAATGATGTAAACAGAGTCTACATTCTGGGAGCTAATTTTTGCCACACGCACATCAGATAGGGCACTCATCTCCAGGATATATAAAGAACCCCAAAAACTTAACACCAAAAAACAAACAACCCAACCAATAAATGGGCTAAGGAGCTGAACAAACACTTCTCAGAAGAAGATATACATCAATCAACAAATATATGAAAAAATGTTCAACATCTCTAGCAATTAGAGAAATGCAGTTATCAAGAATACAAACTACAGGCTGGAATTGTGGCTCAGTGGTATAGCACATGCTTTGCATGCGTGGGGCACTGGGTTCGATCCTCAGTACCACATAAATAAATAAAAATAAAGGTATTGTGTCCATCTACAACTAAAAACTAAAAAAGAATACAAACAACAATAAGTGTTGGCGAGGATGTGGGAGAAAAGGCACTCATAAAATACTGGTGGGACAGCAAATTGGTGCAAGCAATCTAGAAAACAGTATGGAGATTCCTTAGAAAACAGGAATGAATCCAACATGTTACCCAGCTATCTCACTCTTCGGTCTATACCCAAAGGACTTAAAAACAGCATACAGCAGTGACGCAGCCACTTCAATATTTATAGCAGCTCAATTCACAATAGCTAAACTGTGGAACCACCCTAGATGCCCTTCAATAGATGAATGGATAAAGAAAATGTGGTATATATACACAATGGAATATTACTCAGCATTGAAAGAGAATAAAATTATGACATTTGCAGGTAAATGAATGGAGTTGGAGAATATCATGCTAAGCGAAGTAAGCCAATCCCAAAAAACCAAAGGCTGAATGTTCTGATAAGTAGATGGTAATCCATAATGGGGGAGGGGGCATGGGAAGAATGGAGAAACTTTGTTCAAACGGGATGGAAGGGGGGGATGGGACATGCGGGCAGGAATGATGGTGGAATGAGATGGACATCCATGCCCTAGGTTCATGTATGACTGCATATATGGTATAACTCTATATTGTGTATAACCAGAGAAATGAAAATTGTACTCCATTTGTGTACAAGGAATCAAAATGCATTCTGCTGTCATGTATACCTAATTAGAATAAATAAAACAAAAGAAAAATTAAAAATAAAAAATAAAAGGTGTTGGGGGGCTGGGATTGTAGCTCAGCGGTAGAGCGCTTGCCTCGCATGCGTGAGGCCCTGGGTTCGATCCTCAGCACCACATACAAAGCAATAAAATAAAGACATTGTGTCCATCAACAACTAAAAAAATATTTAAAAAATAAAAAAAAATAAATAAAAGGTGTTGGGCATGTTGCTGAAGGGTACAGAATGCCTGGGTTCAATCATTACTACAGGGAAAAAAAATAAAGGATTGCTTCAGCTGCTGTGTAGAGAACTGCCTGTCAGAAGGGCAAAACTAGAAGCAAGGATATCAACTAAGGTGACAATTGTAATCTAATAACATGTTTTTAAAATATTGACTTAAAATAGTAATAGCCAAATGCAGCTAATCTTAGGGTTTTTGAAAAGCAAAGTTATATGTGAGACTAATCTAATATTAACAGTTGACAGTCACCCAATCAATATTTCTTTGATTTATTCTTTTTTTTATATATATATTTTTGTTGTAGATAGACATAATATCTTTATTTTATTTATTCATTTTTATGTGGTGCTGAGGATCGAACCCTGTGCCTCATGCATATGAGGCAAGAGCTCTACCACTGAGCCACAACCCCAGCCCCTCTTTGATTTATTCTAAGGATAAATGTTATAAATCCCATTCAGTTGCTCTGAGTAATAATGGCACATTAACTTTCATAGTTGCATAGTGACTACTTCTAGGCAAAGAAACTAAATAAGTGCAGAAACTTTGTTAAGTGATAGCCTCAAAACTATTTCAAAAGCCAGGTGTGGTGGCACAGGTTTCTAATCCCAGCTAGGCTAAGACTGAAGGATCGAAACTTTAAGGTCAGCCTAGACAATTTATCAAGATCCTGTATCAAAATAAAAATGACTGAGGAAAGGTAGTGTTTGCCTATAATCCCAGCAACTCTGGAGGCTAAAGCAGGAGGATTACAAATTCAAGGCCAACCTCAAGACCTCAGTAAGAGTCTGTCCTGAAATTTAAAAAGGGCTGGGAATATAGCGTAGTCGTAGAGCCATGAAAGGTTCAATCCCAAGCACTAGCAAAACAAAAACAAGGCTCGAGAATTGTTCTAAAATAAAGGAGAGCCTAAGAGGCATGATGACTAAATGCCACTCTGGCAGGATTGCACGTTCAAGACCAGTCTCAGCAATTTAGTGAGGCCTACAACAATTCAGGGAGATCCTATCGCTAAACAAATAAAAAATACAAAAAAGGTCTGGGGATGTGGCTCAGCAGTTAAGCACCTCTGGGTTCAATCCCCAGTGCCACAAAAAAAAAAAAAAAAAAAAAAAAGGCACGCTTAAAAGGCACAACTTAAGGTTTTACTATATTCACAAAAATATGAAGATGTGTAATCATCACCACTGATTTTAGAACACTTTCATCATACCAAAAGAAGTCTCAAATGTGAATTATCAGTCATTCTCTACTTCTTCCTCTCGCCATCTCTGGCAATCACTAACATTCTTTCTATGGATATCTTTATTCTGGAAAATTCATATAAATGAAATCATGTAACACATGACTTTTAATGACTGGCTTTTTCACATAGCATATGTTTAAAAGGTTCACTCCATGTTGTAGGAGGCCATTCATTTTGATGGCTGAATAATATTCTATATGTGGATATGGATACACACACACATATAGCCATATCCATACATATATGTACACACATATACACATTTTGCCAGTTGATGGCCTGAGTTATTGTGACTTTTTGGCTAGTATGAATAATACTGCTAAGAACATTTGTGTAGTTTTTAGGTTAACATATGTTTTCAATTCTTTTGGGTGTATAACTAGAAGTTAAATTCCTGGATCATATGGTAATTCAACATTTAACTTTTTGAGGAACTACAAAACTGTTTTCCAATGCAGATGTACCATTTTACGTTGAGTAGTGGGCTGAATTTGAAGATCTAGATATAAAATAAGAACAAAGGGGGCAGAGATCTCAGACGCTATATATAGGTCTCTTCCTTCACCTCCAAGTAATTCCCTATTTCTCAGTCCCTCTCTGTTCTTTCATTCTGATTCCATAATATACAACCCATATCGATGTGCTATTACTGTGTTTTATTTACAAAAAAGATGGTTTTCTTTTTTTTTCTTCAGAAAACAACTAAATATCTGGGTATGGGGAGTGTACCTATAATCCCAGAAGGCCAAGGAAGGGCTGGGGCTGGGGCTCAGTGGTGGAGCACTTGCCTAGCATGTGTGAGGCACTGGGTTTGATTCTCAGCACCACATAAAAAAATAAACAAATAAAGGCATTGTGTCCATCTATAACTAATAAAAACATTTAAAAAAAAAAAAAAGGAGAGGATGGCAAATTCCAGGCCAGCCTGGGCAATATAGCAAGAATCTGTCTCAAAATTTAAAAACAGAAAAATAAAGCCTAGCCCAGTGGCACAAGCCTGTAATCCCAGCACCTCAGGAGGCTGAGGCAGGAGGATTACAAGTTCAAACACAACCTTAGCAATTTAGTGAGACCCTCAGCAACTGAGTGAAACCCTGTCTCAAATAAAAAACAAAAAGGTTTGGGGATGTGGCTTAGTGGTAAAGCGTCCCTGGGTTCAGTCACCAATAAAATAAAATAAAATAAAATAAAAAATAAATAAAATATAATAAAATAAAACAGGCTGGAGATGTAGCACAGTGATAGAGTACTTAGGCCCTGGGTGCTATCCTTAGCACCAAAGGAAAAAAACAAAAGTAGTCATATAACTTCAATTTTTAAATATTCTTATTGTGGTTAAATTCATGATATAAAACTTACCATCGGGCTGGGGTTATGGCTCAGCGGTTGAGCGCTTGCCTCGCATACATGAGACACTGGGTTCGATCCTCAGCACCACATAAAATAAATAAAGATATTTAAAAAAAATAAAAATAAAACTTACCATCTTGGGGCTAGAGGTAGAGTGCACTGTTAGAGTGCTTGTATAACATGCACAAGGCACTGGTTTTGATCCCAAGAAACACACAGACACACACACACACACAGAGTAAAATTTATCATCTCATCTGTCATGTATTGCTTGCAGTACTAGGGACTGAACCCAGGGCCTGATACACACTAGGCAAGCACTGTGCCTATATCCCCAGCTCTTTATTTTTTATTTTGAGACAAGTTCTGGTTAAATTGTCCAAACTGGCTTGGAACTTGACATACTCTTGCCTCAACCTCCTCAGATTACAGGCATAGGCCACCACACCCAGTTTGTTTCTGTGATTGACTATTCTAAGTATCTCAGAATCAAATTTAGAAGTAGAATAATACATTATCTTTTTGTGACTAGCTTCTTTCACTTAGCATAATTTCCTTCTGGCTTATTCGTGATGTAGCAAGTTACAGAATTTCCTTGCTTTTTGCCAGTCATGGTGGCACATCCCTGTAATCTCAGTGATTTGGGAGGCTGAGGCAGGAGGATCACAAATTCAAGCCACCCTCAGCAACTTAGCAAGGCCTCAAGCAACTTAGTAAGAACCTGTCTCAAAATAAACAACAAAAGCTGGGCGCGGTGGGGTATGCCTGCAATCCCAACACTTTGGGAGGTTGAGACAGGAGAATCAAGTTCAAAGCCAGCCTCAGCAAAGGCAAGGCACTAAACAACTCAGTGAGACCCTGTCTCTACATAGAACACAAAATAGGACTGGGAATGTGGCTTACTGGTCAAATATCCCTGAGTTCCATCCCCAGTACCAATAAAATAAAATAAACAAAAAAAAAGGGCTGGAGATGTAGTTCACTGGTAAACCTTCCCTAGGTTCAACCTCCAGTACTTAAAAGAAATGTTCCTTGCTTTTTAAGGCTAAATAATATTCCATTATATGTATATAACCACATTTTCCTTATCCATTCACCTATGCATGGATACTTGAGTCGTTTCCATGTTTTAGCTATAGTGAACAATGCGGCTATGAATTCTGGCATACAACTATTGTTTTCAAGATTCTGCTTTCAATTGTTTTGGGTATACTGAGGTGCAGTGGCTCCCATCCATAATCCCAGCTACTTAGGAGGCTGAAGCAGGAGAATTGCAATTCTGAGTCCAGACTGGCCAAATGAGCAAAATCCTTTCTCAAAAAAATAAAAAGACTAGCATGTAGCTCAATGGTAGAGCACTTACCTAGAATGTACAAAGCCCTGGGGTTCCATCCCAGGACCAAGAAAAAAAAATTTTGTTAGGTAGTAGTTAGTAATAAGCAATGAAATGCATAGTAAGGATTTCTTTAAGATATTCCGTTTTCTATAAATAACCACTAAGGCAGCTGAGTAAATATCTTGTAGCAGATAACTTGTGGAAAAATATGTAACTTGAGAAAAAAACAGAACTTGAGAATAAGCAAAAAAAAAAAAAAAGTTAATTGGAGGACTAATCAGGAAATGTGTCAGGAATAAAGGATGTAGGACCCCAATGTCCCCATTAACATAGGACTGACCTGCAGATGAAGACCACTGAACAGCATATCATGACAGTTCCAGAGAGGACCAACTAGGGTCAAAATGCCACTGCTGAAAGTGAAGGAGTTGGCTGGCCATTGTGGCACATGCCTCTAATCCAAACAGCTTGGGAGGCTGAGGCAGGAGGATTATGAGTTCAAAGCCAGCCTCAGAAACTTTGTGAGGCACTTAGCAATTCAATGAGACTCCATCTTTAAATAAAATATTAAAAAAGGGCCGAGGATATGGCTCAGTGTTTAAGCATCTCTGGGTTGAATCCTCAGTACAAAAGAAAAATAAAAAGAAAGTGAAGGAGTTGAACACCTGATTGGCAAAGAGTTTAGTAGATGGACCTTCACTTCTCAAGGCAAACATTAAACAGCAATATATTTGGAAACGGGGTTAGGGTTGTGGCTCAGTGGTAGAGTGCTTGCCTAGCACATGTGAGGCACTGGGTTCAATGCCATATAAAAAACAAATAAATAAAATAAAGGTATTGTGTCCATCTCAACTAAAAAAATTTAAAAATGTATATATGGAAATGGCACTATTTCCTTTGTCATTCTCTCCTAGCTGACAACCTACTCTCTCCCTTGAGAAAGCTCTCTGACACTCACTTTACTTTCTCCTAAAATAAAGTTTTCTTGCATAACTTTTGGTGTCAGATTTTAAAATTTTTTTCATTGCAACAAAAGAACTGAGGTTTGGAGCATCAGTTTCCCATCCTCCTGTGACAAATTTTCTCTCATGTCTCTCTCTCTCTTTTCTTTTCTTTTTTGGTACCAGAAATTAAACACAGGGGTGCTTAACCATTGAACCACACTCCCATCCTCTATTATTTTTAATTTTGATACAGGGTCTCGCTAATTTGCTGAGGCTGGCTTTGAACTTGGCGATCCTTCTGCCTCAGCCTCAAGTCACCGGGATTACAGGAGTGCACCACCCCCACCCAGTTTACAAATTCTCTTAAGTACACACCCAAAAGTGAACTGTTGATTCATATAGTAATCCTACCTTTAATTTTTTGAGAAACCACTATACTATTTTCCAAATCTACTGTCCTCATTTTACATTCCCGTCAACACTAAAAAGGACTCCAATTTCTCAATCCTCACCAATTCCTGCTATCTCTCCCTTGTTTAATAGTGGCCACCTCAAAGGGAGTGAAGATATAGAGTAAGAAGAAATACTCAGTCTTTTTTTAAAATATATTTTTAGTTGTAGATGGATGCAATATCTTTATTTTATTTATTCATTTTTATGTGGTGCTGAGGATTGAACCCAGTAACTCATACATGTGAGGAAAGTGCTCTACCACTGAGGTACAAACCTAGCCCTGAAATACTCAAGTCTTTTTTTTTTGGTACCAGGAATTG
The DNA here is from genome assembly GCA_028644305.1 of Xerus rutilus. Taxonomy (NCBI): domain Eukaryota; kingdom Metazoa; phylum Chordata; class Mammalia; order Rodentia; family Sciuridae; genus Xerus; species Xerus rutilus. The sequence goes on from CM053399.1 coordinate 17,293,180, forward strand.
AACTCAGGGGCACTCGACCACTGAGCCATATCCTCAGCCCTATTTTGTGTTTTATGTAGAGACAGGGTCTCACTGAGTTGCTTAGCACCTCGCCGTTGCTGAGGCTGGCTTTGAACTCGCGATTCTCCTGTCTCAGCCTCCCTAAGTGCTGGGATTACAGGCTTGTGCCACCGCGCCCAGCTGAAATACTCATTCTTTGTCCCCAGTCCCTGTCAGAGAGCTCCTAAAATCTTGGAAATTGAATCATAAGAGTCTTTGTCGGAGTCAGGTGCAGTGGCACACGCCTGTAATCCCAGCACTTTGGGAAGCTGAGACAAGAGAATCACGAGTTCAAGGCAGGCCTCAGCAAAAACGAGGCGCTAAGCAACTCAGTAAGACCTTGTCTCTAAATAAAATACAAAATAGGGCTGGGGATGTAGCTCAGTGGTCAACTGCCCCTGAGTTCAATCTCCAGTACCAAAAAAAAGTCTCTGTGGGGCTGGGGTATAGCTCAGCTGGTAGAGTGCTGGCTTCGCATACACAAGGCCCTGAGTTCAATCCCCAGCACCACACACAACACACACAAAAAGTGTTTGTTATTCATATATAGCCTTTCCATAATACCAGAGTTCATGCTAATGAGGTTATTTAGGGTGGGGACATTAGACAACTTCTGGATGGGACTATTCACTAAAAAGACTAAGTGGATTACAGGGTTGTAATGTTTAGCCCTTCCCATGGGAGGGTTAGGGTTAGGGTTGCTGGAGGATAAGCTCCATAAAAACTCTTAAAGAACCAGATGTGAGGCCTTTCCAGGTTGCTGAACACCAGTGGAAAACACTGGAGCATGGCATACCCACAGAGAGCACGGAAGCTCTGTACACCCTATGTCCCCACCTCATACCTTGACCTATCCATCTCTTCTGGTAGGTCATCTGTATCCTTTATAATATTGTTTTCAATAAACTGGCAAAAAAGTGTTTCAAGCTGAGCATGGAGGTGCATGCTTGTAAGCCCAGTAACTTGGGAGGCTGAGGCAGCAGGATCGCAAATTCAAAGCCGCCTGAACAACTGAGACTAACTCAAAAATAAAATTTCAAGGACTGGTAGAGTTACTGCATAGCATGTGTGAGGCCCTGAATTTGATTCTCAGTACCATAGGGGGAAGAAAAGAGAGGAAAAAAAGTAATGTTAAAAACTCAAAAATAATTTTCTTTTATCATCAAATAAAAAATTTTTTTAAAAGAGCTAGGTAGGGGCTGGGATTGTGGCTCGGTGGTATAGCACTTGCCTGACATGAGGCACTGGGCTCAATCCTCAGCACCACACAAAAATAAATAAATAAAGGTGTTGTGTCCATCTACAACTAAAAAATATTTTTAAAAGGGGGGGCTGGGTAGCTGGGTGTGGTCATGCACACCTAATCCCAGGAACTAGGTAGGCTGAGGCAGGAGGAGCCCAAATTCATTGCCAGCCTCAGCAATTCTGCCAGTCCCTCAGCAACTTAGTGAGACCATGTCTCAAAATAAAAACATAAAGGTAAAGTACCCTGGTTTTGTTTTGTTTTGTTTGTTTTTTGCTTTGTTTTGGAGCACTTTACCACTGAGCTATATCCCTAGCCCTTTTCATTTTTTTTTAAAATATTTATTTATTTATTTTAGTTGTAGGTGGACAGAATATCTTTATTTTATTTTTATGTGGTGCTGAGGATCGAACCCAGTGCCTCACGCGTGCCAGGCGAGCACGCTACCACTGCACCACAATCCCAGCCCCCCCTTTTCATTTTGACACAGGATCCTGCTAAGTTTTTGAGGCTGGCCTTGAATCTGGCGATTTTCTTGCCTCAGCCTCCTGAGTCTCTGGGATTACAGATATGTGCCACTGTGCTGGGCAAAGTACCCCTGGTTCAATCTTCAATTCTAAAAACAAACAAACAAAAAAAGTTTTTAAAATGAATTCTGTAAGAATTTCTAGCAAGGGTCTGGGGTCGTGGCTCAGTGGTAGAGCGCTTGCCTAGTATGTGTGAGGCCCTGGGTTCGATCCTCAGCACCACATAAAAATAGATAAACAAAATAAAGGCATTGTGTCCACCTACAACTAAAAAAATTAAATAAAAAAAAGAATTTCTAGCAAATTATTGAACCCAAGGAAGAAACTGAGGGAATTCTGTGGTTGATTGGTTAAAAATATAAGTGAAACCTGGCAAGGTGAGAACACTTTTTTTAGTCAATTACTTGGGAGGCTGAGACAGGAGGATTGCTTGGGCCCAGGAGTTCACCAGCAGGTTGGGCAACAAAAAATATGTAGGTGACAACCTATCACTTAAGATTCAGTTTCAGCCGGGCGCGGTGGCTCAAGCCTGTAATCCCAGCACTTAGGGAGGCTGAGACAGGAGAATCGCGAGTTCAAAGCCAGCCTCAGCAACGGCGAGGTGCTAAGCAACTCAGTGAGACCCTGTCTCTACATAAAACATAAAATAGGGCTGGGGATGTGGCTCAGTGGTCGAGTACCCCTGAGTTCAATCCCCAGTACCAAAAAAAAAAAAAAAAGATTCAGTTTCAATAATGTAGGATAATGTCATCCTAGACCATAAATTCTTTGTATAATTTTTCATATAAAATGTTAAGCACACATTTAAAAACAAACTAGGCAGGGCTGTGGATTTGGCTCAGGATAGAACACTTACCTAGCATGCTAAAGGCCCTAGGTTTACTTTCTTTAATTTCAGTATAGAACAAACAAACAACAGGTATTCTTGGAGACAAACTCAAAACGATTTATTGATTCCCTGTCTCGAAAAATATAAAATAGCTGGGACTGGGCACTGTGGTATATGTCGATAATCCCAGTGATTTAATAGGCTAAGGCAGGAGGATCCCAAGCTTGAGGCCAGCCTCAGCAATTTAGCAAGGCTCTAAGCATAACTTAGCGAGCCCCTAAGCAACTTAGCAAGACTGTCTAAAAAATAAAAAGGGTTGGTTATGTGGCTCAGGGTTAAGCACCCCTGGGTTCAGTGCCAGGTCCAAACAAATAAAATAAAATTTAAAAAAGGCTGGGGGGGTATTTCATTGTTAACATGCCCCTGGGTTCAGTCCTGAGTGGGGGAGAGGGGGAGGTCTCAAACAGAAATTCCAGAACTTAAAATTTCTTTAATTTCTCAATGATTGAATTTTTTTAAATTTTATTTTTCTGTAATTGTAGGTGAATAGCATGCCTTTATTTGTTTCATCGTTATGTGGTGCTAAGGTTTGAACCCAGTGCCTTGCACATGCTAGGCAAGCACTCTACCACTGAGCCACCACCCTAGCCCCTCAACGGTTGATTTTAATAGGTTAGACAAGCAGAAGAGAAAAACTGGTATATACAGAAGAAAATATCTACTATGAATCATAAAGAAGCAAAATGATGGGAAATACAGAAAAGAATACCAGAGATATAGCCAAGACACCTCTGGGATACTTGAGAATGAAAGTGGTACTCCCTGAGACATTTAATCATCACATTCTAACAGTGGTCCGCTGCATGCTTTAAATATTTTAAAGGAGACATGTTTTTTTTTCTCTCTTCTCTCTCCTTCTCCCTAATCTCTTCCCCTTCCTAATCTTCCTCTCCCTAATTTGGGGCGGGAGGGGGGGTAATACTCTTGTTCCCCAACCTAGGGGGAGTTCTGTCTTTAAGCACATTAATTACAGAAATGAAGTAATTCGGACTTCAGGGATGGTACAGAAGATCTAAGAAATCTCCCAAATTAACAAGTGAATTATGCACCCTCCTCCTCCTCAGAGCACACCTGGAATATGGCCTTTGAATTACATCTTTAAATACCCTCAGTTCCCCTTAATTGGGAGAATCACAGCCTCTGAGACAGGAGTCCCCTGTGTTTCTCCTTTGTTAGTAAAGCAATAAAATTTCTTTTTCCTTTTTCTCATAACATGTCCTCATTATTGGAATGGCATCAGAAATAAGGATTGAGTTTTCAGAAACAATGACAACAAATATAAAATGGGACATCTGGTTGCCTGCAACATAGCTCACATGGGAGAGGTCTAACAGGTATAACTGGAGTCCTAGAAGAATATGAGAAGAATAGGAGAGAAGTACACAGCTCAGGATTTTCATGTAAATGGGGAAAGAAAAATAAAGCAGGTAAGTATGGCCCAAAGAGCTTACTAAGAAGTCATGAAAGTGAGCAAAAGAGATTCTATCAGAGCCGGGCGCGGTGGCTCACGCTTGTAATCCCAGCACTTAGGGAGGCTGAGACAGGAGAATTGCGAGTTCAAAGCCAGCCTCAGCAATGGCGAGGCACTAAGCAACTCAGTGAGACCCTGTCTCTCCATAAAACACAAAACAGGGCTGGGGATGTGGCTCAGTGGTCGAGTGCCCCTGAGTTCAATCCCCGGTACCAAAAAAAAAAAAAAAAAAAAAAAAAAGAGATTCTATCAGATTAGTAGGGAGTCTATGTAGATCATTCAGTGGGGAAAGACTTAGAAAGGTTAACTTGAACAAGAGGCAGGGGATGCTGAGTACCAAGAGACCTGCTAGGAAGCTACTAAAGTAATCCACATGGGAGCTGGCAATAAAACTGAAGTAAGGTAGTTGGGTACCATGGCGTAGGCCTGTGATCCCAGCACTTCAGGAGGCTGAGACAGGAGAACCATGAGTTCAAAGCCAGCCTCAGCAACAATGAGGTGCTAAGCAACTCAGCTGAGACCCTGTCTCTACATAAAAAACAAAATAGGGCTGGGGATGTGGCTCAGCAGTCGAGTGCCCCTGAGGTTCAATCTCCAGTACCAAACAAAACAAAACAAAAAGATATACTCTCTGCCAGGCATGGTGGCACCCGCCCGGAATCCTAGCACTTTGGGAGGCCGAGACAGGAGAATCACAAGTTCCAAGCCAGCTTCAGCAATGGCGAGGTGCTAAGCAACTCAATGAGACCCTGTCTCTAAATAAAACACAAAATAGGGCTGGGGATGTGGCTCAGTGGTTAAGTACCCCTTAGTTTAATCCCCACTACCAAAAATAAAAAAGAAGCCGGGTGTGGTGGCTCACGCTTGTAATCCCAGCACTTTGGGAGGCTGAGACAGGAGAATCGTGAGTTCAAAGCCAGCCTCAGCAATGGCAAGACGCTAAGCAACTCAGTGAGACCCTGTCTCTACATAAAACACAAAAAAATAGGGCTGTGGATGTGGCTCAGTGGTCAAGTGCCCCTGAGTTTAATCCCCAGTACCAAAAAAATAAAAATTAAAAATTAAAAAATAAATAAATAAATAAAAAAGATACACTCCTAGCCCTTTTTTATTTTGAGACAAAGTCTTGTTCAATTGCCCAGGTTAGCTTAGAATTTGTAATTCTCCTTGCTTCAGCCTACCAGGTTAGGCACCAAAAAATATATAGGTGACAACCTATCACTTAGGATCCAGTTCTAATTGTTCTGTAGTTTAGAATCTATGCTTATAAAATGGCATAAATACCAACCTCATACACTTGTGATGAGGATTAAATGAGATAGTTCATGTAGGGCGCCTATAAGAGTGATGGCCATATATGGGATTCTCAACAAAACTCTTAACTATTTATTTCTACCTTTTACATTCTTTTTATTCTTTTTAGTATTGGGGATTGAATCAGGGAAATTTGACCACTGAGCTACATTCCAGCCTTTTTTATGTTTTTATTTTGAGACAGTGTCTCATTCAGTTGCTTAGGGCCTCCCAAAATTGCTGAGGTTGGCCTCAAACTTGCAATCCTCTGCCTCAGCCTCCCCAACCACTGGGATTAAACGTGTGAGGAATCACATCCCTACTACCTTTCACATTCTTAGTTGTGGGTCAAAGGAACACTACATAAATAGATCATGCTCCAGGCAAGGAAGCACAGGCCTATAATTCCAATGACTTGGGAGGCTGAAGCTGGAGGATGGCAAATTCGAGGTCAGCCTGTGTAATTTAGAAGACTTTGTCTTGAAATAAAAAGGGCTGGGGATGTAGCTTAGTGATAAAGTAACTCTGGGTTCAATCCCCAGTATTGCCAAAAATAAACAAAAATAAATAATAAATAAATTGATCGTGCACTTGACCACAGGATAATTCCCAATACTGGCTGGGGAATATCTCAGTGACAGAGTATTTGCTTAGCATGCTGGATGTCCTGGGTCTAATCCAGCACTGCCATAAAACCAAAATAAATAAAAAGAGAAAAAATTTCAATGTAATAATGCCTATATCCAAATAACTAGAAATAAACAATGAAAAGTTAACCATGTGTAAATTCAGAACCTTTCAATAATAAGTACTGAAATAAAAGTTAAAGTTAAAAAAAAACTTTACTAAGCTGGGCACGGTGGCTCATGCTTGTAATCCCAGCACTTAGGGAGGTTGAGACAGGAGAATCACGAGTTCAAAGCCAGCCTCAGCAATGGCGAGGCGCTAAGCAACTCAGTGAGACCCTGTCTCTACATAAAACACAAAATAGGGCTGGGGATGTGGCTCAGTGGTCAAGTGCCCCTGAGTTTAATCCCCGGTATCAAAAAAAACACCCAAAAAAACAAAAAAAAACTTTAATAAAAGTTTAATAAAACCAAAGTTACAAATTACCTAGAAATTAACAAAATGCAGAATATTTGGGATCAAAACAAATGATACAATAAAATGAGAATTCAGAGATAAATTTATACCCTTAAATACCTTTATAATTAATACTCAAATATTAATTTCTGGAAACCAGAAAGTAAAATAAATCCAAATAAATTGGAAAAGGGAATAAAGTCTATGCTTAGTTAAGTAGAAACAATTTAAAAACCAATCCAAATAACAAGTTCAACCTCTGGTTTCTTTAAAATTCCAAGACACATATATTAGAAGGGAAAACATCCTTAAGCTGGGCAGGGTGGTGCACACACGTAATCCCAGTGAAAAAGGAAGCAGGAAGACCACAAGTTCAAGCCCAGTCTCGGTAACTTAGCCAAGCCCTAGCCAATTTAGCAAGATACTATCTCAATATAAACATTAAAAGGGTTGGGCATGCAGCTCAATGTTGAAAGGCTCCTGGGTTAAATCCCCAGTACCAAAAAAAAAATTAAAAAATAAAAACTTTAAGCCTTTATTTCAATGAGGGTATCTAATGTAAGTATCTCAAATTATCTCCAAATGACCTAATAACTATAGGCAATATAAAGGAAATTAGGATGAAGGAGATGGAAACTTGATAAGATTACTAAAATCAAAAAATTATTTTTAACTCTATTTCTTTCACATGTATATAAACCAAAAATGGAAGTAGTATTTTACAACACAGTGATGCTAAGTTATCACTTCCATTAATTCTTTTTTTTTTTTTTTGGTACTGGGGATTGAACTCAGGGGCACTCAATCACTGAGGCACATCCTCCGCCCTATTTTGTATTTTTATTTAGAGGTGCTTAGCACCTTGCTTTCGCTGAGGCTGGCTTTGAACTCGTGATCCTCCTGCCTCAGCCTCCCAAGCCACTGGGATTACAGTCATGCACCACCACATCCAGCTTCTATTAATTCTTGATTCAACTTTACTTTCACTAAGAAGATAACAGTCAACAGTATGTGCACATTCTTCTAAGTAATGGTGATTCACATTCTTTTTTTTTTTTTTTTTTAATTTTTTTTTTAAAGCCGGGCACGGTGGCTCAAGCCTGTAATCCCAGCACTTAGGGAGGCTGAGACAGGAGAATTGCGAGTTCAAAGCCAGCCTCAGTAATGGCGAGGCTCTAAGCAAGCAACTCAGTGAGACCCTGTCTGTACATAAAACACAAAATAGGGCTGAGGATGTGGCTTAGTGGTCAAGTACCCCTGAGTTCAATCCCCAGTACCAAAGAAAAAAAATTTTTTTTTTAGTTGTTGATGGATCTTTATTTTATTCATTTATTGTTTATATGTGGTGCTGAGGATCAAACCCAGTGCCTCACGCATGCTAGGCAAGCACTCTACCACAGCCCCAGCCCGTGATTCACATTCTTATCCCTTCTCTTGTGACCAAGGGCATATGGGGGACACCATTAGGATAAAACAAACTGCCTGTACAAACTACACTGGCCTTCAGAGGATTTCTCTAATAAACTGGCCCATTTTTATTTTAAAGTTTCAAACAGCTAATTATTTAAAAATAATTTTAAGCCTAGTGTAGTGGCACACACCTGTAATTACTAGTGACCACAAGTCATTCGGGGGGCTGAAGCAGGAGGATAGAAAGTTCAAAGCCAGCCTCAGCAGCTTAGTGAGGCCTTAAGCAACTTAGTGAGATCCTGTCTCAAAATCAAACATAAAAAGGGCCGGGGATGTTGCTCAGTGGTTGAACGCCCCTGGGTTCAATCTCCGGTACCAAATAAATAAATAAATAAAATTTAGTAAGATATAAAAAGGGCTGGGGGAACAAGTCACAGTGGCAAACACCTATAATCCCATCAACTCAGGAGGCTGAGCCGGGAGGACTGCAAGTTCAAGGCCAGCCTCAGCAACTTAGTGAGACCCTATCTCAAAATTTAAAAAATGGAGCCAGACACGAGCTGGGCGCAGTGGCTCACGCTTGTAATCCCAGCACTTAGGGAGGCTGAGACAGGAGAATCGCGAGTTCAACGCCAGCCTCAGCAATGGCGAGGCGCTAAGCAACTCAGTGAGACCCTGTCTCTACATAAAACACAAAATGGGGCTGGGGATGTGGCTCAGTGGTCAAGTGCTCCTGAGTTCAATCTCCAGTACCAAAAAAAAAAAAAATTTAAAAAATGAGAGAAGGCTTAGTGGTAAAGTGTTTCTGGGTTAAATCACTAGTAGCAAAAAAAAAAGTTTCTTAGTTGGGCAAAGTGGTACAAGCCTGTAATCCCACCTACTAGGGAGGCTAATGCAGGGGGACTGAAAGCTGTTGGCCAACCTGTGCAATTTAGTAAAAATGACTATGATGTAGCTCACTGGTAAAGCCCTTTCTCAACATACACAAGGCCCTGGGATCAACACCCAGAACTGCAAAAAATAAAAATAAAGAAATAAACATTGATAATACTTCCACTGAGCTGTAAAATGGAGGGTTGAAAACAAATCCTTATAATTTAGCTAGTTATAATATCCAATGATAAGGATCCAATATCCACACAAGGGCTAATACTCATAAAACAACACAAAACAACTTCAAAGTTGATATAAAAAAAAGGGTCTATTGTATTCTGGGTGCAGTGGTGCAGACCTATCATCCCAGTGACTTGGAAGGCTAAGGCAAAAGGACGGCCAGCCTCAGAAACTTAGTAAGTCCCTGTTTAAAAATAAAAAGTAGGGCTGGGGTTGTGGCTCAGTGGTTGAGTGCTTGCCTCCCATGTGTGGGGCACTGGGTTTGATCCTCAGCACCACATAACATAAAGGTATTATGTTCATCTACAACTAAAAAAAAATATTTTAAAAAAACCTGAAGAGAGAAAATATAGTTAAAATATAAATAAATAAAAAGCAAAAAGGCCTGGGGATAGAACTCAGTGGTAATGCACCCCTGGGTTCAATCCCAAACACCAGAAAGAAACGAAAAGAAAAGAAAAGATCTGTTGTTTCTTATTACTATACATCTCCTACTGAAGGTATTCAATACATTCCATGATAGAAAAGTTATAAAGTAAATGGAATGAGATAACAGGTAAATTTAGGCTGGGCACAGTATGGTCCATGTGTGTTCCCAGCAATGCTGGAGGCCAGCCTAGACAACTTAGTGAGACCCTGTCTCAAAAAAGAAAAGGTGCAGCTGGGCGCGATGGCTCACGCTTGTAATCCTAGCACTTTGGGAGGCTGAGACTGGAGAATCGCGAGTTCAAAGCCAACCTCAGCAAAGGCAAGGTGCTAAGCAACTCAGTGAGACCCTGTCTCTACATAAAACACAAAATAGGGCTGGGGATGTGGCTCAGTGGTCGAGTGTCCCTGAGTTCAATCCCCAGTACCAAAAAAAAAAAAAAAAGGTGCTGTATATGCAGCCCCAGTACCAGAGTACTTTCAAATGCTTTACTTTTGCTGTTTTTTTCTTTCTTTTTTTAGGTATAGGATGGCCAGCGGAGGACGAAATACCTACTGGAAGATAACTGGGTAAGTAAAAACTGTGATGTATTAGTGATGAGCCAAAGAAAGTGCTTAACCACTTACCCAGAGATTTAATTAATGAGAATGGATCGCAGGTTTCCAGAGGTCGTTCCACTGCCAGTAAGATAGTCGTGAACCTTGGGTCCCTTTTTTCACTAGTCAACAGTCACCCTCACCTACACGCGGAGTACATATTTGGCACTCAACAAATCTTGACTGAATTAAAACCTACCTCATTCATATTGGTACCCAACCCTGGAGTTAATGGCCCCAAAAATTACCTACAAAAAGTCTAACCCAAAGAGCTGAGAAAGTAGAGAAGCTCTGCGGGTCTCTGTAAAGACTGGGAATAATTAAAAACCAACCGGGCCGGGCGCGGTGGCGCACACCGTAATCGCAGCAGCTCGGGAGGCTGAGGCAGGAGGATAAGAGTTCAAAGCCTCAGCAACTTTGCGAGGCTCTAGCAACTTAGTGAGACCCTGTCTCTAAATAAAATACCAAAACGTTTGCGGATGTGGCTCTGTGGTTAAGTACCCCTGTGTTCAACCCCCAGTACCTGCCCTGTGCCCCCCCAAAAGCCAATGGGGCCTACACCAACTCGATTTCCCCAACAAAACTTAGGGTCTCAAGGGACGGAACCTCGGCTGGTAGGCTTCGGCTTCCACAAGGAAGGCGATGGGCCGCAGATCCATAGCCTCCCACCCGGGGGCGCTGAGAGATCTGGGGGTACCCTCCCCCAAAGTTAGTACCTGCGAAGCTGGGGCACAGACAGTGGCTCGGAGTTCTCATTACGGAGGCCGGGGCCTGAGGCCGGCCAGCCGCGCCGCCTGAATGAGTGTTCCGCGTTCCGGCGGCTGCAGTGACAGCACAGGTCGCAGATACCTCGTGCTTTAGGAAGCTTCGGGATCGCAGACCCCAGGCGTTTCGCTCGCAGTACTGAGAAAGTTGCCTCAGTCACGTCGACTGGTCCTCTCCAGGGCTCCCTTCGCGGGTCAAACGATCACTCCTGCTTTAACACAGCAACCGGTCGTTCCCCGGCGCCGCCATCGTTAGTGTTTGTTTTCATCCGCTTCAGTGCTGGCGGTGGGGAGGGAGAGAGTGAGGGGGAAATCCAGCTGCTGAAAATCGTCCGCACTTTCGCTACACCATAAAAGTACTACTTAGTCCTTTGGATACCCAAAATATCCACAAAAAAATTCTATTCTATAAAATATTTCTATGAAAATTTTCCATGCCCCTCAGGAGCAAAGAAATGCAGAATGAAAGGTGTTTTTGAAATAGCGAGACCGTTGAAGCGATGTGTTGAATGTGCGGAGACGAAGCGCAGGCGGCAGCGGCAGTGAGAACGCGGCGTGGGGCGGACATTGACGCTAAGGGGGTGGTGCCGCTCTTGCGCGCCGTTGCGGCCTGTGTGCGGCCGCCGGTTCCGGAGGAGGGCAGGTCTGCCCTGGGTGGGTGGAGTATCCTGGTAACCTGGCAGCCCCAGAGAGGTGGGTGACCAGCCTTGGCGACTTTGCGGTCGCCGTCGGACTTCGGTATCCATTTATACTGCGCGTTGTAAAAGTGGCGGAGTCGCCTCCTAAACCTGGCTTTCTCCGCCTCTCCCTTCGCGCCTTCCTTTCAAACCGACTGGACTTCCTTACTTCCTAGCCCTTAGCCTCACGGTTTGGATTTCTTGTGGTGAGGGGACAGCTTAGTTTTGTAGCAGTGCATGTCCCCCCAGGGTAGTGCATTGATTGCTAAACATTTTTTTCTCTCTCCTCCCGCACCCCCGTGAGACTGGTTTGACACCCCCACATCTGTCCAGTACTTATCGTGTAGACAGACCCACGGGATCTGGGTAACAAACCTGTGACTAATTCTTACCCAAGGTAGTTATGAATTCTCAGCTGTTTTATGGCTTGTATAAATAGAAGCATACTTCTTTTATCTTGCCAGTAATTTTGCCATCACCCTCGTTATTCTTTTGCTGTTCTCAGTTGAAATGTCAGGGCATTAAATGAACCATCGAACTTAACTCCCATTTATCCTTCAAACCAAACCAAGTTTGTCGTGCAGTCATGAATTAGTAGATACAACAAAATGATTTGACTCAAAATGTGCTGTTGTAGCGTTTGAGCCACTTTAATGTCTTTGGTAGGTTTCTAATTTTTGTTTTTCTTTTAACCTTTACAGACAGAAGATTATAAATGCCAGAACCATTTAACTGGTAGTTAGCTGTTGAATTCTGACACTTCCTTAAATACCTTCTTGTACCAACATTGTCATTGGGAAGAATTAAGAAAAAGTAGCAGATAGAAGGAGAGACGACATTCACATTTGTTATGGCTATACCGATAACAGTTCTTGACTGTGATCTCTTGCTATATGGCCGAGGTCACCGGACATTGGACCGTTTTAAACTGGACGACGTAACTGATGACTACTTGATGTCTATGTATGGGTTTCCTCGTCAGTTCATTTATTATTTGGTGGAGCTCTTGGGGGCGAGTCTTTCTAGACCTACACAGCGATCCAGGGCTATCAGCCCAGAGACACAAATCCTTGCAGCATTGGGCTTTTACACCTCAGGTTCCTTCCAGACTCGAATGGGAGATGCTATTGGAATTAGTCAGGCCTCTATGAGTCGTTGTGTTGCCAATGTCACAGAGGCACTTGTGGAAAGGGCCTCACAGTTCATTCACTTTCCAACTGATGAAGCATCCATGCAGGCTCTGAAAGATGAATTCTATGGGTTGGCAGGGATGCCAGGGGTGATAGGCGTGGTTGACTGTATCCATGTGGCAATCAAGGCACCAAATGCTGAAGACCTCTCCTATGTGAATCGCAAGGGTCTGCATTCTTTAAACTGCCTGATGGTGTGTGACATCAGAGGAGCACTAATGACTGTGGAGACAAACTGGCCAGGTAGCCTACAGGACTTCGCTGTGCTGCAGCAGTCTTCTCTAAGTAGTCAGTTTGAAGCTGGAATGCACAAAGAAAGCTGGCTTCTTGGTAAGTTTGCAGGTATAAATCTTCAATTTATGCCATAGAAAAATTATGTAATAGGGTAGAACAAAATACTCTACAGTAGAGTCTATAGACCTGAAAACGAATCCTTTGAAATTATTGTGAAACCTCAGGTGAAAATACTTTGAGCATTAATTAATTATTCTTCTTCATTTTTATTTTTACTTTTGTGATGCTGGAGCTCAAATCCAGGGCCTGCATGCCAGGCAAGTGCTCTACCATTGAGCTACACCCTGAGCCCCTGATCCTTAATATTTTAAAGTGATCAACTAAGGTTGGGTGTGATGGCACATGTCTATAACCTCAGTAACTCTGAAAACTGAGGCAGGAGGATCAAAAGTTTGAGGGCAATCTGAGCAATTTAGTAACACCCTATCTCAACAAATAAAAAAAGGACA